>CM021741.1:8045662-8401354 GCA_011075105.1 Heteronetta atricapilla
CCATCCCATGGCACGTCCATCCCATGGCACGTCCATCCCATCCATCCTGTCCCATCCCCGCTCCAGGTGCAGACAGGCGTTTTTATCCCTGCAGAAACCAGGATCCCATAAAAATATCCATGGGGAGAGATTCCTGGACACTGAAATCTGGGTCTGACTAACGCTGCTGGTGGGAAGTGGCAGGAAGCCATACGCTCGACAGCAGCGAAGGGAGACAGAAATAGCCGGCATATCATCGCCGCTATAATTAGTGCCAGCCACGTTTGGCGTATTTGTAAGGGAAAAAGAAGCCTACCTGCAAGGCAGGCGGCTCCAGAGGGGTGCGCAGAGAAATGGGAAGCTCCACAAGTCCCCAAAAGGCAAAGTGGATGAGGGGAAGGAGAAACCAGGATGGAAAATGGACGTTTGTAGGGTGCTGCAAGCCTTGTGAGCGAGTGGCGTGGGCTCCTTCACCCGCAGCTTTGGTGCCTGGGGGATGTGTCTGGGTCCGTGGAGCTGACATCTGGGGAACAACGACGCACGCAATGAGGTAGATGAAGACCAGGGAATAGCAAGGATTTGGCTTGCTGTGGCCATGGGACCTTCCCAGCAGCAGCACATCACTGCTCAGAGATCCTTGGAACCTCTTTCTGTGCTTGTGTGTTGGCATCTCAGCTTTTTAATTTTTCTATTTGCTTGCAGATCTGATGTTCTCTCTTCTTTGATTTTTTTTATCCTTTTGAACTTGACTGTGAAACCATAAAAGCTAAGAGCGGAAAGGAAGAGGGACAAGGCAATATCATCTTATAAATCCCCTGGCCCCAGGAGCTCCCCGCAGGAGATGCTGCAACATCCTCCTGGTTCGGGGCCGTAACTCTGGTCCAGCACCACAGCACCCAGAAAAAAACACGGATAACCATCAGTAACCCCATGGCAGCCCACGGGGACCCCAAGTTATGTCCAAGGAAAAGGGAGGTCTTTTTGGAAACCCTCTGGGCACGCGGGGCTCCCAGGAGAGACGGGGAGCTGTGTGCCCGCTTGGTGTGGCCTCGATGTCACAAAGATGCTCTTCACGTAATTGCTTCCTTCCACTCGCTGGCATTTAATGATGAGAAGCTGAAGTAAAGTCACTTCAGGGTGAGCCAATGTGACTTTGTGCTTTCAGTGTTTCCACTGCAGTCCAAAATAACCACCAAACCCCAACATCTCCATAGGTGGAAGGAAATTCACCCCGCTTTCTGCATTTTTTGTTTGCTTTTATTATTTATTTGAGGAGAGGTAATTTTGTGACCAAAGGTCAGCTCCAGGCCAACATTCGAAGCCTGTTTCTTTTAGAGAACGGTGAAACAACCAGCTCTGACATTTTGGGAAGGCGCGTTGAGCTTTTCTGTCGGGGTTAGTGACAGGAGCTGCCCTTTGCCTCCTCCTGCCCTCATGTAGAAGTAATTTATGCCAAACTGGGCAAATAATAATAATAATAATAAAAAATCAGTTTTGATTCAACCAAGGATGCCCAAGCCCTGCAGTAATGTGCAGTGGGAGACATCACCCCAGACCACAGGGGAAATAACCCTAACCCACATTTTCAGTGTCCCCCCCCCCGATGCTGTGAAGCATCCACCTTGAGGATGCCCGTGCCGGAGTTTCAGGGGCCGCGTATCCACCCTATATCCAGTTGCCTGAAGTACCCGCTCACCGGAAAAGAAGGACATTTTAGAGGCAATTAATATCCAGGGAATATATTTCTCTGCTTCCTACGCTTGTACATCGGTAATTTGAGTCTCGCCGATCCCTTCTTTTCCTCCCTTGCAATGCCCTTTGCAGGTGGCCGCGAGCACGGGGCCGTGGCATCGCTGCCCCATGTCCCCAGCGAGCCCCCGTGCCCCAGACGTGTCCTTGTGTGGGACGGGGCGTCCCCAAAACCAGGAGATGAAGTTTTTGGCTAATTAGCCTCACGGCTTGGGTTGTGTTTGGACTCCGAAGCACACAAGGGACGAGGAAGACTCCTGCACACCGCATGCCGCTCACCCTCCTTGCAACGAAGGCAGAGAGAAAAGATCCCTTAAATTAAATTACCCCGCAGCGACCCGTAACTTAACGCTGGCGCAGGGCTTCTGCTGCCCACCACGACCTTGCAGAGCATCCTCGCTCCGTGCTGGGGCAGGGAGGCGGCAGGCTGCGGGTGCCTGTGCCGGTGCATCTCCTCCTGCTTTGTGTCTGCAGTGCACCCGTGTGTGGTGCTACCGGCACAGACCACACCATGCATCCAAATCAACAGCCCGGTGGCCCCTTGCAAAGCACAGCGAGGTGTTGCAGGCTGCAATGTGATTTAATGACAGGTTAAAACCTGAGCAGCCTGGCTTCTCCTCCGGAGCTGGGATCTGAGCATCCCGAGGCGTGCCAGGGCTTCCTCCATGTCCCCAGCGTGTCCCCACGGGACCCCACTGGCCGTTCCCTCGTGCACCCCAGGCGAACAATAAATTGTGGCCATGTCCCTCTCCCCTGAACACAGCAGCCCCAAAGGGTGTGCGTGCATGGCCCAGGGTGGCTCCACCACCACCAGCTGGGCAAGACCCAAGCCTCGAGCAGGTCCACGTGTCACCCACATCCCACCACCACATCGCTGCCAGAAGGACCTTTAAAGCCTCTCACAAACCCTGTGGGTGCCCCTGGTTGTTATCTCTGAGTATTAGCGTCCGTGTTCAAGAAATGCCATGAAGTGAAGGGTCTTAAAATGTCCAAAAGGGAGCTCTTGTTCCCAGCTGCACCCAGCTGTGCGCCTGTTTTCATCTTAAATTGAAGTAGTGAGGCTACGCTGGGCGATCCAGAAAGCGATGCTTTAGGTGAAGAATCCACACATTCAAAATAATAAAAGGCAAATTGTTTTAACCTGGTCTGCCAGCATTACTTCTCGACCTGGTGAACACATCCCGAGACAACCCCAGCCCCAAGCCCCCTGTGCCCCCAGCCATTGCCCCCCCTCAGGACCCTCAGCAAAGTGCGATGCTCTGCGGGGCCAGAGGGACGCATCCTGCCCATGCACGGCCGTTCTGTGAGCCCCAGGCACCGAGGCAGAGCCGTGTGTGCTCCTCCAGCCACACCAACGCTGGAACGGGACTCAGGAAAGTCTGCTTGTTACGCACGCTGCTAAGTGCTGGCTTCCTCCTGCAGGATCTCAAGGGCAAAAATGCTCCGGCTCCGAAGACAGGCGCAGATTTTCATTTCTTTAATGCAGCCTCGCACTGACGAGCTCCCAAAATGCAGACCTTTCACTGCTGTCCCTGCTTTCTGGCTTAGCAGCACGCAGTAAGGATGCCACGTCCTTGTCCCCACAAGCAGCCAACCTCATATTTATCTCCCCCAAACTGCTCTGCGATGCAAATCGCTCCGTTTTCCGAGAGCGCCGTGTGGACGGAGCACGTTTTCAATGCACAGGGCACAGAATTGGGAGCAGCCTCTCGCTCAGAAGCGCTCCGTGCCACACGGGAGTGGAAGTTTCACACGGAATTAGAAGCACAGCTCCCTTCCTGCGCGCATGTGTGTGTTCTGTGAGCTCAGCCAAGGAGAAAAAAGAAACTTGGCAAGCGCTCGATCCCTCTGCATGGATGTGCTGTGACCGACTGCAGGCTGCAGCACTCCGGGCATGCCGGCATTTGGGGGCATTTTCTGCTTCTCCAGCACGAGCCCCCCGTCTCCATCAGCTGGGCTGCTGAGTGCATGGATTGCGGACTCCCACAACAGCGGGATGCTCAAATACCCAGTGCTGTGGAAAGCCAATGTTTTGGGATCTTATCTGAATGCATCGATTGTGGCACACTCTGGAGTGATTCCTCTGTTTGCACAGCAGGAGTCAAAACCCTTCATGTCCTGAATTTTGGCTATCACTAATGAACTTGCTCCCGCACTTCCCCACAGTTCAGAAATTGCCTCCTGAAGGGAATGGTTGCGTCTTCCCTGCAGCTCGCGGAGAGGAAAAGGAAGAGCTCCGTCACATGAATGATTCATTACCCAGCCTTTTCCCAGGTGAAACTCCTCCTGAGGCAAGTCTGCCCCTGCGGACACCAGCAAGGTGCCAGAGCACCGAGGTGCTGCTCGGGGAGCCCCCCTCCCGGCCAGGTCCCAGCTGCGGGGGTGTGGAGGGCAGGGAGGGGATTCCTGCTCGTGGCTTTGCCGGCACCCTGAGCAGAAAAAGGGCTCGGGGCAGCGAGGCAGCATCCAGCAATCCTTTGTGAGCAATGAGACTGGAGGAGTGGTGCTCTGCCCAATGGCAGCCGGTAAGCAGAGCTCCTCGTCCATGAGGCACGGGTCTGGTGGCAGAAGGGACGGCATCGGGTCATGCAACACCAAGGTCCGCACACCCGACCGGGGACGTCAGCAAGCCAGGGGCAGAGCTCATCCACGCTAAGAACAAAGGACACAACCCCATTTGGAGTAGTTTTGTTCCATCCTGAACTGCAGGGAAAATGAAAAGGCCCTGGAAACCCTCCCGGCAGCACGGCAATGAGCGACGCGGCAGTGACGGCCCAGAAAAGCCACACGAGCATCGCAGACCCGAGGCAGCAGCCACATCAAAGAAATGCAGCGGCAACTTCTGACTAGAACTAAGACGAGCAGCATACGCAGCCAGGGTGTGCAGGGCAGGAAAACAACAGAAAGGATTATAATTTCAAATTGGTGTGCTCTGCTTACGCGGCACGCCGCGTGCAAGGGAGCGGATTTGCCCTTATTGCTGCTGTCTCCGAGGCCAGATACAAAAGATGACAAGCTGCAGATAAAAACCAGCGTGTCGGCATAACGATAAGGTACGAGCATGAAAGGGATGTCTCCTATGGCTAAACCCATGAGTCAGATCCAAGCGTTATGCTCTAAAAATAATTCAGAAAATCAAGTTTGAAAAAAAAAAAATATATGCTCTTTTTTGCCTCCCTTTTCTCCTCCAAGCCTGGTGTCCGACCAAGCAGCCTTTTCCTTTGAAAGGCTTCCTTCCGTCCACCGGTTTGTTACCAGACTTGATTAAGTTGCTGTTGTTGACACCAGCTTTCTGCTCCCGCGCCAGACATGGACAAAGGAGATGGACGGACGGGTGGCGCGATGGGTGCACGGCGTCTGCACACGCTGCAAACTTTGTGCCCCAAAGAGGAAGGCGGAGGGACTGAGGTGGTTCGAGCTGAGTTTTTGACCCAATATTTACAATATTCTGACACCAAAAGGAGAGCATGGAGTGTTCCACACAGCATCCCACAAAACATTTCTCTTCTGAAATGACACCTCAAGATCGTTTTCTCTAAACGTTGCCATCACATAACACAACTATTAGTGTCCGGCTGGTCTGGGCACGGGCAGGGCTGGGTTTAGAGAAAAACACCCCATTTTCCATGCATTTAATTCATTGAGACAAAGAATATCCTGTGCGTTCCTCCACCGAAGGCAGAGCCATTTCCACAAACATTTTCAGCCTCAGAAAACCCAACCCAACAGCCAACGGTGCTGCCTGGTGGGTACTGTTGGGGCTGGGAGAAACAGCCGTGGCTCTGGAAATAATCCCTGTTCACGGGGCTGGCGACAGGTCCCAGGGCTCCGCTTTGCTCTCTCCCACCTCTGCTCTTCCTCGCTTTAGGTCCAGCCCCAGCACCAGGGGTGCAGGGAGGAGACGTTCCTGGGGGCTTCAAAGAGCCAGCAAACGCCTCGTGCCCGTGGAGAGAAAAAATATATTGAGAAATGGGTATTTCAAGGGCATTTGCAAAAAAAGAAAAAATGAAAATAAGAAATCATCTGAATGCTGCAAGGGTGGGTTTGTACATCCACACCCTGCCTGCGGACAGGGAGCTCATGCTGCTCTTCTGCCAAGCGAGACACAGGAATCAGCTCCGCTTCCACTGAGCCGCGAGCTGTTCTGGGGACAAACGCTAATTTTAGCGCATTCTTATTTTTGTGGGATTCTGGATGAAGCCCTGCTGTGCCCAGCGCTGTGCACAAGTTGAAGCAAGAAGGTGAGGTTGTGTCCTGCGAGGGAAATATGAGACGGGAGCCAGTGGGAGGACGCACGGGACCAAACCTGCTAATTTAGGTCAAGAAATAATCTCTGCTCCAGCTGGGATCCAAGCCACGGCCCCCTCGGTGGTGGAAAAGAGTTAGATCAGCCCAAAATAACCCCTTGCCTCTGTGGTGGTGCCAAATGGGGCTGGAGCAGCATGGCCAGCCCCGGGCTAGGCACAGCGAGGTACGTGAACACCACTCATGGAATCATTGAGCTTGGAGAAGACCTGAGCGACCCGGTCCCATCCCTGAACCATGCCCCGTGCTCCCTGCCCCAGGCTGCTGGGAAGCTCCATTCATTGAGGGTTTTGAAATTGGCAGCTGAAAGCTGCTCCTGGCACACAGAGCGGTTTTTAGGTTGGATGTACGGTAAAATCTTGCACCTGATTTTCCTAAAAGAGCTTTCTCCTGAGCTGGAGAGGCCACTGGGGCTCTCTGAGCTGCTCTGTCTGTGGCAAAACCTCAGTGCAAGGGGAGGGAAAAAAAGGAAAAAGGGAAGGGAAAAGAAAACAAACCCAGGGCGAGATGGACAAAGTGTTATTTTTTCTCCTTTTTATTAAGGATGATACTAAATGCTGAAAACTGTTACCAGGGCCACACTGCAAGGTGAGCACCTCCTCCGTGTGCTCGGGGAGGAAAATCCTCCTGGTTCCCTGCCCTGTGGCCAGGCCGTATCACCTCCCCACGGCCACGGGCCGGGAATGCCACACGGAGCATCCAGCTGGCCCACAGGACCGCAGTGCGGTCGGATCGTCTCCTAATGGCAGGAGCCAAACCTCAGCTTGCAGAATCCGATTTCCGTGATGGGAACCCCGTGCAGGAAGATGCCTTCCTCCCAGCCCAGGCGTCGCAGCCTCCATCCCGCAGCTCCCAGCAGGGAGGAAGGAAGCGGAGCCAAACAATGCGCTGCAGGAAGCGCAGCGAGGGCCTGAGCCAGCCCCACGCAGCACCCACGCCCCACCAGCCTCAGATGCCCACAGCTGGGCCCCTGCCTTGTTTGGCTCCAGGAGGCAGAACTGGCGTTTGTCTGTTTTGTGAATTTTCCCTGAAACACGGCAGAGAGCAGCCTGGGATCAGCTCTCACGACTCACCAAGCCGCCGTGGTCACCCTGCCAAAATCCATCACGTGCCAAACGCCGGGTCTCTGGGGCAGGGAAGTGTCTCGAGCTAACGCCATCCCCCTGGAGAACTTCTTCACCACCTTCACACGAAATCTGTCCCCGTGTAAATGGACACGTGGCCCAAGTCCAGCACTGACTGAAACATCGATTAAAGCTGTGGGAGACAAGGTCCAGCCCCGCTGCTTCTTGAGGGTGGATCTGACCGAGGCAGAGGGGGCCGGAGGAAGACAGCTCTCAGGAGAGGTGGATTCGGGAGACCTGCAAGCAAAATACAGCTGCAGCTCAGAGGCTGCAGGAGGAAATGTAGGGCAATAAATTTATGGAGTGAAAGCAGCTTGAACATTGATCAAAAGTACAGAGAAAGCACCAGGGAGACAGGGAAATAACAGAAACGTTAATTCAGGGTCCTACCTGCCAGCGCAATAAATATTAATGGAGTAGGCTGGAGAATGGGGAGGCTTCCTTGGAAAAGCAATAGCGAAAGCACCGAGATTGATTTCCCATCAAACAAAAGTTGACAAAGTAAAGCAATTAAGGGCTGAGAAACAAAACCCAACTAGGGGGGCGATGCACAGCGTAAGTTACTTTCCAAAGGACCGATAATCGAAGCTGCTGGGTTCACCTCAGGCCCTCTCCTGCCAGCTCGAGCTGAAGTGCCCAGTCCCTCGCCAGGCTGTGCCCGGCTCCTGCCGGCATCTGGCACGTTTCTAACCTCCAGCCCTGCACCGGCTGTGACCTCCCCTTTGCTGTTTCCCTCCTCACGGGTGAAATTTCCCCATTCCCACCTCTCCTCACGCCCAAAGCCGCCCTCTGCCCACCTCTCTCCTGGCTCTGCCCATCGCTAGCAAACATCCAGCTCCTCCTGCCCAAAGCCTTTGCTCTGCTACGCTCTGGAGCGGCTCATTAACACAAAACCCCTTCCTGCCACGAAAATCGCCTCCCGTTGCCTCCTGGCGAGCCTGAGTGGTGACACGGGAAGGTCTCTGCTCAGTGTGACAGCTGACAATGCGTCCCGTGGCCCCCCTGGCACCAATGATGCTCTAAGTAGCGGGTTCATGCAGCGCGCAGCTCGTCAGAGCAGCCTGCTAATTGCTCGAGCAACGGCTTGGATGTGCAAAAAACTCAAGCGAAATCTGCATGGCTAATTAAATAATTAAGCTCTGCCTGACAACGGAGGAACCCAAAGGGTTAAACGGCGTTGTTTTGCAGCGAGCAGGCAATCTCTGCCCCCCTCCTCCAGCACTGCTTTTCCAAGCAAGCTTATAAAATCCACTTAAAATATTAATACCGAGCCGGTCAGAACTGTACGGGCTAAAGGGCAATTGGAAAAGATTAATTCCCTATTACAACCCCGGCCTTGATTTCATAACCTGAGTGAGCAGACTGCCCGCAGCTGCCCCGGGCTGCCGCACAGCATCCTGCCAGCTCGCCCAGCTGGGGCCGGAGGCTTCGGGTCTCCCAAAAAAAGAGCAGCGGGGCTGGGGAAGGAGGGAGGGGAGAGGGGAAATCCAGCCCCAGCCGCAGGGCCTGGGGTGCCGCCAGCGCGGTGCATTCCTTGTGACGTGGTTTGCTTGAAAGCAAAGCTCTGCTACCGAGGCAAATAATTCCTGGGCAGCGCACGTGGACATGTATAGGTGAGAGGAATGGAGGGTGATGTGTACGTCTAGTTTACTGAAGTAGCTGAGAAGCAATGTAACAACAATCCAAGCATCTGGGAGCTTCAGTCCTGTCCATCTCTAAACCGTTTATTATTTCTGGCTGCCTTTACTTATCCAGGCAGCAGTCCCCTGGCAAAGCAGATCCATCTGCCCTCCGCACCAGAAGCCTGTTGGGGACTCGCAGCGCACGGAGGGGACCCGCAGGAAGCCCACGCCTGCACCTGGCAGAACCAGAGCTCCCTGGGCTCCCCGCCCTGATGGCCAGAAGTGAAAAAGCGCCCCAAAAAAACCCCTCTTCCAGCCTTGCAGAGCCACTTGTCCTGGCCACGATGCAGGAGCCAGCACGGGCTGAGGGTACAAAGGAGACCAGCAGCAGGGAGCTGCAGCTGCAAAGGCGACAATCGCCGTGTTAATAATTAGCATCCAGTGCAGCAAGATGTTATGGAGGGGAGGGGAGGGGAAGATTTCATCTCCAGCCCGGGGAGCGGGGTGCCCGAGCAACGCGCCCGCCGGCTGCCGCAGGGCTCTCCAGCCCTGAGAGATGCCCACACCTGCGCCAGGTTCGCTCGGCAGCGTAATCCCGAACAGATGGCAGCTCCGGCCCCGCCGCCACAGAAAGGCACTTCTAAAAGTAAATAGCAACAAATGTTTTGGTGCGTAATGCGTTGAAATCCTGATCTCACACAGGGCTTTTTTCTTGTTTTCTTTTTTTCTTTTTTTTTTTTTTTTTCCCTCTCTTCCAGCAGCGGCAAATGGCTGAGGACAAACGCTGCTGAAAAGAAGGAAGGAGGAAAAAAATCACAATCAATTAAATGTTTTAGAAACAATTGTGCTTCAAAATCACCAAGAAGAATTCATGAAAATCAATCCTAATTCAAGAGAGCTGTACTGATTTGCTTGTCTCTCCCTCTCCCTGCCTAAGCAACCAAAGCAATAAAGATGATAGCTCCATCTCAGGCGAGGAAGCAATTGAAACTTCAAAAACGTTCGACGTCGGCTGATGAAGCTTGATGCGGTCTCCATGGCCTGGAAGTTAAATATTCTGCAAGAGAAGCAATGTACCGGGCGGGTGGGAGTTTCAGACAACCCCTACCCCTCCAGCTTCCAATGAAGGCACGGCTGTCCTGCTGCAGGGGAAAAGCAAGACCGCTGGTGTCAGCGAAGGAGCTGCATGGACGGAGCTGTCTCGGTTGCCTCTAGGAAATAGCTGCTGTGCCCTAACACCGTGCCCACCCAGGGCTGTCACCGCCAGGATGTCAGCGCGGCAAATTTCCTGGCAAGGATGCGTAATGCAGACCTCGCAACGCCTCCCCGAAGGTTTCGCCGTGCTCGGAGCTGGCCCGAAGTCATGTGAAGGCGATCGCGCCCAGCCTTGTGCAAACAGTCCGTGTCGAAGCGCGGCCAGATTGCTTCCCGGCAGCGCGGGAGGCGAGCGGAGCGCGGGCAGGCGCCGGCACCACAGCCCCACCTCGCTGACGGCAGCACCCGAGTTTTGTCTCAGGACAGGAGAACTCAGACCAAAGCGAAAGGTATTTGGAAGACAAAAGCTTCCCGCGTAGCAAGGACACACTCCGATAGCAGGGTTTCTGCTTACCAGCAGTCACGGCACCCCGTGCCACCCCGGGGCCGCAGCTGAAATAGGAACTCGCAGGGGGATTCCTTATCTGTGGGTTGCAGGCTCACCCCAGCCTTGCACAGAAAGGATACGGGTTGCAAACTCCAGCCCAAGCATTTCCCCGTCTGCTCTCTAAAGCGGAGCAGGAATCTGACCCAGAAACCAAACCTGGGAATAACAGCGTGGAGCGAAATGAGGAGGGGCAGTTAGGAGCAAAGGAAGCAGCTGGAGAAAGAACATAGCATGGAGAAAAGAGGAAATGTAGAACAAGATCTGAAGAAGGATCTAAGGCATCTGAGATTTGCTCAGGTTAAGGTTTCCTTTGGACAAGGCTTTTCCAGTTCTCCCTACACAGCAAGGAATTTTGTTGGACTTCACCTGCCCGATACAACCACAAATGTCCCTGGGAGACTCTCCTGCCTACCTGTGTGTCTGATGGCACCAGGCAGAGATTTAGGGGGGAGCCAGCAGGGACTCCAATGTCCCACTGTGGTGAAATCCAAGGGATTTAGGTGCCCACCTGATTACACATCAGATATTTCAGATTTTGGTGACCTGTGCTGCTGCTGTCTGTAGCACACTCCTATTACTGCCTCTTGAGCCAATGCTTCTCTGTGGACTTTGCATGTATTTCTCTGTAGGGAAATCACAAAGGATACATTCAGGGAGTGGACTGTCCTCTTCCAAGGTGCTGGATTTCATCTCCAGACGTGAGTCCTCCCCGGGAGCCAGCACAGTAAGCCAAGGAAGGAAGAGTCGGGGGCAGAAAGTGAGAACTATTGAAAACCATTTCATGGCAGGGTAACGAGATGACGAATCCACAGCTGTGCTCTTTACTAATTTAACATCTACCTATTTGGTTAGTCTCTCCTTGTCTTTTATTTCATAGCAAAAGCCATCACAATGTCACAGGAGGACATGGGGCTGAAGTTCTTAGGAGGAAAGAGGGAAACCAGGCAGAGATGGCTGCTCGGAGCAGCCCAGCTCCACAAGCCCGCCTTTGTGCTGCTGGGCAGCGCAGGACCCCTCCGGGTCAGCGTGAGGATACACGTGGCTGATGAGAGGGGAAGCCTGAATTTCCTCTCCGTACCTTCATACAAAAGCAACTTCTGACTTTGTGCATGGAGGTGAAATCCTGCCACATTTATCTTCCGCACTAAAAAACTCCCGTTGCCCTAACTTGTTCTTCATGTGAAGAAAAGCAGAGAAAGAAACATCATTTTGGTGTATATGCTAAGGGATGCAACATTTTCCCAAAGGTTGTCTAGTGAAAATTCAAGAAGCTGTTGATACCTGATGATCATACAAAGTTCTTCATCCCAAACAGAAACAGGGAAATGCAGGCCTCTTACGTCTCAAGTCATCCCCTGCTAAAGGTGGAATAGGGCAGATCTTTAACAGCTCAGAGTAATTCTCCCCAGCAGCGCAAGGGGTGAAGAAAAGAACGGGCTACTCCATGAAAAATTCAAGGAGAGAGAAAGCAAGGGGTAGCCAGCTTAATCCTCACATCAGTGCAGGTTGCCAGAGATCCCACGTGGCATCAAAAGATCCTGGACACAATTCTGTTGGAGGTCAGACCATTCACACGGTACATTTGAAAAACACTTTTTTGGCCATGGGATACACATTTTCAGCCAAACTTAGGATATTCTGGTCCAGGCAGTTGTCAAGTATATTTTGAGCAAGCTGGGCTCCCACAGACGTGTGATCGTTGTGCTGTGATGGTGCATTTCTCCACGCCTTAATCACTAAATGCAGAACTCTGGAGCTGGCCAGGCACTAAGTTTCCGACACCACCAAAACTGGGAGGAGTTTTGCTGCTGCCTGGTGAAGAAAGAGAGACGGCCAACAGCAGCCATCTAGCGAAACGCTCTCCTCTTGGGAAGTGTTAAGGTACTTGCTGGCTGCGGGTAAGGGTGGCCCCACCACCCAACTGGGGTGCTCAGCCCAGTTTCCTTGACTGGGAGTCAACCCTGCCGACCAGAGGCTGCGGTAGGAGGGTGCACGGCAGTAGGAGGGTGCGAGGCACGCGTTGGGCACCCCTCTCTGTGCTCGTGCCTCCTGGCAGCCTGCCACCCCCGGGACGTCTTTACCCAGCACCAGTAACTCTGTGTATGCAATAGCCTTTGATGGATGCTTTCTCCATGACTTTTTTTTCCTGCTGCTTTTTGAACCTGGATCAATTTTAGCATCCAGCCAATATTTTGGTATTAGCTGAGCGCACTGATACTCCAGATAGGGTGTTTGCTCGAGGTACGGTTTCATCCTTGCTTGAGATGGCATTTCCCCCAGTGTGACCTTCTCAGAATAACACCGCCTGTTTCGCCTGTGCAGAATTTGTTCTCCCCCCGTGCCTTCCAGTCAAAGCAAGTCCTTGGTTTAGAGCGTTGTGAGGGATGCTCACGAAGGTTAACTCCAGCCAAGGACAGCCACTCTCTGTAGGCTCTCTTCAAAATCAGAGGTGAGAGATGATTCCCATTACTCATCCTCCGCTGGAGGAGTGTCTCTTTTTGTACACTGATTATAGCCTCTGTCAGCTAAAGCTAGCCTTCGTGAATCACATCGGTACTTACAATCAAGAAGCATCGCATGACTCTGAAATAACACTTGGTAAAGCAGATGCTTATTTTAAATATTGTAACACATAATTCTAATGGAAGAACAATGTGATGATTCCGTACAAAAAATACCAAAAGGGTTCTGCAGAGAAAAATGGTAGGAGTTGCGTTTAACTAACGGTATATTTGTACTTACAGCTAGCTTCTGAGAGCTGTGAAGCAAGCATACACTCATATTTTTAGGGACTGAATTAGCATTCCTCCATAAGATCACTCATCAGGACTACTTGTGTGAATGAGAGCTGCAAGGTTTCTGGATAGCATTTATATAAAAACAGGAATGTTCCTGAAGTGCTGTAAACAGAGCTGCTTGAATTGTCTGCCCAGATCTTGCATCTGATGACAGCAGCTGAATGAACTGACACTCGTAGGCAATCAGCTGCACGTCTGAGCTCGAATGCTTAATGCAGCAGGTTAAGCTTGGCTTCACCCAGAGCACTCCGAAGGTTCAACTCGGTTCCATCAGGACCAAGCAATGACTGATTTTTCCACACGGAGGAATCAAGGCTATGTCTCTATCCAGCTTTCCTGGATCATGGCAGGTTTTTTTCCAGTCCTGTGAAGTCATCATCCTTAATGCCGAGGGAATAGGAATGGCAAAGAGCTGACGAGGCCCTCGTCCGCTTTAAGCCCCAAGCCAAGGTCAGCTACCCGGTCTCTTTCATGGCACTATCTCTCCCTTGCCTGAAGGACGTCGTATAGCTTCAGTTTCACAATTTTTCAAGGTTACTTGTGCACCTGCTGAACCATTCACGCTATTATTATATGTTCTATCTGCAGAGAGCAGATGGAAATAAGTTTCTTCCCCACTTTTAGTTCTGTACCATTTAGGTTCTTGCATCACCACCCAGGTATGCATAGCCACGGTGCCACACAGACATAAACTGGATCGGATGAAGGGACAGAAAATAGCGCATCTCTATGAAGCCCTGTCCCAGGAATGAAAATACCCACAGGGGAATCTGTTCTGATTTCCTCTCTGACGATCAGCAGTGCAGCAGTTAATTATTCAGCTTCTGATTTTTTTTTTTCTCTCAGGCCTACAGGCTCTTCTCTTTATCTGCCATGTGTCCCTGAGCCACGAGAAAACAGAAAACACTGACACTGAAAAGTCTCCTTAGAGCTGGGAGTTGAAAGTCACTGCAGGAAAGGGAGAGGAGTTCACACCTCCCTAGGGGTTATTGACAAGTTCGTCCTCACTTTGAGAACCAGAACTTGGGGCTCTTTGCAGACTTAAGTAGCAGAAACTTTTAATTTTATGTAAAACCCTTGATTCTGCAGAAACTTATCTGGATCCTTGGGAAATCGTTGGCATGAGCCACAGCACTGAGCAATGCTTTCATTCAGCTGCTGTTTTGTGGGACAGGTAGATGGCCCTTTCTTGCCAGGGCTCCTCCACCCCACGTCATGCAGTTCTGCTTCCCCAGCAGATCTTTTACCTGGCATTTGTTCCTTTCCTCTGAACACATCCCAGTCTCTCTCGCTTCTCCTCATCTCAGTGGCATGAATACTTTTTCTCTGAGGTTAGTTCTAAATACTTCAGAGATGAGCCATTTTATCTCTGTGTGCTAATGGGCAAATGCACTGATCATGGCCGCTCCAGATGGCAAACATTTCCAGCCCCATGTGCCCCAGCCCTGAAACTTCACCTAATTCCAACACAGGAGCTGTCAGTGGCTCCCAGGTCCTGTAGTTACCATTGTCCACCTGGACAGACTTGAAAAACTAACAACAAAAGAAGGCTTTTCAGCATTTTTCTAAATGTGGTCAGGCTGCCTAACTTCTGTGGGACTGGTAGTCACTAGTCAAATTGTGAAATGCCTCCTCGTTCGATTTGCTGGAGTAGAACATACTTGTGGAGTATGGAGCGAGTAAGAATGAAGTAAGGATATTTGCAATTTGACCTAGTATCTGTGCATTTCATTAATCCTTCCTCCATCAACCACTTAACCTTTATGGGCATTCTTATTGCCTCTCATTGTATTGATTTCAGTCCATTTCTCCAATTTAGTGAGATCATGCAGTATTTTAAACCTGTCTTCCACTGCATAACTAGGTTTAGCTGGGGGGTAATTGACATCAATTTAAAGAATGAAAAATTAGGCTGAATATCCGGGGAAAACTTCCTAATGGTGAGATCTGCTAGAATGCATTGCTACCTCTCCATGGGATCAGTGGCAGTTCCATTAGCATGTGCATTAAAACCGTACTGAAGAAACATAAGATTATAGGTTGTACAGAACAATGCTGAAGTAGGAGGGGAAGGACAAGCCGCCAAGCCCTGTAGCTCGCCTCCTGTGGTCACCTTACACCGGGTTTGCTCCACTCCCTCTTCACACCACTCCCCAGCTCACTGCGGATGTGCAGAAGGAGCGGTATCAGCTGATTACGGGGATGGGATCCAATGCGATGCTCCCTCTGACATGAGCGCAGCTTCACTTGCCACGTGTGGCCACGGTTTGTAATGCTCCCTGAGGCCAGGTCCACACTGTGACACCCAGGAGGGCTTCCGATGTCCTGGGTCCAGACGTGTTCCTTGGCGTCCACCTCATCATGCCATCTGCTTTGTTGCTGTGAGAAGAAGAAGAAGATGCTGAGCTGGAAGGAAGCCAGAGCACCTGCCTGCTGGAGGACACCCCTCTCCCACCGCCTGGACACAGCCAGAACCATCAGACACTGGATCACCCGCTGGAGCACAGCACGCCAAGACCACCAAGTCCCCATTTATGCAGCAACGTCACGCTGGTGCAGGAGGTTTTAAATGCATCCATCAATTCTGCTACCACCCTTCACTTCTTAAAGAATTAAATATCTATTTTTTTTTTCCTAACAGAACAGTTGAAAACTGATTGCAGAAGGGTTGCTCGTGCTGAGGCCAGATCACAGATATAGAATGAAGACTTTGTTTTAAAATATACTGTTGACTCTTGTTTGCAAAGATAATAGTCCAAGCAGACACAAGTGTGTTCTTCGCACACCCCAGGTGAGATAGGTTAATTGCAGGACTGGACAGAAAAATAGGGTTCTCATCCCCACCTTTTATGGAGAGGTTCTGTCATATTTAAGTAAAAAAATAAGTAAGTAAAATAAAATGAGCCTGTTTTTATCTGAAGTTGTTACTGACAGCAACCACTTTTTTATTAGAAGAGGACTTCTGTCAGCTCCTGAAAAATGGAAACATCATTTTCAGCAACAAAACCCAACATATTTATCTCAAAAGCCAAGTAGGCTGGTACATATTTTCATTGTTTGGTGGGGGAGGCAGGCTTTTTTTCTTTTCATGTTCTCGAAATTCATCTGCCACAAAAAAGCAGATTTGTCAAAAAATGAAATTTCCCACTACAAAAATTTCAAAGGAAACATTTCCATCAGCTCTGCTCAATTAGCAGCTGCATAAAAATGGCTCGATTTCACAGCTGCTCCCCTGAATCTTTCTGAGAGCAGAGAGAAAAAGGAGAAGACTTGACCACTTCCAATTTTCCCTTAAGGAAGAAATCAGCAGATACCAGTGGAGAGACTGGGAGTGCATGTGGGACAAAAGGCCAAGTGCAGACTTTGCACTGGTCAAGCAGAAAAGAAATAATTTTCTCCATGGCAGGAGGTGCAGGCTACAAATTTGCCCAATAACGAGTAGCCAGAGGCTGATACAAAAGACTAATTCTCTTACTAAAATCCTCGGAGAGCATCCCAATATGACTCCAAGGCTTGCAAGCTGCTGGAGAAGATGGGAAGTAAATGCAGCCATCTCATGAGGACACTGCCTCTGGATTTCTTGATTGTGCTTTTCCTATACTGCACTTCTCATAATGCCCTCCGGCTGGTACCATTGAAATGAAACCTATTGATTGAAATTCTGATCCTATTGATTTTACACAAGAGATTTGAGCGAATATGAAAGAGCAGGAACTGCTCGGTAACCACTCCCATCTCCGTCTATTCCCCGCTGAACGCATGCGGTAGGCTTGCTTGTCCATGCAGGCATCGCCTCCGTCCCCTGAGCTTCCAGAAATAAATTACCCCAAATTCAGATATTCAGTACCTATTAGCTCACAAGTGTGTGGTAAATATTACCGGTCCCTGAATACACTGACATTATTTATGAGTTCCCTTTTGCTTTCTTTTGTCTGCTCCTGATTCACGTCTCTTCTTTACCTCGTTAACCACACACCGTGTTTTCCCCCTTCATTTCAGAGGTGTGGAGGCAAAATGGAAACCACATTTTAGGAGAGGGAGGCAGGATGGGAAGCAGCACTGGAAGGAGGTGATGTTTGCCTGGAAGGAAAGTGCTAGGGAAGTTGTGCTAAAAACAGAGTGCTGTCAGAAATCACATTTCCACCCCTAGAGAAAGGGTGTGTGGATAGGCGAAGTGAGGAGCTCTGGAGAGCAGCTCCCAGAAGAGCCCGGAGGAGGAAAGGCCAATGTAGCGTGAGCCCAGGGTCTTCTGCTCCCAACACAAGCGATGGCAGCCCTCTGAGCCCCACGGGGCTGCCCTGGCCCTGTCTGGAGCCGGTGTTTCCTTACGGATGCCTCACACAACGCAGTGATGCTCACAGCACGCCTCATGCCTCCTTTTTCTGATCTGTAGGGAGGTGGAGCTGGGTTTAGAGGAAAAACCAGCTGCCTTCCCATTCACTAACACCTTCCCTTCCTGTTTATTGAAGGTGTGGGGTGTCCTTTCCACACGCCAACCAGTACACCTTGAGTTTGCTCATTTTTCCTTAATGCATTTTAGTTCGCTGCGCTCAACACTTCCTCCTTTTCCCTCTAAATCTTTTTATAGTCGGGCTGCCACGTATCAATCAATGTTATGGATTTAAGTTGAATATATCGTGACTTGTTTAGTCCAGTAGGAACGCATCTAAAACAAAGCCTTATCTCCTTTATTTTCCCCATTGACAATTCTTTTCCTTCTTTATTCCCAGTTTTATAAAAGAGCAGGAAAATTGTAGGATTTTAACATGCTGGAGTTCCTAAATTATTGCATGGCTTGGTGGTGACATGGAGGCAGGTTATGTGGCAGCAGGAAATCTTTGATCACACTGCAAGCCACACCAAACGAACCAAAAAGGCCCGTTAACTGGGCTGAGGGAAAACATAACCCCGAAGGCCCGTTCAGCAGGCTGAGGGAAAACACAACCCAAAATGGTGGCTGAACTCGACGTCTCACATCCAGCGTGCCAAGCATTCGTGTGACAAGCGGTGACAGAAACAAGCCAGCGGCCACACGGGCAGCTCCCTGCCGCGGTCTGCAGGGGCAGGGCGGAGCGGGGAACCGGGGACAGGGTGCAAGAGGGCCGGCGGCAGCCCGGGGAAGGGGCCAGGAGCCGCCCTCGGGGGGCTCCGGGGCCGCGGCGCCTCCCTGAGGAGCCCCGCGCCGGGCTCCCCTCGGGCGGGCGGCGCTGAGGCGGAGCCGCCGCGAGCATGCGCGGGCCGCGCGCGTCACGGGAGCGGGCGCGGCCGGCGGGAGCGCGGAGCCCCGGCGCGCCCCCTCCCCTCCCTGCCTCCCGTCAGAGCCCCGCCGCCCGCTCGGAGCGGAGAGCGCCACAGCCGGGAGCGGCGAGTTCTTCCTCCTCCTCCTCCTCCTTCTCCTCCTTCTCGCCCTCCTCCTCCTCCTCCTCCGCCCCCGCCTCCGCCTCCGCCTCCCGGCCGGGAAGAGCTCGCCGTGCCCGCAGCCCCGCTGGATGCGCTGAGCCGCGGGGAGAGGGGCAGGAGGCAGCCGCCAGCCCCGCCGCCGTCGCGCTGCGGTGCCCGGAGCCCGTTCGCCGCCTCCCTTCCATCCCTCCCCGCCGCACGACCGCGGTGTGTGCGCGCCCCCGGCCTCCTCTCTGCAGCCCAGGCGGCGGCGGCGGCGGCGGGGGCTGCTTTTTATTTTTTTTTTATCCTTTCCCCCCACCTTTTTTTTTTTTTTTTTAATCTTTACGGGGCCGCCATGGGATGTACCCTGAGCGCCGAGGAGAGGGCCGCCCTGGAGCGGAGCAAGGCCATCGAGAAGAACCTCAAGGAGGACGGGATCAGCGCCGCCAAAGACGTGAAACTCCTTCTGCTCGGTGAGCCCGGCGGCGGCCCGGCCGCCCCCTCCCCGCGCCCCCCTCGGCCGCCTGCCTCCCCTCGCTCACCGCCTTTCCCCCCTTTCTCTGTCCCAACAGGGGCCGGGGAGTCGGGGAAGAGCACGATCGTGAAGCAGATGAAGTAAGTGCGGGGCCGGGCGGGGCGCGGCGGGGCGGGGGCTCGCTGAGGTGAGCGAGGGCCGCGGGCGCCATGTTTACCTGAGGGGACCGCCGCGGCGGGAAGGCGGCGCCCGGCCCCGCCGCTGCTGTTCGGGGCCGCCGTGGTGCTGAAAGGCCGCCGGGGCCCGAAGGGGGGCAGCGAAGTGCCGGACCCCGGCTTGGGGGGCTCCGAGGGGGCCCTGAGGGGGTTCTAAGGGGCCCCGAGGGGTCTCTGAGAGGCTCTGAAGGGCCGTGAGGGAACCCCGAGGGGCCTCTGAGGGGCCGTGAGGGGCTCTGAGGGTTTTTGAGGGGCCCTGAGGGGGCCCAGAGGGGCTCTGAGGGGGTCCTGATGGGGCTCTGAGGAGCCCTAAGGGGGCTTGAGGGGGCTCTGAGGGGCCCTGAGGGGCTTTGAGGAGCCCTAAGGGGGCTCCTTGCAGTAGGGGGGGTCGCTCCCGCCCCGCAGCCCTGTGAGGGGGGCCGCTGTGTGGTAAAATCCGCCCGTAATGCGGATTTAAAGCCAGGCGCCCTGCCACTCCGAGCCCCTTTTAAGGGAGATTTTTTAGCGTTTTAATTAACGAAGGGTTGAATTTGGCCGCCGACCGGCAATTAGATTGAAAGCAGGGTATTAAAAAATAAGGGGGGGGGGGGGAGCAAATTAAAAACAAACAAAAAAACCCACGAAAATATGGAGAAGAACCGGCTCCTTCCTCCGCTTCGGGCCGCCCGCTGGGGGTCGGAGCCGGGCTGCCCCTCGCTGAGGCCCGGGCCCCGTTAGCCGGCCTCTCCCCGTGCTTAATTATAATTAAGCACCGGGCCATAAACGAGTGCTTGGAGCCTCGTTCCCTGGGGGAACGCTTCCCATAGGGCAGCAGGTGCAGCGAGGAGCCGGGGGAGCCGCTCTTCCCTTCCCTTCCCCCTTTTTTTTAATCCCAACACGCCGAAAATGCCACCCTCCCCCGGCACACGACGGGGCGAGGCGGCGCCATCACGGGGGGCTCGCTGCGGGTGCGGGAGAGGCGCGGAGCGGCCCCGCTACCGGGGGGCGCAGAGGGCTGGCCCCCGGGGAAAGGGCTCCGGTAACCGAGGGGGGGACCCGGGGAGGGCTCTGCCGCTGCCATCCGCAGTCCCGGCACGGCTGCGGCTTTCAGGCGGTTCCCGTGGTGGACAGCGCCCAGCGGGGACTCGAACCGCCGGCAGCGCTGCCCGGCTTCGGCTCCGCTCGGCTCCTCCCGCCGCCGGCTCGGCTGCCTTCGGAGAGCCTTCGGCGGCGGGCGGAGAGAAGCCGAGCAGGCTCGGAAATAGCCGAAGGGGTTCGGAACCGCTCGGCAGCACCCCCTCCCAACCACCTCCCCTCCGGGTGTGTGCTCGCTGCTGGCCAGCTCCTCGCCAAACCCTGGGGGAAAAGCACGGGGGTGACCCAAGGGGGTGACCCCCGTGTTTCTGCCCCATTCCTGCGGCCACCGTGTCCAGCGCCAGGGGACCAAACCGCCAGCCCCACCCGAGGCAACCCTCCTGCGCTGCAGGGCTGGCGGAGAGGAGCCTCCCTTCCGCACACGGTGGGTGCAGTGGCTTCACCCACGGAGATTTGTGCGCCCTGTTTCTGTCAAGCCCCCTTTGGAAAGGAGGTTTTCCACCCCGACACTTGGCTGTGGGGCCAGGGTGATGGGTTTGGTTTGCGCTCGTTTGTGTATGAGAGATGGATCGGGAGAGATGTTACTGCAGATGAATGGCAATAAATTATTTAATCTCTAGGAATCGCTTCTGCAGAAGCGTGCTGGAATGGCGGGCGGTGGGGTTTGGCTGGGGGGAGAGGCTGTAGCACCACCATCACAGCGCACCCGGGCAGATGTGTGGAGTCAGGAGCAGGCTGTGGCCATGGTGGATTACACAATGAGCGCCCAGGGATTCCTGTTTCCCAGAGAGCACGGCTCTTGTTTCTTAAAGCACGTTGGATCAAGCTAACAACCGATTTGCTGGACTAGCCCAGAATACTGAGGCCTGAAAAACACCCTGTCGTACGCACATCTTCCCAACAAAACACTCTGGAAGTAATGCGCGGTAGCTCGCGGGTTTGTGCCCGACTCGAAAATGCGGCGGCGGCTGCCATGGTGGAAGCGCGCAGCGCTGGGAGCGGGGAGGCGGCCGCCAGCCTGCGAACTCCAGCGAACTGTGCAGAGGCTGGGGTGGGGACAGCGGTGTTGCTAGGAGCACGGCGGCAGGAGCTGGAGGGAGCCGCGCAGCCGCGGGCGCCAGGGGAGAGCGATGTGCAGGGAGCGACTGGGCGAAATTAACATTTCTGAAAATTAATTTAAATATAATGCAGGCATTAGCATTTCACCTGGTCAAGCTCCATTAGACAGGCTTGCTGAGAACCTAATGAATTCTTAATAAAGATTAAATTGCACGTTCATTAGATTTTGATGAAAGAGACTGCTATTTTATTTTTTTAATACTGTGTTATTGGTGTGCTTCTAGATCATAAATCTCATCCTTGTGAATGGCTAAAGCAGTTTCACACTTGGATATCGCCTGGCAAAGAGGCTCAGGAATATGTAGACAGATGTGAAGATGCTAAGACAAAGGAACAGGGAGCGGACATTGTTAGCGGAGGACTGAGAGGGGGCTACGCGCTGTCCAGATAATCCGTGAGATTTTAGGTAGCGGGAGAAGGGACAGGTAGAAGCCACTGCAATTTGGGAGTGTAGCCAGGATGGGGAGTGGGATTTATCAAATGAATGCAGGATGTTTTCCTGAGGTGTTCAGGGACGCCTTTCAGCTGGTGAGTGGGGAGTTCCCCAGTGCAGGAAGAGGAGCAGGTGCACGGTGGGCAGGTGGGACTGGAGGCTAGCGTGTGCCTTGGGCAGCAGCAGCACGGGCTGGGCATGGCACTGTCCTGAGCACCCCAGGCACTGTTGGCACCGTCAGCCCTTGGGCTTTGACTGCACCCATCTTGGCTGATGGCGTTTGCTCGTTGCTGCTTCACAACTTCACCCGTGCTGCACAATGTGGGGTTGGGGCCACGCTGCTGGAGGGAGCAGTCCTGAGAGGTGTGAGGCCATTGTGGCCCCAGGGCGTGCCTCGGTGCTCAGAATCAGTGATGGGGCTTGGTTTTTCCTCATCTTAAACTAAAAACCAGCTTTAACCAAGCAAATCTGGGACTCCTTTGAATATCCAAACCAGGGGGTAAAAGTTATTGTACAGAAATTCGTCTCCAGCACCCAGCCTCAGCGGGTTCACACTGCTGTAGAACTGCAATGCCTGTCAACATTTCTTTAGCTCTTATATCTTGAAACAAACGTTGAGTGCATGCAGAATTTAGAATACGTGATATTTTCTGGGATCATAGCACCAAGGCAAGACCTGTTGTTTGCCTGGGGGAATTTTGCGGGGTCTTACAACTCCAGCGGATGTTTGTTCATCAAACTGCCCCGGGCTAGGAGGACACCTAGCACGCCTCGCTCTGTCACTACCCGGCAGAATACTGAGGGGCATACAGCGGTCCCGTGGTGGGCACGGGTGTGCTACTGCGAGTGGAACACCCTCTGCTGCCATCAGCACGAAGCTTCAGGGGAATTCAGTGTTTAAATGCAAATTTAGAGGCTGAGTTAGCTGGCATGGCTTCAAACCCAGCGTCCTGCCACCTTTCCAGATGGTGAGCCAGGGCAATATTCCACCTCCCCAATGAGGGGATGGATGGTGATGGCTACAGCATCTGGGAGGACGCAGGGCTTCACCTGCCTGCAGCAAAGATGTTGTTTTGGGGTGTTTCTTCTGGCTTTTGCCTCTGCAGAAGCAGCAGTGCTGGCAGGGCCTCACTCATTAGGCTTCTTGCAGTTCTGTTTTTACATAAATTGTTTTTAAGTTATGACATGGATGGGAATGTGTGATCAGGAGGAAAACAGGTGACCATACAACGCTTACCTTTCCCTACCTGCTGCCCTCTCCCCAGCGGCCATCAGTCCCAATGGCCGCCTGATCTATCGGTTTGACCTTTTTCAGAGAGCCCCTCAGAACAGCCCTGGGCTCTGCTTGCTCTCTGGGTAACTGCATGACTTATAATCTGATGAACTTCTTGGGGGTGAGAAGCAGTCCCCACCCACTGCTTCTACAGCCCGTCTCAGCAACGCGATGGTAAATGCCATCAAAACAAAATGATGTCTTGTGAACACCCACTGGAGGCCTCGCTCTTCACGGTGCGTCTGCATCTCGAACCGTAGCTATTTCCCACTCGCGGCCCCTTCCCCGGGAGCACCTCGCCCCGCGGGGGCTTTCGCTGTGGGGGCTTCGCCTCCGCATTGGCGGCGTCTGTCCCTCCCCTCGGGGCCAGCAGGATTTGTGCTGGGTGGCCGTAAGCGGGGGAAGGAGCTGCAGCCTCCCTGCTGAAGTCTGCTCACCCTTCTGCCACCCGCTCCGGTGCATCCTGACCTGGGTGTGGGCTTGGTGCCGCTCATTTCTTTACCCTTAAGGCTCCTGTTATTAGGCTGAGAGAGACTTCAGAGAAAAGCAGTAACTGTATTAGCAGGCAAGACGGAATACATTTTGGGTTTGGGTTTTTCTTTTTCCTTGACAGTTCTTAATTTGTTTCTTGTTTTAGGAATTCATAACAGTAAAAATATCTTGCAGTGACAACAGTGAGCTGCATAGCTTCTCCTCTTTCAACCTAGTTTTAAAACCTTAAAAGAAATTTGCCTGTCATATTCTGACATGACACATCTAGTCCTGTTGGAAATGTTTTAGCAATCTAACGAGATGAAAGCGGTTCTTTTAATGAGCTCTGAAGAAAGAGACAAATCTGCACAAATGTAGCCGGGGATGTTTTATTTTATGTTTGGCTAACCCAGAAGTTTTAAGAAATGTTAGATTGAGTCATGACACTTGAAAAGAAGTTGTGGTTTTCCTCCTAAGTCTGTCCTTTTCTGGCTGGGATGCAGCTTCATCCCAGATGTGTTCCCCAGCATGCTCACCTGGGGAAGATAATGAAAAGAAGGGAGAGGAGGAGCTGCAAAGAGACAGAGGGATGGAGGCAGAGGCAGTTCCTTATCTCCTCTACTTACTCGGTCAAGAGAAGGAATGAAATGAAGGAAAGAGTCACTGCTGGCAAGAGCCAGGGAGTGAACAATGTCTCAGAGCCATCATGAGTTACCTGTGGGAGGGTTTCTTCCACCACTTTGCAGAGCTACAGCCTGCTCCGTAAGCATCAAGCCCTCCTGGTTTCTCTGGGATTTGCAAGATAAAAAATGGTGAATGACTGCTGAAGCCAGTGGGTTGCAGCTAGAAAGCCTGTCGCCAGCGCAGGGTGCAAGAGCTTGGTTTTGCAAACTTCAGAGCTCGTTCACCTCCTGCTCAGGCTGTGAGGGAGATGAAAAGCTTTTCTTGTGAGCCAGCAGCAGTTCACAGCACAAAGATGGAGAAAGACTGTGCCGTGAGGTCCGTGGTGAAACTCTGAGCACAGCTGGGTGCAGAAGGCAGGATTTGGTCCTTTATTCATAATGAGAGGCCAGGAGAGAATTGGCAAAACCTTCTCGTAGCTGTTGGGATTCAGGTGGTGTGGGTATTTAAGAGAGTTGTCACTCTTCCTGGTGCAACTGCAAATTTCATGAGATTTGGGGTTTTCTAGAGAGCCTGAGGCTGCTTCTGTGGAAGCTTGGATAATGAGGGGGGCGAGCTCTGTTTCAGGGATTCTTTGCTTTTGTGTTTGCTTTGGTTTTGGAAGAAAACTTCCATCTCTCCTCGCTTTAGAGACAAGATAAGAAATAAATGTCCTTAGTCTAGCCCAGGGACTTGAGAATTGGGAGCACAATAAAATCAGCCCAAATGAAGAGAAGGAAACCAAATACATCTCAACTGCCGGATTTTTGTTTTCATTAGTGGTGCAGAAACCAGTGGCCACACTTATTTCAAGTCAATTTCATTGCTCTTGTCCCCAAATGCTCTCTTTGACCTCACTGGACTTTGGACCAAATTCTTCCTAGATGATGTCTGTCCAATGTACAATTTTTAGGGGATCAGATGAATCTCGTGTGTTGCATGGCACTTGGTGGGATACAGGAGATGGCCAAGCTTCATCCACAAAAATCAGGAAACCAAAAATTATGGAACTGACATTTTTAAAAGCGTTGTCACCTTAAAACCTCAGGTCATTTTTCTTGCCTCAAAAATTCTTTGATTTCATTCTTAGAGGGAAATGCTAATTATTTTTGCCATGATTTTCCTAATGCTAAAGGAACGCTGCGCATAATGTAAAAATCCCCCTTAACTGTTAATTGAATCACGCTCGTTTTATTTTCAAGGCCATTCATGCCAGTGGCAGATGTATGGAGGTCGGAGGATTACAGTCCTGATTACAAGATGCTCTTAGGATTCTGCCTCAAATCAGGGAATGCAAAGGGCTGAAAAATGCTGCTGGATAACACAAAGCAAAGAAACTGCTGCTTTTCTAGTGCTGAGCAAAAAGGAGAAATATAATCCAGAGCTCAATCATTGTCTGCTTATGGTGATAATATAATAAAACTCTTGATGGAGGCATTTCTTAGCTCACCAATAAAATTGCTTATCTCCCCCCAACTTTCAAGTTAATTGAGAAAGAACTGAGGAGCACTCTCTCGGGAAGGAGCCCAGGGAATTGTATAGTAAGCTGACATCACATCTGTTTTCAAATTGCTAATCAATAACAGTTTTGACATTGAAAGAGAAGAGCTTAAATTGCTTCGGTTGTCTTTATTCTCGGGCACGTCCTGCTCTGCTTGGTCACTGTAAATTATATCAGCGCATCAGCAGACCTTTCATCCGAGTATAGCATTCGTAAGCTTACAATAAGGGAGCTGAAGTACAACAGCTAGAAAGAGAGAAAAAAATGTGGGTAATGGAGGGACCTCCCCAAAACTTGAGAGTTTGGGCCATGGCTGTTAGTAATGGCCTGTTCTGAGGGGTTTGTGTCCTCAGGAACCAAAGGCAATTTTATCCTGGATCCTTCTGGTAGTCTTTGAACGGGAATTCAGCTTGGCTAGCATTGCAGGAGCTGCTTTTGGAGAAAGCTCAGAGATGAGGCATCCTGGGAAGCACACTGAGGTGCTTGTCGCCATTCCCTGCAGCTGCCTGGGGATGTGCTGCTCAGGGAAACCCAGAGTGGGCTTGGCAGAAGCGGGATCCAATGCTGGTACTAAATGCGGGGCTTAATAACAAGGAAAGGGGCTTGCTTCTCTTTGGCACCTGGCAGCCCTTCCGTGCAAGTATAGAAAAACATGTTTTGCATCACGAGGCTGTGGGGTGTCTCTAGGAGCAGCTTTGGTGAACGGAGAGGGGCTCAGTAGGATTTCACCAGTCCCGAAGGAAACCCTATTCCCAAAATACCCAGTTCAGAGAATTCATCACTTCGCTGTTAGCACCTTGGCAGGGAAGCTGGGCATGGACGCTTCACCTCTGTGTGTGCTCCTGCTCTGAAGAGTCACCCCCAGTGCTTAAATCAGCTGAAGGGCAGAGCAGTGACTCAACGTGCTCTGAGGCTCTCCAGCAACTTTAAACCTGTATTAAACGCTCTTGTCTACAAGAGCATCATCGACAGCGACTTGTACACACCATAACAGTCTGGTACAAGACTTGGAGGGTTTCTGCATTACCTGTGAATTGTCACTGAAGGGGATGAGATAAGAACGGGCCGGTATTGAGGAAAATATCACTTAAAAATGCGTAGCGTCTCCTAGCAGAGCGTTGTGGTTTATCCTCTCCCTGGAAGAGGTGATTGGAGTTAGGAGCTCCAATTCTGCAGCACCAGGCAATGACAGCGCATAGGAGAGGCTGAGCACACAAAATGGATGTTAGGCACAATAATCTAGATAGCACGTGAGAGGTTTTACTGCCGGATTTCTGGAGCTGTGGTACGTGGTCGCAGCGACGTAGTGCTGTTTCCTCACTGCTGGTACAGCACTCTGTGTTCATCACAGCCCCATTCTGTGCTGCCTCGGCAGCCTGGGTCTTGCTGTCATCGGGCTCCTGGCCCCCGGCACCTCGTCTTGGTGGCTGGGGGTGAAGTAGTGCCGCCTCTGTGCTGCCGAGGGAGCTCTGCGAGGAGCTGCTGGCCAGCTCTGCCTCTCGTTGAAGCTAGCGGGGAGATTTTCAGATCGCTCCCGGGGCACCACAAGGTGGATCTACGTGTTCCAACTGGAGGCAGCAAGAGCTAAGCCTGCGTGAGTCCATCCTCCTCCCTCCTGCACCTCTGCGGCAGCAGGGCATGTGCTCCTCCAGAGCCTGGGGGTTCTGCTTAGCTGTGTCCGCAGGAGGGACGTACTGTCCTTATGTTGGGTTTTGAGTGGGACAGAGTCCGTTTGGCCACTAACGTCTTGATGCAGTAGATTTTGGGAAACTGCTTACTTAATCAGAGCCTCTTTGCACCTGTAGGTACTGCAGGAGGGTGTTAGAGGAGGCGCCGCAATGGTTTTCTGCAGCTAGAGAGCCCTTCCCATTGACCATGGAGCTCTAAATGACATCGTGGGGCAGTGGCTCCTTTCGGAGGTCAGGCAAGGGGGCCTGACCTCATCGCTGACAAATTGTAAGAGCTGCTCATCACCGGAGTGCCCGTGTCACAGGCGTGCCCTGTCCTCACACTCCACCAGTGACACCAGCACAGACCGTAGGATGCATTAGAGCGACCATGATGAGCATACGCCTCGCAACGGCGTCGTGCTGTTCATTAATCACTAGTCACCCTTCGGTGATTAATTATTGAGCCAAATTGGACAAATTTTTCCACATGAATGAGGAGATAGTTACTTAATAAAGCGGAAAGCTCCTGGTAGCATGCCCTTGTTTTCCTCAGTTTAGCTGGAAGATAAATTTATCTTCTCCTGATTTACAGCTCAGCAGAAAACCCAAAGTGCTGCATCAACTCCCAGGTGGCTGCTGCCTGGCCACATCCCACACGGGAAACCCACTGCTGCGCTGTGGGCGCGTTTGGGATGGTTACCTCGGGCTGCAGGTGCTGGGTGGTGGTCCTTGCTTTGTTACCCCATCTCTGGGGGTGCTGAGGTCTCGAGGAGGAACGGGTCGGGGGATCAGAATCTTGCCAGACACAACCTCGAGGCTCGGCAGCGCTTTCTGGTGGCATCAGGCATGTTCATCTCCTTTTTATCTTTTCAAGAAATAGGTTTATTTCTCATTCATACTTGCATAAATAACAATTTGTAATGGTTTTTCCCTACATGACAGGGCATGTAAATTGATTATTTCACTGGTACTTTTAGTTCTGATCGGAGAGATCAAACTGGAGGGTTTTTTCCATCTGTGGTGGTCAGATAAATAGGTGAGGCCTTCAGATATTTAGGATTAAATTTACATTCTGATTCTTTTAAGTACTCCTACATAGGGCTTTGAAATAATTTTTTGGAGTTTCCAGCAAAATGCAGAATAAATGACTTAACAAATAACAAGGATATAAACCCAGCCAAACTGGTGTATTTAAATTCCGTATCAAATGGGGGATAAATATACTGAGATTTTTAAAATAACGAAGATAATTTTATTGCCCCCCTCATTAACTTGGGCACGGAGCCTGTCTGAAGCTCTCCAGCACATCCTGCTCTGTCTGTTCTCGACGCCAATCCTCCTCGTTCAGCAAAACCATCGCCTCCGTCCTCCTGAGGACTTGCTCAGAGCTTCTCTCTCTGCTGTCGGCTTGCAGCAGCGTTGACCCCGCAGCTGGCTGATTTCGAGACAGAACCAACTGCTCACCACTGCTGACAGCGAGGCCACAGGACTTGCAGTGCTGCCAAGTTAGAGATGCTACTAATCTGTACGGAGTTAAGTCCCAGCGCTGGACGTAGCTCATGTTTCATTCACGCTCAGGTCCCAAACCTCAGAACAATTGGGTTTTCTAATAGTGTGCCCATCAATATCGATGGGCTTGAAGAGAAGTGGCTTACTGCACGCAAACGGATGTGTGTGTACCCAAGTTTTGTTGGAGACAAAATTCAGGCTCCTCTCTGCTTGTGCTGATTGTCACCCGGTTTTAGTGTGATCTTTTGTACTCAGCCTTCATCCAAATATTTATCCTGTGTTTCTTACACCTCTTGGAAAATGCAGATGGAGAAACAAAGGCTTCTTTTGTCACGGCCTTTTTCATACGTCCTTTGTTTCCTTTTTGCCTTAGGTTCTCTCAGGTACCAGCTCTCAAATTTATTCCTTTTGCAGTTATTTGCAGGTGTTGTTTGCACCAAGAGAAGAAGAAATACTGTCTGTTTTCAGGAGATTTTCAAAACTCGGCAGGACGAGGACCTGAGCAACCCGTTCAAAGTGAGACAATACATCTGCTCTGGGCAGCCACCTCTAGCCTCAGTTATTCAAAGATTCTGTAACAAAAAACCCAAATCAGTCTCCTATTGAAGGTTTCTAACTTCTTCAACTAACTCTTCTGGAAATAAACTGGTAGTTTGGAAACCAGTTGAGGGGCAACCTTATGCAGTGTTACCAGAGCTTTCCCTTAGAATACACAAACAGCCAGGCTCAGCGAGGAATATTTGGTTACTGATTTTAATTCACACCACTCTGGCTTGTTTCTTTGCTTCTGGGTGCAGTTTTCTTGGATTTATTCCATGCAGCATTTCACAGGCAGCCTTCTGAAATCCTAAGCTAGGGGTTGATTAACATCTCTTTTCCTTGGTGGCATGGGTTTAAGTCACCTCTGTCTGTCCCTGCTCTGTGTTACCCAGGGGACCGTTTCTCAGCCGTGGCAGGACGGCTGCGGATACGGTGCTGCAGTGAACCAGGCTCTGGCACTGCTCTGGGTTAATGTAACTCAAAGAACAGAATGATCTGTCCATCAAATGCTCCCACGTAAGGCACGAATGCATTGCAGGTTGAGATGTGAGATTGTACTGAAAGATTCAGTCACTCCTGGCTGCCTGGCTGTACTGGGGCTTAATTTTTTGAAGGTAAATCGGTCACTTTCAAAGACTTTGAGACGCAGTTTTGAAAAGTCCTTCTGTATCCTTAGGGATTTGAATGATGTGGTGGTGTTTTTCCAAGGCAGCCTTATTTTCTCCTATTAGTTCCTGTAAGAGCACTGCAAGTCTTCCACTGGCTTGAAATCGTGTTGTTTTAAATAAACTTCCCATGACCCTCAGTGCAATGAAAAGGAAAGTGCAACTGTTTGTTGCTGCTTCAGCTTAGTTAGGCCATCTTTTATGCTTGCAGAGGTCAAATCCATTCCATCTGGTTATGCTTTTTCAATCACATTTACATTTTTAATGCAAAGCTCAGGTTTGCTTCACACTAGAATGATCTGTCTGGTTTTGTAACAAGCCTTAGTTGTCCTGGGGTTTGGAGACTTCTCTTTTATTTCTCAGCCTTAGGCGGAGTCTTCATGAGCTGTAAGGTAACATTACTCCACTGGACTGCCCAAATGCTACAGAATCCTGATAGTACAGGCGGTGAGCAGCATTTTCAAATCCTGTTTTACCCAGAGCAAGTTTTGAAGCCTGCACTAACAGCCTGGTGTTGCTGTGGTTGGTGCAGGGGAGGTTTGTGCAGGTCTGTGCTGTGCCACAGCCCTTTGAAGGGGAGAGCACTGCATACAGAATTGCCATCTCCACCACGTCGCCCCTCCAGCTACGAGCTGTCCCGATGCTCCCGCACCTTGCAGGGGCTCACCAGTCAACAGCTTCACTGAGACACCTTTTGTGCTCCTTCCATAAGTAAGCCAGGCTAGAAAGTCCTTCTTGTGAGAGATACTTGTCACATCTGTAGCCTCACAGAAGCCACATCTCTGTCAGGCCAGCTTTCCTCCAGGAGTCTGGTGTTTCCTCTTCCCCTTAAAAGAGGCTTTGCGCAATCAGCCTTTTTCCCAAGAAGAATTTTTACATGTTAAGTAACTTAGGAAATAACAAGAACCACACCAGACGGTTTGGTGTTCTCTGAATTGCTTCTGAATGTGAATGAACCACCTCTCCCACTGCATTTACACCAGTCACTTTTAGACTACAGCTAAGTTCCTTCATTTTTCCCTGGGGAATTAGAAATGAAGGCCCTAAGTACTTAGTTTGTTGGCTTGTAACATCACTCATAACTGAGCAGGAGAGAAATGACCAGCCTGGCAGGGGTTTGGCTCTGCCAATCAAGGCAAGAATGTAATGCTGACAGTGAAAAGCATACAGGAGGCAGAAAGAGGCAGAGCCTGATCTCTAAAAACAGGAGTCAAAAGAGGAATCGTGATCAAGTTCAGGCCCTGGATAACAAAACAAGGTCGCTTCCTAAGCAGTCATCCACAAGACTGGCAACAGCCTGCTACACCGGTGCACGGACTGGACACGGACACCTCTGTGTGAACCTTGCTCGAAGCAAGTGTCAGGAGTAAGTGGATCAGAGCTGTCAGCTGGTAAGAAGGGCAAAGGCTGGCAGGAGAAATGGTAACCCCCCATTCACAGTGTTAAATGCCCGTGGGAGGATTTGATAGTAAGGGAGTGCCAACAAGACAGATCCTAGGCTCCGTGTACATGCTAGGTCCTGGAGTCTAATTTGCTAAATGAAAGGACCCCCACTTCTGCAAGCCAAAAGACGAAATGATACCATTTCCTTTCTTAATGTACAGCCTTCCAAACCAGCCCAAAAGCACAGAGGAAAGGGAGAGGAAGTGTTCCAATTCAGCTTCAGTTACAAGCAAGCCTGCTCCAATCTCTGATTTAGTCTCTTCTGGAAGACCCCCTCACAGTGTAAGGTGGTAAGCGAGAGGCACTGGACCATTTCCCCAAGGTCCATGCAGTATGTACCCAACAGCAGTGTAAGAATACGTGCAAACGTACATAGAAACTAAATCAGATCTTAGATCCAATAGCTGAGCCACCTTAATTATTAATGGCTGGAGTGCTGTAGCCTTTCACTCAGCAGCAAAACATACCCTTAACGGCTCCCAGGTTATGTCAGATTGACAGAGCGTCACTGTCAAAGTGAGTGCCAGCTTTGCAGTGATGAATTGAGTGCCCTGTATAGAAGCAAGAAAGGTGAATATTCAAATAAGTGTCTTTGTTTCCTCCGAATGCTATTTGGATAAAGGGCCAGGAATTCCAGGTTCAAGAACCGATTGATGGAAGTTGACCTTGTCGTGGACAAAATGGTAAACAGCTTCCGAATAATGAATTACAAGCAGAAATTGTACTCGTCTGTGATGGAGTAGGTCATGGAAAGATCATTTTGTCCAGCTCTGTCCTAATGTAGAGCTCTCCTTGATCACGTATCCCTTAGTGTTTCGTGTGATTTACTTGTAAATGAAGCAGGCTCTGAGGTTTCCACAACTGTGCATCAGTCCTCTCTGCAGTGGTTAAGCAGCTAATAGATTTCACATGAAAGAACTTTTCTCCAATAGCTCGAATTTTTTCTCTGACATTTCCTCTTGCTTCTTCTAATCACTGCCAAGCTCAGGAGAGCTTATAATGATGTCAGCCATGGATTGGACATAGAGACTGGTGAGTCCCTGGGCTAGCCTTCAGCTTTCGTAGCCTTTTTGGCCGAGGTTTGGTAGAGCAGCCAGCAGGGCTCTTTTTCTCCTGTGCTGAGGATTTCCCATGAAAGAGAAGCTGGCCTCAGCCAGGAATTGTTCAGTCCCACGCTGTAAGGAAGTGGCTGGAGGGAGTCACGCAGCTCAAGGTGGAAGGTTTCAGGGCATATATCCCAGATCTCTCTTAGCAAATTTGGGATAGGCTGGGGCAAAGCAAGCAAACGCAAGGCTGCAGGAAAGATTATGGTGATAGGAAACCAATCATAAATAGACAGGCCATGGCTGGACTGCCTTTGGAGTGTTCTGTCACGAGCTCAAGGCAGCTTTTGGAGGATGTGGAAGAGAAGTGCAGGGCCCCTGCTACTTTTTAGTGCACCTCCTTTCAGCCTGCAGACAGCGTGCGCAGACCTTGACCTTCCTCTCTTTGCCATTCTCACCTTTCCTGTAAAATCCAAAAATCCTTCGCAGGAAGGATTTGAGGGCGCCGCAAACCAAAGCAGCACATTCCCAAACCACAGAAGTCCCAGGGGAGGTCAGACTTCCGGACCATTAAGTGGAGCATAATCCCAAATAAGCTGTGTGAGTCTGTGGTACAAAAATGAACCAGCACAGAGCTACTTCTTCCAGCTGAAGAAAAAAAAAACACAACAAAAACCTATGGCTTTTTGTCCTCTGTTGACAGACACATGGCTCTGCAGGCCTCCGAATCTCACCACGTGTTTCGCAGGGAGCAGTACGGCTAATGAAGTGACTGGTCTTTCTGAAAAGCAGGCTTCAAGCTTCACGGAATAAGCGCTGGTGTAATTTGGCCTCTTGGTGGTTTTCTAAAAGTAGAAGATGCCCAAGATCTCTCAGTATCTGCAGCTGGTGCTTGCCAGAAACGCTCGCATGATCTGTATGGATGAGTGGAGAACAGGGCGGCAGGGAGGGAAAGGCCTCCGAGGGGAAACAGCTGAGGAGATACAAATGAAAATTCAATTAAACAGAAGACAAGGACAATTCAAACCAGCATTGATGCCCTGCTCATGGCTGCTGCTGAGTTTTGATTTCAGCCTTAAATGTAGCAAATGAAGAAGGCAACAGTGGAGAAAATAAATGACCACCCTGCAAGGAGCTAAATTGCATGGCCAGGAAGACAAAAACATTCAAATAAGACACCGTTTCCATTATATGCTTAGGGCTGGTGACAAATTCAACAAGAATGATAGATCTTGGGTTCGTAACCATTCCAAAATTTGTCCAGGGCAAGACAGGCCTTTTTCCTAAAGGCCTGGCTTTATTTGCCAACCGGAAGACTTGAAAGGGACAAGGAACACGTTTCCTATTGCTTTCCACCCTACATAGCCATCAAAATGAAGTGAAGTGGGTGCGTTAAATGAGAATGGTGGCGTTGTGTGCTCACTTTACCTTCTGCCCTCAGTTATGCTGGTGTGGGATCGAAGAGATGATCTGTTTTGGTTGGTCTGGTTGCTTCTATCTCAGGTTTTGTGGGAGAGGTGTGCGAATGCTCGGCTAATAATCTGCTGTAGTTTGGAAGTCGAGGGGTCTTCTCTCTGCTGAGATAAGCTGCTACTCCTCTAGAAAGTGGCTGTCATCAGTTTATTGTAGCTTTATTTTGCTTCTTGCCAGCTGCGTGAGGAGCGCGTTCAACACAACTGATCATTCCAGTAGCTTAATTTCTCTCATAAATATTTTGCTTCTTTTGAGATGTCACCACAATCCCCTTTAAAGCCCCGCTAATCGTAATTGAAAGCCATTTTAAGCTAGCATGTAGTAGCAGGGCTTGAGCTGTGCTTTATTTCTGCAGAACATAAATACGAGTTAGCTATTACCGCCACCGGGAAGGCAAGCAGCCGCCGGGGTTACCACACCTGGGGAAGCCCACGTTGCCAGAAGGAGCTCCCAGTATGTACAGGCTGATCCAACACCCCATGGCATTGGTGTGGGACTAACCTGGGCTCGGACCTAGAGTGCTGCTGGGCTGCTTGCAAACAGGCTCCGTTTTTTGGGGGAAGGAGAAGCTGGCCGATGCTGTCTGTTCCTCGTTCTTAATTATTGTAGCTGATACCATCTATATGCTAAGTCAATCACAGTGAGTGGCATTTGAAACATCCAGACCGAAGTCATTACATTATCACATCCAGGCCGGGCTTTAAGTAAAAGAGATTTGGCTTGTTCTTTATGCTGCTTGGCCCCTGTCCCGAACGTACTGCCCTTATAATGGGGGATTATCTGCGCTGGAGGTTTTCTTCATTTCCATTAGGAGAAAAAAACCGCGCTCGGCGCAGCGAGGGCAGCCCGTGATGGCAGGAGGAGATTGGCCATGGGCTCACGCCTTTGTTAGCCCGCTGGGCAGAGCCTGACACCCCCTGACACTGCCGGGGCTTGCCGAGGGGCTGGTGTTTGTGTCAGTGTGTGGAACACATTGTTTCCCGAAAGGGAGGAGAATCGGCCCTTTATTGACTGGGGGCGTTGGGCAGCGTGGTCACCGAGCCGCGGGAGCTGGGGCTTGTTGATACAGGAGGCTTTTCAGCAGGAGCCTTTGTAGGGCTGTTGTGGTTTATCTTTGGGGGGCGAGGTGGGTCCGGGCTCTCCCAACCCCTCTGCTTTTTTTAACGTGAAAGCACAGGGATGGAAGCAGGGGGACCCCAAGCTTTGGGATCTCCACGAGCCCCCCTCGCTGAGCTGTACAGCATAGTTCTTATATAGGGCTGCCATCTGCACTGCCACAGCCAGTCAGCCCTAGCTCAGCGGGCTGTGCAGTTGATTTGCAGACCACCAGTGGTCTGTCCTGCTCCAACAGGCAGCGCAGGCTGCTTTGGGGATTGCTCTACACCCACACAAAAGGGCTGCTGCTCGGGGGCTGGCACGGGTGATCTCTTCTTCATCACATAACCCCATGTCCCAGCCCCCGTGCCGTATTGCGTCCGAGTCAGAGCCAGTCAGTGTAGTTTCTGGAGCCCAGACACTGCACACGCAGTGCCCCTGCAAGGACACAGGACAAACCATGGGAACACTCTGGAGCAGAGACTGATCTACACTGAATTCACTTGAAATTGAGAAAAATCAGCCTCTCGGTTTGGGCTCCCCCAGCAGCAGTGCAGGTGCGTAACCCAGGAGGTTTCCCTCTGGTGTCAGGGCAGCGTGCACCGAGCCATGTGTGACAAGTCCATCATACAGTCATCCTGACCTGGCCTACACGGAGCATTTTTCAGGGGCTCCATCATCCTAGGAAAGACTCCAGGGTGCAGCCAGAGACATGGCTCTCCCGGACACCTGTGGAAATACAAACCCAGAGGTAAGTCGAGAGGCACAAGCCCCAGACTCTGGACCAGTGGCTTTCAGGGCAGTTCCTCCAGATCCCAGGGAAGAACAAGTGCTTTTCTCTGCCAGAAGAGATGGAAACCAGGCTACAGTACTGCCCCAGCAGTGGCACCCACATGCCTGGCTGCCCTTCCATGCTCGCTCAGCTCCAAGGTGCAGGCAGTCCCAGGATCAGCCCCCAGGACCGGGTGCACTCTGTGGGCCTGCACCACGTTTCAGGATAGGGTTTAGCACGTGTGGCTGGGCCCAAACTCATTTCAGGTCCCTGCCTTGTCCCTGTGGCTGCTAAGGTAAAGATTCAGAGGGCCGGTGGCTCACAGATCTCCACGTGTGCTGAGGTCCTCTGCTAAGGTCTGCTGTAAGTGTGTTTTTGTGCGGAGGGGAGATTACAAAAGCATGCAGACAGCTTTTACTCATCTTTCTGCAGATGTGGCACAGCAAAGCAGAAGGGCAGAGCATTTTCTCATAAGGCCATAAGGAGTAGCAGTAAAACGCAGCATGCTGACCGGGATGGAAGTGAGACTTCAAACCCCAAATGAGAGAGTTTATGACCTGTAGATTTGTGTTAAGATAACCAATTCCATGCTTCAGGTCTTTGGGAACCTATTAGATGGATAAGCCATCTCGCAGATACCCAAAACAATTTCATCTGATATCGAACTTTCCATCGCCAGTTGATTTCTTACATCTTCTACGCAAATCCGTCTGCGGGTACTGCAGAAGGGAGAAACAGAGCTCGGACCACAGCCAGGGAAGGTGAATAACCTGGGGCTGTGGTACCTGCAGAGAAAAGAAATAAAAGCATCCGAGGCCTGTCCAGGCTAGCTGAGACACGGAGGAGCAGAAAGGAAGCATGTCCCAAGGGCTGGAAACGTGTCCCAAGGGCTGGAAGTGCGCCAGCGCACAGTGCTGCCCGCAGGGCCGTGCGCCGCAGAGCCGTTCCTCACTCCAGGAAAGCCAAGTCGGGCCCCAGCATCTCAGCAAATTCCTTAGGTATCAAGGAAGATTTGATCCGAAGGTGCCGTCGGATTATTTCTTGGCATTGCTCTGATCAAATTTGCTTTGTTGCCATAATAGTAAACATAAGTGCATGTGAAACGCGGGGCCGCGAGCCAGTGTAAAGGGATAAGATAATGACTGCTGCTGGAGCCTCTTCCTGTCTTTGTAGTCCGAGCAGTTATTGGAAGGCACTAATCCCTCTGCTGATTATTGACTTTTGAATGAATCCTCATGCACTCTCCAACAGCAAAACTTGTGGGTTTTCAAGGCTCGGTAAAGCTCAACAGAACCGAGACCTTGTCATTTATTTTCACTGTTACTATTATTTTTCTATTTCAAAGCAGAATTTTCTGCTACGAATTCCCCACTGTTTGACCACAAAAGCGAGTGAGGGAAATTGTTATTTTTCATCCCGAGCCTTTTGTGCTTTTTATTTTTACAGTCCACGTGAGGTGACTTTGCCGGTCATTAGCCGACTTAGTAAAGCGAGCTGCCTTTGTTGGGCGATAGCAGGGAAACATCAAATGGCTGGTTGCACGGTAGCAATTTGCTCTTGGAATAAAGCGAGCGTTGATAAGTTGCAACCCTCAGCTATATTTGTCCTAGTAAATAAACATCACCGGGATCCGAGCACAAACACACGTTGTTTTGCCCCATTTAGCTGTTCGGAGATCGCATCAGGCTAATGAAATGTCCCCGTGTCAGGCACCCTCGTCGCATCGCTCGTTCTGCAGGTGCTGCGTGTCTGCACACCTCGCCAAGGGTGGGTGCTGCAGGCATCGATCGGCACGGCAAATACCCCTGGCAAGGCATCCCGTTAGGGCAGAGCTTTTATTGCACTTGCTTTCCAGAGGGCTTCCATCAGTGGATATTCGCCTCCGTGGTGCCTTGGGATGGGAAATTTGCTCGGAGGTAACCGCAGTTTGGAGGCGCAGGGCATGCAGGGGCCAGCACCCCCGCGGTGCCACGCTGCCTGTCCAGCTTGAGGACAGCGACTGATACGTGCTGGCTTAAGCAGGCCAGACAAAGCCCCGAAGATCTCTTTTCAAGGGGAAGGTTCAGTTTTCCTCCATAAAAAAGCTCGTTAACCATTTAGCACTGGGCTGTTCGGCTCACAAGTAAAGCTCCCTGCTTGAACCTCCCAAAAGCAGGATTGCGCTTCTTCCCTGACAGCCAGCAGGACCCAAAATAAAAGCAAACAGCAGCAGGAGATGACGCGAAACATGACGGTGACATTTGTTCCACTTGGAGCAGCGGAGACGCCGCTAAGTCGGGCTGGAGGAGCGGAGCACGTGATGCGGTCGGTGCAGCACGCGGACATCCCGGGTCAGCCCCGAGCTGCAGGTGCAGCGAGGTGAATCCCTGCGGAAACAGGCAAATTCTGCCCCCTCGTACTCACTGCATTTCCCTAGGAAATTCAGAAGGGTCAAATCCCCAGCGGTCGGTGGGATGTTCAGCTGTGGATAATTGGACTGCGGAAGTTTGTGATGATGGAGGGACTCTGTCCTTCTTGGAACACCCTCCTGTGGAGATCAGGAAGGGAGCAGGAGCTGTTACTGCAATTAAATCGGGTTTTTGCTGGAGCACACGCAAGCTGTAAGTCGATCAAGATCCCATCGTGCCAGGAACTGTACATCCAGCACAGAAAGCTGGTCCCTGCTGCACAGAAGCATATGTTCTGGCTGATGTTCTCCTCTCCTTTCAAACCTCCGGATTAATCAAATCATGCCGTGAGCAGAGGGAGCGATGAATTCCAGCTCCAGGTAGCATTTTCTCAGGAGTGAGCCCTGATCTGGCTTTGCTGGGCTGTGAGGAGAGGGCAAGGGTACGAGGAGGAGGGTTTCTCTCCTCTGCCTTCCGCTTCCATGGCACTGCCAGGAGCTCAGTGCCTTCAAAGCTGCGACAAAACTGGCCAAATAAACTGAAATACTTCTGGAAGAGGGGCAGCAGGACCACATTTATTCACCATGCTTATTAACCAGGTTCGGTAGAATAACACTGATGAGCAGCCACTTCTTAATTGCCTTCTGTAGCACAGCTGGAGAAGTGGGGAACACGAGTGGAGGCTCCAGCTTCGCAGCCCTCTCCTTGGTGCTTCCCCCTCCGTTTGCTCTGAAAACCAACAAAAAAAGATGTGATCCCCAGTGCACATGCCTCCTGGCGGAGATAATTAAGTGCAGCTTTTTAGCAGGGTTGCAGTATGTTGTTCTCCAATTCAGGCCAAATTCAGAAGTGGTTCTGAAGATGGTTGAGACGCATGTCAGAAGGAAATTGGTCAGAAAATGGATGGCGGGTGGGCGTGAGTAGCATGGCACAGTGCGACTCGCAACACTTCGGCACTCAGTGGGAGAGCAAAATTGGTTAAAGTGAGAATAACTTACACGGATTTGGGGCGGGGGCGGATGGAGAAGTACGAACTCTGCAAACGGCCTTTTTCTTAGAGGAAAAGGAAAGGAAAAAATGGGAACGGGGCTGGTTGTGGTAGGAGGGGCATAGCAGCCCCCCAGGCCCGTTTCCAGGATTTACCTGGGGAAATGTAGAGCTGTTCCAGCCTTGCCATGGGCTCCGTCCTCCCGCTCAGCTTCTTCGAGCTGCCAGCACTGTGAGCCCTGACAGCCGTGGCTGGGCGCACGAGCATCCCTTGGGAGCTCCTCAAGGTAAACCGGAGCCACCGAGGAGCTCTGCCAGCCCCCTCGGTGGCCGCTGTGCATTTCCTGAAACAGGGACTAGCGTTTAGTGCCTACTGCTTTGTAGTAAAGGGAAAAAAATGCCGTAGTAACAAAAAAATGCGGAGCTTAGCTTTTGCGTGGATGTCTTATTAGGTCAGAGCTGAGCCACGCTTTGATTTGTATTCCCCATGATTGTACACAGGCACTAATTGGCCAAAGAAGCAAGGGATCTTTGTTGCTTTTGTAGTTTAATGAGGAGAAATATTGTGTAATGTGATGATTACTTTCTAATCAAAAACCAGAGTAACAGAGCGGGAAAGAAAACCCATGACTGACTAAAGACTGGATTTTTAATTAGTACGTCCTTACGTTTACTCACTTGCTCTGATCTATAACCAGTTGTTAGCCCTATATACGCCCCCAATGTTATATAAACATCGCTTAAATTCATGTTTAACACTACATTTTTTTTAATATTGTCTAAATATTTCCCTTAATACGCTAAGCATTTTGTCCTGGCTGTACTTTGACTCACATGTAAACCTCCAGGACTGCTCAGGGGCTAAAATGAGACGGTGATGTTTGTAGGATTGGGGTCTTTTGAGTCCTGTGCTTAAATACCAGCAAACCACTGCTTCCGTGTGCGAAGGGAAATGCAGGCTGGGGGAGAGCCCTGCGCCGGGCTGGCTTTGGAAGGTGAGGCAGGGACGTTTGGTGGAGCCAGGCTCTGTCCTTACTGGTGGCCACCAGTGCCCTTCCTGCGGCACAGCGGGGTCATGCCAGTAGCCAAAGGAAGGGGGTTTCATTTCAGGTATTTTAAACAGATCAGAAGCAGTAAAACTCCAGTGATCTCCATGGCATTTGGAAGAACAGGTTGGTGCCTCCCTGGGCTGGAAGGGCTGTTTGTCACGGCCACTTATTTTCTCGGGAAATATCCAGCATGACTCTGCTACCTTTGGGTCCTGGAGGAAATGGATCTGATTCCCTGAGCTTGCACACTGCGTAGTGCTGCGGAGCTGGGCTGGCTTGCAGCCCCTTAGCTGATTACCTGCTGGGTTTTAAGTATCAAAAAAAACCAGTCCCTCTTTGAAGCATAATCTAAGCATTTATTATTTGAAAAGAAAAAGAAGTGTTGGTCATCTTCAGAAGAGACATAAGGTGTTATGCATCTCAGTTTGACAGCCAAACTTCTGGAGCAGTCAGTGAATGTAACTGGACCTTTACTTTAGTGAATAATTGTGTATATTAATCAGTTTGAGCTTAGTGATTGGATTCTTTGGAAAAATAAGTTGTAGTGATAGGATTCTGTGGTTCTGCTGTCATAATTTCAGTGCCCACTGTGCTCAGGTTTCCCATACCTGCCCTTCTTGCAGCTCTCGTGATGCCGCCTGGATTTGCCTCAAGGCCCCTTAAGTCAAGGGAGTTTGAGAAACCTCAGTTTGAGGGAAAATAATCTCATTCTCTATAGTAGCCCCGAAGTTGAAGGTGGATCCATAAACCTTAAAAATCCAATTAGAGCTAGAAAGAAGCTTGTGTGTTCATTATACTTTAAAAAGAGAGACTAATAATGCATTTCTTACATGCTTCAGAGTATAAATTTCATACCTGTCATCCTCTTGAGCACACGAATATCTGCAAAACATCTAGTAATCAATATTCTTTTTTTTTTGCCAACTTTTGTACGTAGCGTTGCCAGTGATGGTGGCTGCACGGTCATTTTGCGTCTCATCCCTCCCTGGAAGCCTTTTACCTTTACGTGGCACCGGTCCTGGGGAAAAGGGCTTTTTGGTAATCCTGCTCAAGGAGAGACCCCTCCTTCTGCCTCTTTTCTGCCTTGGTCTGCGGGTAGCAAAATTTCATTTTTGGCCCTAAAGCTGAGCCCAGCAGAGCTGCATGTCCCCACTGGCACGCAGCCGTTGCATAAGCGTGCGCCATTTGTAGACAGGCATTTCTTGAAATCTCTCTTTCAGAGGATGATTTCTTCCCTGTCGCCTTTAAATCGCTGAAGTGCGAGGGGTGCCTGCCAAAAAAAACCAGTGTTTTAAAGAAGAAGGAAAGGAAGAGGAAGGCACACCATCCCCTTTGCTGGCGCTGCGTACGGAGCCTGCCTTCGAAGAGGCAGAGCCGGGGACAGGACTGCTTACGCTAGCAGAAAGGGGCGCCCTGGCCCCCTGCGCTCCCAGCAACAACACACCATTTTCCTCGTAAAATCGCAGAAATGTTAATTATCCGGATCCAGTAATAGCACCAGCTACTTATTGAGGCTTGCTGCTTTCCCGAAAGAACAGGGTCTGGATCCCCGGTGGAACCATTCAGCCCCGGCTCTGACAATGCTGCTCTGCTGCGGGGCTTTCAGAGCACCAACAAAGATTTCTCCTCAGCCCTGGAGCCGCCTCCCGCCATGGTACAGATCTGACAAAGGCAAGAAGGAAACAGAGTCAATTGCCACCGCACATTGCTTGTTCTGTACTGGATTTCTTTCTCTTTATTCCTCCTAGAGCTTCATACAGAGAGGGAAGCGGCATTGCCTCTGTTTTGCAACCCGGCAGGGGAAAGCGACTCGTGCGGACTTTGGTAGCTGAGGGTGGTCAGAGCAAGGAGCCGGAGCACTGCCCAAGCCCTCATTTCCTTGAAAACCCACGCGATCACCCACCTGTAGTGAAAGCCACGGTATTTCCATGCGCCTAAACTCTGAGTTAGAGCAGAGGGGGAAATACAGAGGGTAATGCAAAATTTTACACCCCTATTTTTGTATCCTCCTCGCCTCTACGTTCTTCCTCCTCCGCTGCATCGGTTACGTTGGGGACCGGCTGCACGCATGCTAATGCAGCGTCCTTTGGGCGCCATGCATATTCATGCTAACCAGGCTCCAGTTTCACTTCATGTAGGCTTTTCTCCAAGCAATTTTTGCTGTTGTTGTTGTCGCAAAACATTTTAATTAATCAGGAATTTTAATTAATTGTAACCCCACTGAAAATGCCGACACAACAGCACAAATAAAAGGAGGCAGTTGCTCAGGTCAGAGCTGCACATCTTCACTTAGCCGTTCCCTGCGATCCCGCAGTGCGATCACAGATGCAGGCACGGGGAAAATCCTGAAATGGTGAGCAGCATCTTGATGTCGTGGAGGAAGGTGGTGGCTTGGGCAGGTCAGGAAGCCTACTTTGAAGCTCTGCTGGTGACACTAGCTTGGCATGCTGTTAGCTGGGAAGCTGGGTCCAAAAAGTTTTGCAGTGCCCTTTTTCTGGCTCTTCAGGTGCTCCAAGCAAGCAGCTTCTCCAAAGCACTCTGAATATGCCCTGTGTTTTCACGAAGCCGATCGTCAGGTCGTTTCTAGATTGATTTCCCTTGCAATGACTGAATGAGCAGCGCTGCGTATTCCTTTGGCCAAGCCACTTCACAGGGACACCTCGCACCTGGCTGAGAGATCCCCTCCTTGCTCAACATCTCAGGAAAAGGAAAAATCTCCTTCTGGCCTCGGTCCTTGTCATTTGACCCCAGTGCTCAGGAAATTGGGGCTCCTTCGGTGGTGAGCTGAATCTTGTCTGTCCGGGGGCAGCGGGCCTGGACCAGCTCTCAGCACACACTGGTTAATTTTGTGAGGCTGAAATTAATTTCCTGCTCCCTTAAAATGCGTGTGCTTTGCTGTACAGTCTGGACAAACCCCAACGTAGCATGAAGAACAGATTCTGGAAATATGTGAAAGCTTCATTTATTTAAACACCTAAATATTTAGAACTCTTCGTATCATTGGCATATTTCCCCACTATCCCTGCATCAAAAGGTTGCAGAAGGGTTTACACCTCGCAGACCTGCCATGAGCGCACTTTACAGCCTGGTGGCTGGTGAGAGCTTAAGAGAAGCAAACAGGATTTCACCCCGGTGAGTTTGCAGCCATACCCCTTATCTTTCTGGAGAGCCGGATGGTTTTTATGGGCTGGATGGATTTTTCATCATAAAATGCCTGGCGCAGCACTCTGGGTCCTGCTGCAGAGCAAGCACACCTGCAGGGGAGGCCTCGCTGTGCCTCCCATTGCTCTCTCCGGATCGTGGCCACCTTCTCCCTTCCCACTGCACCACTGGGACCCTTCCCCTTCCCCCAGGCGATTTCTTCCCACCCTTACCAACCTAAGCCCACAGAGCACCACCCGCCTCAGCAGCTCTGCATCGCAGGGCGAGGCCAAGGAGAGCCGCACGCTGTTAGCCCAAGGCTGGAGGTTTACTCAAATTGATGAGCTCCTTGGAAGGATTGCTCTAAGTGACTCAGCTCTCAATCTGGTTAGCCCTACTTCATGGACTGCAGTAGAAATTTACCCTGAGTAAGTCCTCGTCCCCCAGGTTATGCCTGGAAAGCAGCGCTGCCTGTGCGCAGGAGTGTCCTGCATGCCTGTACTGTCCCAGCTCTGCCCTTCCATTTCTGTATTTGCCCATGGTGACTTCTCCTCTTTCTCTTCTTCTGTGTAATCTCCACTCGTTTTCTCTCCTTAGTACACGTTCTTCATCTTTCGGGTTTTTTGGGGGGGTTTCTTTTTGTAACCAGGTGGTTTTGCTTTTTGTTTTCCCCTATACTTAACTACTTTCTTCCTCTAAAAAGTACCTCTAAAAGTAAATGGAAACTCTTCCAGACGTTTCAGGCTTTCAGTATTTTTCCTCATTAACAGTTTTTTCCCCTTCTCTCCTCCTTCCTGTGTCCTTTAGTCCCCTCTTTTCCTCCCGTTCACAGCTCTTACAGCTCCCTTTCCCCTCCTGGCCGGAGCGTACATCCCGCTTGCTTTCCAAATGTTGACAAGAATGTTTTGGAGGATGAGTGACTGACAGACAAACACCAGCCTCAAATACTCCGAATGCTCAGTTGCTAATAGCTTTATTCCTGTCTGCGCCATAAGCAAAATAACCCCAGGAAGGGATAGGCCATATTTTTAGCCAGCCTTAAACACAGCTTCTAAAAAACGGGTTTGTGCTCAGCTGTCTGTCTCGCTCCTTGGACCGGCTTTCCCAAACCAGATATTTAGGGGAGTGCTTTGCACTTGGTAGGGATGCCTAAATAAACTCTTGGAGGTGAGTTTCCTGCGGACACGTGGCAGTGCTGCATAGGACACGGGAAGGCAGGAGACAGTCGCCTAGAGCTTTGCATGATGTCTGTTCCCGTGACTTGCACCAGCACCAGGAACCAAACCGGGTGAAATTCAGACCGCACCAAAAATAACGACGTGGTACAGACAGCCAGGACCTGTCCAACAGTCCCAGTCACCACCAAATTCTGATCTTGATTACTCCGATATATCTCGAAGGAGATAAAATTTAGAACAGCTTAGGGAAGATAAATAAGGATGTTTCAGCTCTGTGCTGGCCTCGGATGTGCGTGACCTTGCCTTCCTCCTCTCCTATTGGTCTCAGGACAAGCCAGATTAAGGGGTGATCTCTTCCAAACAGTCTTCAGTTTGTTAAGCTGGTAAACAACGGCAAGGCAGGAAACCATGGCAAGATGGATAAAGCTTAGAAATCCCGGCTGGGATTTCCCACCGATGTGCCTGTAGGGAGCGGGTGTTGTTAGCAGGGCTGCTGCCTTGTGCGGCGCTCCTCTCCCTCTTCTCTCTTCCAGCCCGGCAGCTCTGGTCCCAAACCACTCACCAAAACCACCGCAACCTCCAGACGCAGCCTCCCTCTGCCTGCCCTTGCCTGACACCCCTGCTGCCAGCGTCTCAGTCGCATCGTGCCACCTTCCTGCAGCACTTGGTGTCAACACAGCCTTTGCTCGGGTGGAGCAGGAGGGGAGGCAGCGTGCTCGGCACGGGGTGGAGGCTCGCTGCCCTTCAAGGCTGGAAAGAGGCTGGGGATTTTTGGGCACGAGGGGCTGAGTCGCTGCTCAGTTGGGATTTTTTCTCTCTGCTCCCGCACTGGCAGCACAAACTAAAATTTCTTCTGCAAGGGCAGCATTAGAGGCTGCTGTGTTTGAAGTGCTGTCGTTCGTTTGTAAGGGGTGACTCGTTTATGGCAAGGCAGCGCTGAAGCAGTTACCTAATGGAGAGGTGCACCTTTTACTGAGTACCTGCGAAGCTCGGCACAGGGCACAGCCACAAAACCAGAGGGATTACAGAAGTGGTTGTTGCTGTGCCTTAACTTAGTAATGAGGGATGCCACCAAAAACGTGCAGGTAACCTTATAAACAGCACCACGTGCAACACGGCATAGAGTGAGCATGCAGTGTGCTCATTCATGCCCCACGTTGTTTTTCCTGGCTTTCAATCTGAGATTATTTCCCTGAGGCGAGCTGGTCCTGCTCCCTGTGCTGGGCAGGATTCTCATTCACTGGGGCAGCAGGGTAAGAAGAGCCTGACGCAGAAGACGTGGCTCCAAAATACTGGGGAGGAGCTGCAAAGGCTGAGAAATTCAGCAGCAGAATCAGATCTGCTGAGACAGCCCACAAAAACCAGTGAGGTCAAATTCAGAAACAAATATCAAGATGCTGCATTCAGGGAGAAGTCCGACTGTCCCAGAGCTGCGGCCATCCTCTGGGGGCATAAGTCAAGGTAAGGCAGGTTCTCACTTGGACAGGGACGCTCTGCACCAGCCCGGTATCCTGCAGGAAACAAACCCAGGGCTTTGGAGCCCCAGCTCCTGATCTAAGTGAATATAGCAAAGGAGATGCAAGCCCCGGGAGCCGTGCAGTCCCTCCCTGTGCAATACCCTCTCCACGCAGGAGCAGAGTAGCATGCTTCTCCCCATGCTCTAAGATGCATCGGTTGCACTTCCACTCTGGAGGAGGATGGCAAACTGCCTCGATTGGTTACACGCAAACTGCTGGGAAAGGTTTTTCTTTCCAAACCGAGAGGCAGCTTTTCTGCTACACCAGCTTTTTCTGTTCCTTTGGCAGTTCCAGCTGTGTATGGAAAATCCAGAGCAGCTGCAGACTGAAAGACATTGTTTTAGGACAGGACCTGTCAGGAAGAATGAGGCATCTGACGGCGACTTGCTGGTGCTGTGACTGTCACATGCACAGGAGAGGCTGTGTTTGCCTTTGTGCACTCTGTCCTTTCTGCGTCTGCAAGAAGCGAGAGCCGGAGCAGCGCTTCCCTTTGCTCAGCATCACGTGCACCAATAATAGCACGGTCACATACCCCGAGCTTAGGGGCAGGGACTGTGATCTTCACGAAGAAAGAGGCCAAGCACGCTGGGGACAGTGCTGCTACCCACATAAGCAGAAGAGTGACAGTCCTCAGCAAGTTCCTCCTGCAATATTGTGCTTGGTTATCGTGGTTCCAGGTTTTGGTACGTTCCTGTCTCACGGGAACCCGGCCTGTTCGCAGCAGCCACAGGGGGACAGGACACACTGCCCAGACCTTTAAAGAAAAGCAAGTCAGAAGATGCTGGGGCCAACTTCTCTGCTACAGCCTGGCTGATGTCCGTGCTGCAGTCTTGCAGCCAAATTCTCGGCTGAAAGGACCCGATTTAGCAAATACACTGAACCAGGTCTTTACGCAGGTGAGAGTTAGCACGAGTCCTCTGAAGCCAAGCATCGGAAGTTTACCCTGTTGGAGAATTTTGCCACAGTGGATTTTTACTTGCCACAGGATTTTCTCATTTCCCTGACCACTCTCTGGTCTTCGCCCCCACTTTACATGTATTCCCCATCTGTTCTCTCCCCCTATTGTTTTCCCGAGTGTTTCTAAGCCTGCTGCAAATCCAACAACGCTCAAGTTCTCGTTGAACTCCTGAACCCACCCCGTTCGAGTGGGTGCTAAATCAGGCAGGACAAGTCAAGCCAGCTCAAATTCTGATGACAGCAATTGCGCTTTTGGAAAATAATCGACAAACATGCTGCATTTAGACAAAGCTCGTCTAAGGGAGAGAGCCCGCTCACATTCTGCGCCTCTGGTCTGCAGAGCGCCAGTGTTCAAGTAGGACATTTTAATAACATCCTTCATGGACAAGTGTTTTGCTTGGAACCTTTTTTTCCTCCCTCCACTCAGACAATTGTCAGCGAAGGGACTCACCGGGAACAAAATGGAATTAAATCTATTCAGAAAATTAGAACGTTCTGCGTTTCTTTCTTTCTGTGCTGGATTCATTACTAGCGGGGCTATAATCTGCGGTTTTTTGCCTGAAGCACACTCCCACTCTTACCTCTTAACAGCAGTGCTGCTATTCTCACAGATAAACAGGTCCTCCCTGAATGGATTGTAGCTCTCAGCCAAAGGCAGCCTGATGACAAGGGAAAAACAAACAAATGCATTCCCGGGGCCCGATCCGACTCCTAGGGAAGAGAAGGAAGCCCTCGTGGATTTCAGTAGGGTCGAAATCTGGAGTGTTCTGGGCCCTTTGCCTTGCAGCAGTGCATCCAGAGCCCAGCCCTGGGTGATGGAGCGGAGCCTCCCGCTCCTCTCAGGCTCTTCCTCCATTCTTTTTGGGACCCAGCTTCTCCTACAGCCTCTTTCTTGACGAAACCCAGAACGACACACATTCATTACTTCAACACGTATCTATTCCAAGCTGGTTTCCTCCCGTCTGTTTAATTCTCGTGGTCCTTGGGGGCATGATGGAGTTTTATCTCTTTGAGTTCTGGCTGCCAAGGCTGTGCCAATATCGCTGTTTCTGGTCCCCTGTTACCTCGTGCCCTCAGCACGTCTAGGTTTGTTTTGACTCCAACATGTTTGCTTTCCACGTGCCGCCACCCCTTCTGCTGCAGCAGCTCTGCAGGGGGTTAGGAAACAATTCTGGGGCTGTGCATCAGGAGCCCTGGCTCAGAGGGTCCTGGCTGCCCCCGGGTACCCGTGCGACCACCACTAGTGCTGCTGCGGCTTTCCATCCTAACTGTTCTGACAGCTTGCTCCTGGTTATAGCCCCCGCTGGTTCTTGCATGCCTCTACAGCCCAGACCAGTGCTTTCGGTGATAGTAGGCTCACTGTTGCTTTGAGTGAGAGGACTTTTATCAGCCACCATTCCCGTAAATTACTGGGGTTTGGAGTGGTAATGAGGATTTGGGTATGCAAAGAAACCCTGATGTACACAGGGAAATGAACTCAAGGGAGTGCAGTCCCGAGCCTTGCGCGCTAGTGAGTATGAACAGTAGAGACAAAAGCCACACGTAGCCCTCCTGGGCTGGCAAACGCTATTTATCTTATTTGGTTAAATGGCTGGGAACAGAAAGCTGTTCCTTTTGTTGCTGTGCCAGAGGGGAGCCGTGGCAGTGCACGGTGTTCGCCCGACTTGGGCGAGGAGCTCTCCTGGCTGGCCCGCCGCAGGAAGCCCAGGAACCACGGGCACGAGTCCATCGCTGCACCACACAAACCAAAAGAACCCAAGGGCTCCTCTGGGCCTGATTGTGTCCAAAGAGCCCCACATAAATCCAAGGGAGCGGGGAGTTCTCAAAGATTAATGTTCTTTGGGGATAAAAAACACGAAACGCTTCCTTGCCAGGGATAGTTTCCAGCACCAAGCAGTGACTGTGGTCACGAATGATCCCGCAGAGGACGTGTGCCTGCTTGGTGTGCCCGGCAGCAGAGCTGCGTGTGCAAGGGGGGAGAAGCGTGTCGATCTGCGACCCCACGGCCTCGCCGTCACAGCATTTTTGGCTCTCGGTTAGCGCTCCCGTCTATAATTTCGGAAGCCTCATTCTGCAGGGGGAAAAAATGCACCAGGCCTATTATTTCTGCTGGCAACACTGGTCCTAAAAATAGCCACTTGAATGACATTAAGGAAGCTGCGTTTGAGTTCGTCAATAGATAAATTGTGAGTGGACAGCAGGAAATATTTCTAATGATGAAATGTGTTGCACTGGATCACTGTTCCTGGAGAAGAGGTGAACGCCTCGCTGCCTGGGAGCTTTCAATGCAGGCTTTAGGAAGAAAGAGAAAGGAAGAGTCTAGCATCATGCCCTGGTACTGGGAGCATTTTGGGATGAGTTTCAACACGTGCCACCTCACCAAAGTCCCTGAGAGGCCAGGACACCAGGGGAAGAGCAGCTGCCCCCCAGCCACACCTGGGCTCCCTGGAGAACAGTTTCTCCATGGGACCTCTCCACGCTCCATCAGTCTCCTTCCCATCCTCCCTGTTCCCTCGCCCCTTTCTCAGGCTCTTGCTCAGACATCAGCAGGGAACAGAGCACCAGGGACCAAAGTGGTGTGCAGCCCTCCAGCCTTCTCCCAGGGCCGTGGCCATCCTGCATGTGCAGGGAGCGGCCGGGCTTCAAGCCGGGCTTCCAGCTCGGGTGGCCGAGCAGCGTTTTGCGTGAGTTATTGCATGTAACGCGATCGATTGATTGGTTAATGAGCCACTTGTTTGCCTTGGGTTACTCAGCAGTATTGCCTCTGCTTATAGATTAGGTGCTGCTTTTTATCACACATTTCCCCATATCCCGTCGGTTGTAAATCTATTATATAGATATTAGTAATTTACAATCATCGCCGTTTAAAGGGGATGCTGGCAGCGCTATTAAACGCTGAATCGGAGCTCCCTTTTCTGTTCCAAAGCCCAGATACTCTAGGCATCTGTTGTCTTTTCCTCCGCACGATGGCCCAGCAGCCCACCTCACCAGAGCCTGTGGCCACACAGACTGTCAGGGGCTGGAAGGGACCCTGAGAGATCATCTGAAGATCACTGAAAGATCATCGGGGACGGAGGTGAAGGAGGGACATGGGGCACCAAGACACATGCAGACAGCACCTGCTATGGCTCAGGTCGAGCTGTGAGCGGACAAGGTGTTCTCTAATTGTTAGTGCTGCCCTCGCAAATTGACAGAGGCTTCTGCAGCGTGCGTGGTCACAAGGAAGCGAGCAGAGACCTCCTTGTGCTCACCGCAGCCCCACTTCCCCAGGCAGGGCAAAGAGCTCATGGAGAGCTCTCTCATCCCCATCCGAACGTGGTGCCTCGTGCTGGGCGGCAGCCAGGCAGGAAGGGGAAGGTTTGTGCTGTCAGAAATCCCAAATGCTTCCTAGTTTCCTAGATGCTTTCTGGAAATATAAGAGCTTACCCCATCAAAAAGTTGCATCATCCAAATGCCAGCAGCGCACTGACTATGTGGGTGGGAAGAGAGAGTCGGAGTAGTGTAAGCTAATTAAGCATCAGCCTCTGTGAATCCAATCAAAGCTCTCCAGAAAGCAGGAATGTTTTACACCAGGGATGCTTAAATAATGCTAGGGATGTGCCTGAACTCCGACTATCAGATGCGGGGTGAATTTATTACGAGGCAGATTTACCGACCGTAGCCGGGCGCTTTGTAAGGAGGGTCAGGCACTTTGAGCTGCGATGCGTCCTGCTCGCAGGTATCCCAGGGAAGACGTACGGGCATTTGCGGCTGAAATCAATAAGGACTTTGGCAGTTGGAGATAAGGACGTGGGGGATGACAAGGATTGATGAGAGTGGGAGGAGGAACGTACTTGTTTTTGGAGATGTTTGTCACAGCGGTCACTTCCCAGCACGATGGCAAACCCGTTTACCCGTGAATGTAAGTGTGGGGCCGCTCTCCATGACAGCTGTGTCCACCTAGAAAGCCGGTGGTGGCTTCCTGAGCCAGAACCAGTATGTACACCTGGTGCCAGCTGCTTGTACCGTGGCATTTGCTGCTTCTGCCTGGGTCTGGCAGCCACCAAGCAGTGAAATAGGGTGGAGGAAGAGGTGCCAAGCGGGCTCTCTGATGGCTGGCCCGAGGGGCTCGCTTCCCAGCAGTCTCCGGGTGATTTCTTGGTAGAGCAGAGCTCCTGGGACTCCCATTAACAGAACCGGGGCCCGGCGAGGAGAACTTAAGTGCCGGTCTGGCTCTGCACCAGGCTTTCAGATGCAGGAGTGTCTGGCCAGGGTACCCCAGGCACTCAATTCTCGATCCCTCTCCTCTGCTGGCAGGAGCTGCTGTGCCAGGAGCCTCACAGAGCTCTGGGAGCGCACAGGGACCTGGATGAGGCTGATGTGGCCACCAAGGACACCACCGAGCTGCTCTGCTGCATGCCCGTGGCCAGTCCTCGGTCCACTGGTTGCACAGGAACCCTCCCAAGTAGAACCACGTCCTTCTGCCACCACCCAGAGTAGGAAGGAAGTTAGCTGGAGTCACAGGGCTGTTCCTGGATATGGTCACAAAGCCCGGCTGCCTCCCGCAGAGCAGGGACACAAGCAACACTCATCTTCCTCGAGGATGAGCACCTGCAGCACCCCATGCAGGGCTGCACGTGGCCTGAGGAGCGCTGTTCTCACAGCCATCCACACCGGGGCACGCACCTCCGCCCGGCTGCGCTTCCTGCTCCATGATGGGGCAGCTGCAGCAGCCCGGGGAGAGGAGAGGAGGCAGAGGAGAGGGAGAGGAGGCTGGGGAGATGGAGAGGAGGCAGAAGAGAAAGAAAGGAGAGGAGAGGATGAGGAGGCAGAAGGGAGAGAGAGGAGCCTCTTCACACAGCAAGTCCCGAGAGCAGAGCCCTCAGTGCCAGGACATGCCGCAAGGCACCGAGGATGCCCAACGTCTTCCAATGCTTTCTCAAACCATAGTGGATGGGATACCTTGACTCTAAGGACGGGGAAACCTTGGGCAAAGGCTGTTCCCTCTTGTTTCTCAGGGCTGTGGCAGGGGTGATGTGGAGCAGAGGCAGGGCCCCTCTCTGGGTGCGTGTGCAAAGCTGGACCGGTCCAGGGCTTGTCCCCTGCTGGTGTTTTCTAAGCCTCAGCTGCAGGTGAGAACTGAGAGGTTCGCGTTTGACTGAATACTTGCGGCAGGTGTCAGGGAAAGGCTGTGCATTGTCTGCCCTTCGGATACCCTGTGCTCCGAGTACAAGTGTAGAAAGTTACGATTTAAATATATCCAAATGCGTGTCATTAATGATGAGCCCAACATTCCTCCTTCCTGCTGCAATACCTTATTAACTGCGGGGGTGGAATCCTAAAACGCCAAATCTGCCACGTTTCGGCTCAAACTCTTCAGCTTGGGAAGTGTCAGAGCATGGAGCAGTCCGAGCAGTGGCTCTGGAGGACATGGCATTCCCCACGTCCTTATCTCCGCAGCAGAAACTGCACCCACGTTGCAAGAAAATCTGCAATTACGCAGACAAGATGTGGCTTTCTGCTGCCAGAGGCCAAACTGCCGTTCCTTTGCCCAGGACTTTTATCACATCTGCCCCGTGTTCGCTGTGAAATTTTCCAGCAGTGGCAGATCCATTGCAGCCTTTGGGGAGTTTCTGCCGGCAGTCAGCTCCTCTCCCTCGACGCGTGATCCGTGGGGTGTGCTGCTCCCGTGTCTCCCCGATGGCGAGGGAGCAGGCTGCAGAGCTGGGGACGCCGTCACTCGAGGAGCTGGGATCAGCGGAGGCTCACGTCAGCTCCACAGCACTCCTGGGGCCTCATGGCAAGCACAGCGCTCGGAGATGGAGCCCCTGAGCTGTAATCACACCAGGGAGGAGGGACAGGGTGCAAGGCAGAAGCACTCCTGCCGGAATCGATTTCTTCTCAGCCCAGCATGTTAAAGCACAAAATGCACTGAAAAACAAAGCTCTGCTAGCAGAGCTGATCAAAACCATCAGCCAGTGCTTCAGAAAGACACTCGCTGCAAGGTTTGGTATCCCAAAAAAACAAAGCTGCTTTAAAGCATACCTTTATTGTCGCTTAGCATTTTCATGGCAGCACATGATTGCCAATGAGCGACAGCACGGCTACGGCACACACAAATGTTTCAGCTCTGCAAGATCAGCGCCAGGCACGGGGGGAGTAGCTTGGAATCCCAGGGGATTTGGGTAGATTGGGGGTCTTCGGAAAGCAGGGTTTGTTTCGTGAGGAACCACATAGATCCTACCAGACCCGTCACTGATGTGCGGAGAGAGTCGAGCACTGGTGAACTGCAGGCTCTGGGCAAAATATGCAATATGCTTTATTTTTGTTGTGGGATTTGGTGGTGGTACTTGATTGTGAGGATGGACTCCGTGGGCAGATAAAGAGGCTGAATGCTTCTCCCGTTTCCTCCGCTGTCCGCAGGGTGTTTGGTTCTGGAGACCAAAATCTGAAAAGGGTTTGAAAGGCAAAGTCACCTTCCAGCTATCAAAACACTTCAGATGAGGCAGATGGGAAACCAAAAATATTATTTAGGTTTGGGCAGTAAAACTGACATTGAACCCATTTGCCTCATTTTTCAGGCTCTGATGATAGTTAATGACAGCTTACAGAAGTTGTAAGTGATCTAAAAAAGCCATAAAAAGCTGCTTTGTGTCCTTGTTCGGGGGATGAATTTTACAAAACCATTACGGGGCTTTAAAACACTGTTTTGACTTTCTAGAACCAGCTGCGGGATGATCCAGCTGCGGTTGGATCCCCCGTGCATCTAAGAGAACATTTAAGAGGATTAATCCCAATAATTTTAATTCAACAAAATGACCTTATGTAACACGACCGAGGAATTAATGAGAATTCGCGCATGTGGGTCATCACCGGCCCGCTGGATTTTTTTCCCCGGGGGATCTCACTGGTCCCAGGCAGAGCGTGGACAAAGTAGATTGACAACGTAGCCCGTTGCATGGGATCAGAAAGTAAGTCACTGCGAGCAGGAACCCTGCTTCCTTCGCTGCATTATTATTTGGGAGCGCACCAAGACGAGCGCGGCCGTCAGCCTCTGCGGGTGCTATTCGAAACCCTCCTGGCCCCAAGGCGTTTCCCCCGGAAAAATGCAATCTCATCTAATGCAAATGCTGCTGCAGGACGATGTGCTGTCCAGCTGTCCTTTTTTAATCAAAAGAAAGCCTGAGCTAATGGGTTTTGACTGTGTTTCTTCGCTGCTCGTACTGAGCAGAGCAGGATGCGTATTACAGCTAATTAGGTGCATGGAGGGTAGTCAGTATTTGATCTCGATATTAAAGGCCCCCGGAGAGGGCATGTTAGCGAAGTTACACAACTCCAAATTTCGCCAAAACCAAACCGTGCCAGTGCCCTGACCTTACATAAATCCCAGGCCTGCTCCATGCTCGGGGCTGGCTGAGGACAGCCTCGCCTGCATCCCTCCTTGCTCTTTTTTCCTTCCCACTCGGGCAGGTTTTTCGTTTGGCTTTTGGCAGCATACGGAAGTGATTTCAGGCAGCAAGGAGGAGAGATTCGTGCTTCTTCTGTATTAGCAGATGGGGTGGATTTTCTCCTCTGACACATCCCAGCGGCACCCACCCATCTGCGTGCTGCCAGGAAAGGGCTGAGGTCGGGTTCTGCCCTGGAGCGGCGCCGTGATGCTGGTCACGGTGCTGGGGACCTGTCCTCGGCGTGCACGAAGGAGCCACCGCCAGCATCGTTTGCCTTTTGGAAATGGGGTAAATATGTTAAGGGGCAAACTGAATCACAGGAGGTCGAAAGAGATGCTCTAAATGTGGCTAGGGCTCCACCATCGCTGCTGGGGTCTTCCCCTTGGTGTCTGCAGAAGAATGCTATCAGTAGGGTGAATCGTGCAAGTACAGCCACACTTCTTGCTGCCCCTGGGCACAAGGAGGCTTGGTGCGGGTGCTGCTTGTTCCCCAGGGTGCTTCCTTTGCCTGGCTCTGTGTTGTTAAGTGCCAAAGGGCGGCCACGTTCCTATCAGGTCTGGCAGGAGCCCTCGTGCACCAGCTGGCTGTGCCCTGCCTGCTCGGCGTTGCCTTCTGGTGAAACAGCATAGTGGCGTCTTGCATTTATCATCAGCATTTTGTTGCTTTCAGGACGTAGTAGACTATTTATGCTCTTAAGCTTGTTTTGTATACACACTCTTCAAAACAGAGCATTTCTCTGCCCTGCCTCCTGCTAGGAAATGGCAATACCGAAACGGCCTCATGGAACAAGCAAAGGAAGGGTTGTTGGTGCATCCCAAAAGCATGGTGCAGAAAGCACCACCCAGGGAAGGACACGTGGCAGGGAACTGAGAACATGGCCCAGGAACCCCCTCAAGGTATCCCAGAGCCAAAATGAAGCATTAATGCAGACCTCAGAAAACAATCTGACTAAGAGCTGCTTCGGAAAAGCCATAGGACCTCAGGGGCGCAGCACCATGTTGGCAGCGCCCTGTAGTGTGCTTGTTTCTACTTCTGGTCTGTATTAAACTGGGAATGAAGAGTATTCTGCATGTTTTGTACACCTGAAAACAAGCTGAAAGGAATGGCTTTCAGGCAGGTCAGGGTCTGGCCCCTACCTTCCTGGAAGCTAGTCATTGCGAGCTCAACAGCAGCTCATCTGCAGGCAACAACAAGGTAGTAGCAACATCCAATCTGAGCAGGCACATGAGAGTGTTTCTTGCAACATCAGTTTTAGTTTTTGGCCAGCAGTTAAGGCACAGAAGCACATGGCTAGCTTTAAGTAGACGTCGTGAAGGCATTAGAGTCACGCGTTGATATTGGACACAAATTTTGCCTTAAAGGAGCAAGAATGCTGCTGCCCAGTACAGGTCCGTGAAACTTTTGCAGTTCATCTGAAGAGGGATTAACTCAAACGTGTGCAGGGCCGTAGATTTTGGCAGCATCTTTCAATCCCCTGACGGATTTGCTTATTTTTTAACAGGAACCAGCTGGTCAGTTACAATAACATTTTTGCATGCAAGAAATACTTCGGTGGTAGGAATTCAGTTCTGAATGACCCAAAGGTATTTCCTCCAAGAAGGAGATTTCCCCCAGCTGGGGTTCTGTCACGGCGCTCCATCTACATTTCTTGGACGGGCGTTAAAAATCCAGGCTGAAAATGTTAAACTCTTAAAACGAGCTTCGTCTGCGACTTCCAGGTCACCCTGACTAAGGAAGTTGTTTTTCTTTGCAAAAAGCAGGCATCTTAATCTCTGCCTCGGCGAATTTCTTGCAGGAATAGGATGTACGACGTGTCATTCAAGCACAGCCCGAGCGGAAGACGTCTGAGCGTTTTGAGAGGTTTTCACCCTGTCGCGAAGGTCTGAATGGGGCTTTTGCAGCCTTCGAAACACAAGGTCATGGGCATCTGCGTTGATTTAGTTTAACATAATCCAGGAGTTTTTAATCGCATTTCAAGCTATTAAATGAGTGAGAACAAAATCACTGGAATTTAGCTTCATAACTCTCCCATAAACAAACTTTTTAGCCTCGCATCGAGATAAAAATAATTTTAAAAAATAACTGATTACATCTGGCAGAAAAATTTCCAGCAAAATTTGATCAACCGCTTCCCGTCCCTGCGTATTAAAGCAAGGGTTTTTTGCGTGCCTATTTCTTCCTGTTTGCAAGCAAAGCCCACAGAGGTTTTGGAGTTTTTCCTTGCAGGTTCTCAGGGTGCGTTTGCGAGCTCCCCTGGGCTGCTGAGGATGTAGAGGACAATCCCGAGCCACCCAGGCTGCGGCTGAGCTGCGGTGCTCGGCATCTTCCCTCCCTGCACCCGCCACTACCCAAAGCCCTGGGAGGTGAAATTCATCTCCGTCCAAAAGCTGTGCAGCAGCCTTCAAGTCCCTTAATTTGTTCAGATGAAGGTGAGGAGCGAGGACTGCTTTTACAGGAACCGGACCGTTCATTTGCGAGGTGTTTGCTCGCAGTACGCTTCTGGTGTAATCATCTCCGGGCGCTGTCATGCCCAGTTTTATTCAAGCAAATCACCGTGGTTTCAGAGATGTGCACTGATACGGAAAAACTTCATTCGGCTGGAAACATCTTGCTGATTGAAAGTAAATCATCTTAGGTAGAACAGGAACAGTATGGCATTTATTGTTTCTGCTAGGTAATTGGAAGTCTCCACGTACGTCTTTCACAGCGCTGCTGACAGCTCGAAGCCACACAAGGTTCCCTGAATTTGGGAAACATTTCAGAGGCTTTGGCTGGAGGCTTTGGAGCAGTAGGTCCAGGAGATGAGCAGGGCTGTGTCAGACCAGAGGAGCTGCCTGCATGCGAAGCTATGGAAAGGATGGAGCATGCTGAAGAACAGAGCAGAGGTGTTGGCAGCGGATCCGCTGCTGATGGCTGATCACTTCTCCTTGAGGGCGCTCGGAGGACTGGAGAGGTACCATGAGACAGGAGAAATGCAGGCATGGTGCTTGTCCTCAAACGTAGAGGGAGAAAAGAGGAGTAAAAGAGATACAGACGAGTCGACTTTTAGAAGTTTGCAAAGGAGCTGAACTATCAAAGGGTTTGTAAGCACCTGGGAGATACAAAGGGAGATGGGGGACATCCAGCTTGGCTTGTTCAAAAAACGAGGCATGTTAAATTAATCTCATTTCCTTCCTTGGAAGGAACAGTCGATGCCATGTCTACATTTTGGGGAGGGTCCCGCCTGACTTCCATAAAGTGACCTGGAGGAACAGCCTAGATAAAGCTGCCCCACATCTGACATCAAAATGGGTGGGTAGCGCTGCTTCCTCCTGGAGTACAGGGCACCAGCGGTTTGGGGGCAGAGCAGAGGGCCCAGGGGTCTGGCAGGGAGGTTTTGGGGACAGACGGACAAGTCTTCTCCCAGGACTGACCTGGGTAAGCTGGGATCAGCTCGAAGGTTGAGACCCAGCCCTACTGAGTTGGAGCCGTGGCGTGTTTTGCTCAGAAAACCATTTCCCGAGGGCCGGGGCACTGCTGGCAGCGGGGCCATGCGACGGAGTGATCCGGGGCTTTGCTTTTTTAATACGCTCAATTTTTAAGTGAAAGGCTGGAGGCACGTAAGTGCTTTGCTGAATGGAAGCCAAAGCGAGCTGCTACGCAGAATGCAACCCCTGTTTCCAAGTATTTCATTTATTTTGTAATTAAGCAATAATCACCGAGGCACCGGGCACTTCTTCAGGATTAATGACTTGCTGGGGGACGGCAGAAGATCTGCTCTGCAGCAGAGCCCTTTTCCTCTGCAAATACCTGTCTGTTAATGCCACCCTAAAACGAACATGACAATGTGAGACGCAAGCATACGGGCTTTGTGGTGGAGGCTGATGGACAGGAAGCAGGCATTAATCGGTACAGTAGGCAATCAGCTTGTTTCAGTTGCCTCGCACCATCCCATTCAGAGCACGGCGTTTCATTAATCACTCGGTGAATGAAATGGCTTTTTAATTGCTCAGAATCGCTTTAAAAAATTACAGCATTGTCTCCCCCCCTCCGCAGCCCCCGGGATCCTCTTAACTCCCTTTTCTTCCTCTGCGCTGGGAAGAACCAGCTCCAGCGTGGCAGAGGGTGGATTTCAGACAGAAAGAAATACAAGCCCTTTGGAAAACAGGACTCAACTTTTTAGTGCTGAAAACCCTCTGTTCCCATGAATTTGCAAGTTGCTTAAGGGCTAGCCCACCCTGCCTGAATCTTTAAAGGCTTCCCAGCCTTGACACGCTGCTCGCTGCTGTTCGTTCCTACACGCTTTGCATTTCTAATGGCCACAGCTGACTGTAGGATCCGAAACCCACTGCTGCTCGTGTCCTGGGGCTGTTCCCCTAGCATTACCTCCCAGGCGGTGCTGGAGCTCTAGAAGGAACGTCGTGAGGGTCTGTCCCCATAACATGAAGCACAGCAGCCGCCCTGCAGGCGAGGAGAAAGGCACATCCCAACGGGGTGAGTGGCAGCAGGAACATTCCCAAAGAAGCACGGAAGAGGCTGCCAGAAGGGTTCAGCGAGCAGCTCACCAAGGCGAGCAAGAAGGGAAACGTTTTGCTGAAAGCATATAGGACAATAAACCAGTTCACAGTGTCCTAGCAGCCTTTGGAACAGCACTAGTCAGTGGGGATTTGCTCGCTCAAATCTTAGGTAATGTGCTAACTGCGTGATTGATTAATCCGTAGGTACTTCCTAGAGCAAAACTTCAATACTGGCATCTGCAGCGCTGCTTTCAGTCGCGGTGGCTGCCTTCCCAGAGAAATTTCACAGAAGAACAATCGGGTTTTTTTTTTTCCTCCGTGTTCTTTTATGCCCCGTTTAAAAGCAATGCTTTTATGTCCGTGCTCTGAAGGATGTCAACGTGTTGCCCCGTCAGCAGGATGTTAGCCGAGGGACGCCGGGGCCGTTCTCCATCGCTTAACTCTCCCTCTACGTGGCAGGGGGCTCACTGCTTTGGGGGTTTGGAAACGCCGAGGTTTTGCACTTAGAGATGAAAGTGTTGGGCAGGGATGGAGATGTTTGAAAGGAGGGCAGAGCTCACCTCTTCCTGCTTAGCCCTGTTTTTGCCTTATGCTTCTCTAGCTGATGCCTGTTGGTGACAGGCCGAACCCAAACCAGCCCAAGGTTCTCCTTGTGCCCCTTCCACCAGCGCAGCAGAACAGCTGGACATCTCCCCTGCGTCCTTCTGCAGCCCTTACACTGCTCCTCATGCCTGTTCCTCTTCTCACCCCTTTCATATTCCTCTCTGTTCCCTTCTCTTCATTGCCCAGACCAGCATTCAGTGCCCCTGCCCCAAATCCCACCCCAAACGGACGAGCTAAAAGGAACGAATTATTGCAGGAGATGCTGTTGCTAACCGCCCTCCTGCCTCCCGCAGGACCCCCGCTCTGCGGGCTTTGTGGCTGCCGTGCTGCTCGCTGGGGGAACTGCTGCTGTACAGGCTGAATTCAGATTCCTGTGCTTTCTGCCAGCCATAACTCTTCAGGTTTGACTGCAACTTTTGGCTAAATGCATTTCCCAGCAGTTCAGCGGCTTGTCTGGGTAACATTAAATGATCCGTGCGATGCGGTGCTGACACCCGGCTCTGCAGCCCCGCTCCGTCCCCGTTGCCCAGACGTGAGCGCTGGGAGCACACCAAACACAAGCCACAAAGTTATGCTGCTGTCCATACGCCTTTTAAAAATCCAGACTAGCTCTAAATGGGCTCTGTGCCCCGATACTCAGATCAGCAGCTTAAAAATGCCCTGGACTGTTAATTTGAGCTGCCCCGGCGTGGTCTGCCCCTGCGTGTAGCCGTATTCCTGCAGGACTCGAGGTGCGTTGGAGCGAGCCCTCCCAGGGGGCCGGTGTTGAGCGTCGTGCTGGGGAGGGCAGAGGGTCAGCCGCTTGCCTTGAAACACCTTCCCGTGAGCTTCGCGTCCTGGGCAGTGGAGCTGTGCCTTGGTCAGCGTGTTTGTGTCAGCCTGCTCCGGGTGTAGCCATCCAGCAGTAACACGAGGCTGGCAGCCGGCCCCGTTCTCCGCTGCCACCGCGGCGCTGTATCCATTGCAAGCTCACATCCGATCCCTGCTAGACCTCCCGGGGGGAGATGCCAGCGTTGGTCAGGACCTTGGTCTGTGATGCAGTAAAAAAAAAAAAAAAAAAGAAAAAAAAAGTCCTGTTATGGACAGGCTGCTTGGTTTTATCAGTGGCAAACCTGTTAGCGGATCTTATCTGTTGTCCAGTGAGACCTGAGGCTGAGCGAGGAAGGAGTGCATTTGGCTAAGCGGATCATCTGCTCTGCTAGTATTTAACAGACGGGATCATAACTTATGTCTTCACTGGGAAGAATTGTTGTCAAACTCAGTTAGCTCAGGGAACGCTAGCTGTTCCCTACACACAGCCTGCCGGAGCTCTCGAGTTACTGAGAGATGGAGAAATCACAGGGACCAGTCCCCTGCCCAGCCTGCGGCAACGCTCTGCAATGAAACACAGGGCTGGGGGTTGTGTCCTGCCACAGGGCTCTGAAGGACCTGGGCTGGGAGGAGCACTGTGATGCTGGCCCCCAGGCGCAGGGCCGTGGCAGGGTCTCACTCCTTCAGATACTTCCTTTTGCAGGGTCTGGCAGCCCAAAAACTCCCAGCACGGCTTGGGAAGGAGGTGTGAAGGGCTGTAAGCACTTGGTGTGCTACACAGCTAAATCTCTTCCTTTATCCATGCCTGTGTCTATGTGCACACAGGGGATTTCAGCTCAGATTCCTTTCATAGGCACCCCAGGAGTTAATATGAAAAACACCAGCCAAGACTTAAGGTTTTCCGTCACTTTTAAGATCTGATCTGATGGTCATCGCAAGCAGTGAGCATATTTCCGTAGACGTGGACAGGAAAGATAAGCTGGGATTGGAAACCTCCTCCTGGGGACCAGCACAGATGCGAACAGGGGGCTGCCCAGGCTCCAAGTCGGGGTTTGGCGCTGAGTGCACGACCCCACACCAGACCTCGACAGAGAGCCGAAGGGACGGGCTCAGATGCCCTCGTGAACAACCAGAGAGGTTTAAAAAGAAACGCTGCCTAAATTAACTGGATCAGGCTGGCAGATGTGCTCTTCAAAGGAGCACAGCTCTGTTTGAAATGTTTCCCCCACTGAAATGCCGTTCTCAACAGGTTTTTGTCCTTTGTTTTTTCCTCAGGATCATCCACGAGGATGGCTTCTCTGGAGAAGACGTGAAGCAGTACAAGCCAGTGGTCTACAGCAACACTATACAGTCGCTGGCAGCTATCGTGCGTGCCATGGATACCTTGGGCATCGAGTATGGAGACAAGGAACGACGGGTGAGTTCAGTCACCACTGCTTGCCTACAGACTGCAGAGTGCCTGGATGCTCCAGGGCACAAACAGGATGTGGTAGCGCGATCTGAATGTCCTGGAGGGGAAAGGAGGGAGGGGGAAAGATTCACATGGCTGTTCTTTGCCTCTTGCATGCGGTTTGTGTAACAAATAGGTGCATAGGTGCAATTGCACATGACATACCTGCTAAGTTAGGAAGCGTGGCCCTGGGGCCCTCTATGTTACAACAGTCACAATCTCTCCTGCCTTGGCACTGGCCAGGCCACCTAAAAATAATTCTGTTCATCTCGGGACAGCCTAGAGAGAGGTACTGACAGACCAGGGGAAACACTGAGATGTGTCCTACCTACTGCGCGTGTGCCGGATACCAAGCGGCAAGGAGCGATGTCTCAGGGAGAGTCTTGCTGTTCTTCAGATCCCTTCCACCAGCCTGCTAATGCAGGAAGGCTTCTGGGATGAACTGCGCTTTTGCAGGGGCTTGACTGCCTTTTTCTCACGTCCCCCATCCAGGCGTGCCCAAGCAGCAGTTTCGCTTGCAAACAGGAAGGTGTATTGATCCAGTGAGGTTATTACAGGCAGGGGCTTGGGTAGCAGCGTTGGCTTGTTTCTGCCAGAATAACAATTTGATGTCTGGCAGTCTTCTCAGGCCACATACCTAAGCTAGCCTGTCCTTCTGCAGTTGCTCCTCTGTTGTTACTTTAACCAGCTCCCTATTTTTAAACCATGGCTCCTTTGCCAGGTGACTCTGCCATCCTCTGGCTTTCCTTTTTGCCTTTGTGGATCAAAGCAAGCCCACAAGAAGAAACAGAGCCCTAGGGGAGTCAAGACCACTCGTTTTGCAGAAAGTAAAACTTCTTGGTTTCACTGGAAATAAAATAATTCCAGATTAAAGACCTGGTAGAAGCAAAGTCCTGTATGCCACTGAGTTTATCATAACTATTTTTAGGTAGCTATCAAATGACAGATGTATTACATACCCCAAACTCCTTATCTAAGGGTTGATAATAAAAGCATTCAGTGGAAAGGATGCCAAAATCCTGCTGTGGTGTTACTGTATAAAGAGGTACTTTATTTCTCCCAATCGCAAAGGGGCATTTGGATTTCTTTGCATCTCGGGATTTTTCCCACAGGAACTCTAAATCCTGGAGACTTTTTCATCCCAAATGTAGTGATGATACAATAATGGAGTTCTTGTGAGCTTGCCGAGAACTAATGCTGATGGCTTTCAAACTGACTACATTAATCTGTTGATTACTCAGTGACTCAGCTCTCAGCAAGGCAACGTATCTTGTCTCAGCTAAAAACCTATGTCCAGGAAAACAGAAACAAATCATTCTCCGTGTCTGATAAACAGTCTGTGGCAGACAGCTTTAAATTGTAAATTTTCCTTTCTTTTTGTAATGCCCGAAGCCCTAATTCTAAGGGAAACTCAGCATTGCTTCAGTGTCAGGCCTGGCAAAGCAGGGGGCACGGAGGGGGAGAGCTGTTATCAGGGCTGCCAGGAATGCGAGATGGAGTTCTGGGCTGCAAGAAATGTCACGTCCATTCATAGTCCTACGGGAAAGATGCCAAATGTTCCTAGGATCATACGGGAACTCAGGCTAGGGAGGACCTCAGGAGGCACCTGGCCCAAGCTCCTGAGCAGGCAAGGTAAGCTCTGAGGTCAACCCAAGGCTGCTCAGGGCTTTATCCAGTCGGGTCTGAAATCCCCCAAGAATGGAGACTGCACAGCCTCTTTGGGCAGCCTGCACCGCCGTTTTAGTGTCCCCGTGATGTTTCGCCATATCTCTGGCATGAACCACTTGTGTTTCAACTTCAGCTTTATGGCAGCACAGATCTTCAGATCTTCACTGTCAATCCCCCAGCAGCCTGGGAGGGGGTGACTCAGAGTGTCTTTTCCCTTCGTAGACTTAACGCTCCTTCATCCAGCAGCAGATGGAGGGGAAAGAAACCAAGAAATGGCCTCTCAGGCTGTAGGCTTCCACTTGCTCCTTTCCCTTAGTCAACCTCCGCAGAAAGTTGCCGCTATTAGTAGGAAATAGTATTTATTTTAATCTTGCAAAGAAATGCATGGCTTCTGCTCCCCTGCTTTTGTTACTAATGCACAGCTGCTATAAAGAGAGGCCATTAACCAGGCGATTTGTTGAGTATTATGCTACACAGTTCATCCCTTTTCAAGCAGAGCTTTTCTATTTTAAAAGTCGTTCCCCGGCCAAGGGGTTCCAACGCAAATCTTTTTGTGGGGGATTTTCCCTGCTCATCACTTAAGCCCCCAGGAGAACGGGCTTCAGCAAAGGGGAGCTGGAGCTGGGCTGCTCCAACCCCTGTTCAGCAGCAGGGAAGGAGGGGACATGGCCCTGGGACAGGTTTTCTCCAGGCCCTGCTTGGCTGTTACAGATTTCCACCCCCAGACTTCATGGGAGATGCATCTCCTCCTTTATTCCTTCAGAATGGCGCGCTGACAATGTTCGGAGCGAGGGAAAAAACCACCTCACGCTCCTCTATAATAAGTGTGAATTGGATGATTTGTGCTTTTGTTATTGAGGTAAAATAACCAAATCCTCTCACTCGTCTCCTTTTTCTGCTGCCCTTAATTATGCCTCCAGTATTTAGTCTAATGGAAGTGAAAGGCTGGAGGAAGAGTCCAGGCTAAATCTCTTTGCTTCTGTCAGTCAAAAGGTGATCAAGATAGGAAATATGAGCTAGAAAGACAAAATTAATCACAAAAAGCAGATACTCCAGGTCTCGCTGACCTGCTCTGTCAATATGGACCTGTCCCCAGGTTAGGGACAAAACAGTCTGCGTGTAGGATTTCACTTTTATACCTGGCCGTTGCTCTGGGAACAGGCTTTCTTTCACCCTTCCGTCTGCCCGGTGAAAGGTTCACGGTCTGCAGGCAGCTCCCGGGTCCTCGTTCCTTACCCCGTGCGGGCAGATGGAGCACATCCTGCCATCACGCGTCACGTTGCCACCGGTGCACAGCCCAGAGGGTCCGTCTGAAACTCCAGAAAAGCTGTGTCAGTGCAATGCCACAAACCTGCTCACATGCCTCAAGCAGACAGGGGGTGGAAAGAGCAGTCCCTGAGGAGCCAGGGCCTGCGGGAGGGCTGGAGGTGTCCCTCAGCTTCTGGGTCATCGGCACCCCGTCCGGCCTCTCTGCCTAGCACAGACAAACTGAATCCACGAAGGCTACAAAACCAGCTGTAGAGTGTGTTGATATTAGCATAAACTGGACAGAAATAGGCTGAAATCGTTCTGTAATTGCTCAACAGAGAATCCCGGTGTCAGTCGCAGGGATCAGATACAAACACCTGAGGTGGTGGCAGGTTCACAGGCCCAGGGTTTGGGAGGCGGCAGGAAATGGCCTTAAAATTGATATTTTTTTTTTCCCAGTGGGAGTCTGGAAATGTCTCTGCTTCAGCTATGAAAGGGAAATCTACAAAGCGGCTGAAGTGTTAAAAATTTTCTACGGGGATTTTTTTTTATAGGCTTTGTAGCAAAATGTGTCTGCGGCGGCCTTATGTTTTATACAACGGCTAGCTCCTGTGCTGCGGAGCTAGAGAGACACAGAGGTGTGACATTTTAAAATACCAGCTAGTAATGTAAAAAAATAAAGAAGTAGTTCATTTTTAATTTGTTTAAAGCAATCAAATGACCCAGCTGAGCTGGCTGGCACAGGGGGCCGTGCATGCCGGAGCTGCCCCCAGCCTGCGCCCAGACAGCTGGTGTCAGCGATGGGAACGTAACCAAAGTGTTAATTGTGCCTGGTCGACAGCGTTCGCCTCGATGTCCAGCAGCAGCTGAAGCCTGCTTGCTTGCTGCATGCCCTGCAGCATGCAGAGCTCGTTCCTGCGGTGCTGGGTCTGATGGGCTCACCGCTGGAACGGCACCAGGCAAATGCTTCAGCCTGTCCTTCACCGACGCCTGAGGATCTGTCGGGTTCCTCCATTAAGGCCAAAGCCAGCTTTCTCGCTCGCCCCCTCTTTGTCCCTCCACGAGGTGCATTTCAGCCACCATCATTCACGTTTTTGAGCAGTGGGGACAAATAAAAGGCAGGGCATTTCTCGAGAGTGGGAAAAATGAAACGAAAAGGAAAGCACTTGGTATTTTTGCAGCCTGCCTTGTTGCCGGGGAGATGGTTGGCTCATTCAAGGCAGGCTTGTTGTTGGCTGAGGTGGCCCATGTATTGGGAATCAGTACTGCAAAATGAGGGTGGGGAGAAAGGAAGAGAGCACAAAGCCCAGTGCAAGCTCTGCTGGAGGCTCTGTAGCCAGAAGCTCTGTCTTCCATACATCTCTGATGTATTTTGCTCCTTCGCCACCTTCCAGTCCCTTGAGCCCCTGAAAATACAAAATCTTGCCATAGTAAATGACCACAATAAAGTAATAGCAGAGCATCAAGACAGTTCATGATAGCCCTTTGCACCAAAAGAGCCTGAAGCCATCTATTTCCGTGGCTTCCCTCTGCCTCTTACGGGGTCAAACCCACCCATCACCGCAGGAGCCCGGCCGTACCAGCGCAGACACGTGGCTGGACCTGGGAGACCTTGCTTTGCTTTGCGTCACTTCAGTTTGCTTTGCTTCAGTTTGCTTTGCTTTGCTTCACTTCGCTTCGCTTTGCTTCGCTTCGCTTTGCTGCAGCAGCACGGCTTGGCTCTGCGCTGCTGCCCGGCAGAGTGGTGGCCGTCCAGTCAGCAATACGGGATGCTCTTCGTACAGCAAGGAGGATCGCCCCGGAACCGGTGTCTGTTTCCCTGTAGTCGCGCTCCTGATAGCTGGCATTTAGAGTGGAAACAAAATAAGCTCGTGCCGTGGCTACAAACACACCCCGGGTCGCTCTCGCAGACAGAATTTGGCCTAGAAGAGCCCTCCAGTGAAATAAGCAGGCTGTAGAGGTGGAGGTTGCCAAGTCTTTGTGCAGAGTTTACTTAGGCTAAGTTTGTCAATCTGTCCTCCTTTCCAGCCTGGGTAATTACAACAGAAACCTGGCAATTCAGTCAAGGCTGAGATGTGACCTTAGGTCTGGCAGCGCCTCCCTCGCCGCTATTTATAGGGCGGCGGTAGTAGCAATAAAGGAGAGTCAGAACCCCGATCTGCCACGGACAGGGGGAGAAGTCCTGAGGTTGTGAGGGAGGGTGATGAGACCAGCTCTGAGGAGAAGGGGAGGGGTGGGGACTCGAGCAGAAATAGCCTAGAAGATGTAACGGCGGAGCAAACAGCCAGGTGCTCGTGGCAAGCAAGAAGCTGCTACGCCCAGCAGCAGTATCAACCAAGCTCCCTGCCCCTACAAGATGATGACCACCAGAGCCTAAAAACCAAAATTTCCTTTCCCCTTTACTTCCCCAGAGTGGCCCAGCATGCGTATTTTTAGTTAAAATTCCTAAAGAGTGAAAAAAGGCCTTGTGAAATGGAGCCGGCAGGAGGCAGGGGCTGTGGGCGGCAGTCGCGTAGCGAGTTGGAAACGTGCATGGCGGGGAAGGCGCCGCCTTGCCGAGCGCTCGCTGCGAGGGTTTGGGGCCTGCTTCGGGGTAATATCTGCGGTGTTGTCACAGCAACGCGTTCGTCCTCACGCAAAAGTAAACACCAGAGCTGCTTTTTGGAGTCTCCGTGAAGCCGTGGGCTGGCGCGGTGGTGGTGAATGGGCAGCAGTCGGGGGACGGGACGTGGTAGGTGTTCACCCCTTCTGCCAATCCCTCCGCACTTGGAAACCTGTTCCTAAGAAACACATTTCTAGGGGGAAAAAAAGTGTTTTGATCCACTTCAGCATCCTGTCTAAGTGAGGCAGATGAGAAGAATTGATGCAATCACACCTCAAAATGCCATTCAGCTCTGTTTCTTTGGTGAGCGCTTGGCATCAGCCAGGCACTGCACGCTGCTGACACTTTCTCCCATTCTGCATTCCAATCTGAGCTTAGCTTCATGGCTCGTGCTATCAAAACAGTGACCAGAACAGATGCCATCAATTAAAACTGGCCTTTTAATTTTCTTGTGAAGAAAAACAGAGGGAAAGAGATGTCTCAGGGGATCGCTGATAAGAAAGAGACCACAGTTGTCTAGCTCTAACGCCAACCTCTAGATTGCATCTAATCACATCTTTCACCACCTAGAGAGGGTTTGAAAGGAGAGGGCGCCCGAGTCTTCCCAGGGATATACAGAGAGAGGACAAGGCAGTGGTCAGAGATGCCAGGAAAGGGAATTCCAGCCGGACACAGGCTCCGACATGTAGTACTTCCCCTCTTCTGTCCATGCCATCAGCTCTCGAGGGGCCACCCAGCCCTTTGGGAATCAAAATGTGGAGGGCTAAGAGTGGCCTGAGGACATTTGTGTGGGAGAATAAAAATAAGAAAACCCCAAAAGGTGTTTTTTAAATTACAAGCATTGCCTTCACCTTCAGCTAGCCAGCAGGAGAAAACAATCAGGTGAAGTCGCCCGGTGCTGTTTGGTCCCTGGCTGGTGCAAACACGAAGTCTTCAGGTGCAAGCCCATGGAGCTGTTTTGTTTCTGGTGCTTCTGCTTTCAGCTGCCATTTTAGGCTCGGTTTCTGGGTAGCGAAGAACACTTGTGCTCTGTTGGGTATAACTGAGAAGCAGCCCTGTGCCCCCAGTGCTGTGCAGCATCCCTGTCCCCAGTGGAAGCGCCGAGCCCATGCTGTAGGGAGGCAGGTTGTTCCTGTTCCTCGCCTGCAGGCTCTCTCTTTTCACCAGGATGGTGATGTATTTTTCCCCCACGAGCTTTGTGTGTTTGATAGGGTTTTTTTGGATGATGCAGGGAGTATTTTTAGTTTGAAAAGAAGGGGAAAAAAAAAAAAACCTGTTCCCTTGGAAGAAGGGCTGCCAGCCTTCGCTTGTGAGATTTGTTATTCAAATGCAGCCGCAGTTAGTGCTGCCACTGAGGTGATGTGGCAGGGAAGCACTCGTCACCCAGGAGAGGCTGCAGGAGCCGCGGGGCTGTGACACAGGCGCTGGGTGGATGGGCGGCGTGGCGCTGCTTTCCATTTCCACAAGGTGCTGGTTGGAGACGGCTCCTCCGAGAGCCCCTGGAAGGGGTCACGATGGGACGACACAAAAGAGGAGTCATTCGGAAAGATTGGGCGGAAAAGCACAGCTGAAGCGGAGCACCCCAGAGGGTGAAAATGTCCTCGCTGCCTGCCAGGGGGCTTCCCCGCAGCTCCTGGGCCCTGCCTCCAGGAGCCTCCAGGAGGGGCTGGGGGGGGTGAGGTTACAGCAGGGAGAGGTTTGTGGGAGCTGTGTGCGCCATTCAGGGCTCTGAAGCTGCTACAAGTGGGAGTATTTCCTGTGTGATTCCTCAAGTTGGGTCAAGTGGTGTCTTCAGGGCATCGTTTTGTGGTGGGGAAAGGGAAAGAAGGCAGAGAGAAGGCGGCGTGCGGCTGGACTACAAGCAGGCGGAGCAGAGCCCAGCGAGCAGCTGCTGCCCTTCTCCCGTGGCAAGGCTGAGACATGTTGAAGCTGCACTGCCAGGTCGGCCTCCACACCCCTCGGCTCTGCAGAGGGCTCAGCACTCGGCAGCAGAAGTGCAGAAGCTGTGCAGCCTCTGTATGGCTTTTTGGAGCACAGCTCAGCTCTGGGTGAGACCACGGCACCAGCAGCTGCCACCTGGGGGATGGCACAGCCTGGCCAGGCTGCATTGCACCGTAACCTTGCCCTGGTTGGCGCCTGGTGTCAGTGAGCGCCGTGAGATGCTGTTTGGCCTTCTCTAGAGCCTTTCTGTCCATAAAGGGATTGAAAGCCCTGCGCACCAGAACAAAAAATACAGGTAGCTATTCCGTGTACTGCAGAGCCGGGGCACCAAGGCTTAACATGCACCACGGCAGCAGCTTTGGAGATGCTGTTTGTGTTTCTGACCCTACGGGTGATGAGGCACTCGCTCAAATCCTTCCAGAATGCCACCCCCGTGGTTGTGACTGAAGTTCAGGCTGCATCTGGCCATGGCCTTTGCATGCCCCGTGCAGGCAGGGTGCTGTCTTCAGGTGTGTTTGCAAGTCACTTCTCCCAGCAGCAACCTCAGATAACTACAAACTACTCAGCACATTTCCAATACACGTCAGTTATTAAGTGGATTTATTTCCATCTCTTCTGGGAAGTGTTGGGAAGCGCTGCTGAGTCACGCTGCTTACTCACCGGTTTTAGAGCACCATTTAAAATATTTGTTTTCCAAATGCTTTCTATGATGTTCCTATTATTTGAATGTCTCCAGATGTAAAATGAAAACATTTATGCGGGGCATCCCTGGCCTTTAAGAGATCTCTGGTGCGTAACTCACAAGAAGGCATACAGCAAATGTCTTGGGCAGGGACCTCTCCCTCGGCTCTGCCATTTGATGTTTATTCAGGGATCGCAGCGAGGGGTGGCACAGGCTTTGCTCTGAAACAGCTTGGGGCTTCTCAGCAGCACGGGCAGGCTGGGCTTGGGATGGGAGGGGAAAGGAGGGAGGAGAGCCAGGGCAGCTGCCCTGCTGTGCCTGGAGGAGGGATGGGGCAGCTCCAGTTCCTCCCGCAGTAACCCCAGGCATCCTGTCCCTTCTGTGCCAGTGCCACCGGGACAGGGGATGTCAGGCACGATGCCCGGTCCTGTCCCCTGTAGAGTCCCCAGGCAGCCCAGTTGAGCCAGGAACCAGCCATAGCTGTCCCCATGCAAGTCCCTGCAGAAGGCAGAGCTGTCGCTCCCGTCTCGCTCTCCCAGGCTTTTGTCAGCCTGGTGGGTGCCTGCCCCTCGGCCAGGCGCGGGGAGACCTCGGTGACAGCCCGGTCCCTTCACACGCCAAGATGAACCCGGACGGGTGGGCAGGGCGCAGTGGCAGAGCCGTCTCGTGGCCTGTGGCTGTGAGATCCCATCCTTCCAAACAGGGGAACTGCGCCGAACCGCTGAGGCAAAGAGACAGGAGCTCCAGCTGATGCTCTGCCCTCGAGCACGCAGGAAATTAAAATGTGCATCCGCCCCCCACACCACCCTGCTCCTGCTCAAAGGGAAACCTGGCCCTGCGAGGGCAAGCTTGGGCAGGGGGTCGTGCAGCCACCGTGGGGACGGCTGCTGTCCCCTGGGAGGAGGCGGTGGGACCTCAGACCGCGCCACATACGTCTTGTGGAAGGTGGAAGACGACACGCGGGGTCTGCCACACGTGAGGAGTTTATTGCCTGCACACAGGTTTTACTGAGGCTGTTAATCACCGCTGTGTACATTGGTAATAACTGATTAAAGACACCGTACGGGAGCTCACTTAACAGCTAATACTACTGCTTTGACACGAGCCTCATCTGCTGAGTGAAGCGTGAAGACTTCTGGCTGGCTGGAAGGGAACAGGACCCACACGGCTCCCAAACATGCCGTTCACCCGGGCAGGACTGACTCAGCACGAGGCAAGGCAGGAGTTCCCCGTGTTCCATTCAAAGGATGGGAAGAATCCATCTCCAGACGGAGATCAGAAACAACAAAGCCCCCAGAGCTGCTGTGAAACAGTGTCGTTTTGCACCGTGGCGATGTGTAACCTTGTGGTCAAAGACAGAGCTAGAAACTGTGCAGAAAAAGGCACAGCAGACAGGAATCAGCCCGTGTCCGCTTAGGTTTTTTGATAGCTGGTGGCTGGGGGCAGAGGACGCCCCATCCTTCTGCAGCGAGGTCTGCAGCCGCAGCGCTCAGGGCGACGCAGCGCATCCCACCTGACTGTCCCAGCCCACTCAGGAGCTGATGCTGGCAGTGCCTTACGGCCAAAGAGAGTCAAAATCCCCGGCTTTAAACCCATTTCCTTCATTTTCCGGGGCTGTAGGAGTCCCTGGTTTGCAGCACATTATGTCTGTACTGATGGCGTGGCTGTTGGTAGATACTCTCCCTCCCATAACAAATAATTCCCCTAGGTCAGCCATTTACAATTAACTCTTCATTTTCCCATGGACCAGGGTAAGACAAGATTAACTCCATTGATTGCAGAGCAATTACTCTTGATTTATGCCAAGATCACGGGAACAGAGAACCAAGTCACGCACAGAAACTCCCCCAGGAGACCTCGCGTGCTCCAGTGAGCTCGGTGGTTGTCCTCCTGGAAGCCCAGTCACTCGCAATCCCTCCTCTTCGCAGTGTGAAACCATCCCTGAGATGTGTGCTGCTTTGCAGGAAGGGGGGTTATTCGTCCAGGTTTTCATTCTGGCTCTGCATCCCAGGTGCTGGCCGGGTATCTGGGCTGTTGGGCCATGTGTTGAGTACAATTGGTTGTTGTTGGGCTCCCCTTGGGGCACGGCTCATCCCAGGTCCCCACCCGTGCGAGTCTGTGCAACAAGAGGCAGTGATGGAGAAGCAGAGAGCATTTTCTGAGGCCAGGAGGATGTTTTGTTTGCCAATTTGATTGACTTTTTATTTGAAATAATGAGAGCTTTTAGAACTGGTAGATGATATTCCAGGCAACAATGGATTTATTTTTTTTCTGAGAAGGAAGAGATCCCAGTAGTCGCAGTCCAGCAAGTTTGATTTCATCCTGTGAAGTTACGAGTTAGTTTCTTCCAAGGGAGAACCAGGTCTTGTCTCCACTCCTTCCTCCTCCATTTCATAACATTTCTGCTTTTTTTCTTGTAGGCAGCACAGGTTTTGGCAACACAACCTGTCTGGAGGCGCAGCGTGACATTTTTGTGGATGCCAAAACCAGGGGATTTTGGGGTTAGGTTTTCCTCACCGAATTTCAGTTTCAGTAATCACTGTTCATGCAGCAAGCTCCTCGGGCATTGTTGGATTAATGTGTGCTGTGCTCTGGCCTCAGCTGTAGCGTGTAGCCAAATCGCTGCTCCGTGGTGCTCCTCCGCTGGTGGGGGAATGGCCTCCCTCCAGCCCTGGTTCAAAGAGCATTAGCACCTTAGCCAAAGATCTTGAAGCCGTTTTTCTTCTGGCCTTTGTTCTCCTTAATTACCGCTATGGGTACGATAGGCTTAGTAAAGGCTTTCTCTTGCCAAGACCCACTGCCATATTTACGAGGCACGCAGAGGTTTCCACACGGCGATGCTCGGGCTGCCCTTGCTCGAGTCCCTCAGATTCACACACACCTTTGTTCTGCTGCAGCCTTGCTCCTTTTCCTTGCTGGTGACCCCTCACAAACCCCCGGGTTTTGGCAACAAGTTCAAGCTCTGCTTCTCTCCATTGCTGCCTCGTGCAGGGTCTTCCCTTGCTCGCTTCTACCCATGAGCTCCTGTACCTGGAAAACTGCAGGGGGTTAAACCTGCTGCCCAAGGGCGGTGTATGTGTGCTACTGCTGCAGGCTGCTTTATTTAATGCACTCCAGAGGCAAAAAAAATGTACCAAGACTCAAAAAACCGTATTCAGCGTGATGGTGGATCATGAGCCAAGTTCGGGCTGGTCTTGTGATGAGTGAGTAGGCAAAAATCCTCATTTCTTCAACTTCCACTCCAAAAGCAAAGTCTCTGGGAAGGCTACAGGATGATTTGCAGCAGCATGCGAGGCTCTGCAGAGCTGTCCTTGGCTCAGCAGCTCTTCAGGGCGTTGCGGACTAGGAGACGAGCATCTCGTATGTCTTTGTTGGATCCAGGCAAAAGGTGTGCATGCACAAGAAAGTCCCGACCCTGAGCCCCAAATCGTGTGCCGGCAGCCCGAAGCCTCTACCCCCCAGCATCAGCACTCGGAGCAATTTCAGCATCAGGGCCAAAAACCGAGGCAGGCTCTTGGCCATGAGGTTTCAGAAACCAAGAGCAGCTGGGCCCAAACTACACCTCTGCTTATTTCGCGGCCGTGGGCTGTTGGCACAGCCATTTTAGCACACTGAATCACCTCGAGAGCCACCTCTCTCAGGCAGGCACCCTTTTCTGCCCCCCTTCTTCCCAGAGGAGCTGCAGGGTGTGCAAGGCCGGCCCTGGGCAGGTGCTGCCGCCGCTGCCCGCAGACATCCCTGGTGGTCCTTCCCTCGGCACGCTGCTCCGTGAGGCAAGGAGCGAGCTGATGCCTCTGTCTGAAAAAAGCACGACGGTGAGGACAGAGCTGGAAGCAGAAATCCCCTCCGTGCTGCAAGCTGCCTTTCCTCCGCGGATCTTCAGGCCCCTGAAATCCCGGGCAGGCAGGACCCCGTAGTTCTTGGGTCGTGCTGCTTGTCAGCACGCGTTTTCAGCCGCGTTTATCCAGGCCCGTCTGAGAGCAGCGAGGACTGAAGGAGTGGACAGGCTATTGCACACTGCCCCTTTTCTCCTCTGCCATCAACTTGGCGCTGGACAAATGTGCAGGAAATAAACAGCGAGGGCTGCTGGGGAGGGGAGGCCTATCGCTGTACGCTATCGTTACCTGACTCGCCTTGAAACCCTCCAAGATGTCCCCGGGAATTTGTTCCAGTGCCAGTGCGTCTTCAGTGACCCTTTAGGAAGAGAAAGGAGCTCAGGGACCGAGCCCAGTGCAAAGTGCTGGGTTTGGTCAGTTGAATTCCAGCTGTAAACAGATGTGCTCCCCAGCAGCCCTCCCAGGCCCTGTAAGACACCGGGCAGTACCAGCACACCGGGATAAGCCCTTTCCTGTAAGAAGCTGTAGTGCGGTGCCTGGGATCAGGAAGAACTAATCCTGCGAGTTGCTTGAGCCAGAAAAATCAGATTTCCCTTTGTAGTGGTTATGCAATTCCTGGTTCAGAGCCTGTCCCAGTTGCCAGCAGTTACTGGTCGGATTGCTGTGGTGAATGCCACGGAGGAGGCTTAATGGTACCAGGACCATTGCCAACTGAGCTGGGTTCTTTTTGTGCTGGTCTAGCAGAGAGGGAACATCGTCAGGCTAAGGGCTGAGGTCTGCTCACCTAGGGTGGGGTGGTGCTGGTGTGGCTTTGTTTCTTCCTCGCTAAGCTGCCTTCGGCCTCTTGTGGCTTACTGGAAGGCACAGCTGGGTGTGAACCAGGCAGCAGGACGGTCTGTGAAGCAGCCATCTGAACCAGCACCTTTGTGAGCACACGCAGAGGTACAGCTGGAAAGCCAGGGCACCTGAGGCAGTGCCTCGGACCTAAATCCAGATAGCCAAGTTTTAGAAGTGACCAGGAGTGAAGGTTTGATACGTGGAAGGAGAGGATGTCCAATTTCACATGCAGGACCACCACCAAAGCTCCTTAGAAAGCTCTTTCCAGCTCTCACAGGAAAGAGAGGGGCAGTAACTTCTAGCTGAATGCAAAAAAAGGCTATCAAGTAATGGCACGATAAAAGTAGCATCTCCACAACTGCAAAAGGTTGTTCTAAAGGTCAGATCTGCATGTACTCTCCTAGCTCTGCGAATAGCGATTGCTTTCATCCACGAGTCAAGCTTTCGACTAGGACAGGCCGAAATAACCAGGCTAAAGCTGTCCCATCCAAAAGGCAGCGACTTATCGCTGGGAATGGCGTGTTTCCAAGAGCAGGCTCTGCCTCTGCAGATATGACATACAGCGTGGCAGAGAGCAACCCAAGAGGGCAGATGGCTCACGTGGACCATCCTCACCACCAAGCCTTCATCATCCCTGGGCTTCAAAATGCTGCAGTGCCCCTCTGCGGAGAGACAGCGGCGCCGTAGCACTCCCTGCCAGCACGGCCTGCACGCACAGGCTTCGTGGCCAGCACCTCTTTTAAAGAGATGTGGAAAGTTTTTCTTTCAGTATCCGCTGCCCAAGACTTTTTATCTGGAGTTATGCTTCCTTTTCCATCCCTTCAGGTGAGCTGTCAGGAAAGAAACCCCACCAGCCCTGCTGGTGCTTTTTCTCTCTGTCACACCCAGTCAAAACAGAAGGGCCCTGCCGCCCTCGTGGCACAGCCGGGCAGACCGACGGAGCCACCCCGTACAGAAGGGGCAAGTGGGACCCGTGTCTTTTTGCCACCTGAGTTCCTGGGTGTCACACAGATCTGCTGTTCACATTCTTTTATTGATGTCCTTCTGTTCCCATGGCAGCAAGGCGCTCTAATTGGCAAGTAAGAAACAAAATTAAAAATAGAGCAGTTTATTAAATGTCAAAGCAAATTGGTGTGTCTCACAGAAGTGCCCTCGGGGGACTGAGATGGGAGCACAGAGTAACTCTCAGGGCGTCCATTCAAAAGCAGACCTCCTTGAGCAAAGAGACAGCGGTGCCAGAAGGGGCAGGGGGCAGTTCCTCTGCGTCTGCGTGTTGCCGTCGTGTCCCTGAAGGAGCGAGCCTGCCTCCTTCAAACGTCGGGCCAGGACTGCTGGAGCCACGCAGTGCCCGGGATACCTGCCTCACCAGAGCCATTCCCACACCAGAGTGTAGGTGGAGGAAGGCAGGTTGTGTTTGTAGGCTGCACGAAACCTCTGTCATCTACACAGTGAGGTCCTGCTGCTGCCGCCATCCCCATTTGCCCCATTTTGCTCAAACTTCAGGCCCGAGGCCTGTAAGGGGCAGCGGAGCCGTGCCCGTCGTGAGCAGAGCGCCTGGGCCAGGCCTTCTGCACCCCTCAGCCCCGTCTGTAGGTGGGGCAGGGCATGTAGCAGGTGTAGGCTGGCAGATGGGCTCACGGAGAAAGCAGCTCTCTGTTGTCAACATCCCCTTCATCTATGCCCTGAAGAAAACATAAGCTGAAAGACTTGATCCTTGCTTGTGGAACTGGAGAAACTCTGGGCTTTGCCTTCCGGGGTCTGAGGCAGGAAGACCTCCAAGGGCTCTGGCAACGCAGTGGGAGCACCGGTCCTTTAGTACATCACCAGATCTCAAGAAGGAACTTACTCTTGGTCTACCCAGCTGCCCTATTTATAACCGAAAAAGTGTATAATTCACAGTGCTTTCTAATTAGACGTTGGAGCTACGGTCCTCCTTCACTCCACTCTAATTTGCTGCGTCTCAGTACTTTAAAGTCATGCGCTACCTATGTCACATAGGGAGAGCTCTTCAAGGGCTTGAAGGCAGCAATTATGTGCAGCCCTCATGTGCCCTTAGAGCTGATGTGGGTTCACGTGGAAACATCCCAACATCGAGGATTAAAAGACACTGTTAAAGCTCTGTTCAACGTCAGGGGTCACTTAGTCCAAAGCATGGCAACTTGGAGCAAGATTGCCAGGCCAGAAAAGTTTTTTGCAGCCCAGTCACTTCTGACCTTTGCGAAAGGCCTGAATTTTCAGGAGTCCATATTTGGTAGATCTCCATAGCAATCTGCATCTCCGTTTGTGGCTGGCACTCAGATCTCTAAAAATGGAAATGGGTCTTCACCACTTCAACTTGGAGATTATTCGTTATAGAGGGAAAGATCCTGAGAGCAACTGGACGGTGGTTAAGCAAACAGCCACGGGAGGAGCACAGGGCAGGATAGACATCACCCACTGACACGCTGACATGGGCACTTGTGGAGGTGCAGTTCTGTATGTTACTGTAACTGTGTGTGTACAGCTGCTCACCTTGTGCGTGCAGATCAGATACCCAGTCTGACTCATTAAAAGCCAACTTCATAGGTGTGAACTCTAAAAAGTTGTTAAACACGCTGGCCAAATTCACTGCAGAAAGTTCTCCTATGCAGGTTTAACCGCGGCGCTGTTATGTTTTTTGAACGTGTTTATTAAAATCAAAACCAAACCCCCATTTCCCTGGTATTTGTAGGGGGAAAGAACAGAGCAGGACTCTAGAGTCCCCGTGATTCTTTCGGGGAGCTCTTCTCAGCTGTGTAGCGTAAGAGCTCCAATTTGGGGAGGAAAGTTTGTGAAAGCGCTACATGTCTGCCTTTGCCTCCACCTCTCCCTTAAAGACTGAATGAAGCCCCTCAGATCCTGCAGATGTGAGTTAACACGGCAGGATTTGTCTTGCCAATCTCCTCCATAAAGAGAGCAGCAGCCCGAAGTTTGGGCCTTAGCTGAGCTGCCTGGAGAGAAGCAAACAGCGAGGCGCTGCCAGCGGATCGACTTTCCTCCCTCCTCCAGCCGCCCTCCTCTGCAGCCGCTCCGCACAAGCATCCCCGCAGAGGTCAGATCCTCAGCCTGTGTAAATCCAGCCGGCTCCGCTGAAGTCAACCTGGCCCCAGGGCTTGTTTTGCTACTTTACAACAGAACAAATAGAGCAACATTTCATAACGTCCTAATGAGGCACATTGAAGAATGCCCAGGAGACAGAGACAATATCAGTGTTCCTTGGCACAGGGAGAAAATCAAAGGCATTTGTTTGTTATCTGAAATGTCGATCTCTGTTCCTTTCAGTGGTGGGCAGACATTTTTATAGTGTACGTTCCTGGAAATGCTCAGATGTCACTGTTAGCGCGTTCCAAGAGCACTATTTATTTCCAGATACACCTATAAAAACTGAGACTGAAGCAAGGAAATATTCAAAGCCATTACGGGTTATTAGGTTTTAAGTGGCGCTTTGCACTCTGCATGGCCCCAAAAGGCCTAACACTTACAGACCCGTTCCTTCCTACTGAATGGAAAGCGTTTCTTTGACTTGACAAAGCCCAGTAGTAGAGGAGTCGCTGCCCGCTAGGCTGTAAATCAGCTGGGGTGATAGCCAGCAGCACCCCTGCACGGAGACGGGATTGAAAAGACTCCGACTACATGGTTTAGTGGGTGACATTGGTAGCAGGGGGGTGGTTGGATCAGATGATCTGGGGGGGCTTTTCCAACCTTAGTTATTCTAGGATTCTAGGATTCTACATCTGGCCAGGCCGTTAAGGGACCCCCTGTCTGCGCCAGAGGAGCAAGCATGGGCAGCAACTGATCTCAGTCCCTGCTTGATGTGCACATCCAGGTAGGCTGGTCAAAGGGAAGGACTGAGCCATTTTCCAGAACACCTGAAGACAGTTTTTTTAGATGTAGAGCTTAGGGATATGGTTTAGTGGGGACTGTTACTGTTAGGTCAGAGGTTGGACTCGATGATCTTGAGGTCTCTTCCAACCTAGAAATTCTGTGATTCTGTGAAGTTCCCTTTAAACCCCTGAACAGTAAAGGCTGCTGTGCAGTTAAGGTGCCAGGTGACTGGAGGGGGTTATCCCGTTCAAGGAAGTCCATCTCCTGCAAAAAGGGTTTCCCAAGCAAGCAGTGCTGTTCTGCTAAAGCTGCCTTTGACAGAGATTTCTCCATCCCAAGTTGGGTATGGGAGGCAAGTATGTTAAGAAACTGACTGCCAAGCAATGTAATGCCATTCTTTTCACTCTGCTCACTCTGGAAGCCCAGTTAGGCATAAGGAAGCAACGAATTTTGCTTATTTAGTGACTTTTTTTTTTCTGAATGTCACTGTTTAAAAAAAAAAAATAAGCAGATAAAAAAGCAGAAATAGTTCCCCACCTCTCACCCCCTGCACCCGAAGCCAAAACTATTTTGACTAGGTCAGGTATGCTCAGTGTGGTTTCTGCAGTTCAAAACCTATCATCGGCCAGGGCTGTAACCATCCGTCCATCCGGGCTGTATCATCCTGCCAGCCTGTGAAAGCAAACACCGTCCTGTTGGTTTTGAGGACACGCAGCCTGTTCCACAAGATCATCTCATGCCCACTGTCTCAGAATGCCTCTGCAAGAGATTGGAAAAAAAAAAAAAAAGAAGAGTGGTTAAAAAAAGCAATTCAGACATTAACAATGTCATGGCAACAGCAAATTAGTGCCTCAAAAGCAGATCTCAGATCACTAAAGGTTTAGGGAGTCACTGCACTGCAGGACTGAATGAAATATTCAGCACACAAAAGAAGTCCCCACATGGTTTTGTATTTGTGATCGTGACGCCAAGCAAACTGCTAGTTAAATATATTTTTTGCCTAAGCATGGATTTTTCTTTCCTGCAGAAGATTTTAAAATAGCCTGCTTCTCAGGTAAACGTGGGTCTGTGTTGGTTCTTGGAGAACTGTGACATTTGCAAGCGTAATCGTAAGCATCAGTTTTAGCTCATGGGGAAAGGAATTGATGTAGCAAAAAATGATAGAAAAATAAGCGTTTTGTGCAAGTTACCCCCAAGAGAGATTTTGTGTGTTGAGTAAGATGATCTAACATGAGGCAACAGCCGCTCTGATAATGAAGAGTGAGGGAAACTTAAATTCTGTGTTTTCACCTAAGCCTTGCATGTGCATAAGCAGACAATAAACTTCCCTTGCTAATTCTTTTCCCTTCCTGCCCTACAGTATCTCTCTTTTCTCAGTCATCTTCCCAGTGAGGTCGACCACGTCAGGCTGCCCAAGTACTCCATGGCCATCCCCCTCTGCCGTGAGCTTTGCTAGCCTGAGCTCTGCTTCAAGCTTCATTCCAGTGCTTTTTCTCTTGATTATATTGGGTATCCGTGCCTGATACCTGTAACATCCTATGGGATGGGTTCAGAGGAAAAACACTGCACAGCAAAAAATATTCTCTAGTTTTAATATGGTGTTATGCCAGGCTGGCAGGGAGAGAACAGCTCCAGCAGAGTGTGTTCCTTACACTCCGAGGACTGAGAAGTCAGACAGTACTCGGCTCTGACTCGTCTTGTGCCTGGATCCATCTCTCTGTCTCTTGTGCTCCCCCACTCGTAACCTTTTCCCTTCCCCTTTTGCCTTTGCTGTCCTAGCTTGAAACGTGTTTGACAGACCAGAAACGTGGGATTTTCTGTCCGTGTGAGTGGTCTGCATGGGGCAGTCCACGCTGGTGGTCCACAGGGTCACTGCTAACATCTTCAAGCTCCTTTGCCTGATGTTGGATGTCTCTGAGCATCCAAACAGAGAATTGGCAGGCCCAGGGTATCGAGAGCTTCCTTAGTTCGGTAGGAAATCTGTCTGTACCCCAAACCTTGCCAGCTCAGCACCTCCATTTCATTACATAAGTAGAGATGAGGCCTGTCAGGGAGAATCCTAAGATTCTCCCACCTTTGAAGATGTCGGGCATCTTCCAGCCAAAACTCAGCTTCCTGTTAGTCCTCTGAACTCTTTCAAGTCATTCATTGTAATGCTGGAATCTTCTGTTTCTAAACTTGACCTTAATGTGAGATTTTGTACAGCGCTTACATGCACCCTGAGTCACCGGGGTCGGGGTGGTTTGGAGCTGTGAACTTTCCCAGTGTTTCAGAACACGTTCTGCCTTCCAGTGACTCAGTACCAAGTATTCAAGCCTCACTTTGCTGATACACAGGCATCAGAGGGACAGCAACCTCACAGACTTTACAAGTTACAAGCTGTGGTAGTTCAGCTGGGAAGCCCTGGTGCGTGGAATTCACATCCACCAGCCTGTGTAACGCTGCGCCGTCTGGGGAGCACTTGGGTTTTGAATCAGCCAGAACCAGCTCTGCCCCTGAACAAACCTGGAAGCTTTTGATGCTTCATGCAATTAAGCTGAATTTTGTGGCTTTCACCCCAAAGCAACACCTTAAGGTAGGGCACAGTAGGGTTGGAAATCTGTTTCTTGCACGCTCCCCGTAGCACTCATGGGCACTCTCAGGCTTTGTAGCAGGGTTGTCTGATGGAGGGTTTTTTTGGCTAGATCTGGCAGTGGGTTGCTGAACAGCTTTAGAGCACAGCAGGGACACCTTGCAGGATGGTACGACAGGTTCACGTGTCCAGAAGGCGAGCAGGGAAATTGCACATACACAGAGCAAGATAGGAATAGTGTAACTAAGAGCAAAACTTAGCTGCAAAGAGAAATAAAGGTGTTCAAAAGTCAAACTTGAAGGAGCCTCCAAGGGTTCAGCCTCCAGCTTACAGTACCATTTGTCATTTTCCTCTTCTTTAAGAGCCTTAATAAAAAACCTAAGGCTCAGATTTCACACCTCCTGGATTTCCCTCTCCTGCCTGGGTTTATACTTAACTGTCTGAGTTATACTTAACTGCACTCAGTTACGGGAACCCTAAAATCAGAAGGACCTCCTACATTGCTGTGACTCCCAAGCAGCTGAGCCAGAGCCAGGGAGAGCCTTTATTGTGAAGGTGATAGAAATCCTTTCTCTCTCGCTGAAAAGTGTCGAAGACTTAAAATTAGTTTTGTAGTCTCAAAGCTGTGACCTGGGTCTGCTTTGAGAGACAGCGCAAAGCCCGGAGTAGCTCGATGGCTTCAGCTATGGGAGGTGATGCTACGGGATGGATCCCAGCCCGTGAGCCCTGCTGGGAACTGAGGGCATGGCTCAGGAAACTTTAATGTGCCTGTGGCCATCAACAAGTAGAAAATTAAGCAGTCACTCGTATAAACCATCCTCTGCTTCCCAGAAAGGTTTTCCCCTTGAGGGGAGGTCTGTCTGCTGTTCAATTTGCTGTCTTCTGACGTGTTGGAGGGAGTTGCTGGAGCTGTTTCTGAGGCAGAGCAGGTATTTGTAGCCTCCAGACAAACAGCTGGCTGGAGAAGAGTTGTCGGGTTGCAGGGAGGATCAGCTGGGGGCAGATAGCTTGCGTAAAACTTCGCAAGTGGGCATTTTTTCCTCTGCAGACCTAGGCAGATGGCTATTTTGAAGGCTCTGTTGAATGCAGATCGAGCCTCAGAGGGTCAGAAGAGAAAGACGACAGTGAAAGGAAAGAGAGAAGACATCAGCTGTATCCCTCCATCTCTTGCTTGCATATGAACAGCTCCATGGTAAAGAAAATAACTATGGGGAGCTTCGGAGCCCTGCTGAGTTCTGCTAATCTCCTGGCATTGCTTGTCGGAAGCCCCTTAAAGCAGAGAATGGATTTTCTTACAGACGCCCTAATTGCTGCACTTTAACATGACTTACTGTCTCACGTACATAAAGCCCTTGGGTTAAGGGAGGCAGAGAGGTGCCTCCCACTGCGTTCCCCTACATTTGCTCAGCTCTCCCACATCCCGCCCTCCCCCGTCCCCAGTGCAGAAGCCCTTTGGGTGCACCGGTGCCTCCGCTTACGTGGCTCTGCTCACCATCATTAGCAGAAGATCATTAGCGGATGAGTAGTACTGGCTGTGCGATCACCTGAAGAAGAGCTCCCTGGTAAGGCTGGGCCCCAAATACCTGAGAGCATCCTTCAGCAGAGACCAGCTGCAGCTGTTTCTGCTCGGGCACCCGACGATGCGCAGAGATATCATTCCTAAATCCCACCCTCGCTGTCCTGCTTGCTTCTGCTGCCCTGTCAGCGCTGCTACAGCAGACATCTGTTTGCTTAACCCTTGTTCTTCTGCTTTTTTCATTGCAAAACCATGCTATTCCTTCTAATAAGCCTTAAGGGTGCTGGAAGGTGGGCCTGGCGCTGTTTTTGTGCAAGCTGTGTCTTTGCACGAGGCTCTGGCAGCCTTTGGCCCTGGGGCGGGCGTGCCATGGGGGGATGCACCCAGAAGCAGTCCCCAGGACGTGTGCTGATGCCCAGTAACTGGGAGAGTTTACCAGGCAATGTCAGAGGAACGGCGACAACTTAGGCTGGCTATCACAGCTTATTCCCCTGACATTTTCTTGGAAAAGAAAATTGCTGTGGGAACTGCACGGGGGAAGAGCTGGCTCAAGGCACAGCTACATCCCTGGTGCTGCCCGGGGTGTGATGTTTCACATCTCGCTCTGGAAAGTTAGGTGCCACCAGGAGCCCCCTTCCCCTCCGCTGCTTCTTCGTCATCGCCTCCGAACCACCCCCGTGTCAGTAGCTTTCTCATCTCTTTTGGAGCTTCCTCTGAGGCTGGGTTTCCGTCAGCGCTCCCGAGCAGAGGTGGCCACCACCCTCGCTGTCCCCCCACGCAGTGCTCAGATCGACGCGACCACCCCTGCCCTCCCCACAGCGCCTGGCACCGACAGGGAGCAGGGGGCTCTCTGGCCCTGTGCCCTGGCTCTCCCCCTTCGAGGAGGACCGTGAGCCCACCGGAGCCCTTCCATTTCGCCCATCCCACACTTGAAATGCAGAAGCATCTTGTTGTGCCCTTTCTCTCAGTGGCTGAGCCTCTTAGGAACTGCAGACATTTGTCTAGCTTGGACCCGCTGAGAAAGATCCGCTGCTGATGCTGCTGCTTTGACCTTTCTGAAGCTGCAGGATGGGGGGAGAGGAACTTTCTGGAGTTTTACTCAAAAAGGAGTCACTCGTGCTGCCTTCAGAACTGTTGTGCAAAGAAAATGGTTTCAGAGGACTTGGTCCACCCGCACGGTGCAGAGCAGGAGCTGGGCGGCTGCCTGCACTCTCACGTCCAGGCACCGCTCCAGTCCCCGAGTGAGGGAAGCAGGACCTGGCTCCTTCCCAGTGACACACCAGGAGGCATCGCCACCACGACACTAAAGGATGAAGCCAGGGGTTGCTTCTTGTCCCCGCGGCAACACCACAAAATGCTGCAACGGGTCTCCACCGTCGGGGTGAGAGGACCTGAGATCCTTGTTGCAGCTTCCATGCACGCTGTCAGGCAAAAGCCGCCTCGTGGATCATTAGCACATAATTGGTGGTGGAGGTAGCCGGTGGCAAGGATAAACTTTCCCTCTGGATGCCGTCTGACATGAACATGCTCTGAATGATGGGGCAGGAAACTGATATTTTTGGAGGGTTTAATCATCAAAACAAATCAGAGCCTTCCCCCCCCCACCCCGGCGCATTCAAACGAGTGAATTGAAGAACTGCTCCCCTTCCCCGAGATGGAAGGAGCTGAGCTAATGCCAACACGGGCACTCTCGCCAATTTTATTTATTTCCCTGGAAATAATTTTCTTTCTAACTATGCAGCTTTCTCAAAATCCCCCCAGTTTTCAGACAAATTGAGTCTGCGGGAATTTTTGACAGTGAAAAGCTGAGCAGAACACTTTGCGTGTCTTCCTTTTTGCTGCACGGCAAGGAGCAATGCTAGCTGGTAAGTGGAGGTGAGAGGAAAATTAAAGCGAAAGGAAGGAATTAAAGGCGAATATTTTGTCATTACTGCAATGAAAATATTTGATACTGCTTAAGTGACAGAATTTGATTCTATCTAAATGAGACAGGAAGAGAACCACCTGCCAAGAGCTGGTGACTACTTGTCACGCAACAGAGGAGAAACTCAAGCATCCCGTTGGCTCAGATGGACACGGGATTGGCAAAGCCAAATAGACATCGTGTCAAAAAAAAAGAAAGGTGAAAGAAGGCTGAATTATCATGAGCATCTCTCCCACAGGAAGGTGGGCACCTTCATCTGGCACCCGAGGATCTCAGAGGGCTGCACGCCTGCTTCCTACCAAGCATCTGTCTGCCAGTTGTGCGGTGGGCAGGGCACGCTCAGCCCTCACCTTGCCTAGCCTTTTTTATTACAATTATTTTTATTTTTATTGAGTGGCTCAGGTTGGAAGGGACCTTGAAGATCATCTATTTCTATCCCCCTGCCATGGGCAGCGATGCCACCCACCAGGTCAGGTTGACCAGGGCCTCATCCAACCTGGCCTTGAACAGCTCCAGGGACGGGGCATCCCCAACCTCGCTGGGCAACCTGCTCCAGTGCCTTTTTGCCTTCCCTTGGCGGAGGAGACGTGTCACAGGGAAGCAGGAGGAGCAGATGAGCAGATTCCTGGTCTCTCCTTCTCCTCTGCTGGATGCCAGTGTAAACAGGAGCAATTTCACCAGGGCCACTGCAGTTGCAGACCCAGAGAGAGGAAGCAGGACCCTCTCCATCCAAATACTCTTCAGGGTTGGAGATGCTCAGTTTTGACTGGAGAGATGGAGAACAAGAGGGGAAGGCAGAAAACAGCAGTGAAAAGACAAGAAACATTCTGAGGAGTAAAGGGAAAAATTAGGCAAGGACTAAAAGCAGGCATTTAATGTACTTCTGGAAAGGCTTCTGAGCTTGAAAGCATCTGAAGGACAGGAAAAACTGAGTGTTGCTGTCATAGTCCCAGGAGAGAGGGGCACAGTTCTTGAAGTATGTGAACTTCAGAGAAACATGGTCATGTGTTATGGCCGTGAGGCCTCTATTTTATTATATTTTTAATTAAAAGGATGCTTAGAATTTTTCCCACTAGCTGCTTCATTTTTTGATCTAGTCAGAAGGCAACTTCTGAGAAGGACTAGACCTGGAGAACAACCCAACGGGAAAACGCTAACGAGGCTCTGCAACAAAGCTCTCTGCCAGAGACACGGGGCAAATGCAGCGCTTTGGGACGTGGGCACGGCGGAGACGCACGCGATGGAGCACAAGATAGCTCTGCAGAAGGCGAGTTACTCCCTCCTGGCTGCTTGGGTACCTGGAAGCTACCCTGAGTGCGTCTTGCAGGAGGGAGAAGGCTGACATTTCTCTGTGGCGTGAAATGCAGCCTGGTCTGTTGGGCCCGCTGGGACCGGCATGCCTGTGCTGGGACGTCAGTAGCTTTCCACTTCAGCTCCATGAACACGATTCCTGTGCATAACTGTCTGAGCATCTTTACTCTCTGAAGATCTCTGTGATTTCAACCGCTTCCTTTGACGATATAAATAATACGGTCTATTCTTAGCTCTACAGCAGTATACTCACATCTTTATCTAAATTCTGCAGAATTTTCCATTTCAGATGTTTGGGCTTCCAGAGGCAGACTGCTGCTTATCCCATGCATGACATTATTCCTTTGATACATGATCTGAAAATTCAATTACCAGACCAATTACTGACTTTTTCTGAAATTTACAAGGAAAACATTAAAGTTTGATTAAGTCAGAATTCCCACCGGGCTGATCAGCAATGAGACCAAAATTAAATTGCGTTTTTAAGAGCTTTGCCACCTTGCAACGCATGAGAATTATTGGAATCCGAAAGCCTGTTGCCAAAAGTCAAAACTCGGAGTGCTGAGCAGTGGGAGACAAATTTCACTCCTCATACAAGTGAGTTTGTGCTGCTCCGGTGGCAGAGCTTGGGAAGGCCAGGTGGAGTCAGAGGTGCCTGTACAAGAGCAGCAGAGCGCGCTGGGTCTAAGCCCCCCCATTAATTACACATGCAGCTGAACTTGGGTGGAAACAAGATGGGTCCTAAGCCTTCGGTGTCCCAAGGGGCCGAGCAGCATCACAGGCAGGAGCAAAGGAACAAGACAACGGCTTACCTGGAGCTTGGTTCAAAAGCCAAGCCACGTGGCATTGCCATCCCTGGGCTGCTCCAGGAGTGAGCAGAGCACCAAATGTTTCTCGCATCAGACTCACCGTGTATAACAAAGTTGGGCTCTGCTCTGAGTTTGTAAACAAGCCAGCTTTTCATCTCTGCACATCTGTAGAGATTACATACCTTTATGTCATCTGTGGTGCTACAAGTCCTTACAGATCACGTACCTATATGTCATCTGCAGTGCTTTGCTTCCTCAGCTGAAGTCCCCGCTGATTCCACACCTGCATTAAGCTAGCCTGGATGAGGGCAGAAGCGAGCCGCAGGTGGCGAGGTCAGCCTTAGATGCACTGCTCCAGAGCCAGGACAATGACGTCCCTTGGGGGAGGCTCTGAAATGCAGGTGGGGTTACTGAAGGATACTTGTACAGGGTGGGCAGGGTTAGCCCTTCCAGCTCGCTGCTGTGTGAGCCCGACTCGTTAGGGGCAGATAAACATCTGCCTAATTATGCCCTCCCAGAGACTGGGCTGGCATCTTAAAATACAGCACTTGCGCAGGCAGTTCATTTGCTTCTGCAATTTGCAGGTGTAAAAAAAGCAAATTCATTTTCAACATTTGCTTGGGGAACGGATGAATCAGTAAAGAGTAAAGGACAGAGATGCAGATATACACAGTTGCATCACCAATTAAATGCCTGAAAGCAGCTTAGAAACTCAGGGCCCCGCCAGCTGCTTTACCAGCTTGGTAAGGAATTGAGGTGTCTGTGCGAGTCTCTTTCTGGAGCCGGTGCCTTCTCTGAAGTCCTCGCAGTTCCTAGAATTGCAGCCCATTACTTAGCAGCATCGAAGATGAGGATTTGGGTGCTTTCATGTACTGATGACACAGAACTTCTTGGGGAAAGTGGGGAATTTACCAAATGAGGGCTGAAATGCTTGAATTTGCTAAGAGCAGTTAACGTGCTGTGCTTGAAAGGACGTCAGGGGAGCACACATCCGCCAGGCACCGTGCAGCTCTTCCCATCCGCACCCGGGCACTGGGCGTCTGGGTGCAGGAGCTGTCGTCCCCCCGATTTTCCCCACCCCCACAACCTCGCTCCATCTCCCAGCGTGACACCGAGGAGCGGAGAACGGCTCAGCAATGCCTCTCTTAACCTCCAGCCTCCATCAAGGCGGCATTTCATGAGGAGGTGCGCTGCTGCATAATGCATGAGCACTTCGTGGGCTCCCTGGCTCATCCTCGCCTGGAGGGGTTAATGAGCGAAACCCGCGGTACCGTGCCGGGGCTGGATTTCTTCGGAAGGCTCCGCTCCCCTTCCAGAGCCTCCGGATTCATCTTTCTTAAGTAAACACACTTCAGAAATCTTTTGGAGTGTAAATAAGTCAGGGCAGAGGCAAGAAAGCAATTGCCAGTGAATAATTTGTGGAGCTGCTTGCAGCTGGCCCATCCTCACGGGGCCAGACCTGCCGGTTGGCAATGCCCTGCTCAGACCTCGCTGATCTGGGCGCATAAGCTCCTTCATTTAGAGAGGTTTCCATGATCCCCGCTCGCTCCTTCCTCCACCTCCCTCCACTTTTTGGAGCTGTAATAGCCGAGACGCTGTTGACAGTGCGTGCTTCAGACAATAACCTTCTGAATGATTTAGCAACGCCGCTCCTCCGCTAACAGGTTCCTCGTGGATGAAATACGTTCGCGTTTATGTAGGCCAGGGGTTTCGGAATGCTATTAAATTTACATGGCGAGCTGGCAGAGCAGCCATCTTCATCCGCTGCGCAGAAAGGCAGAAACAGCCTGCACGCAGCAGCAGGGAAATATTTACGAACGCAGAAAAATCCTGCCAGTGTTCATTGCCCTTTCGGGGGATGAGGACGGTTAACATGAAAATGGGAGAGCTTATTAAATCACGAGTCCATCAGGCCGGCCTGGCAGGCTGGCGGGGGGAGTTTGTTGGTGATGGGAGCGCAGCCGGTTGTTTGACAGGCCCTGGTGTCGGAGGGGTTTCTCTGCAGCTTTTTATAAAAATAAGGAGAGAAAAAGGGGGGAAAAAACGTGCTGAGGTGCAACAAGGGCTGGGAAATGCCACAAACCCAGGGCAGATAAAGGCGTGTGGTGTTGGCCTGACGAGTCAGGCAGAGAAGGGTGCTGGGACGTGGAGGGGCCGGCACCTGGCATCGCAGGCCCGGAGGGAAGCTGGGTGAAGCCGTGTTACACAGCAGTGTGTTATCCCTGCCCCAGCCACACACAAAGCTCGCAGGTGGATTTTGCAGCCAGAAGGCCGACGTGCCACCTCCGCTCACGGGGAGGCCCCATCGCCATGGGCCCGGTGCCTCGGTGCTCGGTGTTGGCTTCGGCCTACCTCCGCCACGAGGGGCACGGTGCCGGCGAGAGACAAAACCCATCAGTCGAGCGTGTGTGACCTTTGAAAGGCCCACGGCACTTTCTTGCAAGAGAGGAGAAGCTTAGAGAGTTTACAGCGGCGCCCTGGCCAAAATCCAAAGCGTGCAGATTACTTTTTTGCCTCCTTAAATACTCTGTGTGGTGTCTGCGAGCTCTAGAAGAGCCAAAAGCACTGGAGCGACTCCAGCTGAAAGAGATAGCTTGGTGCTGTTCGTTTGGCAAAGCAGTCTTATCACTTCTTGTCCTAAACCTTTCGGAGCGGTATCCAGCCCCTGCCTGGATATCCACAGCCCCTGCCCTTAGTCCCGCCGGCGATCACGTCCCAGCCGTTTGCACGGTGACGGCTCCGTGGCAAATAAGCGGTTTGTGCAAAGTTATTTGGGATACGAAGGGCCACGGAAACGTAGGATCTCTTTAATAAACTCACTGGGCTGTAGGTGGCAAATAACTTCAGCAATTCCCAAACGGCCTCGAAATGTAACGGCTGCAGAGAGGCAAATTAGTCATTTTATGCTCTAAATACTTAATGCCAGTGCTAAAAATGAAGAGATGGAAGAATGTCCTGGAGAAGCAGATCGGGATGCAGACAAAAACAAACCCCATCCTCATCTGGTGTAAATCAGTGCCCGGCAGCAGCAGAGGCGGCGCGGCGATGCTGGTTTACACCAGCTGCTCATCGGGTAGCAGCCGGCCTCTAACCCGGCAGCGTTCAAAACGACCCATGCGGTGCCTGAAATATTAATGCCGAAGGCCAGCAGCGAGCCTCCCCTCCTCTCGGACCAGGCAGAGCATAAAACGGAGGCGAAAAAGATGACTTGAAACGTGCTGCCCGAGGGACGTGAAAGGCACAGCGTGAGGCTTTTCTCTCCGATGTGGGAAATAAGGGCGGGGAGGGGGCGCAGGCAGAGATAGGAAGCTGGCACTGCAGAAAGGGATTTTGTTAAAAGGACTAGCGGGCGCAGGCGTGGTGTGCCTCAGAGATCAGCGCAGCAGCGCTCCCGACGTGGAATAACCCAGGCAGGGATGGGGCCGGGGAGTCCATGCCTCTCCCCAGTGCCCACGGTGGGATGGGGCGAAGCCGGAGCTGCTCGGACCTGGCCGTGAGCCCCGAGCTGCCGGCCTGGGGCTGCGAGCTGGGGCCGGAGCCTGGCACCAGCGCTCTGGGCCCAGCGCTTTCATTCGTTTGATTAGCTGCTTCTCCTCTGGCAGCTGAAAGGACACTTGGCAGCACCAGGCTTTTTGCATCTTGTGGAGCTGAATAGGAGGGAGTGGGGTTTTGGCAGGGACAAAAGAACATACCGCTGCTCCATCAATGGCCTCATTACTAAACACGGTGGCTCACAAGAAGCGGCGAAGAGTTATGGAGAGCTTTATTCTGGTCGGGAAACACGTACTGGAAACGCGTTTCCAGCTTGAACTGAAGATAGCAGCTGAAAGGGAGGCTGAAAAACTTGACAATTTGTATCTGCAGAGGGGATCTGAGCACGCATTGTGTATCTCTGTGCCGTGGGTCTGGACGCCAAGCTCAAGCTGCGTGTGTTTGTCGAGAGCAAGCAAGCGAGCTAAGCCAGAGGAAGCACAAGGGTGGCACGGAAAATTGTGCAGGTTTTCCGGAAGGGCCTGGCGTGCTCCAGGCTGCCCAACAGGTGCTCAGCTCCTGATTGCATTAGGACCAAGGGTAACAGCTGTATTGTCACCTGCTGGAGAGCTCTTGAAGCTAAACAAGGTGAGAAATCAGCCAGCAAACAGTGAGCAGGACCTGGTCACCCAGCTGGCTGTACCGCCGGCTCTGACCACCGCTCATTCATTCAGACATAATGGCCAGCCTGTCCGTGCAGATACCATGAAAGACGTGAGCTGGTACATTTTAAGAAAAGTCTAGATGAGAATTTTTAACAAGCCAGTAAAAATTCATCCTGAAAAGCCTATTTTCTCTATTATGCCTAAGCAATGGGATTTTCAGGAGTGTTCATTTTGCCCTGTTGATAACAGCCCACAGTTGAGCTCAGTGTGGATCAGGTTAGGTCAATAGCAAGTGCTTTAGAAAATCCCAGCCCGTGTATTAATATTAGGAGCTATTTTGAGAGCTGGTTGTACAGAGGGTGGTGCCAACAAAGAAGTAGACGGCATGTTTAGGTGTGGCTGTGGGCTTCAAGAGTGGTCCGGGAGTATTTGCAAGTGAAAACTAGATCTGGTCTGTAGGAATCGTTTCCTCTAGGAATGAAGTTGAGGCACGTAACGATGGAAGTTACAGCTCTGGACCCTGGTCTGGGAACGCCGCAGAGGAGTTTAAGGCAGATTATCAAGTGGGCAATGCACTCAGCTGGCACTTGTCAGGAGAAAGCAGTGGGAAGGAAGGTCAAATTGCCATGCTGGTTTTGATGCAGTGTCACCCAAAGGCGGATCTGACATCAAAGACACCAGCCCATGGCATCGTTAGCTGTGTCCAGGGGAAGATCGCTGTCTCCTGAACCATAGCAAGCCTTGTCCGGCAAGGAGAAGCCACCGTAGCCCTGGCCTTATCATTTTGTTGTTTGCTACAGCTTTTCAGGGCTACTCATAGAGATGCTTTTTGTGATTCTTAAAACCGAGTCTTGTCCCTCCCGGTCCAGCCCCAAGTCCCAGGAGCTCTCCATTGTCCAGGCTTGCTCTGCTGGGGCGGCTCGGGAGGAATTCCCTGGCATTAAGCTGAAATAAAACCATTCCAAGGAGAGGGAGCGAGAAGCAAACCTGCTCAGTCTCAAAACTTGCTCAGATAGAGCTCCGCATAGCACACCACGATGAATAATAAATAGCAGTCATCCATCTGTGCAGAGCTGCTCTGCCCACAGTAGAGGGTGCAGAAAAAAAAGCACGGGGGGAGCATTTCCCATGTCGGGCTGAGCCAGCGGCTCTCCCTTCACGAACCTTTCGCTCACATGGTATTGATTGAGAGAAGGTACAAAGGAAAGACATCCGTTAAATAAAATGTCTCGGCGTCAGGCAGGACATCAATGGGCAAGTCGTTCATCATCCAAAAGAGCCTCTGAGGAAAAGGAGAGGGAGAGCACGTTTGCTGTTGACAGAGGGGGTGAAGGAAAGCAGAGGCACGTCCTGCTCGTGCTGGGCTGGGGAGAGCCCACGCTCCCGGGGCTGCCTTGTCCTGTGCGGGCCCGAGGCTGGCTCCAGCCCGGGGAAGAGCTCACGCTTCTTCCTCCTCCTCCTCCTCCTCCTCCGAGCCTGACCCAGCAGCTGGCTTGGCATTCACCACCCCAAGCTTTAGGGAAGGGAAAGCAAGAGCAGGGCATCTGCAGGCAAGGTCTCTGCTCTCTCCCCAGTCTGCTATTAATCCCTAAGCAATCCCAGGGGCATTTACCACTGCAGCCACTCGCCGAAGGGCAAGGAGCACGGTAAATGGCACCACAGCCTTTCCTCCTCCGGGCAGGGTGCTGTGGGACGTGCCATGGGTGTCACTGGTGGGCTGGGGGCACAGACATCACCCACAGCCCACCTGCAGCCTTAGCACCACCAAACCGGGTTAATTCTGCAGCTCGGATTCACGTGGGTATTCAGGGTAACGTGCTATACAGCTCTGGAAGCCTCAAAAATGGGGGGGAAATGGGTTTCTTTTGTAACGGGAAGGTGGTGAGGGATGTCCCACGGCATGTCCCATCCCGCTGCCCCGCGGCGTGGGGCCAGGAGGCGGCGGGGACCCCGCGTGGTTCCCAACAATGCCACAGAGCTCCCGGGACCCGGGAAGGCTCTGCCTCGGACAATGGATTATTTTTAACTAGCTCGGATCTTCAAACGCTGTAGCTTAAAAAAGGGGAAAGAAAAGAATAGCTGATTTGTGCAAGCTCCCCTGCTCCCATTAAGGCGATGGAAGCGGTGCTGTGCATTTCAATGGGAGCAGGACCGTGCTTCTCGGGGATAAATCGCACCCTGTCCATTTCCCTGCTCTGTGCAGCCACTCCTGGCTCTTTCCTGCCCCCCCTAAGGACACCCCTCTCTCCCCTCCCTTCCTGATACGCTCCCCAGCAGATTTTTGTTGTTGTTGTCATCGAGCTATTCATTTTCCATAGGCTGCCTTCATTCCCGTGGCCTTTTGCAGCTAGGAGACAAGATGTCTCCTTGGAAACAAAGCCCCTTCGATGGCTGGAGTCTCTGGGATCGCTCTGTCTGCTCCCGACTACTTGTAGGTTATTTTTGTTAACCACACAAAGATGCAGCGGGCTCGTAGCCAGCACAGAAAGTAGCCACGGGAGGCGGAGGGAAGGCGAGCGGCTCGCCGGCATGGCTCGCCCCGCCGGGGATATCAGCTCGCCTGCCAGGATGGCACCTCCAGGGAGCGCGGCGCATGCAGGGGCGTTGCTGGAGGCTGGCGATGGCGGCAGAGCCAGCTCCTAACCCAGCTCCGAGTCTTCCTGCCCTGTGCCACGGGGCGAGCTGGGGAGCAGCACGAGGAGCCCCCCGGCTCGGAGCCGTGCAGCTCCTCCTGCCCCGAGCGCGGCTGTAGGAGAGGTGCCGGGCTGCTGCGGGGTCCCTGGGGAAGGGACGGGACTCGTGCCGTTCCTCAGCCCCCACAGGGGAACGCTTCCTTGCAGGCTGCTGCTCTCCCCTCTGCAAAGGTGCATGTAAAAGAAAAAAGAAACAAAAGCTTTTTAAAAGAAGCTCCCTAATCCCCTGCTGGTAGCTGAAATATTTCCAAGCCAGTGAAGGTATTGCAGAAAAAAATGAATATAAGATATATATATACTTATTTTTTTTAATCGGTGTCTAGGCCTTGCTCCTCATGCCAGCACCATCCTCTGCTCCGCGGGACGCGAGGGCGCTCCCAGCAGCTGGGTGCCTGGCGGAGCCGGGGTGGCTCTCGCAAAGAGCGGGGGAAGCAGCGGAGGGGAAGGAGGAGGGCGCAGAAACAGGAGGCTGCGGAGCTGAGCGCTGCCCGGCCGCAGCTGCACGGGGGGCTGACGGCAGGGCGCGGGGCGTTGCAGCTATTTCCCCTCCCGGCTGCCCGCGCTGGTGCCCCCACCACGAGCCTCCCTGCGCAGCCTGAGATGCTCTGCAAGGGCATCGACGTGCTTTAGGGAGATTCCCCGCATGTGTCACAGAGGGATATCCACAAACGAGCACTTTTACTGTTTCATGACTTTTTCACATTGCTGCTGAGACTCACGGATGCCCAGGCTAGCGAGGTGCTCCCAGATTTTCCTGTCCCTTTTCGTGCATCCTCACTGGACCAAGGGCTCTTTCATCCCGTCGCTGCTGGGCACCCTTGCCAATACCACGTGATGCTGTGGTCACGGAGATGTAGGACTGACCCAGCTACGGCAGGTTATGGGCCTTTTGGTTTTGACATCCTTTGATGCTATATTTGTGCCAGAAGAATAAATAATAAATAAACACAACAGCATCAAAGATTTCTTCTGGGCCCCCAACCTATTTCTGCCTATCCTCGTTAAGCCGTTACAAAGATGTCTCTGCCGGCATCTTATTTTACAGACTAACCTGTCATCCGATGCTGCACCTGAAGCCCAATTTATCCACCCTCTCTGAAAATAAAAGCTCTTGCTAATAGCCCTGAGCACAGATGCCCCTGGCGTGGAAACGCTCCCACCTGGCTCCCCAGAAGTGGCCTTTCTCTTTCATTTCTCAGCCCGGCAGGAACCGAGCCCGAGCCCCGCGCCCAGCCACGGGCAGAGATGAGACAGAGGTGACCACAGGTGACCAGATTTCCCTCCTGGCCTCTCTCCCCTTCTCCTCCTTCTCCCATCCGTGTCCTGCCAAAGGCCTGAGGAACTTTCTTGCTGCTATTGTAGGGAAAATATAGGACAACGTTGCTCTGCAGCAACGCAGAACTATGTGTAAGCAAATGTGGGAGCGTGGACTTGGCTCTGCTAAGCAGAAACTTGCTGAGGGTGAGTCTGTAAGCCCTGCTGATCAAAGGAAGAGCTCGTCCGAGCCTCTTGCAGGCACTGGTGTCTTGATTTTGCTGGAGTTAGAGCAGCACAGGGGAAATTTAGCTGCAAATTTGTCTTTCATCCCCTGTAAACTCTGGGGCTCCTTCTAGGCAGTCGCAGACACCTCCAACACCCGTGTCCTCAGTGGCTCTGCAGACCCCATCAGATCCCTCTGCCCCTCCCACCGGGACCTCATCCAAATGCTCCTTCCCCATTTCTTAGACATCCCAGTCCTCCCTGCAGAGGAAGCTTCGTGGGCAGCTGGCAATTAAGAGGAAGGGCAGCTAAATGAAGGCTGCAGTAATGATAAGTCATGGGGGAAACCTTGCTGACCAGCGGATGGCATCTCAGCTCATTTCAGCCCATCCCTGCACCACGTTAAGGTGAGCTCAGAGGCTTCGGGGATCTCCGTGCGGCTCCATCGCTGCCTGTGTGCAGCTGGAGACTGACAAAAAAAAACCAGGATGACACCAGCGCAGTCGAAGGCAGTAGGTGTGTGCGTTACTGGGGCAGCTGTCTTCGGTAGCTGCATCGGGAGCCGCTGCCAGGGAACATCTTGGAGCAACTGCAGGTTTGCACACAAAGAGCAGATTTTCCATCTTCTCTTTTTATAGCGGCTCCCCAGAAAATAATCGTGCTTGGTAGGGAAAGCTGTGTAAAGCAGAGCACTGCCGTTTTTCTGGGAGCCCTCTTCCCAAAGTACTTGTGTAAACAAAGGAAGCTGAGGCGAGTTTGCAGAAGTGACTCGGTTCCCCAAGTGCCCTCGCTGCCATCCGTGATGCCCTGTTGGTTAATGTTCAGCCCATTGCCAGGACAGCTGTAAAACCCCAGTGCCATCCTGACCATAAATCCTCCTCAGAGCTTTTTCCTTCCTCTGCAACTGGCAAAACCCTTGCCTGCAAGGGTTGCATCCTGCAGCTCTGTGCTTCTATTTTACCGTAGGTCCACATGCTCTCGCTCTTCTCCCGAGGCTGAGGAGGAAGGGCTGGCTTCACTGGGATTTACTCTGGGGGTTTGCAGACATCCCCAAAGCTTTAAGAACAGCATTTCCAAACATTGCCCTGGGGTGTGTGCAGCTTTGCTGAATTTTGGAAGCTGTTTCTGGCACAATTTCCTGGGGCGGGTAGAGGTCAGACTTGATGAACCCCGTTTTGCTCGTCTAAAGCTCAAGTTGAACACGAGTAAAATCCTTTCGTCTGCACTCAGCGGTGGTCATCTTTTGGGGCGTTTGATGAAGGAAAACCAGATGGGAAGACAGAAAATTGTGGGTCGAATCCAAATTAAAACTGTAAATAAACGGTGAACAAAGGATTCCTGATAAGCAGGGTCCTGGTGTGCTTATTACTAGACCTGGACAGAAATATTTGATGAATTTACTGAAAAACAGTCTAAAAGAAAACAAAAGCACTCGTTAAATGTGGTCAAAATCTAGAGGTAGTCATGGCCAAGATGAGGTTCTTTGAAAATTTGGAGAATTTTTCAAAAGGAAGAAAATAAATTCTCATTCCTGAAAGGCCAGAGTGATCGGATGATTTTTTCCAACTTTTCATTTGGAAAGAGATTTTTTGCTTGAAAATTGGCCTGCATTTCAAACAATAACATCCCACCCCCTGAAAAACTCAAACCAAGACAAAGTCCATTGGTAGGGCTCAAGGCAAGTGCTTTGGCTGGGTGTGAAATGAAATTCGCAGAGGTTTGGGGGTTTACAGAGGAAGGCAGAGGAGAGCGTTTGATCCCAGCTGATTTTTCACATCGTCTAATTTTAAGTTCTGCTGCCAAGTGGAAAATCCATTATTTGGCATCTGTGATGCCTGGTCTCCCACCATCAACGTACGAAATAATTTTGGGACACCCTGTCAGGCAGAAGGTGTGGGCTGTGGACACCCCACCGAGCCCCTGCTGTAGCTATTTCCATGGAGAGCAGGAAGAAATCCCTAACCAGATACCCCAAGAGAGCATACGGCTTATGGAGAGGGAAAGAGGCAAGCAAGATGCCACAGGGAGCTGAAACTTGGTAGGATTATTGGTCTGTGTGGATTTTTCCTGTCCCCCTTGTCCTCTAAGCATGCATCTTTAATACAGATCACAAAGTAAAATAGAAAAATAAAATGAAACAAGGCTCTTTCTGATGGAAACACTGGCACTTCCTTCAGGGAACTGCAGCCTACAGACTTGGTCCTGTGTCGTACGATGCACCGATAAATCCGCTGGATTAATCGTGGAGTGGATATTAGCACCCACCGTTCAGCATCGAGCCCTGAACATTAGACTAATTACTGGGTTCCCGCACTGCACGGCTTCCCAGCAGGAGGACGCTGCCCTATAAATCATCATACATGAGCGGCATTTAGCCAGAGATGCTAAAAAATTCTGCTTTGTGCTGAGGTGAATCCCACCGCCGGGGGTAATTTTCCCATTCTGCTGGAAGGACAATGCCCCCTGCCCCTTGCGGCTAGGAGAGCTCTCGGGACACAGTCGGTGTCCCCCCTGCCCTGCCACCCTTAAGCGGGAGGGATGCTGGTGTGGACAATCTTAAAGACATCCAAAGAGTGGAAAACATGCAGGCTAAAGCCATGGTTAATTCCTGAACCCAGCAGAAGCTCCGTGGGGGCCCCGGTGTGTTCCCGGAGTCCCCATCCCTCCCACCCAGCCCATCTTCAGCCCCTCGCTTCGCAGGGACCGCAGGACAGCCATGTATTTGTCACACCGCGGGAGCCGATGCAGTTTCCCCAGCTGCTCTCCCACCGAGGGCTATCAGACATTCCCCCGCCGCTCACTGCAACATGAGCACTCCACTGCTGCTTAATTTTATGGACTTTCACCCAGCAGAGAAGATTTTAGAGAGAGGAGAAGGGCAGAGCAGCGAGAGCAATGCACCGCCAGGATTTCGCTCTCTCGGCTTTCCAAGCTCCCAGTCCCCTCCTCAGCGCCGCGTCAGAGCACTTCCCTGCAGAGCATGAAGCCACGCGGCTCATGTCCCCCATCTGCGCCTCCCGCGCTCATCCTCTCCCTGGCGGGCAGCGCTGTGTGTGCCTGAAGGTACCGACAGCCCTTTCCGTGGGCGAGGGATGCGCTTTGGGCTCGCAGGTCCCTTACCCAGGCCCTTCGCTCGGTGCCTGGAGGGCAGAGAACCCACCCAAGTGTGCTGTCCTCAGAGGGATGCTGACGTGGTGCCACTTCTTCACCTGTTAGCGCCTCCACCTGCTCCCTTGCAAGGGACATGAATATACGATATGAAGGAGAAGGTTTCCTGTGACAGAAGAAGGAAATCGGTTCTGAGCGGCGTGGAAACGAGCGCTGCGGCTGTGTCCATCGCACTCGCGTGCCAAGAGAGCCCTGTGTAGCGTGGCAGGAAAACCCGCGCCAGGTGCTCCACACGGCCAGGTGCTGTGTTGAATTAGTGCAACCGGGACGGACTGGGTGTCATTTCCTTACCTTTCACTGCAGCTAGCGGTTCCGGACCTATTTTGAGACCATTTAACACATTCCTCCTGGCTTTCCCATCCTTGCATGGAAAACCAGATCCTCTCTCCGCTGTGTTTGCCTCACCCAGCTCAGGAGCTCGGAGCTCCTCAAGAACAGGGGAGGGCCCCACAACTTCTGAACAAGGTGAATTTGGCAGGTGAATTGCCTTCGCTGAGGTCTGTGTGCTGGGGTGGCGGGACTTTTCCACCCCCCTGGTGAGGGAAGCGCTATTTCCTACAGGACACAGGGCTGCAGGAGCTCTTCCAATGGAGGTGGCCGACTGGCAGCCCGAGGGCTTCATCCAGTCCATGCAAAAATTTCACCTCCGTCAGCCAAAATCTCACCTTCATCGGGTCCCAGGACTGCCAGGCAGAGTCAGTAAGGGCAAGCAAACAGGGAATGGGGAGCGAGGCTTGTACCCACATCAGGGCTTGCCGGTTTTATTTGGCCAGCTGCGGTATCACGCAGAATGGCTAGGAACCAAAGCAGTACCAAAGACAAAGCTGCTTTGCAGCCATAACAACCTCCGCTATCAGCCCTGCTCGGTGTCTCCCCAGGCAGGAAGCAGCGGGCAGAAACCACAGCAGTAGCGGCGTTTGGGGAGGAAGGGAGATCCTAGACCAAACACCAGACACACACACACGTCGTTCAGCCGAGGCAGTCCGAGGTGAAGGGCCCGTCCTGGCTCCAGAAGGATATGAAAACCAGGGCTTTGCTAATTGCCAGCCAGACAGCACAGCCTCGGGAGGAGAGCCGTGCACGTCAGCGGGGCTGTCGGGCTGTTCTCCGAACAGAACTGCCTGCGAGCAGACAGGCAGCAGCCCTCTGGCACCGCACCCGAGTCGCCCAACCTTTCCGTCAGCTCTTCTACACAGGCAGGGTGGAAGACGGGCTGGCGTGACGCTGTGGAAAGGCAGCCGGCGCTAACTTAATTTGGTGGGCTTGGCTTTGCTGCCTGCAGGTTGTTAGAGAGCACCACGGGCCTCGCCTCAGTGCAAAGCCACCGCAGGCACCGCAGGGCGCAGACACCGCCTCAGGGCCTTTCTGCGCAGACTGCGGCCAGGCCCGGGCAGGGGGACGCGCTTTGGGGCCCACCTCGAGGTGTGCCGTGAAGGGTTAGGCTTGCAGCCACCAGAGAGGTTTTTTTTAGAGCTCAGCACCTTCCATGGCCTGTCGGATTGCGTGCCCAGCAAGCCAAATGCCAGGCGGAGGTGGGAGGCCTGGATTAAACGCGGAGGTGGGTGGGTGTCTGAAGGTGATCACTGCCGCGGCGCACGGCAGCGGCTTCGTGCCAGACAGATTTCCACAGATTCGGGGGTCAGCGCTGAAACGCAGATGTGTGAGAGCGAGGGTGAGTGAGGGGGAGAGTCGTACGTGTGACTGTTTATTCAGTGTCTACTGAAACTCCTATGGACTTGGACCCGGGCCCTGACTGACTTTGGAAGAGGCGTATTCCCAAGCCTTGCTTTGTTTCCAGAATTCATTCAGGCTGCAAATAGTGTGAAAATAACCAGCTTTTGCTGTGATGCAGCCACACTTCAGCTGTGAAACACGGTCCAGATTCCTGAGCTGCTGTCTAAGGAGGAGGTTTTTGATTTATGAGCCACGTTCTGCCCCCGAGGTACAGGTCCTCGTTTCTCTCCCTGAAGTGGCAGAGATGGTACAGCTGTGCCTCGAGGCCAGGACCTGGTCGCCCAGAACAGTCGCCCCCCAGGGACATCCTTTGCAGATGCTGGATGCTGTGAAGAAATCAGTTTGATTTCACCCAGGTTCCTGGCTTGGCACCGCCACTCCTCTTTCCAGTGCTGGGTTACACAAGACTGGCTTGCCGATAACAAGCACCACATCTCTGATTTTTCTTGTACTACCAGTAAAATTCAACGCTTCTCTTCTTCTCGCACTGCCTGGATTTTCGGGAACGCGGAGATGCAGCTTTGAGTACAACACGCCACCAGAGGAAATTGGCCCAGCGTTAACCTTTGAGAGAGGCTGAGTGACACGTATGATTAATCAGAGCAAATAACAGCAAAAAAATATATTTACTGAGATTTAGGTCTCCAAAGGAAAGCACCACACAACATGACACAGTGGGGTCAGCTCTCCTGTGAGTGTAAGTCAGTGCGGCTCTATAGGGTTTAGCAGATTTGTACCACGTAGCTTCACGTAAGCCTCTAAAAGTCTCTCCTAAAAGTCTCTCCCTTTCCCCTGAAGTCCCTCCGTCCAGAAGACTATTGCTTAATGGGAAAAAGCGTCCCCTAATTAATGTCCAGACAGCTTCAAAGGGTCGCAGCTGAGATGTGCCCTGGGATGATCAGAGAGACAGGGACCTTGGAGCCCCACTTCAATGCAGCGCTGCGGCGGCGAGGGCGAGAGCAGCTCTGCTGACATTTGCAGGCACAGATCATAGCTGGGTGAGGAACAAATAATTAGGAGTGATTTATATCTGCATGATGAAAAATAATAGCTCGCACAGACAAACATGACTGCCGGTAATGTCTGTCTGCTATGGGGAGCCCCTCTTCCTTCCAGCAAGGTAACAAATTAATTGGGATATGTGGCTGCTGCAAGCAAAGTCGTAAGTTTGCTTGCTGAACATCCCCAGTGTGCTTAGTGACAATGACATATGGGAGACAATTAAATAACTGTAGTTATGTCCAGGTTAGTGAGAAAACAGCTCCCCGTGTGAACTGGATTTGTACCGTGTGTCTGATGCAAAGCTAGATGCATAGCGCAGGGTGAGAAGAAAAGACTCGGTGACTTCCCAGGTTACCAAGCTGCTTCTTCACGTCTGTCCGTGGACTTCACTGCCTTGCACAACCCTGCTGTGTCCCAGCCGTACAGAAACCCTCCCCAGTCGCTGACTGGAGTGTAGGTTTTTTGGTCCATTTGGTCTTTTAGCTCGATCGTTAGAGACCGAGCGTGTAATTTACGGTCCCACGGTTTGGGAGCTCGGCTCTTTCTCCCAGCCAACGCCCAGCCAGCCAGCTTCGATTTTCATGCTGTAGGTGGACACATTCAGCACTCGGGAGTGACACAGAGCTGAACAAATCCTGCTCTCGGTAATGAATAACCCAAAGACAATCAGCTTGAGGTCAGGGTCTGACCCGCAGTGAAACACGCCAGCCACTTGATGTGGCTGCAGGATGCAGGGGGTCACGCTCCTCCCAGATAAGAACCAGCCTGAAGGAGACCGGCACCAGTCCAAAAACCCAGCAGCTCCACGTTAAATCACCCCAGCCCTCGCAGTGGCACCCAGATAAGAAGACAGCAAGCTGTCCAGCCTCCCAAGACACAAGCTGGCGGATGAAACCTCTTTGCAGGCATGCCCACCGGCCAGGAAATCACGGCACCCTTAACAGCATCACCCCAGAGACGAGATGGTGCACGCTGCTCGTGTTGCCAGTCCGGGCATCTGCCCCGAAAGCACAGAGGGGAGCCTCTGGGGACGGGCAGGGGCAGGGATGGAGGAGGAAGCACTGCACCATTTTGTGCCTCCTTCCAGCGGTCCCAGGGGCAGGCCGCTGCTTATTTTTAGCTCCTGAGGTAGCTGAAATACCACCGTGATATTCATTAACTAAATCCCCGTCGGATGGGAGCCGCGAGGCGAGGTGGGAGGGGGGGGGACGTTGGTCTGGTTTGTTTTGCTTTATTTAATTGCTCGCTTCGGTACAGACGCAACGCGTGGCAGGAGGCTCAGCGCCTCTCACCTCGGGAGAAGAGGGAGCACCAGACCCGGGGGAGGCGGGAGGAGAAAAGTCAATCAGGCAGTATTTAAAAACCTACCTGCTGGGCCCGGAGGGGGCTGCAGATTTTAATGTCATTCCCAGCTTGAGATGCAGCCTGGAGAGTGAGAAGAGAAAGGGGAATCTTCTCTTCCTGGATCCTTAATTGCTCGTTAAAGCATCTAACAAATGCATGGGCTCATGGATGGCCCCACGCTCCTTGACAGAGGGGCTTTATCCTTGGTAGAGGGGAGGAGTATTTATAAAACCGCTCCTTTCCCCTGCTTTTGCTGCCTGTACAAAATCGAGAGTCGAATGGTTCGCAGGGCAAAACAAAACCCAGTCTGGGGCAGGGCTGCTCCCGTTCGGCAGGAGCAAGGAGCCTTCCTGCCCGCCGGGGCCCTGCCCCAGCTGCAGCTCCTGCAGGGAGCCTCACAGTCCCCAGAAGAGACTCCCGGGCACTGCAGGGCTGCTGCAGCTTCTCTCTGCCGGCACCGACCAAAATAACGCCCTGCCCTGCGATCTGAGCCCCACGGCTGGCCCGAGCAGACGCAATACCTGTGGCCTCAGATGCTTGTCCCCGTGCGCTCCCATTCTGCCATCGCAGCTCCTCGGTGTCTTCTGCTCAGACCCACTTGCACCGGGTCTCACTTCACGGGGACAGCTGCACGTCCCGGTGGCAGGAAGGCTGAGGCAGCTGTTGCCCAGCACAGCAGATACAACCACCGTGACTTTCCCTCTGATGCTCTGCAGAGAGCAACCCCCAGCTAAACACACAGAGGCCAGAGGCACCCAGGCCCTGGGCAGCTTCAGGTGCGCTTTGCCATCACAGATGAGCAGATCTGAGATCTAGGCCTGTAAATCCCCCCTACCTTACTGAAGGTAACATATGAGAGGCTTCCTACCTCCCTGAATGAAAGCGTCTCGCTGCAGAACAGTCTGGGCAGCTTGCTGAGCACACAGTCCCGCCTGAAGTCAGCAGTGTCTCCGTGGGCTGGACGGCAGCGCCGAGCCCGCTGGCCCTTAGCAGGCCTTCTGTTCTTTAGAACCTGTGGAAGGAGAAGAATTGCAGCTGCAGCAGGGCAGGAAAGCCGTACCGATGAGTTATGAATATTCACTGAGCTCACAAAGCCCTCCAGGGCAGAAAACAAGCTTTTGAAATTAACTGAACTCTTCAAGGTTCTTCGTTTGCCTTGGCTTTGAGGTGTGAGTCACCAATACTATTTCTTGAAAATGAGCAGAGTCTTTTCGGAGGGCTAGACGGATTTCTGGGCACTAAAAAATGAAGTTAAGCATTCTGTGAAAAAGACTTAATGTTCATAAAGTCTTCAAAGCATAGAGACTCCACCCCATTAAGTTTTATGGCATGATGTCTCCATACAGTACTGAGACTTCTTCAGCCCGTAAAGACCTGATGTTCTGGGGACTTCAAGCCCTTTGTGTGTTGTAATCTCCAGCAGCTTCTGTCTCCAGTGCTCGCAGTTCGGTGCCCTGTGATTTGTCATCAGTTTCATTAAACAGGCTGCAGAAGGGTTTTGATCCCGGCCGTGCAGTCTGTGTCACACTCGCTGTCTTTCCCACCCATGCAACCAGGTTATCGTGGTGCTCCTCAGCACCGGCGCTCCTCCACGTCTAGTCATGGCAGTGACCGAGGAAACAGTCCCTAGAGCAGCTCGGTTTGTTTTCCGTCTCCTCTTCATACAGCAGAAACACAGGATCCTCCGGCACCAGAGCTCCTGGGGCTGGGGACATCCCGGTCACTCGGCAAAGCGATGTTTGCAGCAATGTTTCGGAAGCACGGACCCCAGGGATCTGATTCCCCAGCGGGATGGGGAGGTGACGCTGGCCCTACAGCTCGTGAACCCTACAGCTGCCCAAAGAGATCCAGCCCGGTGGGAAATAGGGATGGGGATGTCCAGGGATGGAAGCAGGGATGTACCAGTGGGATAAGAGTAAAGGTAATGAAACAAGGAGGTCGTCTTCGCTAGCTTGCTGTAAGCACAAATGCAGGATAAGAGCTCCTCTTTGCCAATTAATTGTAGTAATAATAATTGGGGTAGTGTCAGCTGGCAGAAATGTGAGACTTTTTTCAATTAACAAAGCTATGAAAGAAAACCTCTGTGGATTAGCCAACAGCCCTGGGGTTCCAGGAGCCTGTGGGAGGTGCAGGAGGGCTCCTTACTGCAACGCCAGCAGAGGTGGCCAGGAATTCGGGTGTCCTGCTTCACAGACGAGGGAAGCATCAGCCCCTGTGGGCCATTACAGGAGGGCTGCGCTCAGCTGTTCCATGTCTAGATGTTCCCATCCTCAATCTGAGACATCTTCCAGACCTGAGCTGTGTCAGAGCAATATCCTGCAGGAAAAGTTGCGGTTCCAGTGAATCAGATTTTTCTCACCAAAAAAGATTCCATCCGAAAATCACCAGCTGGCCCTGCCCTCCCTGCCATACTCCATAACCACAGGAGATTCCTCTCCATCTGAGTCACAAAGCAGTGCAGACAGCCAAGGTGTTATGTGTTAACAGGAGTTAGCCCCCGTAGCAGAGACAGGCTCGTAGGAAAGAACAGGAATTCAAAAAAAAAAAAGGCAATAAACCAGCATCTGAAAAGCTCTGTTCCTGGAGCCTTCCCGCGGTCCTTTCTGCTACAGACACTCCCTGTTTCAGCAAGGTCACGTACGTGGTAAAACAGGGATGGTTGCAGGGCATGCATCACTCCGATAAGTGTAGAATATACTCGTACATACCTGGATTTCCTTCTGCTTCCAAGAGGCTCTGCACATACGTAGTGCCAACTCAGCTGTCTGCTGATGAGAAATACGTGTTGGCATGAGGTGGGCTGCACAACCGCCTCTTCCTGCTGGAGCATACGGTGTGGATCCCGAAGCCCCATCCCAAACACACGGCCTCTTGCCCCTGAAGGTCTGATGGACTGCTTCTGAAATCCGCTTTCAGCATCCGTGTGACCTTTCGTTCCTTTCCTTTGCAGGCTGATGCCAAGATGGTCTGCGACGTCGTAAGTCGGATGGAAGACACAGAGCCCTTCTCTCCAGAGCTGCTGTCAGCTATGATGAGACTCTGGGCGGACTCTGGGATCCAGGAATGCTTCAACAGGTCCCGGGAATATCAACTTAATGACTCGGCCCAATAGTGAGTACCCCTGTTGACATGCTTTTGTGTTAAGAAGCTGCATTTGGGCTTGTTAAAATGTTAACCAAAATGGCCCCAGAGGTGTTACTTGCCTCCCAGCAATGGATCCGATCTGTGCTTACAGACAAGGATGTGTGATGTGTCTCAGGCTGCTGCAAGGTAGGAAGGAGCAGGCAGGACTTTCGTGTTGCCCTCTGGCCTGTCTGGGGTGCAGGACTCTGAGGCCAGGTGCTCAAACTGCTTCCAGACTGTTCGAGGTAGGTTTCTACAAACCAGCTGAGACAGACCAACCCGTGTATGGAGTCAGTGGCTACTTCATTTGTCTGACAGATAACAGAAGGGCGTGGTGCACTTTGTAGAGCAGTACAGCTCTTGGTTATATTTTTCTGATAGTCCTACACCGTGCTGATAGGCAGCTGGAGAACAACCACGGGTAGGGGGAACTATTTGCATTTATGGCGGCGTTGCGTTATTCTCCTAGTACCGTCAGTGGCATCCACACCATTAGGGACCACGGCCAGATGTTTTCTTCATGGTGATTGAGTCCATGGCTTTGGTTCACCCGTTATAGAAACAGGACGTTTACCCTTAAACAGCTGCTCTGGCTCTAAAGAAACACTGAGTGCTCCCCCTGTTCTGGTTCAGACCCATTCCTAATGGTATTTCTTCCAACGTGCTCACCTCTACCTAGGCAAGGAGACAAAGCATTTCGTGCCATAATTTCAGTCCCACCAGCTGTTGCAGTCAGGCAAAAAGCCCCCGTGGCCCTGTACTGTGTCTTGGACAGTAAATCACAGTGAAGTATGAGGAACGAGCAAGCACAGAGTGAGCCTGTTCCCAGTTATTCCCCAGCAATCTGCTTTGATAGCCACAGAAATGGAGGTTTCCCAGAGTGGTGACAGGGGAATGCTCTGTCCATGCTTCTGGCTTTCGCAGTACCCCGTGTCAACAAGTTCACCAGCTGACTCACGCTCTTTGGGAGCTGCTGCGTGCTTGGATTGTCTGGCACCTCTGCTTAGACTTTTCCTGCATGCCTATCAAAACACGGACCCAAACGCCGGGGTAGCTGATGGTTTTGCTCTGTGCGGTGGCCCTGGTTGTCACCAGCCTGCACCAGCTCCTCCCATCCAAGCTGGCAGGGCAGTTTGGGAGCACAGAATTATTTCTGCTCTTGCGGCGCTGCAGCAGAACACGAGCGGTGATGACACATCGCTTGGCACCGCCTGAAAACCAAATGGGAGCTCTGCAGATGTGTGGCTGGTGTCACAGCATCCTACCCAACCGTTTCACACCACGAACGACTACATCTGAGTGACGAGCCCAACATTATGCTGACTTTTAATCATGACTGGGTGGACATCTATGCTTAATCTGTATTTCATTGCCGGTAACAGCAAAATCTGCCTTTTCTTGCCAGCTTTTTTTTCCACAAAATAAGGGTCTGATGGCAAAAGCATACCATTAGAGATATAAATTATAGAAAATGCCAGTCGTAATTGCATTACAACCTTGTGGAAAATTCTTCAATTGTTTTAGAGCCAATTACCTTGAGGAAAGTATTTTGATTTTCCTTCCATGCACTACAGCAGTTGAAAATAACAAGCGTAGCCCTCCCAATGTGACCAGATGCTGGGCAATTCATCAGCAAGAGCTCTGAAACCACAAGCAGCTTCTAGGCTCTGTGCTGTGGTATTCACAACAATATCAACGCATAGTTGCAGCCCAGTGCAATTATTTTCGGTGTCTAGCAAAGTCTCTTGTGCTGCATTGAGATTCTCAAGCTAGTCAACACAAAAAGAGAGGAGATAATAGGAGAAGGGATGGAAGGAGAGGAGAAACTCAGGCTTGCTGGCTTATGCACTGCTCCTTCTGCAATCAGTCAAATCAAGGAACCCTCTAGGTTGGAAAAGACCTTCAAGATCACCAAGTCCAGCCAGCAGGCTGACCTGTCAGTTCCCATCACTAACCATGTCTCTTATTTGGTTAAACATCAACTCTGTCTTTTATAAAAGTGCAGGTAAATGGTGGATTCAGCTGTGGGAGCACACAGACCCGTATTCCCAGGGAGCTGGTGCCAGGGTGCATTGCTGTTCACCCGCCTGGATGCACCCAAGGCAGAGATCCACCACATAAAGCTGGGAAAGAGGCTTTAGGCACATTTCTCACTTCTCACAACTGGGGACCACAAAAAATAAACACCTTTCAAGGGGGTGGCAATGACACAAATCCTCTGCGGGAAGAAGAGGACCCAGACCTTTCCCTAGAAGAGTGCTCCTGTTTCCTACCCACCGGCTGAGGAAACCCCGGCCTCTCCTGCCCCAGGGTGCTGGGTCTGCAGTGGCTGGACAACAATTTTCGTGCTGGCTGAGCTGAAGGTACCAAAGCCCTTCACATCCCATTCAGGAGCCTCTGGGGGTTCAGCCACCACGGGCACCAGGGCCTCCAGGCGTCCCGCTGCAGCTCCAGGCCCTGGTGCCTCGCACCAGATGGCGATGCAACTGAGAGCTCACTTGGCACTTAGTCACGCCCAGCGGACACCCGGTGAAAAGAGGCATATTTCTCATTTAATCTTGCAGTGCTTCGGGGTTGGTTTTTTCTGCATGAGCAAAAAAATACAAGACGGTTTTCTTTTTTTTTTTTTTGTTCTTCTCTCTTGGGAAAGGACTTATATTTATTGACACTGATACAGGCTTTAAAACACTAGCAACTACAAAATGGGTTTTCAGTAGGGCTGAGAAAAATAAGTCCCAGACAAGAGCTGAATGGGGACTTCTCCAGAGGTTGAAAACCAGTGGTGGAGGTGAGCCGGGCTGCTGGCGTACCGGCACCTCTCTTATTTTGGGCTCCTCGTGCTGCTGGGCTTGGCATTTTGCTGGCAGGAGGGAACTTTGCTGCTGGGGCCAGGGATCACGGCTGCTGGGTGTGTGTCACATAGCCCAAAGGTGGCCGGGTGACCGGGCTGGTGGCCAGCACAAGGGGAGCATCAGGAGCAGCTCGGGCACCTCCCCTCAGCCCAGGTGCTGCATGCCCCGGGCCGTGCTGCAAGCTTTTCAGAAACATTTCTGAGGAACCACTGCTTGGGCATTGCTCCCAGGTCAGCCGTGGCCTGGGGCATTAGCATCTGCTTTATTTAATGAAGGGACACGGGCCAGACACTGTGACTGTCCCCTGCATCCTGTAGCTTCCGCAGTGACGGCCTCCAACGAGACAGAGCAGCCAGACAAAGCCAGCCCTGCTCTGTCACCAGGGCTCACTCCCCTGGCCAGCACTTGTCCTGCGTTGCTCTTCCAGGGCTTTACCTTGATTTTTTTTTAACTGGCTCAAGCAACAGGCCTTCTGCTCTGTGCCCTGGGAGACCAAGGCACAGGCTAATCAACAGCCTCCGAGAGCTAGCAGCATGGTTCTTATTAGTCTGTCGTTAATTTCTCTGAAAATAGATTTAATATTTCTTATTAGCCTAAATACGAAGTCATTAACAGCTCTTCCCTCCTATCAAAGATGGGCAGGAGCACATCGCTGTCTGCTCTCCCATGCATGCTTGCAAACTGTGTGGACTCCCCTGCAAAGTTTTACTTCTTTTAGGCTCTAAATTCAGCCTGTCTTTAGCGTGGTTTTAATAACTACTGCAAAGGAAAAGCAGAAAACAGCACTTCTGCAAAGAAAAAATGAGACCGAGGAAAAGGGGAGGTTCCGTAAGAGGCCTCCTGTGTCCTGTACAGCAAAAAGTAAAACAACACGGGCAGGAAGAGAAGGGAAGAGAGCAAGAAGTAGCAGTGGGTTTTCATCATTTTTCATTACTGCATTTTTTCATCATTCCCTAAGGCAAATTTACGGGTGGGTTGTGTTCTACATTCCTAATCTCTTGATTATGTTTTTATTCCTACTTCGTCTCCTCTTCCTTTCTTGTCTTCGTGCCTGGGAGCTAAATCTACCTCTGATCATCAAAAAGTCTGGGCATTGCTGATGCCTTTTCTTGTCCAGCCAATTTCTGTCTGTGGAAGCACATCTGTGACCCACATTTTGCTTTCAAAATCAGCAAAATGGAGGTTTCCAGCTGGTTTCCTTAATCTCCTGCTTTTATTCGGATGTAAAAATGGCCTTGTGTTTCCTGTCCTCGAGTTCCTCACTAGCCTGGTCAGCGGAGGACAGTGCAGAGGGCAGCTTGGATCTGAAGCACCCAGGGGCAGGGACCTGCCTTGAAAAGCCCCAGACTTGAGGGAACAGAGCAGACGGAGCATCCACACGAGCACCGGTTTTCCATGTGCCTATCCACCCAGGCAAGATGTGTAGGCAGAGCCGGTTTGCAAGTACACATACACAAAGAAGTCAGAATCCATCTCAAGTTATTCTCCTCCTGCTTCCAAGTACATTGAAAGATCATTTGATAATGCCAGGGCTGTGAAACTACCGTGAAACTGCAAAGCATTTTAGGCCTGCGTTCAACCCATCCGTCTTCACACGTCTGAGGTGTCAGGGCTGGGAAGCTCGCTGCTGCCTTTGGCTCTCGCTGCCGGGCGCAGAGGGAGGGAGAGCTGCCTCCGAGGAGGGATACAGACCTCGCTGTGCCTGGAGAGGGGGAGAGATGCAATTGTGTCTGCTGCCCTGGCACAGCTAGCTGCAGCCCGGATATCTCAGGGCTGTGCCAAAAACCAAGCCCAATCCGGACACCGCTTCAGTCGCTCCATCTCCAGGAACTGCTCTGGCAGTGCCTTGTAGAAATGTGGCACTGAACTCAGAATAAAATACCGCTGCCTTCCCCCTCACCCCGCCTCACGTGGGGCTGCTTTCTGATCTCTGTTCTTTGCAGAGGAATTGTCTTTGCGTGCTGGCATCACCTTCCTTGCCAAAGCTCATTGCATCCCACATGCCAACGCGCACTTTACCTCGCAAAAAAAGAGTTAAGAAATGAGAGCCAGACTTTGTCGTGATGTAGGGACTGCTTCTAGGCTGAGCCCCAGCAAGGCGCCATCGGAACAGGTTGCCCAGAGAGGCTGTAAAATCTCCATCCTTGGCAGTGCTCACAGCTGAGCCCCCTGAGTTTCAAACTGAACTGAGCTTTGAAGTTGGCTCTGCGTTGCATGAGGGGACAGGCTGGCTAAAATCCAGAGGTCCATCGAAACCAGCGCTTCTGGGTTTGGTTCCTGGCTTTTTTCCCCGTCACAACCCTGTGTTTAAAAGGGAGAAGGGGTGAAGGGTTGGGGCTGTTGCCCCGTGGCCGCAGACCCCATGAGCTGAGAGCACCGCGGGCGGTGAACCTCCCTCCAGCTCTCCAAGCTGCAGGTGGGGGGACAAAGGCACCTCGTGCGCAGGTGTCTCCGAGTCACTGGGACAGCTCTGGCCGAGATGGGGCTGGAGAGTAATGAAGCTTTCCTAGGGACTCTGGAGAACAGGCTACACATGGCCAGGCAGTGGATAGCCGATCCTATTTAGCCCACCAGCCCTAATTTAGTACTTGTGCAAGTGATACGCCCAGGCTTCATTACCCCAGGCAAGTGCTCTGTGCTTCAGGACCGTGCAGCTCTGCGAAATTGCTTTTGGCAGCAAGGTAAGCGTTCGGATCATGGGACTTGTGGGACGTGGGCATTACGCACAGCTATCAGGACACGGTCCGTTTTAATGAGCTGCAATTGTTGCTGGCTCTCTCAGACTGAAGAAAGAAAAATTATAGGTCAAGGTTCTGCATTAATATTCCCATCAGGTGCATAGATTTCATTTTCTTATCACAGCTTTTGCATTAGAATATGGTTTTCTGTCCGCCCTTCTTATTCGTGCCTGTCACTTGAGCTCATTTGTGTTTAATTGGGGGGAGTAGCAGCGTAAATGGAACAATCCAATTAATTGGGATGACTGCGTTGCACTGTTTATTGAACAATCCACCTTTGTGTCTTAGAGCCCAAGCAGACAGGGAAAATACATCACGGGCAGAGATGTAGATACATTTGTCTGAATTTATGGTTTAATTTACCCCTGTAAGTAAATATACCCACCAACTTTGAATAATGAAGTTCCCCCTGCGATAAGCAGAACAAAAGAGCTGCTGAAGGCCGGAGCTGGCTGGCTGGAGTCGCCCGCGTTGCGCAGCTCCCCCAAATGAGATGCAAATGGGATTTGCAGGGAGGAGCAGCTCCGCGACGTCTCGTGGTGCCAGGTCTGCACTGGGGCTGGCGCTGGTAGCGAGGCCTCGGTTACCGCAGCCGGGGGGCGAAATGGCAGCCTCGCAGAACTGGGGGCTCGGTGGAGATCCCAGGCTTCAAGGTTTGACTCGGAAATTAAAGGATCACGATCGTTACATGGCTGCATCTGAGCGTGAGCTGGAGCAATAGCACAAAGATGTGCTCTTGGAAAGCAGCTGGATGTTTTCCAGCATCCCAGCCTCATCTCCGTTCATCTGGAGACCCAATTTCACCAAAACGAGGTGTAACGTCTCTTGGGGCTGCCTCTGTTGGCCCAAAGCAGGGTGGAGGCCATGTCGCCGTGTTTCCAGTGTGGCTGTTAAGCAATGTTCACCTTCCCAGCCCGCCAAACCCTGCCAGGGGGCTGTGAGGACTGCGCTTCCTCACCGGCAAGCCCACCGACAGGTAGGAATGCAAGTTCTGCAGCTTGGCTATGGAGGCCAGAACCGGTGGCACAGCACTGTCTCTTCTCCCCTCCTAATCTACCTTTACCCCAAAAAATCTCTCGAAGACCCACGTGAACAGACCCAGGGGACAGCCCAGACCGCGCTGCGGGCAGGAGCAGAGGAGTTCTGTAGGAGTTTGCTCCTCGGGGGCCAGGTCTCAGCGGCACCTTCCTCCTCCATCCCTTTCTGCATTGCCACGTGCCATCATAACCGACGCTGCATTTGGCCTGGGGCTTTGTCAAATCTCTCTTGACTAAATAAATTGCTGTTTAATGACCCGCAATACCAGTCAGGGCTGCCCCGGTGTGAGTGAAGCCCCCACCCAAAGGGGTAGGATGAGGGCTGTAGCTCACATCGGTGCTCGCATTTGCACCAGGGGCTCTGTCAGAGCAGGTCTGGCACTAGTAGAAAATATCCCGGGGTCATCTTTTTGTCCCCTTCCCAAACCTGGGAACCACCCCTGTTGAAAATGATGTCAACAGGCTCCTTTGGGTGCCGCAGCTTGGCTGCGGGGAGTTGGCAGCCAGACAGAGTTCATTTGTGCAGAAATCAGCTCGTGGCCTGCAAAGAAAAAAATAACTAAAGGGTTTTTTTAGTGAAGTTTGGATTCAGTTGGCCTGGACAGACACCAGGGCTGAGGGCAAGGGCTTGTCCGGAGTACAGGGCTGCAGGAACAGGGTGGCAAACACTGAGCTCCTGAGGAGACACTTTGCCTGGAGGAGGGGACGCTGCCAGGGTTTGGAAGCAACCTCGTCCCTTCCCATGGCTTGTTCGGAGAGCAGGAACAGCCAGCACCACCAGTAACCTCGCTGGGATTTCCCCCCAAAGGAAACCTGTTGGACCGTAGCCTTGAACCCTGCCTGATCCGTTCCCGTCGCTGACTGACAGCTCCAACAGAAACGGCTCCTTCCTCGCCGAGGGCTGCGGGTGACAGATTCGGTGCAGAAAGATCTGACTTTTTTTTGGCCAAGTATTTGTGTATTTTTAGGCTGCGATGTCCTTACGAAACCAGCTGGAACTGGCAGGCTGCCACCACGGGCTGGGGTGGGTTGGGCTGGTTTTTTTGTGTGTGTGTGTGTTGTTTTTTTTTTTTCCTTTTGTTTGTTTCTCTCCGGTTGCTTTCTCACTGATACCCATCTTCTACCCCGTTCCCCACCGGCTCTGCCTTTTGTTGGCAGCGCTCGCCCGTCACCGTGGGCTCGCACCCCCCAACCACGCAGCAGGATGGCAGCTCCAGGGCCGGGGTGCCCCCTGCCAGCCCCCAGCACTTACCCCAAACCCTGAGGTCCTCAAGAGCCGGGCAGCTCCAGCCTGGCCCCCGGGGAGCCCAGATTTCCCTCTCCTTTTTCGCACCTTGCACTTGGTACCGCGTGCGCTCAGCTCCGCTGTCACAACCCCTGCGAAGCGAAGGGCATCGCTCGCACAGGGATGCTCTCGGGGTCTCGGGGCCAGGTTGGGACCTGGCTGCTCCCAGCGGTGCTGCAGGTCTGCGGTGCATCAGCCAGCAAAGCTGTCGGGAGCCCGCTGCTCACCGGGGCTCTTCTTCACATGCCCGGCGTCAGGTCTGGCACCGTCTGCTCCGGGAGGCGAGCGCGGAGGTCGTGCCTGCTCCCCGATGGATTTGCTGTTCATTAGAAATCCTTAAATGGCAAAGAATGGCAGGAACGCGGGGATTTCTTTGGAGGCAGGCTCCGGGACAGTGCAAAGCATCTTCCCCGTGGGTCTGCAGACACCGGTGGCGACGGAGTGACGGGGTGGCCCCCGGCTCCTGGCCCAGAAATCGTCCTGGCTTGGAAGGAAAGGGAGATGAGCGGCTCAGGAGGAGCCTCGCTAAGACCAGGACAAGCAGGATGGGGCAGGGCAGAGCAGCCCTGTTCACACAGGATGGATTTATCTCCCTTTTCCCCTCATTCCCACTCTCGCTGCCCCCCAGCCTCTCCCTGCACCTGGATTTCAGCACAACGCTCCCCTCGCTGCCTGCAGGGCAGGTGCCGTGCCTCCGGCCTTCACCCCGACCCAAATCCTGTCCCTCCCAGGGGCTGTGCCGTGCCAGGGCAGCACGAGGCTTCGGGCAGAAAGCCTTTCAGTCCCTGCCAGCAGCATAAAGCCCAGCCCCTGCACGCGTGCCCCACTAGAGCGGGGGAAGAAGCGCAGCATCGCCACGCGCAGGTGCTTAAGGTTATGAGTAAAATCCGAAACCAATCATGAGCTTAGCTTAAAAAGCCCACGTTTTTCAATACATATTAAGACAGCCATTGGAAAATTGCTTTTATCTGCTGCTTCCTAAGCCCCCTGGCTTAGGCTGTAAAGCCTTTTGTCTGTGAACAGGAGGGCTGGAAAGTCCTTTTTTATTTCCTTAAGCAAATAGTCCATCTAATATCCAGCCTTGCGGGGCCAGGGCTTTAAGAGAGAACAAAAATGAAAAAAACAAAAGTAGCAAACGCTGTGGTGCCAGGAGCAGGCAGAGACGAGGACGCAGCACCGTGAAGAGCAGAGCAGGGTTGGGGGGCACAGGTTCAAGCTCCTCACGGTACCCGTGAGCACCAGGGCACGTTGACAATAAATACACATATTTATGAGATGTCGAAGCCCACGGTGGTGAGAGCGGTGAAGGATGAAGCAAAGCAAGGCAGCAGCCCTCAGCCTGGCACAGGTGGGCAGGGGAAGGACTCAGGAGGTTTTGGTGTCCACCTCCACAGCCGGAGAGCCCCGATGCTCAGCCGAGGCGGTCGTGTCGGAGTCAGGATTCACCTCGTGGAGCCCTGGGCAGCGATCGTTTCACCCACTAATTGATCTAATAGCCCTAATCAGCCCTGCAGCAAATGCCACTTTATGTCTTGTTTACCCAGGCCAAGCGCTGAGCCAGTTTTCAACCCGCACCGACTGACTTCCAGCTGCTTTTACAGCGGTCCCCCCACACCACGTTTCTTGGTGCTGCCACACTGACGGCCACGGCTGGGGACAGGGCTCGGTGACACGCATGTGGCCGGTGCCACGGGCTGTGCCGGACTCTGCTTTCCCCCAGGATTTCATCCTCAGCCCCGCAGAGCTCTGCACGCCCAGCTGCTCCATCAGCCCCGCGGCTGTACCGAGGCAGCAGGAGCGGGGTGATGAGCGTCGCCCAGGTCAGGGGCTGGGTTCATGCCAGGTATGGCCTTCCTGCTTCCTCCTTCTCTTGGAGAGGTGACAAGAGCTTCCTATTGATTTTTTTCCCCCGAAGCCTGAGGATGCACCCGCTGATGAGACGATCATTGATCTGGGCAGGGCAGCCGCAGGCAGCCGGACACGATGCCGCTGCAGCACCAGCTCGCGTGCCGCTCTCCCATACACCAGCCCGGCGGGCCAGATGCACTTGAGGCTGATTTTTTGACCTTTTCCCATCACTACAGGCATCCAAACCCCCAGCTCCTATTTTCCTGAGCCCCTGACAGCCCACATCCATCAGCAGGCTCCGGGAAGGGCCGATGGGCTCGGTGCTGATGGCACAGCTCAGTGCCCAAGGAGGCTGGAGTACGGGCAGAGCAAACGCCCGTCCTTGTGCCAACCCCCCCTGCCTGCACCTTCCCCACCTCCAGTACTTACAATGCATTTGGGTGTTTGAATGAATGGAGCAGGCACCTCCTCAGAGGTCCCCCGGGGTCTATTTGTGTTGGGAAAGGAGGGGAGAAATGCTACGGAGCCTGGCTTTTGGGCAGAGCCTTCTCCAAGCTGTTGGGAGGGGAGGGAAGAGATAGAGGGGAAAAGAAAGGCACAAACCGCACCGCGGAGCAGCGCCAAGGAAGTGTCAGCTCTGATTTTGGCATGGAGTCCCAGCCTCCCTCTGGCTGGGATTTATGATGCACTCTGCCTCGCTGTAACCCCTTCCCTGCTGGCTGCGCCGTCACCCGGGGCCGAGCAGCAGGTTTGCTGGGAGCACCAGCGTTGAGAAGAAAGGCAGTGCCCCAGAACCACCTGCCCAGGTCACAAAACACTCCGTGAGCTGTCAGCAAGGCTCTGACAGCACTTCTAAGGGCACAGGTTGGCATTTCCCAGCCCATCGGTGTTGCACGGGGTACCCAAGGTTTCACAATAACCATCTCCAGATATTCACTCAGGAAAATACAGGGCATGGCTTGGTCCTGAGCAGCAGCACTGTCGGCTTGAACGCTTCCAGCCAAACAGTTCCCTGGGCTTGCAACACACAACGTGAGAAATAGTGAACTGGGGACGTGCTGAGCAGCGAGGCCAACGTACAGGAATAGGAGAAGGTCCACTGAAACACGGCACTGACACCAGTAAGCATCTGTTGAGAGCTGGGAGTTGATAAAGGAGTCCGGGTAAAAACCTTCACTCAAATGAAAGCAATGGAATCAGCGACTTTGTGTTAAAAAATCCCTTGGGGAATATCTCATTGAACAAAAAGACATTAACAAAGAAATGACACAAATAGAGAAGCTACAAAGAAACTCATATATATATATATATATATATAAAGAAAAAGATAGGTATTTTTGGAGGATACACATTTCTACCCTGGAACCCCACTCCTGTGTCCCACCCAGGAGAACCACCCCTAGGGAAGAGCCTTCCCCCTGCAGAGCTGCACCCAAAGTCTCCAGCAGGTCCCGCTGCACACTCTGAGGGTGACAGAGGGGAACCTTCATCACAGGACACGCCGCACCTCTGCGCAACCTCTTCCCACCTCGGGCTGCTCTCGGGGCAGGATTGGATTTTCCACCTGCCTGGGCACCCAGCATCGGTGGAGCTGGGTGTTACAACTGAAGCTGAGCAGGGAAATGAGGCTCAGTCCTGCTGCCTTTATTCAGACATCTGTGAGACCTAAGAGCATCTGCTTAAAATAGTTGGTAGTAAATAGGAGATGTGCTAAATGCACAGAGGTCACCTGCACAACCTGTTTATCTTACCAAAGGCTTCTCTGACTTTGGTGCCTGGCAATCAGCACGCACCTGGGAGCTTCCTGGCCTCTTTCCCTGCTCTCCATCCCCCAGCAGAGCGTGGGCTCTGCCCTGAGAGCAGCAGCACTGGCCGTGGTGCTCATCCAGATACAGACTGGGAGCTCCTCGGGCTGCTGGGGCTGGGCATGAGGCTTTGGGCACCTTCGGAGCATCTCAGCGAGCTGCCCAAGGCTGTGGGCCGCCCTGCTCACGGCTTTCATCGTCCTCTTTGTCTTCCCTTGCCCCCAGAACCACGGGAGGCCGTGGGTTTTGCTTTGACCCTGCTGCCTCTGCTTCTGCCTTAATTCCCGTCAGTCCAACCCTCAGCCCCAAGGCCATGCAGCAAGACCATGAAGACCCAAGATGAACAAGGCGTTGGTGTGCTAAGGCAAGGCTGGGCACGAGCAATGGGGCAGAGACATGGGGAGGAGGTGACCCAGATCCGTCCCGCAGCGTTCCCTGTGAGGACACAGGGGGCTCCTCCTGGGACTCAGGGGTTATTTTCCATTTTCACTTTGCTTTGGGAGCCAAAAGGCTCTTTATTCTGAGAAGCTTCAAACATTGATTGGATACGGCCAATCCTCCCATCAGCTGGTGCAGTGCCACCAAATAAATAACTCTTGCATGCATCTGTAATTACTGCTTAGCTCGTGTTTAAATGCAGCATCATTGATCTGCAGAACTCATCAAAACCCATACAGGAATGCATGAAATTATATTGGTCGGAGCAGCAGAGTACATGACAGCATCCATTTTCAGCCTTCTTCGTGCACCAAAAAAAATGAACAAAACAGGCATTTATGTTATCGCTTTTCAAATTCCTGACTTAAGATTTATTAGCCAATTTTAACATGGTTTTATGGATTGCTCTTTATGTGGGGAATATAAATTTCTACCGGCTCGACACTATCTGCCCCTACATGGGCAAAATCCCTGTTAAGAGCAGGGGAGATTACTGCTTAAGTGTTACAGCACTCAGTGCAGAAAGTTCTTGCGGTCGAAGCTCCTGACCGTGATTTAGGAAACCCAAACTGACTTCCAAGCGCCGCCACAAGCTTCCTGTTGTGTCCTCGGGAGAGCCATCCATCCCCTCAATACTCGTGTTCCTCCCCAAGCACGTGTGATTAACAGCATCCCCCTGCTGCGGCGGGAGGCCGGGCGGACACATCGATCACGCCCAGCGGGAATCGCGGTGCTCCAGCGGCAGCAAGCACGGGCAGGGCGAGGGCAATGCTGTGCTGACCAGCTGTCTGCTCTAGACGCTCTCCTCCCATTCTGCAGCCAAGAGGAAGCTCAAAACCAGCTTTTTTTTTTTTTTCTGGCAGCGATGTCCGCGTTGTCTGGAAGGATTGCTGATGGTTTCCAGACCTCACGCTGCTCTGGGCCAGCTCCGTGCTGCTGGTGAAGGTGAAGCACTCCGGGGGCAGCTCAAAGCCCTCGCGCTGACCACTCGTGGTCAAATGCCCGGCTTGCTGCGGCACCGTGGCCCACAGCTGCCCCAGCTCTGCAGCCAGGCTGCCCATACAGAGCATCCCAAGTGAATTTTGTCATGTGCACATCTTAACCTGAGCGGAGGGGTCAGCCCCCTCCTGCAGGGACCTTGACCAACCCGGTACCAGGTGGGCTGCAGGCACCTACCCCCAGGGGTGGGTACGTGGACGCAGGGGGTGCTCTGAGGTTGCGTGTGCTGTAAGAGAAGGAGAGGAGAAGTGTGGGGTCACTGCCTGGCCCAGGTGGCAGCCCTGCCTGAGGGACCCACGAGCCTCCCAACTGCGCAGCTGAGTGCTGTCAGACAGAATGAGAAACTCCATGAATTTTCCCTTACATGTCTCTGCTTCTGGATCCGGCCTGGACTGAAACCAAGATGCTGCAATCCCACGAGCCGAGCCGTTCTCAGAGGAGCCTCAGGCTGACAGCCGCTGAGAAGTACCAGAGAGCCCATTTGCATAGCACGGATTTCACATGCCCACGAGACCCACGTACGTCTGGGATAACAAAGACATCTTCGGTGCACAGCCAGGGGTAAACTGCCCGGATTTTGCCCTTGCTGGCTGTGGGTCACACCTGTCCACGGCAGAGCACTGGCTGCTTTTGGTACCCGCAGTTTCTGGCAGGGATGCTTCCGTGGGGTTTGAAAGGAGGAGTCCCGATAGCTTGCTAACAGGCCAGGAAAACAGACAGATGAGATCCAGTGGCCTGGTTCCCACTCCATCACCAGAACCCGACTTCCTCAGGTGCACAGCGAGTGTTTCAGTGAGGTCCCTGGCCACAGTCAGCCTCAGACAGAGAAACCTGCCACGCCATCGCCCAGCTGTGGACATCCTCTGTCCACGCGATGCAGGAGCTCAGATCTCATTAACTAATGCTTCCCTTTGTCGTATTAGACCTAAATCCCTCACCGGGGCCATCCCTGCAACAGACAGACACTATGAGAACACAGCAGCTCGATTTTACTTTATTTTTTCCTGCTTAGAAATGAAGATGTTAATGCTGCATTCCCTACTGCCGCAAGTGTTTGTGTGGATGTCCCGGGCCTTCCCTCACACCCCGATGAATGTCTCTGGTCGGTGGCTGATCAAACGGGGAACGTCTGCAGGCCTGGTTTCGTGTGTGGTCACAGCTGTTTGCTTTCCAGGGCTGGAGTAATTAGCTTGTGAGATTGCTGTGGGGCAATGAAGTGAGCTGCAGCGCGATGTGACAAGGGTGGTGGCAAGGAAGCCTTTGTGACTTTGTCAGTCTGCTCATCCAGGGACCCGCGTTTGTTTGTGTCCCCCTGTGTCTGGACACAGAGGCTTTGATCAGGGCTCCAGAACAGCACAAGCCCTTCCTTACCCCAAACTCCCCTACCTTTTCTCTCCTTTCTTCCTTTTTTTATTCCCTTTTTATTTTATGGTGTAGAAAGCCTCAGCAGGTTTACAACAGCAGTCACTGGAGCAAAAGAAAGCATCAAACGCTATTGCTTAAGGATTTAGGCATAAATCCTGCTCACGCCCAGCGTGCCGAATCCCACCACGCCTCATCCCCGCTCCAGATCAACTCTTTTCCTGCCGATCCGGCCACAAGACGTAAGGGGAGGTTCGCGTGAAGGAAGAGGGAGGCTGGAGCCTTTTGGGGCTTCTGCTGATGCCTTGCCAGCACCCGTGTCTGTGCTGGCGTGCGAGGCCACCGGGACAGCAAGGGCCCCCGGAGAACTTGCGCAGACGGAGCCGTGCGTCATCCCGGCGTGCCAGGATTTACGTAGCCCCGCTGGAAAGGTCCACGCGGCCCCCGGACAAATCCTTCGCTTATGAAAACAAACGCGAGGGTGTCCAGTGGTCAGCGGCTCTGCGCTAAACAATGATTTCAATCACAGAGGGTTTATCTAAACAGCGATAATGCCGAGATGAGTAAACTTCTCGAAGGAATTACACCACTGCTAGCAAACCGTGCCTGTGCAGCAGCTCCGGGAGGGCAGCTGCTAAACTATCTCCTTCTTCCAGTAGCAGCAGGGTATTAAGGGAGTGCAAAGCAGACAGTTACATGTAGATAAGGCAGCTGTGGCTCCCTCCTTTTCCCATCTCAGATTAGAAACCCCATGTCCTGGTGATGTCCATGGTGATGTCCTATGATGAAAGGTTCAGAAGTGCTTCCATGCAGGAATGTCTGAGCAGAAGGGGCCTCTCCCAGCCGGAGCTGGGATGCTCTGCAGGGGCTGTGTGAAGCTCTAGGGAGAAACAGGTGAAGAACGGGGAGGAGGCAGAGGACAGATGTTCCCATACAGGCACTAACAATGTTAAAACCTGACATAGCAGTTTAAAAAGACAAGAAAGTGGCAGTTTTTCACACGGGGTAGCTGAGCTGTGAAATTCCTTCTTGCAGATGTTGCTGTTAGAAGTTTACGTTGCTTTTTAAAGTGTCTAGAGAAATTTCTGGAAGAAAAATCATCGATGGCTAGTAAGTATGAAGATATCACCCTTCTCTTTGAAAATGCATTATCCATAAAGGATTGGAGTCTGGAAAATGAGTCTGATTATGGCATACTTGCCCTGTATTTGTACTCAGCTCTCAACATCTGCTCTTGGACACTGGTTAAGCTAGGTGGGTCTTTGATCTGATCCAGACACATGGCTTTTTTCTTTTGAAAGGGCTCCAGTACATTAAAAAAATAGTCTTTATCATCCCTCCTTACATACCTTTCAATTTTCAGATTTCACTGCAGAAAGATAAGCCCACATCTGCTTTCCCAGGGCTGCGCCTAAAACATCTCTGACACAGCACTAGGTTATTCACATTGGCTTTTCCTCCAACGCCCACCACCTCCCCACCCGGAGCTCACTGAGCATGAACTCAAACCATACCCATGTCTTTTTATTCCAGCAGTAACAAGACCTTGCTGTATTGCTGGCCAAACCTCACCAGCACTGGTGAGCAAAGCCAGCCAGCAGCTCACCCTGGGACCAGGAGCTCCGACTCCCTTTATGTCCTGAAAAGCCTTTGTTATACGGTTGCTATTTAGTGACACGGCTCATCCACATGCGATGCTAAAAATTGTTCTGGATCCAGTCATGCTTTGGAAAACTGAAAGTCTAACTAGGACAGCTAAGCTCTAACCCGCTTTTGTTCACTCCTCCTGTCTATCATTAGTTTAATATCAACTTGCCAAGCTGAACTTGATGTACAAGCTCTGTACAGTCGCCTGCACGATTCCTTTCCCGTTTTTGTGGATGCATCCTCACACCTGCAGCCAGCAAGGTCTGAACAAACAGCCTGCGATCCAGATCAGCAGCAGGGTTCCACTTCTGTGCAGGTTAAAAAATGCATTGCAACACAGCATCCCTCCTGTCAAGATTTGGCAGCATCCTTTCACAGCAGGGAACATCCTCCTCATTTCCCGAGGGAGAGTAATGAGATCCCAGCACCATCCCGCAGAGTTCATGCAGGAAAACGACCCCAGTGTGTGGTCCCAGTGACCGTCGCTGCTACTGTTTGCAGCCAGCAAACAGCTCAGCTCCCGTTCGTGGTACATTGACTCTCTGCTAACAGGCCTGAAGGCGTGTGGCTAGCCACATCCCTTGCCTGGCACCCACATGTTGTGCTGGAGAGAGGCAGCATAACACCTCACAGCCTTCTCTTCGCTCTGCATCCATGGGCCACAGCAGTGGTGGCCACGACATTTTCATTTTGTGGATGAAGCTGCCTGGACGTTCCCATGCAGCAAGCAGTCACCTGAAGTGCCATGCCGCTGGTTGGGTTTGGGGGTGGGAGTCTAGGGAGTATCTTGTGTTGGTATCTTGTCTGGTTGGACATAAGATGATTTCTGGTCAGAAGCAGTGGCAGGACAGCAGAGCCTGCCACGTAGGGAAGGGAACGTTCTAGGTCAGGAAGGAATTCTTCACAATGAGGGTGGTGAGGCACTGGAAGAGACTTCCCAGTGAGATTGTGGATGCCCCAAGCCTGGAAGTATTTGAGGCCAGGTTGCATGAAGCTTTGGGCAACCTGGTTTAGTGGAAGGCATCAGTGCCTATGGCATGAGTGTTGGAACTAGGTGATGTTTAAGGTTCCCTCTGACCCAAACCTTGCAGTGATTCTGTGATGTAATTCACATGATTCTATCCGAGGTGGGACTGGCAGAGCAGTGAACACAGCCAGAAGCACAAAATGCATTCCCCAAAGTCCAGGAAAGAATTCCTAAACCTCCCTTCTCTGTGCCCCCTGCCCTTTTAGCTGAATTAGTTATCCTCTACAGTCCCTTCCTCCTGCCTGCCTGCACTGGCAAGCAACCTGTAGCACATTCTCGCTTTCACAGAGAGGACAGTAAGGGATTCCTTCTTTCCTAAGCTGACCTACTACTTCAGTCAGTGATGGAATTGTTCTTGGCATTCATTGGTCACAGTCAACATAGGGTCGCTAGTCCTGTTTATCTAGCATAATTTCCTTTTATGACAAGGTTACCCACCGAGTTGACCAAGGGAAGCCAGTTTTTGGTTTCGGTAAAGCTTTTGATACCGCTTCTCACAGTATCCTTCTGGACAAAATGTCCAGCATACAGCTAGACAAGTGCACAATAAGATGGTTGGTGGGGCAGGCTCAAAGGGTTCTACTGAGTGGGGTGACATCAGGCTGGCAGCCTGTCTCTAGTGGGGTTCCCCAGAGCTCCATTTTAGGGCCATTCAGGCCCTAAATCCATTTTAGGGATTAATTCTCTTTAATGTTTCTATAAATGATTTGGCTGTAGGACTAGAATGTGTTTTGAGTAAGTTTGCAGATGATTCTAAATTGGGAGGAGCTGTTGACTCCCTTGAGGGTAGAATGAAGAGAGATCTTGACAAATGAGACAGCAGGGCCATCACCAACAATATGAAGTTTAATAAGGGCAAATGCCAGATTCTGCACCTGGGAAGGGGCAGCCCTGGCTGTATGTACAGACTGGGGGGCGAGAGGCTGGAGAGCAGCCCCATGGAAAGGGATCTGGGGGGTTCTGGTTGCCAGCAAGTCGAGTGTGAGCCAGCAGCGGGCCCTGGCAGCCGGGAGGGCCAAACATGTCCCTGGGTGCCTCAGGCCCAGCATGGCTGGCCAGCCTAGGGAAGGGATTGTCCCGCTCTGCTCTGCCTCCTGCGGCCTCGCCTCAAACACTGTGCAGTTTGGGGTGAAACAATAAAGGACATGAAACTATTAGTGTCCAAAGGAGGGCTACAAAGATGGTGAAGTGTGGGGGGGGGCAAAATGTACAAGGAGTGGCTGAGGTCCCTTGGTTTGCTCAGCCCCGAGCAGAGCAGGCCGAGGGGAGGCCTCATGGCGGCCTGTAGCTCCCTCACGAGGGGAGCGGAGGGGCAGGCGCTGAGCTCTGCTCTCTGGGGACAGCGACAGGACCCGAGGGAACGGCATGGAGCTGGGACAGGGGAGGGTCAGGCTGGGGGTTAGGGAAAGGTTCTGCACGTGAGGGTGGTCAGCACTGGGACAGGCTCCCCAGGGCAGCGGTCACAGCACCAAGCCTGCTGGAGTTCAGGAAGCTTTTGGACAGCACTCTGAGGCATATGGTCTGATTTTGGGGCGGTCCTGTGTGGAGCCAGGAGTTGGACACGGTCCTCATGGGTCCCTTCCAACTCAGGATATTCAGTGAGTCCATGACAGCGCGCTCTGCGCCCATGTGCAAGCACTGTGTTTCCTATGCCTAGGTGCTATTGATTTCTGAAGGGACACAATACAACTGCCTGGCTACGTTTCAAGCATTTCATAACTGATGATTATTTAAGACGTGTTACATCACCACTGTGTGTGCTGAAGGAGCGCTGGGCTCTGAGAGTGGACTGTGGGGTTTTCTTTCCCTTGCTCTAAAATAATATAGCCGATATGGCTGGGCACGGTGTCTGCAGGAGAAACACTGTGGTGCCACAACCTCAGGGTGTTTGCCCAGAGCCAGCTGGTCTGGGCAGCCGTGCTGTCATATCACACCTTCTGGAAGCAGCACCCACACATTTTTTCTCTCCTGGTGGAAGATACTATGAGTTTACTATACTGACGCTCTCCAAGCCCAGTGATTTTCCTCTGTCTCCTTCCTCTGCAGATACTAAATATTAAATGATTTAATGCTAAATATACATTGCGCTATTGGTTCGTTCTCAAATGAAGGGAAGAAGTTAGGGTACAAGCTAATGTCAGAAGCAGACAGCAGACATTAGAAATGCCCTTTTCCATCCATGAGCTGTGAAGGAGCTCAGTGCAACCAGCCTGGGTGGAGACGTCTCCACAATAACATCTAGAGTGAGATGAATTGAATCCTGCTCATGACAACCTTGATTAAAAAGTCAGCATTTGCCAGCAGCTACCATGCCATCATGTTGGAGCTAACCCTCAAGCGCCTCTGTACAAGGAGTAGAAAATAACCCAGCAGTGACTCAGCTGCTTCTGCTGACAAATGGTGCTCTGATTTCCCAATCGAATGCAACCCAAGCCAGCGCAGCAACGCTGGAGTGTCCCACACGTGGCCTTTCCATTCAGGGAGGAGACGTGGACAGAGGCCAGGACCAGGACCACAAAGGAATAGCTGAGAAGATTCCACAGCCTGCAGGCTTGCTTTCTTGCTTTCCTACCCCTCTGTCCCCAGATCTGCCCCAGACCAGCACACAAGCTGGGGCTGCCCTTTCACCATGGCCTGGTGAGCACTGAGGACGTGGGCTTGGAGCTGCGTTAGCACCTTGGGTGCACGTAGTGCCTGGGGCACAACGATCTGGATAGTGCTGGCAAAAAGGCTGCCAAGATGCTGCCTTCGAGGTAACCAAAGCAATGAACTATTTTACTGCCATTAACCTCAACCCACGTGAATGTACACATCTGTGTAAGCCATGCCACAGGTATCCAGCTTTGACCACAGCCAGGGACCTCTGCTACACTTCTTCATTGCAAATAGCAGCCAGCAGAGCCTTTGGCACAGATGCAGACCCAGGAGGAGTTTCCATGGTGGCAGGGTGCCTGGGGAAGGGTCCCCGTCCACGCCGTGCACGTAGGCTGTCACCACTCTGTTCCCAGAGGTAACTCCCACAATAGCCCTTTTACACACAGCGTCTGGCATCAGCAGTGCTGCTACCACATGCCGTTAGAAACTATATTTACTCCTGATTTTCAACATTACCCTGTGAGGAGACTCAATATCAACTAGTCCTTGTAGAGCGTCTGCCTTTCGTAGCCTCACACCGATCTGCTCCTCTCCCTGTCTTTGGGAAATGCCACTTCTTGTGCATTTTGCTTTTGGCAGCGTAATGTAGTTGGGCTTCACGTCCCTGAGCCTGATAAACCGAGTGACTCAGAAACCTGCAATCTGCTTCAAAACAAAGCATTTAAGATAAAAGATATAAGCAGTAATGGAGCTGCTCCGCTCAGGAGCGTAAATGCTGGAGGGTTACTTATGTACTCAAAAACCTCCTAACCTTTCTTCAGCTTTTTTTAACCCCTGCAAGCCCTGGGCAACACAGACAGCAAGTAAGAGCCGATGTGTCATTTCAGATACACTTCCACTCCAGTTTGCAAAACCCCCAAGCCTGGGAGCAGAAGATGCTCTGATGCCAGCACAAAGCAATGGGGATGATGTAAAGCAGGGAGAGCTGAGCGCTCACTCCCCAGCCTCCAAAGTGCTCTTATTTGTGCTAGTTAAACAGATGCCGGCTTCTGAGGGGATTATGTGTCATCGAGCCAGTTGGCTGCGACAACTAATTGTCTCCAGCAACAGTTTGGCCTTTAGATTCGCAGTTCAAAGGGTGTACCGGGAGTGCTGCCATCCAACGCCATGTGCAGCAATTTGTCCCCACCTGGACTTCCCTCTTCCCGAGCAGGTGGCACCTCGAATGCGCTGCACCCTCAGCTCGCACCAGCAGGCCAGCAGGTCCTGCCAAGCAGCGCGGGCAGGAGCCTTGGTGCTCCTTTGAAGCCTCGGAGGTGCCTCCAGCAGGAACAGGAGATACCCCCAGGCAACAAGAAGGAGCTAAAATCAGCTCAGCAGTTACGCAGCAGCCTGCCTGAGCCTCCCATTCCTGCAGCTGGGTGTTAGCACGGCGGCTGTGCAGTGGCACACTCCTTCAGCAGGGCTTTTGGCAGAGCTGGGAAACACAGGGCTCACACCGATGGAGCCCAGCTCGGCTGTGGTCAAGTCTGGGGGAAAAAATCTGCTGCAGATGGGGGAGATTGCTGGTGGGAGCAGCCAGGAGAGTAAACAGTTCTGGAATGCAGCCTCAAAAACAGCACTGAAGATGTTGTATACCTTCATATAAACTGATGGCTGACCCTCCCAGGACTACCAGGACAGATGAGAAGCAGACCCAGGAAATTGAAATAATTTCAGGCACTGAAAAACACAGAAAGAATGACGGAAAAGACTAGAAATGAGGAAAGAGATTGAGAGGAGAGGAGTTAATAGGAAAGGCAAAGGATGTGTTGGGAAGCTCGGATCGGAGCTGGGGTCTCTGAGTGACCCCGAGCCACCAGACTCACGGCACTCAGCTCACCAAAGCCAGGGGAGGCTGAGTGCTGGGGATGTTGAGTTGTCCTCCATCACAGTACCAGTTCAGCACTGGGAAGCGCCACCCTGACAGCCCACAGCATCGCTGCTGCTCACAGGACAGATGCCAGAGACCCTCCCAGCCCAGCTTCCTATGGAGATATCCCGGTCTGGGACCGGGAGCTGGACGCTGTCTGGGAAGAGAAGGTGGATGGGATGGATCCTGCTCAGCTCTCCTCCCTCTATTGCAATCGTCCTGCCCCCTCTAGAGGCTGCATCCGCTCCCACCAACCCTGCAGTCCCCAGGGCACGGCGGGTGGATGGAGGCACCGGGAGCTGCATCGCTGCCGTGGACAGGGACGCGGAGATGGGCGAGGGAAGCCTCAGAGACAGATTTTTTGCAGGTTCACATAAAATCTGGAGCTCATTTGCTGCTGGGCACCAAGGGGCTTGCCACGTGGCAGGGCTATTGGCTGCACATGCACCACTGTACGTGGCCACTGCAGGTGGGGACAGTGACAGCCACCTGGTGATGTCCCAGCACGGAGACTGCTGTAATGCTGTAGTGCTGAGTCCTTTGGCCAGTTCACAGTGTAGTTCTTCCTCTGCTCTCCCAGCATGAAAGGAGGGTCTCCAAGGCAGGAGTAATTAATAGGGGACGTTAAAATGAAGTGAGGTGAATCACAGGAAACTACGGAAAATGAAGATGGAGGAAGTGATCGAGTTCTGCAGGGCACCTGAGCAGGAAAGGAAAAGTCTCGCTCTTTCACATCCACTTTCTATCCTCGCCACGAAGCATTTAAGGGCTTGTTCCTGAGGACAGGGGAAAGCTTGGGTCTCTCAATAACAGCACCACAGAGCTGTCTCCAAGAAATGCAGCTATCTTAAATAACAGAAGCTGACAACTGGTTTTGAATAGATGAGTGATCGTGGCTTCAGCCATCACAGTGAAGGTCCTTATTTCAAACACAAGCCAGTGAAGCCTCATTCGTCTATCCAGGGCCCATCATAAGGCTATTAAAGAGCATCTGTCACAAAGCCACAATATCTTTAAATGCTTGAAAAAAGGGCAGAGTAAGAACAACTGTGCTTAGCTTATTTACTGCACTTTGGGTGACACAATTCTTGCAATTCTTTAGCAAAAAAAAAAAAAAGTGATAAAAATGATGGGTAGCCAAAATACGGGATGTGAGTAGGATAAGGCTTGGTTTTCACCTTAGCCTAGAGTTTGTTTGTCTGGTTGGTTTTCCCAGCTAGCGGGATGGTCATGAAAGCCTGTGGAAATGAGTGCAGGGAGTTTGTGGCTCCGGTGCACCAGGCGTTGTACTCAGCGCACTCCCCCCAGTGCACAAACCCTTCTCCTGCTCCCTGATGCAGCAGGGAACCGTCTCGAGCAGCAGGACGGGGTGTCACAGAGCCTGCTTTGCAGGCAGGGCCAGGGAGCAACGTGAAGGACGTGGCACAGAGGTCCAGGGACATGGCAAAGCCCTGCCAGCTGCCCCCAGCATGAGCGATGGCATCAGCTTCAGGCCATGGGTGATGTGCACGACACGGAGGGGAGCATACTCGCTAGCAAGTCAGAGTTAGTTTACTCATCAGGAATAAACCCACACTCTTAAGTTTTTTTAAAAAAATCACCTTTAGTGCAAACTGAGAGAAAGTCAAGGTTTTGGTTATTTTATATGAATGGCTCCAGCTCATGCTTTCCTCCACTCCCCGGTAAACTCATACTCACTGGCAAGAACAGTGTTTTTTCCTGTATAGGAAAAAGTGTCTTTTGTATAGGAAAAGCGTCTTTTCCTGATGTTAGAGGAGCTGCACAGCTCCTCTTACTGCTGGGCAACACCCAGGCTGCCCAAAACACAGAGATGCAAGTGGCAAAACCAGTGCTCATGTGCAGGCCGGCTTTGTTACAGTCACAGTATGTCGAGAGCACCTCACACGTGTGACATTGATGCTCCTGGAGCTAGAGGCAGGCGCTGGGGCTCTGTAATGCACATCGCTCCCCTTCGAGAGGAACGGGAGTGCCTGTGTTCAGCTTGACAGCGGTGGGAAAGACTTCGCTGTGCGATGCAACCAGGTGTTCATAATTGATATTAAAATTCAGCCCAAAGCAAATTCCTCTTTTCTTTATAAATTCTATTTCATTGGCCCAGGTTGTTTTAAAAAGATGTCTTAAATGTGGATGAAAACATGGATTGTGGTCATATTTACACAGCTACTGGGTTCCTCTACAAAAACATGTCACACCAAAAGACAGGACTTCATCCCCAAACTTTCAGTATCTAGCAGTGATGCTTGCATTCATAGCCTTCAAGCCAGGACCAGAATAAGGGTAAATATTTTTAAACTACCCAAGTGTTTTAGAAAGCTAAATCTCCCTTCCACCCCCCCAAAAAAAACCCTGATGTAAACTCCCAGATTACCACCATCTGCGCTGGCCCCTGGATTTGGTCCAAGTGGTGTGTCTCCCGCAGTCACAGCCCCGTGTTCGATTTCAGGCTGAAGCAGTGACTCACTCGGGCGGCTTCATCTCACTTAATTTGAGCTGACTGAAAGCACAGCATCTTGTCCCAGCAAGCTGCCCGGGCTCCCTCCCTTCCCAGCAGAGAGCAGCATCTCCCAAAGGTGGCTCGACCTGCCTGTTCCAGCAGTGAGACCGCTCTGCTCCAGCCTCTTATCTGGAAAGCCTGTGACGTTGTGAATAAGTCCTTACAGAAAAGCCTGTGTGGGGACAGCACCCAGCACAATGGCCCAGCTGGGACTTTCGTCCCTTAGGGAATAAAAATAGCAAGTCATATTAAAACTACGTATTTTCACAGATTGCCGTCAGGGCTCACAACACACGAACACTTAATTTCCTGCTTTCAGTTCACTATCAGATTTTATTCTTAGGATAGTGGGGTTTGTAACATTTCTTTTTCCCCAGCATAGGAGAAGGGTTTTCTTCTTTAGCCACAATACGTTCAGCCATGAAAAATGAGATTGAAAATGATTACTAGAAAGCTGAAGGATTCATCTGAGATTGGCAGAGATTAATGTGAGTCTTATTCTTATCTGCTTTTGTTTTCTTTTCTCCTTCTCTCTTCCTCTTAGCTACCTAGACAGCTTAGATCGAATCGGAGCTGCAGACTACCAGCCCACGGAGCAGGATATCCTTCGAACCAGGGTCAAAACAACTGGCATCGTAGAAACCCACTTCACATTCAAAAACCTCCACTTCAGGTTAGTCTGAAATGGCACACAGCAGGAAATTTTCAGAGTGTTCGTTTGTCACAGTGTTCCCGTGTGGTTCCCCAAAGAGAAGGTATTAAACTGCCAGTTAATGCATTGATGGCTCCTGCTGCAAAGGATGCAGCATTTCTGGGGTTCAGCAACATGAAAAGTTTGTAAATCCTGTCTTGAAAATCACTACCTTTAAGATATGAGCTCACGGTACCTTCTTCTAACCCAAACCACACGTCTTTGTTTAGGAACACGGTATGAGATTGGCCGCAGGTCTGATCAAGCCTTGTAAATATACAGTTACTTTCTCCAAAATGAGTCAAATCACGTGTGGCTGACACTATTTATCTATGGTTGTGATGTCAGCCAGCAAAGAGACCAAGACATTAGTTAACAACCTCGTGCTTTGTGTTTGGAGCCTACCAGGAACATTATGGCCAGAAAAAGCCCACACTGCTAAAGTTTCCTCTTACCTAAAAAAAGAGCAAGCGCTGACAGTCCTCCCCTGTGCCACAGGCTCTTTGATGTCGGAGGCCAGAGGTCAGAACGCAAGAAGTGGATCCACTGCTTTGAGGATGTCACAGCGATCATTTTCTGCGTCGCGCTGAGCGGCTACGACCAGGTGCTCCATGAAGACGAAACCACGGTGAGTGCCAACCGGGTCTTGGAGGCCCCGACACTTTTTTAGGGGACGCTGTGCAGCCAGCAACTGCTCGGAGGTGGCCTTATGCTGGCTGTGGGGCTACAGCAATGTGCTTTTGTCGGTCATTCCCCCTTTCACTGACATCCTGGGGAGACTTCTCCTCCTCCACACTCCTCAAAACCAAGAACTGCGCTCCCAGGTAATGGTTCCTTGTGCTGGGGAAGTCACGGTGTTGTATTTCTCTTTTCTAGCTGACCTGTGTGTTTTCTAAGTGTGTTAACAGGACTCAATATCCAGAAACAGAGGGGATGCAGATAGGTGGGCTTTTAAAACAAATTTAAGGAATTGGTCATACTGTGGTGACGAGAGGCATGGGAAGGCCATGCCCTCCTGAGGCAGGCTCAGGCTAGGAGTTAAACCTATTTCTTCAGGCTACAGAAATTCATTTTCACGAGTAAAACTCAAACTGTTTGATTCCTTAGGTAATTTGCTCTAGGAGTGCTTTTATAACTTCCCACTGTGACATTAGGCTCAAAATACCATCTGGAAATAAAGTTAGCAAGAACCTGCGTGCTCCCTGGTATTAGAAGGAGTGCAATTAATACAAATGATTTAAATACACAGAAAGGATGCAGGAAGACTCATTACTGAATTCTAGCCATTCATTCAGCGTGATGGAAATGAAAGCTTTAGGGACCAACAACAAGTGAGGCAAGCACGCGGTTGCATTTGTCTAACAAAAAGGAGTCAAAGGCTAAGGAAATTATTTCATTTGTGCCCAGTCTACAGCATCGTGAAGGGCTTGCTCCTGCCAGCCCCGTCTGTCTGAAGGCCTTTATTCTTCTGCTTGTAAGGATGTTAGTCCTGCAGAAGGCTGTTGATGAAGAAGGAACTGAGGCAGTGGTTGCTATTCATTATCAGGTGTCTCCTCCCAAAAAGATTGGCAGTGCTGTGGTTTGCAGCCTCTTCCAAGCTAGACACTTGAACTCTGGCAAACTACTGGATAAGGTCACCTGTTTGTTCAGGTCATGCTGATTCTGGAATTCAGGATGATATTAACATCACACCTGTCCCTCCAGGTAGCTAGAGACTGACTGAGATACCCTACATCCTCAGTTTTCACCTCCCTCCACCTCCAGCCCTGATATGCTCCAGGAAGCTCAGTCCTGTAGGAATCACTGGGGAGGAATCAAAACCTCCCGATGTGATGTGAAAATCCCAGCCATTAACTCGAGGCCATACAGCTGGCCAGGGGAAGCACACCAAGGACATGAAGAATACGCAGGGAGAGGACAGATCTGCAGGGCAGTGAGCAAACCTGTGGCCTGAGAAGAGAACAAGGTGCCTTGTAGGTATGACTTGGGCTGTGTCACCCAAACCCTGAAGCCAAGGGCTGCTACCAGTTCCTTCCTGGCACAGAAAGGTCCTGAGCAGGGTGCCAGCTCAGCCTCCTCTCTCAAGTGCCCCGCTGCAGAAGCCAGGGTTTGTGCAGCTCTGACTTTGCTTTTGCATCAGGAAGGCTCTGTCGCAGCGCCGACATTGGCTCGCTGCTTCAAACCCTTTTCACAAAGCATTTCTGGGGATGCTGAGCAACAGGAGGGCAGAGGCAGCTGCTGTTCATTTACACATTCAGTGTAAATGGGGAGAGGATTCGGCACCAACACCGCTACGCTGCAGGACGCCCCCGCCTAACCCAAATAAACAACCCTGGGCGAGGCCAATGCAAATCAGAGGAATGACGGTGTCGCATCTTGTCTGCCCTGCTGCACCCACTGCGCAAAGGGCAGGTGGGAAACGCAGCACCCACAGACCTCGGTCCTCTCTCAGCTTCACCCCCTAGCACTCACTCTCCCCCCCGATAACGTGGTTCCTGTCCAAAAACCAGCAGTAAAAGCAGCATCTCTTCAGTCAGCTGATCTGCCGTCTGCCTGCATCCGTCACATCTGCTGCCTCTAATGACGTAAATCAGCTTTTATTGCTTCTCACTTAGAAAACACAAAAAGAGGAGAGAGCTAAGAGCTGGATGCTGTTCCTCCATCTTCATTTCCCATAGAAATGTGCACTGTGGTGCAGGCACTTCCAGCTTCAGTAAGCCACTGGAGGTCAGGGGCTGTCCAGATGTGAACAGACCTGTAGTGCTTCCACTGCTGGCACGGAGCAGTGAGAAGGAAGGAGCCCTGCTACATGCCGGGTGCCCAAAAAACATTGAAAAGCTGGTCCGTGGAGGGAACAGCTTTTCCTGGTGCATTCAGTGTCCTGGTGACAATAATCACAGGATTTCACAATGGCTTTTTCATGCTTCTCTAAGTCAAACCACACTTCGGGCAGGTGAAGCTGCAGTGCAAGTGTGGTCAGAAACTTCACCACCGAGCAAGGGCTCACCTTGCTCAGCTCTGGTTAATGTGAGAGCACTGGGATCAGCGTAGGGGTAGGGTCAGCTCGTGACGTTGAAAGAAGCCCACAAACAACAGGTTTGCTCTAAATCCTTTCAAACAGGACTGAGCAAAGAGCTGGTTAAAGAGGGCCGAGTGAAATGCCCACTGACCTGCCCCTTCCCTTAAAAGTAAAGCACGTCTATAAGCTGGCAAGGGTTTTTTTGCAGATTTTTGCACTCCTTGTTCTGAAAGGCTCAGCACCCATCCTCCTGCAGCAGCTAACAAGGGCTGTTGTCTGCAGAGCCCTCTCTCAGCAAGACCAGATATTCTTTTAAGGGATGTGCTTTCACTCCAATTCCCTGCCACAAAGAGCAACACCGTGGGAGTCACAGAAGGCAAGTAATTCTCTGCATCCAGATCAGAAGGAAATCTCTCTGCACCTGATTTAGATGCCCGTTTGCCCCCACATTCTGCATAGGAGCACCCAGCCCTGTCGAGTCCAACCGCACACTTTGCCCCAAACACTGCTTAGACCACTTCTCCTGCAGCACCACGTCCCACAGCCAGGCTGCTGGGCACCGCGTGCCCGGCTCACAAGCAGGCAGGAGCAAACCCGCGGGGAAATTCAGGCAGTGCCACTGCTGCCAGACACAGCCTGAGCTCACCAGCCAAAATTGCACACCCTGCCCAACCCATTGCAATGGTCAAGTTGTTGCCTTCAGGGCATTACGCCTCCCCTGCAGCTACTGTTACCAAGCCCATCACAAGGACTTGCCTGGCTGTCTGCTGTGGGGTTTTAGTACACAGTGGCAACATCTCCCTGTAACTGACCGAGCAGCTCAGTAAATTGTGTTTTTGCCTAATGATGCTATTTTGTCTCATTTGTGGCTTATCTTTATGTTTGATAAGACAAGGCTGGAGAAAGAAAAGACTCAGACTTGTAACTATGAGGAGTAGAGAGGGACATCAGTCATAATAACCAGTAAAAGTGGAGAAGCTGATTAACACAGGCAGATGCACGTTGCTCCTTTTAAATGTTTTAAAGCCAGCAGTGGCATGGGACCTGTCATGAGAACCTATACTGTCCTCTTTGGTTGCTCCTCACAAATGCAAAGGAGCCATGGCAAGAGAAGGAGATGCTGCATATTGCTGCCTCTGAAATTGAGCTATTTAGGTCATCCCTATCTGGCTAAGGTGTGAAAGTATTGTTTGTGTTCCCATTGCTGAACATGCAATGAGTAGAAGGCACGGTGCTGGTGACCCTTGGTGTGCACTAGTGGTGGCCTGTTAGTTCGTATTCCATTGCATGACCTGGTTTAGCGCGCTCTCCCTGCTGCCACTGGGCACTGAAAATTGAATTGCAGCACTCGGAGATTTCCTCAGCAGTGACGAAGCAAGTGGCAGCAGCTTGGGCACCTTAGGAAATCAGCCAGGAGGGGGATACGGAGTCTCTGTGCATAGGATAATGGTCAGTGTCCTTGCGGTTTGCATGGCAGTTGGCACTTAGTCGTGGAGGAGAACAAAAAACATTGCATCAGCTTTGTGTTGCTGGAACAAGCGGCTCTGCTCCTGAGCTTTGGGGAAACAAATAAGAGGGGTTGTGAGTGCTACTGGAGGGGAGGCAGGGAGGCATTCCTGGAGTGAGGTGGTACAGGACAGCTTGTGGAAATGAGGAGCTGCTCTGCTGGGTTCTCTGGGACACAAGAGCATTCCTCATGGGGCAGTAGGAAAAGGAAAAGGTGGGTTTTAGGACCAGAACCTCTCCCGAGTAAATAAGGAAGAGCGAGCAGAGCCGTGGTGGTGTTTGCCCAGCTAAGCAGCAGAGGAGGGGCAAGAATCCCCCTACACAGAGCAGGAAGCCAGGTCAGCAGGCTCATGGAGCTTCAATACTCACCTCAGGAATTTGAAAGGAAAGAGGATTTTTATCCCGACTGCCATTCCCTCCAGGGATGCACTGGTTTGTGCTGTGTGTATATTCTGGCTGAGACTGAATGCTAAGAGTCACTGCTTCTTGGGAAAACACTGTCATGTCCTAACAGGTATTCATGCAAACTGATCAAGCCATAGAAGAGGAGCAGAAGGATTTTGTAGGGTCCTTACATAGCCTTGCTGCCGTAGGAGAGTAAGCTTCACCTAACCATGAAGCTCCTGGGAACTATCCCAGGAGAAGGCTTCGGCTTCTCTCTCCTATCCAAACCTGATGCCCCACTGGCACGGGGCCGGCAAGGTGTGGCACGGTAAGTACGGTAACACCAGGGCTGAAGGCTGCTGCGAACGAGGTTATGAGCTTAAACCATGGCGAGCGTTCGTCTGTTTCTCTCTGCTTTTGTTTTACATCAGTGAGGATGATAGAAAATGTTACTTAAAATGTTCTGTGAGGAACCCTGCTTAAAAACAGTTGATTACATTTGCTTTCTGTTCCCCTGACCACCCTCCGCTTTCTTCTCTCCTCCCGAAGGGCTTTGGGTAGCCAAGGACCTCCTGTACAAAATGTCTGTGGGTTCCTACGCGGTTACAGTTTTGAGACCACGAGTAACAGAGGAGCGTTGCTCTGTGGCTCCCACAGCAGCCCGCACACAGTGAGTTAGCAGAAAAACAGCACACAAACGTGGGATGATCCAGATATGCGAACATCTTCCAACCGAGACCAATAAATAAGTGTATTTCTACAGCTGTACATGACCGTGTCCTCCCCGCGCGCCGCTGCGGGGCGGAGAGGTGCTCGCGCGCCGCGAGCAGTGCAAAGTGCCCGGTGGCGGCGTCCCCTTTCCCTCCGGGCCACGTCGGCTGCGTCTTTCCACAGGGCCTCTTGCATCTAACTAAAACGTTCATCAGCAGCTAATGCGTGTCGGTGAAAAGGAAGGCGTTAATCAATAACGCACCGGGCTCAATTAAGCTGTCGGCGCGCGCAGCCCTGTTCTCTCTAGCGTGTCTCCTGCGTTGGCTGTAACATCTTGTGTGTGCACTAGCGGGTTTGGGGAGTGCTGTCCCAAGGAGCTGCCGCGGGGACGAGCCGAGGAGCCGGCCTGTAACCCGATTTGCCTTTGGTAACCCCGTCCTCACGGCGCCTGCTCTCTCTGCTGCCCCGCTCCCGGTGGAGAGACGGCCACGCGACCGGCGTGCGCACTCCGGCGGCGGCCTCTCGCGCCAAACAGCACCAAGCCTCAGCACCTTCACAACTTTTCCTCGGCCGCCCGACCTTATCTAGCCAAACAAAGGCCAAAAAATGAGCATTTGAGAGACCAACCAAATTTGGAAGGTATGGAGCTTCTCTTGAAACCAAGAAAAAAAAAAAAGAAACTGAGAGTTGAAAGCAGCAGGGAACATGACTCTTGGTTGACTTTGCCGTGAGCTCTTTTCCACCACCATGAAACCACGTGGTGGACTTTGCAGCTCTCTAACTGGTCTTTTTTTCATTCTTTTTATCTCTCTCTCCTTTCCTGTGTCGTTTTTTGCATGACCTATAACCAAAAATCTGACCTCTCGCTGTGCGTGCATTTGAACTCACAGCTCTCCTCCTGGCGAGCAGCTAATGTTCTTCCTAGAGGCATGCGCTAACATCAGTGCTAGCTGGCTGACATGTAGTCTGGTCCTTCTGAGATGCCCTTCCTTCCTTTTTTCTTTCTATACTTTTTCCTCTTCCTTTTTCACCTTTTTTTCCTCTCTCTGCCAGACACTTTTTGTTGAGCCACTTTCAAAGAGAACTAAAAATAAAAATTTTAAAAAAAAGAAAAGCACAACAACAGACAACAGCACTAAACAAAATAACAAAACCAGGCAAAGGTCACGGCAAGGTCATTTCCAAACTTATGTCACCTGGGTGTTTGCTTCCAACTCTAGATTAATTCAAGGATCTCCCAGTCCTTGGTTAATGTACCCAACCAATTGTGTGCCGCACACTCAAGAAAGTTTTTTTTAAAAAAAAAGTTTTAGAAAATCTGCATGAGCTACACCGACACATGAATCTGATCAAAAAGGGCAAAAATAACTTCCCATCCATGCATGGTGCATGATGATTTATATGAGCTGGGATCCAGTAAATTATATGCTATGCAAAATCAAAACAGCTCTGTATAGTTAAATGCCCTTAAGTTACTAACTGTACGTCCGGTGTCCTAGGGATTGCATCTGTGTATGTATACGTTCAGCTGTATGTATACATAATTTATTATGTATATTGTAGCTGTTCTTTTTTTGTTTGTTTTCCTCCTTAATTTAGTTTTTTTAGACTTCCTTACATGTTGAACATCCCTGAGTCGCTGCCTTCGGCCTGATGTGATCTCTCCTTTCTATTGCAGAACCGCATGCACGAATCACTGAAGCTGTTTGACAGCATCTGCAACAACAAGTGGTTCACAGATACATCTATCATCCTCTTTCTAAACAAGAAGGACATATTTGAGGAGAAAATTAAGAAATCTCCACTGACTATCTGCTTTCCTGAGTACACAGGTAATGAGAAAGCTGGATGTACAGGATTGCGTAGCAGAGAGGGAGTGGCTGCACAGAGCATTCCCCATCCAGGTCGTTACTGGCCTAAAGATTTCAGAATGCACAGCTAGGGTTCCCATCAGCCTTACCACACAAGTTTTATCTCAATAGATGTCTCCACCATCTCCATGGGGGCTGTTCAGTGGCCCACCTAGAGGATCAGGATGGCTTAGGTCTAGGCTAGGACCTGTGACCTGGCACCCAGCCCCAGCTATGATCCCTCTTGCAGGTCTGGCAGAAAGGCCCAGTGAGCTTAACCATTACAAACAGGTAGTTGGTCTCTGAGACAGCATTTGTTAGGCTGCCAACAGATGGAGTCCAAGTTTTGCTGGTTCAGAACCCATCACTGTCCCCTGTGGATCCTTGTTGGCCCCAGGGAGGATCCCAGTGTTACTCCTGTGCCACCAAAGGGCCACAAGCTCTCTGGCACACAGACAGCAGGTCCCACAGCTTCCTTTCTTCAGCCCAAGCTGTAGAAGTTTTGTCCCATTAGTTTGGGAGACCCCCAGTTTCACTCTCAGTCTTGCAAACACCAAGCATCCGGACACGATAACTCTTCCAGTCAAATGCACATTCAGACAAGGTGCTTGATTTCCTTGTGCACCGGCCACGCACACCTCGTAACCCATAGCACAGGCACAGAGGAGCCATGGCAAGCCATGCCCTGAGCCTTGCTGGGGAGAAAGAGGCTGTGATGATACTTGGAGATCAGAGCCGGGGCTCTGCAACAGGGCAGCGTGCAAGAAGCCCTCGCTCCTGCTGGCTGCCTGGCATCTGACCCGCTAATGATGAGCATACATCATCCATGCGAAGTCTGCAGCTGCACCCCGCTGCTTCCCGCTGCATCGCGCCAGCTTCCACAAACCTTCATTACCATTCCGAGATAGCATAAAAATAAACTTTTATCGTCATGAATTATTTAAGCTCACCGGAGACATCCAGATGAATCAAGCTGACAGACAGAGAACCAGATCTGTTTGTCAGAAAACGTAGCTGAGAGCCGGGAGTACCAAGAGTGTCACATTTCTGGGCAGGCCAGCAAATGATTAACCAGAGCTTCCTATCACTAAGCACTGGATTTTCCCTACGACCAGGCAGGAGTGGTCCACCATTGCTCCTGCAGGCTGAATGGGAGATGAACGTGGAGCTGAATGGCTCTGACTGAGTTCAGAAGAACATCTGTAGGCTTCCTCTCCAGGGAAGGTTTGGGAGTTTGTCACTCCCACCACATTTCGGCCAGCTACTTGTCCCCTTGGTCCAGACAGAACCAAAATATTCCTGGCACGTTTGTCTTAAAGATCTAATAATGGAAATTTCACAGTCTTTACAGTTCACGACAGTGCCAGCGCCAAATTTTTCTTGGTTGCAGAGGAGGTTGTTGCTTGCCCTCTTTTGGATGGCTTGTAGAGCAGCTGCACACCATCTTCGTTATACCTTCACTTTTTTATACTGGAAGATTTTTATTATACCCTTCTTCCTCTTTTCCCTTTTTGCAATGAAGTGAAGGTGCACCTTTCACTCTTTCTTCTTCACATTTTGTGGACCTGATTTTGTTAATCTTTGCTGCGGTTTCCCAGTAACCCCACACTGAAATAATATTCTTAGAAGCTTCTGATGGCTGAGAGACTAGAACAGCAGGGAAAGTAGTCTCAGATTTAACTTCTCATCCCCAAGCTATTTCAACCCAAGAGATGAGTTCAGTGTGGGAGGCAGACCCTGTACGTGCGTGGCTAAGATCTCAGCAGAGGAAAACAAACATAGCTTGCTTCTAGAGCAAGGTAGTACAAGGCAGTGAACCAAAGCAATCCTTCCCAGTTCTCAGAGTACCCCAGAGTACTCAGAGTACCCCAGACTTGTATTAAATTCCCTCAAGGTGCCATTCTGGAGGCTGGGACCCATCACAATGGCAGCCCCAGAGCTCTCCTCTCTTGTACAGCTGCAGAGGGCTGGGCTTGAGCACAGGGCAGTGGTGCAGAGGGAGGTGACTCCCCAGCAGCGTTCCTCTTTAGGAAAATGAGAGCTGAGCTGCAAGCTTATCCCCTCAGCCTTTTAAAACACCCCTCCTGTTCTCCACCAAAGCACTGAAAATCCGGCTGCAGATCCAGCAGGGAGATGAACCAGCGGTGAGGAACGCCTCACCCAGAGGCACCCAGCAGGTCTGTTACAAGACAGAGGTCAGCACGTGTAACGTTAAGCCCAGGCTTTAGACCCAAGCAAACTCCTTCAGCTCTCTCCCTCGTGCTTTGCTGACCACAGCTTCGCAGCCAGGAAGGAATCAGCCAGGGTAGGCTCAGAGGATGAGGCCCTCAGAAGTCTGCTTTGTACATGTCAAAGAAAGCTCACCGAGAAATGCCTGCAGTTGGCCTTGTGGCATGGTGAAAAAGCAGCATTAAGGGCAAAGTTGCCCTGGAGCTAAAAAGAAATATTTGATGAAAGCCTATAAATCAAACAGGTGGGCTCCTGACATCAAAAGTCGGTTACACAAAGTGCTTTTAATAAAATGAAGTTTCTAATGTCCATTAGTTCTGCTGACAGAATTATTAGAAGACTGCATTCACAAATTCGCTAGCTGCGTGCTAGAGCACTGTCTGTTTCCATCCCCTTAATTCACCCATGCTTTTAACTAATCCACAATACTAGGCAAAGCAGCAGCAGAATCCAGGGCACCTTTTAAACCAAGCTGGCGTTAGTGATTCCCTGCTAGCTCAGAAGGCACCCGGGATCTAAATCGTCAGGTCTTTGAGCACCCAACTTCCCTTTCATAAAATACCCTCCCTTTTGTGGATCTAGTCCCAAATTCTTTACAGGGGTCCTCGTGCAACAGCCTGCTCCCGGCATTTTGCTTGTCTTACTTCCAGCATACTCTCTGCAGCCCCTACCAACATTTCCCACCACTAAAGCACTATCAAGGGTCCCCCCAGCTTGGGTCCCCCAAAGGGCCAGAAGTTAGGTCAGCCAGGTCAAAGCACGTGCCCCGGGGGAGCTGTGGGGGTGTTAGCCAGTGTCAAGTCTGCCTGGATGAAAAAGGATCTTCTCTGTTGCATGGCCACTTGTGAGCTTTTTAACACAAAACCTGCTGTGTAAGAGCCAGGGTTTGGCACAGACGTACATCAAAACGTGCATCTCCTCGCAGTGTGATTTTAGCCACTGCTTTAGCAGGGGGTGCTGCAATCCTAATTTATGAAAAAAATAATATTTTGAATTAGCATTTTCTAGGGAAAAAATACCACCTTACTCTGTAACACACGTTGGATCTTTTCATGTCCTTTTCTCTTAGCAGTTCAGGGAAAGGAGGACACAGTTACTATTGCTGTCCTCAATTTGTGGACATTTTAACTCCTCTTTTCCATTAAAACCTGAAATTTTAATCAAAAAAAAGTCTAAAAAAAGAAAAAAAAAATGACAACCTTTTCACCAGGTCAAGTACTTACTGCATTCCTGGCAGGTTTTTTTTTACTCCTTTTTTTTGTCGCCATCATGAGGAGTTTATTTTGGTTTCCTCGTCATCGGCTGCCTAATAGCCAGCCCCCTCTCCCTCACCCATCTCACCTCAGTGCGTGACGAGCAGCAGCCCCGCACAAAACCAGGGCTGGGATGGCCGAGATGGAGCCATCCTCTTCCTTGCAGCACCACGGGCTCTTAGTGCCCGTCCCTGGGACAAGTTCCCTGCACGCGGTGGCGGCTGGGCCCCCACAGTCCCTGCAAGCCCCCCTCATTCCTACACGGCGTGCTGCTCTTGGTGCTAGCAGATGCTGACCCTCACCCTGCAGATGGAGGGCTATGGGGCTGCTTTAACCTGCTCAATTTCCTTTCGTCTCGGCTCTCTCGCAGGCCCCAATGCTTTCACCGAGGCGGTGGCTTACATCCAGGCTCAGTATGAGAGCAAGAACAAGTCCCCCAACAAGGAGATCTACACGCACATCACCTGCGCCACCGACACCAACAACATCCAGTTCGTCTTCGACGCCGTCACGGATGTCATCATCGCCAACAACCTGCGGGGATGCGGACTCTACTAAAGCCCTCTCCTCCCCTCCTCTCCTCGCAGCCGCCAGGAGCGCCCGCAGTCCCGCGGACAGGTCCTCTCTCTTTCTTCTTCTCCTCCTCGGAAGGCGATGAGGAAGGAGTACGTAAACCCCTCCTTCTGCCCCAGGAAACTCTGCAGCAAGTTCTGCCTTCCCCCTGCCCCGTTTGATTTTGGTTTGGTTTATTTTGGTTGAATTATTTTGGTTGAATTCCCCTTGCTGCCTCTTTCCACTCTTCCGTTCCAATTCACAGTGCTGTAGAGGGAGCTAATACGTTTCCCACAAAGTGCATTTCAACTGCCAAAAAACAGAAATACTCCATTTACAAAAAAAGAAAAACTCAAAGCCTTAAAATATTTGTCAGCAACAGCGTAGTTTGGAACCAAAACCTTTTTTTTTCCTTGAAATTAAGGGATATTTGTAATTCTCCTTATTTATCTTTTTTCATAATTACTATTTGTTTGAGAAGCACTAGACACGTAATCATTTTGAAGGTACCCTGTGGCTCCAGTTCCCACCCCAAAGCCAGAGGGGCCGGTGCTGAACGCAGCCCCAGCAGCCTGGCTTTGAATATTCTCCCTTCTTGCAGCCAGCTCTTTGAACAAGTGAAACAGCCATACCGAGTTTTGCTGGTGTCTAAGACAGATGCAGTAACAAAACCTACTAAGCATTGCCTAAAAGCGTTCATTACTGATAACAGTTTTACCTCCAGTTTTCCAAAATTAACGTTAAAACCTGCCTAGTGTTCTCAGTAACCCGGATCTTACTCCCGTCCCGCGGAGCTGCTGCACGGCGCGGGCTGGGCTGTAACGAGGATGGTGATCTTGGAGGTCTCTTCCAACCTAGATGAGTCCGTGAGGATGCCCGTGGCCAGCAGGTGATGGGGATTTCCCTGTGTGCCACGCAGCTGAGGCAGGATGTGTCCCACTGGGGGCTGTGTGCGCCCCACAGTTGGCCCCAGGGATGCTCATGGCAAAGCACAGCCCTCACCGTCCCCACAAAGCCAGGGTTTGACCTCCACGTACCTAAAATGTAGAGGGGTGATTTTGGAAACCTCACCGGGCTTGGGTGATGGTGGGGTGCGAGGGATCCCTTCGGCTCGTGCCGACTCCTCGTCCACGTAAGTGCCCCTAAGTCATCCCCCGGAGCCTCCTGGCTGAGCAGAAGCAGGCGGCTTGTGTCACCTCCTCCCTGAGCACCCAGGAGAGGCGGCTCCAGGTTCAGTGCCTCCACCAGGTCACCTCTTTACCCGTATCCGAAGCGTGAGGGGTGGTTTGTTAACGGGGAGGGAAGGCTCAGGGAGCTGATTGTGCCAAGTGACAGAGTAGGAACAAGTGCAAGGGAAAGAGGGAAGGAAGGAAGGAAAGGCAGGGGGGAAGGTGTGGAAAGGACAAGAGCAGCACCCAACATGACAGAAGGTGGGGAAGGACAAGCAAGGCTGGGCTGGGGCACGTGTGGCCATCAGGCTGCCATCGCCACGAGCTCCGGGTGCTGCTGGTTGAGGTGAAGGCAGAGGGGGAGCCTGAGAGGTCAGGTGTGACCTCTGGGAACACGGAGGGACCCTTAATTGTCCACCCCAACAGGGAGAGAGCCACCTGCCAGCTCCTTCCCTGCTTCTTGTGAAAGTTCACCAGTGTGAGTCTTTCCAGGACAGACGTGAGTCCAGCTGCCCTCCCCTCAGAGCCCCCACCAGGGCTTCCTTTCAGCTCTCGAGAGGTCTGGGACTCCTCCACTGCCACGTCCGAGCAGGAGAATAGCAGTTTTCTTGCTGTACCCACCCAGGAGAGGTGAGGGGAGAGCAGGCCAAAGCAGCACAGCCAAAGGCGAGGGGCCAGGTGAGCGGGAGGCAGGGTGAGGAGCCAGTGGGAAGGGACGGAGGGAACCGGAGCAGGGGTCTGGGGGGCTCGGTTTGGGGTAGAAGCTGCAGAAGGGAGATGAGGCAGGTTGAGGCAGCAGGGAGGAAGGGAAGATGGGAAGAGAAGTGTTCCTGGGAGGCTGGAGGGGTTTCGCCACCCGAGGCTGTGCTGGTGAGGTGTCTGACAGAACCCCAGGATGCAGGGCAGGAGGAAAGCAAGGTGGCTCTCATCCACCTAACCCCATCACACGGCTTGTAGCTGTGTCAGCGACGCCTTAATTAGCATGTAATTATAAAACTGTTTAGCATTGCACAGGGAGGGCTCGCTGCTCCTCTTCTGGACGCTCCCAGCCATAACACCAGGTCTCTGCTCCAGCACAAGCCACCTTCCTGTTCTCCACCTCAGCCTTAAAATTCCTCTGGCAGAGTCAGCCCCCAGCCCCTCCCGTGGTGCCAGCACGCTGCTACGCAGCTGTCAGCCAAAGGACCCCTGAACACGGGGCACCTGCACGTAGCTGTCTTTGTTTTAGCTCAGGAGTTTCAGAGTCAGGGGGAAGGATTCTCAAAGGAAGGATTTTCAAGGGTTTTCAGCAGTGCCCAGTTCTCTCTGGTTCCCTAGGAGGTACCAGCTGCCTGCCCCAGCCTCGGAAAGATTTCTAGGCTTGCTGAGCTCTCACCCCCCAGAGACTAAAGCCAAGGGAATGACAGTAAAATGCCACCAGCCTGCTTGTTGTTGCAGGAAGAGGAGTTGAGTGCATCAACAGGCACTGAGTATGAAAGAGAAATACATAGGACCCAGGTCTCCCCCCACAAACTTCCCCTCCGCCCAACGCAGAGCCCTCTTGCACGGCAGTCTGAGGCTACCAAATTCACTCAGCTCCTTGCTTTGCTTTTCAAGGCAGCGCACAGCAGCAGTGGGACAGTGCTCCTGCCATGGGAGGAGGCAGGAATTCAGCTGGGGGGACCCAGGTCGACAGGGATGCTCCTGGAGTTGGCTGAGGCGACGTCCACGTGCATTGAGCATCACGGGCTAGAAAGCTGAGCGTTAGTTACATCGGGTACCTGAAGTGTACGTTAGGGCCAGGCCCAGGGTGAAGCTGTGTACAGCAGCGCACTGGTGCCTACACGGGCAGCGAGGCAGCGCTTTACGAAGCTCCATCAGAATAATTTCATCAGCAGCTCCAGGAGCTCAGAGGTTTTCTATTTCCACCCCTCGCTGTGCGTGACATTTCCTCCGATTCAGCAAGTAACAGAAGCCATCCCCAGCGAAGGCAGCACCAAGCCAAAGCTCCAGGAGTTTCCAGCATAAAGCGTGCAGGGATATTTTGGGGAAGAAAATCTGAATTAACCCCAAACTCTACTAAACGCAGCTGTGCCACCGGTCCTGCTGGGTGCTCTCGCACCTTGCTCTGGGCTGGATTCGGGCCCCCAAATGGGGGCTGGGTGGGCTTGCACCTCCCGGTAAGGGAGGGATGCAGAAACCCAGCAGTTGGTTACCATCCCCGGCTGGCACTCCGCAGGGACACAGGGGAGAAAAGAGGAGGAAATGTTGACACACTGAGCCTTTTCTTTCATTTTCTTTGGCATATTGCACATCTAAAGCTTCATTTCAGCTGCTGCTGCTGACATTCCCTCCCTCACAGGAGCGTCGTGAGGATTAACTGACAAAGGCTTGAAACGGTGTTTGAAAGATGAAATGCTTTCAGCGTTAAACACTACTATTTTTCCCACTTGATGGCCTTGTATAGTTTTTTGTCTCCAAGAACGCCTGCCAAAGCATTACTCACCGCTGGGTTTCTGCATCCCTCCCAGGCCCTTTCTGACAGATGTGCCTTTCACAGGCAATTTTTTTCTTGCCCAGTGCTTTTTCTTAGTCCTCAACCCCGGCAGTCCTTGCAGGAATTGCCTAGAGATGTTGCGTGTACACCTCGCTGCCCTTCAGAGCTAACGGGGGGACGTGCAAACGGTGCCCGCTTTCGGCATGCCTGCTGGTGGCCCATCGGATGCAGGTTTTAATGAGCTGGACCAGCAGCAGCATCCCAGTGGCACCAACAAGTCACAGGGAGCTTGGGGCAGCAGCAGAAAGAAAGAAACCCTCCCTGTGCTCCGTCAGCAACAAGAGGGTTGGGTGTGTGGATATGTGAGATGAAACAAATCCCATAGGACCCTTATTTAAGGCAATTTCAACAGAATAGAGAAACCTGTAGAAGGAAAAGCTTGCAGCGAACCCATAGACAAGGCAGCAGGATGCACAACCACCTCACGCAGGAGGCGGTGGTAGCGGGGCTTACAGCAATAATACAGCCCAGGGAAGCACACCTGCACACACAGCTCCCTGTCCCAAAGGCCAGCTTTTTCTCACCACGCTCTGGCTTTCACGGGTGGCCCAGGGAAGTGCAAGCTCTTTGCGGGGCCACCTGGCTGCCCGTCTGCTAATGGGGGTCCGTCCCCAACGCTGCTGCCTCCTGCGGTGCCCCAGCAGCCTCCCAAAAACACTTCCCAGTACTCCCATGTCTCTCAGGAGCTCATGAGAATTCGCTGCTTGCCCTCACCCTTGCTTGGGGCTCTCCTTTCCCAGCGAGGCGCAGGCCCAGGTGCAGCACGATGCAGGCAAACCCCAGGCTCCAGAGTGGGACCACAGCCTGGACCTCCACGGAGGGGAGGACATCCCCAGAGGACGTCCTCAGGACACACAATTTTGTTTTAAAGGACTCTAGAAGTATTAACGAGAGCAGCCTATACTGTTAACATGTGCTAAAATATATCTGGTGCCTTTAATCGATCGTGGCATGGAGTGGGCTTTGCTTCCAGGCCAGGGGCAGTCCCCAGGAGGTAAGGATTAGCCCCATAAGATGTCCTTTTGCCAGATCACCCCAGTTTGCCAGGCCCTGCACCGTGGCATGTGAGATATTTGTGGCAGAGCTCCTGGGAACGAGGCTGAGCATCAGCTCAGTTCAATAAGAGCAGCTCTGGTACGTTTGTGTCTTTGTTATGGGCCAGGTTTGGCTGCAGGCTTATGGCCAAAAACTCCCCAACCCTTCCCAAGGAGCCCGAAATTCTCCTTACTGGAAGTGCCCAGGCCAGCAGGGACGGTGCTGCACAGCACCACCCTGACCCAGCCAGGAAACGCTCCCGACCCCACCGCACACAGAGCAGCACGTCCCCAGCACAGGCTGCCCAAAAGGGCAGACCGTGGTCTTGTCTCCATTTCCCCCAAGGAAAGAGCAGACAGAAATGCTCCCAAAAGCCCTGAGACTCGAGTGTACATGATCATTTCTGAGTGCCTGCAATGACACGATGTAGTTGATGCTGACAGATAGAGGTACTGACCTATATAAGAACCTGTGCTGAGAATGTGGCTATGGAGAGGGACTTCTCCCAGCACTGCTCGTGTCCAAGCCAGCAGCCTGGGGGCTCTCCGGGGAGATCCTGCTCCATGCTGCCCAAGGCAGGGCACACATGCTGGCCCTTGAAGGCCAGCACATCTGCTGGGGGAGGACCAGAGCCTCCCAGCCAGCACCTCGCAGCTGGGAGAAGCCAGCCCAGATCTTCAGCTGGGACTTTCTCTCTCTGTGATTTGCAATATTGCACCCCCAGAGAAGTCAGAAGCCACAGCTGCATCACACACCCTGACAGAGCCTTAATTTTAGTCTCACAACCAAATCTGCCCCATGGCACTGGCAGGAGGCTCTGCCTCCAAATGCCAGGTGTGGAGAGCAGAGTGCAGCAGGCACCAGCACGAGGTCCCTCACCACCTTCTCCCCAGGGCCACACCAACCCCCCTCATTTCCTAGGATCCCCCCATTCTCCCAAGCCATCCCCAGCCCGGCTCCAGGACCGCAGCTCACCCAGGACAGCCTCACCTCTCCACCTCACCCGCACATCAAGTTCAAAGACAAGGCACCACCCCATTGAAACCCCATTCCCCATTTAAACACCCCCCGCCTCCCTTTCCCCGCCTCCAGCTCAACAAGGGAACAGTGACCGTCACCGTGCCTCCGGGCCGCCCTGCCCGCTGTCCCCTCTCCGCCACCGACCTCTTCCCGACGGATCGCCGGGGGCTCCCTCGCGCTGCCTCCCCGCCGAGCCGTCCCTCCTGCATGTTCGATGGCCCAGCCTGTATTAACTGTAATTTTGTACGAAGAGTGACTGTCCGTTGGTTTAATAGAGCGTTAGCGATTGTAATAATTTATTGGCTGTCGGTAATGTATTTATTAGTTACAAAATGTTAATAAAGTGCCAGCTCTTTTCTAGCGTGAGAGGGTTTTATTGTGTCTCCCTTGAGCGTGTGCTGCTTTTTCCCGGCCCTGCTGCTCCGTGCTGTCTGCCACCGTCCTGCAGCGCTGCCGAAGCCACGGCAGACCATCTGTCTGCCCGGCCCACGTCACTTATCCATCCCAGCCTCACGCACCTGGCAATAAGGAATTTGAAAAGGATCAGCCCAAGAGGTGAGTGATCGCCTTTGTATCCGTGTCGCTTGCTGCCGAGTGCGACAACACCAGGGCATGAGAGCAGCCACCTCCACTCCGACCCCTTCTGCCTTAAAGATCTGACATTTGTCTGCGATGTTTTATCTGATCCAAGCACCTGCATGAAAGCCATTTAAATAAAGCAGGGTGATGTGGGCAGCAGGCAGCATGGCTGGTGTCCTTTGCTTGTTGGCAGTGTCCCCGCTTCCCTGAGCTTTCCTCCTGTGCCATGGTTGCAAATGTGTTACAAGCAAGTTTTGCATCGCTTTTCCTCCATCAGTCAGCAAGCACAGCAACAAAAGAGCTATTTCTGGTTCATTTCAGTAAGTCGTGCTTTCTCCCCATTGCAGTGACACAATACGTGGAGCACCTCTCGGTCCCCTCAGAATAACTCGTGTCAGTTTGTTCTTTTGTGTCTGAACCAAAGGCCTTCCAACACTGGAGGCAAGAAACAGAAAGCACAAATACAAACGAAGACAGCAAGGGAAAATTTTCCATCAGCCTGAACATGGGAAAATCAGGTGTTATTCCTGTTGGCTTCGCCGGTTTTCAGTGGTGTAACTTCAGCTGGACCTGGCCTCAGCAGTTCCCGTACCTCCCAGCCTGCAGCCCAGGCAGGATCTCAGGACAGCTCTGAGGACAGTGACCGGCTCAGGGAGAAGGGGGTTGTCTTTGGGTGCTTGTATGGTGGATCCTGTAAGACCTCCCCTGGGATGCCACCATGCTCAGATATCCAGGGCTCGGAAGTTACCAGGGTTATCTTCTGCTTTTGGGGCTTGGATTGCCCCAGGCGCATCCTTTGTTTGTTTCAGCTGCTCCTCCAGCACCACTCCTTTCTTTAACACACATTTATGGAACAAAACAGGATGAACAAAGAGCTAAAACCAACCAAAACCCACCCAGTTACTTGCCACCAAAACCTCAAGACCCAGCATTTTTTGCAAAGGCCACTCAGTCAAGGCAAGAAGAGCCACTTCCATTTGTGGGGGTTTTCCTGCTTTCCCATGAAAAAGTTCTTTAAAAAAAGAAAAAGAATGATAAGGATCAAATGAGGTCCAGAAGCTTTGGAAAGCGACTACTTGGCATTCACAGCTACCCCTTGCCAAGGAAACAACAGCATAATCTCAAAGCCTTTCAAGATGAAATCAGACATCTGCTAAATTTTGCATGCAAAAGCTGCAAGTCAGAGTGTAGCTAAGAAAATGACTCACTAATAAAACATTCATGGAAAACTCCAAAATGTGTAATTGGGTCATCATTTCATTAGGAAACACGTGTGCTCTCATGAATCCAGGCAAGCACGAGCCACCCCGGCTGTGCTGGGCGACCGCGAGCACTGCGGTGCCTGCGGCTTCTCCTGGATTTCACTGTGGAGCAGCTGGGAATGGCTTCGTGTTAATTTCCAGAGTAAGTTAATGATGGAGATGGATCTGAGAGCTGTGCCTTGCCTTCTCTCCCTACCAGCAGCGTGCGGCTGCCTCCAAGCCTCCACTCGCCAGGGCCGACCTGGCAGAGGAGCCGCACCTCGCCTCCTTCTCTCCTCTCCCTCTGTCCGCTCTGCCTCCTCTCTGACAACAGCTCCTGTAGCATGGGGAGAACAGGCTTTGCTCGCACGTGAAAAGAGCAAAATAAGAGGTTTTACCAGTTGCCTCCGTGTCCCTGCTAAGGCTCCTCCATGGTGCAGCCCGCACACCCCCACTGGGCTCCTTGGTGCCCCCCGGCCTCCACCGCGGTGTCTGGAGGCTGAAGGCTTCACAAGGGGCAGAAGGGCGCAGCAGGGACAGGACCTGCCCCAGTCCTTGTCCCTGTGATGGCTCTGCTCTGACTGTCACAGGGTGCTGCTGGTGCTGAGCCCCGGGGCTGTTTGCCCCTCATTCAGCCTCCACAAGCGGTGCTCCACGGGTGCCAAAGGGACGCAGGCGAGGCCAAAAGCCTGCAGCCCCCTTCCCCAGCCCTCTCTAAAGAGAGGAGTGAATGATTTTCTTCCCCCCACTAATTTGAAACCCCAGCACCAGCCCTCGCTGGAGCAGCGGGCGGGGAGGCCCAGGACAGGCCGTGGCCCCCTCCTCCAGCCGGGGAGGAGCACGGGCTCCCCTTCCCATGCCACCAGCTCGCACCCAGCGCTGTCTCACTGCGAGGTTTTGCTCTCTGACCGTGTCAGCGTGGGGGAAGAAGTCCTCTCCTCTAACTCTTTCTCTCTCTTTGCCTTTCTCTCCTCTCTCCTCCCTGCGTGCTCCCTGATGCAGAACCGCATGCACGAATCTCTCATGCTCTTCGACTCCATCTGTAACAACAAATTCTTCATTGATACCTCCATCATTCTCTTCCTCAACAAGAAAGACCTATTTGCCGAGAAGATCAAGAAGTCGCCTCTGACCATCTGCTTCCCCGAATACACAGGTAGGTGCCGGGGCCGCGCCGCACCCTGGGGGGGGACGGGGTCACCGGTCACCTTCACGGGACAGCAATGACACCGCCCACCTCAGTCCACGGGATGGCCGCAGCACCCCAGGGGCACCTCCTGGGGCAGTCGTGGCTTGTGCTCGGGGAATTCATGTGGCAAAGCTGCAGGGGCAGAGCTCTGGGTGCATCCCCAGAGGAACGGCAGCTCTCCGGAGCAGGACCCCTGCGGTCCCACCACGGGGAATGAGAAAAGCCAGAAAAGCCAATGAAGGGAATGCACTGGTCATGGCAAAAGAAGAAAACCAAGACCACGAGACCCACCAGTGGATGCTCGGCCTGCCCTAGGGCTGGCTGACAGGGCCCAGAGCGTGGCTGCAGGAACAGAGACACAAGGCCCTCGAAGCCCAGGCTGCCACCTGCGTCCCCTCACATGGGGCATGCTCCTGGAAGGGAAGAGCCCTGGCACAACAGAAACGGGTGAAATCACACAAGAATTACACTGTTTTGTGAGTGAAACCAACTCAGCTCGGAGGAAATGGAATCAAGAAAGTGCTGTAGAAAGAAATCCACTCTGATTCCTTTTGTGTGAGGGAAAAAATAGGTTCCAGTTGAGGAATTCCAGCAGCCCTCACAACACCTGATGTCTGAGCAGCTTCGCCCAGTGCCCGCTGTGGGCACCAGCACGCCGGGGGCTGGCCCCGGCCCCCAGCAGCACGAGGCTCCAGCATCCCCTGGAGGCTCCACAGCACGGCCGGCACACAGCAGCACTTCCCCTTCTCCTGCCCAGGCCACGTGCTGGGACACCCAAAGCCACCCGGGAGCTTTTTGGCACCTCCCAGGTCCTTCTGCCCTAACGGGGGGCAGCCTGGTGACACCCGGTCACCTCCCTGCGCCTTCGACTGCCACCTGCACCAGGAAGGAGGGGAAGCATCGAGCTGGAAAAGGCAAATAAATCTCCAGATAATGGCTGCTCTTCCAAAGGCGATTTCAGGGGCATAATTCAGGCTTTGTGGCTCTCCGCGAGGGGCCAGGCACAGCCACTCTCACTGCTGTAAGCAGCTTAATGCAATAATGCACATTTTCTGGCTCAAACATCTGCCCCCCCAGCCCACGTTGCAAGAGCAAAACTTCCCAAGGGGCCAAGCACAGACAGCAACGCGTCCCCAAGGGACTCCAGCCCCACCGGCTGCCCCTCATCCATCCCAAACTCCTGGATCAAGCTCCTGTTCAGCTCCAGCTTCTCCCTGAGAGCACCCACGGGTGATGCTGGAGAGGGCACCCAGTGCTCCCAGTCCCTGCCTGCCTGACCGGGGGGCATGCGGCCCCCCGGCCGTTCACCCCTGTGCTCCGCGGGATGTGCTGCGGGGACTCACCGTGGTGCCAGGACCAACGTCCCTCGGGGACCACCGAGCATCCCTCCAGCCCGGGCAGGGGCAGCTGGGGGCTGCCTCCCTTCGCTGGGGGAAATGGAGGAGCGGGGCGGGGAGGGCAAAGCAGCAACACCTGGGGAGGGAGGCGGTGGGGGCAGAGCCCAGGTGCTCGTGATTTGGGGGGAAAAGAAGGGGGAAAGGGGGCAGATGGGGGGAAAATAGGGAAATGGGGGGAGGGGGGAAAGGGGTAGATCAGGGGGGAAGTGGGGGAGAAATGGGGGAAAGGGGAGGGATAAGGGGGAAAGGGCAGCCCCTGCCCCTGCTCCTAGCTTGGGGTGGCAGCACCCATGGGTGTTGTTCCTGCCTGCACTGGGGTGCTGGGGGGGGGGGTGTCTCAGTGTGGTGCCCCTCGGATGCTGGGGAGCAAGGCTGAGGCCCAGGGCCACTCTGATGGGCTGCTGGAATAAAATCTCACCTGAGTTTACAAGAAAAAAAAAAAAAGAAAAAAGAAAAAAAAAAGGTATTTTGCCTGCTCTTTCCAAAACAAAACACTTTTCCAGCAGTGTGGCGGGGGGGTGGCAGTGCCCATCCCTGACGCCCCCGCGCTGTCCCCGCTGTGCCCGCAGGTCCCAACACCTACGAGGACGCGGCCGCCTACATCCAAGCACAATTCGAGAGCAAAAACCGCTCGCCCAACAAGGAGATTTACTGCCACATGACGTGCGCCACGGACACGAACAACATCCAGGTGGTCTTCGACGCCGTCACCGACATCATCATCGCCAACAACCTGCGGGGCTGCGGCTTGTACTGAGCCCCCGCGGCGGCGGCGGCGCGGGGAGAGGGGCGAAGCAGAAGAGAAGCGACGCGGCCACACACACACACACACACACACACACACTGACACACGCCAAGCGAAACGAAAGAAACAACCAAACCGAACGAGAGGAAAAAAAATAAAAACAAAAAATAAAATTAAAAAAAAAATCGTAATCATAATCATGCAAGTTGGTAAATAAAAAGGCATAAGGAAAATTATATATATACGTATATATATATATAAAAAAAAAATCCACGACCACCTTTTTAGTTTGTCTCGAAGAGCTGCGGGCAGAAGGGGGGTCCCTGGTCTCAGCTGGGGGCGCCCTGGGGGTTTTGGGGCACCTCCAGCTCCGGCCGCCCCCCGGTGGGGCCAGGGCCGGATCCTGCCCGTGGCCCCGTGCCGGTGCTCTCGGGGGGGGAGCGTCTCCTCCCGGCGCGTCTTTGAGCGGGTTTGGGTTATTTTCGGTAGTTTTGGTTCGTTTGTTTGTTTTTTTCTCTTTTTTGACTTCTTCTTACGATGAACCGGTTTTATTTCCAGTGCCCCGCGGCCTGGGTCAGCCGCTGCGGCGGGAAGCTCAAGGATGTTATTTTTAATAAAAAAAAAAAAAAAAGAAAAAAAAAAGAGGGAAATAGGATTAAAAAAAAAAAACCTCCCTCCTTGCCGTGCGTCCTAGCTAAAAAGGGAAACAAACAAACAAAAGATCTTTTCCCATTTCCCTTTTCCCGGCTGTTTTGGGCAGAAAGCGCGGCGGCGCATCCTCCGTGCGGGCAGGGACGAGCTGGCGTTCGCTCCCCTCTTTTGGGGCTTTTTGGTTTCGTTTCATTTTTTAAATTTTCCACCTCGCTTTAGGTAAATCCCTCCCCAGCCAGGAGCCAGAGGTGCAGCCGGTGGCGCTCTCCATTCCAGGGTTTTTTCCCCCATTTTTTCCATCCCCTCCTGGCTCCAGCGCCTCGTTCAGCCTCCGGCCCGTATCCAGAAGCACAGCCCTGCCCGGCCTCCACCTCCGCTCCCAAAAACCCCGTGTTTCACACCAGATCGGCTTCCGCGTCTTCATTTTCCCGTTCGGGGTTGATTTGGGGGCTTCGGGGAGGGGTTATACATATATACATATTTTTTTTCTTCTTTTTCTTTTTGTTTTGTTTTTATTCATTTTATTCATTTTTAACTCTTTCCGGTGAATGCTTTTTTGTGCTGCTTTTTTCTCCCCCCTCTTCCTCCCCCCCACCCCATGTCCTCCCTTTTAGTGACTGGTGTTTTTTCTCTCATGTGGGGATGTTTGTGCTGCAAAAAAAAAAAGAAAAAAAAAGAAAAAAAAGAAAAAAACTTTAAAAACAAACAAAAAAAGACAAAAACACAAAAAAAGAGAATGAAAATAATTTAAAAATTTTAAAAAACACACAAAACCACAAAAAGTAAAAAAAATAAATAAAAAATCGAATGTAGTGTTTACATTAAAGCCACAGTTTTCATGACCAATCCTTCACCATTTCTACTTTGATTAGTAACCAGACGTCGTCACGGTTTCACTTTTAAGAGTTATCTTTGCTGAAGAAGAGCAGTCACACCTGTTTAAAAGAAAATGAATAAATAAAGAGGAAACTAAAAATATTATATATATATATATATAAAGCGCCAGGTCTTTCTAAGCCTTTCTATTACCAATCAGTGAGGTTTCTGTGATATATTACACACTGCCAATCTCTTTCTCTGACTAATGGAAAATTCATGTGTAGCTCAATAAAGAGAATGTTTGTCTGTACCCCGGGCTCTCCCCTCCTGCGTCTCCGGCTGCTTCTTTCGCCATGCTCCTGCTTTGCTTTGCCTTTCTAAGGGAAAGAAAAAATGGAAAAAAAAAAAAAAAACAAAAAAAACTTTTTTTTTTCAATGCTGAAACAACCAACCCACACCGATGCTGCCTGGTGCGGGGTGGTCAGGAAAAATTTGGCTTTTTGTGGGCTGGGGGTGTGCGACCTGCCTGGTTGTTGCTCCCACCCCATGCGAACAACGATTTTATCCCAAAACGCCCTCGCCCCGCTGCGGCCCTCCATGGGCCTGCAGCTGGACCCGGACAGGGCCGGGAGGCCGAGGGAGCAGAGCCCGGCTCCCGCGAGGCTTTGGGCAGGTTTGGGCTGAGGGCAGACCCCAGGACTGAGCTCAAGGGCCCTTTTTGGGGTTGTTTTGCTCGCTCCCCGCTAACGCTCTGCCCAAGACAAGCCAGCAGAAGGCATCTAATGGGACCGGGAGCATGCTTTGGGGGGCAATCGCAGCAAAGCGCTTTTCACCCAATAAAGCTGCTGTTTGTGCAAGCGAGGCCGAACCGCCTGGGCCTGGCACGGCGAGGAGAAGGGGAGCTGAGAGCCGCGGCACCCCGGCTGTTTGTGTGGGCCCCGAAAAGCCCCTCGAGGTGTGGTGCATGGCAGAGCCTATGGACGTCCCGGCCGGCTTCAGCGCTTCACTCGTGCCTGGGACAGCAGCGGACACAGTTCCAAAGTACAGATGGACTTCTCTGTGTTGGCGGGGACATAAAACACAGCTGAAACGTGTCTTTGCGTGAGGGGACATGACAGGACGGCCTTGCCGTCCTGGCTGTGGACGCAGTGGCGGCCAGGCATGAGAGGGGACTTTGCACAGCCTCAGGCCCTCACACCTCACCCAGGCTCTAGCTGCGTTCATCCCGGTGCAGGACTCAGGTTTTCAGTTCTTGTCCAAAGCAGAAAGCCCAGCAAGGGGCAGGGAGCACCGAGATCCACCGAGCACACGGCCCAAGGGGCGCCGGAGGCCGGGCACCCTGCAGGACCCCGGTACATGCCCAAAGCAGGCAGCGGGCGCTGGTGGCTCGGCTGGAGCAGGGCCGGAGCTGCCCAGGCATCAGGGAGGGGGTCACCCCTGCCATGGGTTCACCTTGAGCTGCCTCAGGACACAGAACTGGATGGAGCAAGGAAAGCTGGGCTAGAAGGGGCACTCGGTCCCACCCTGGTGAAGTTATTTCTTCAAGGTTCCTCACTTTGGCAAGACAGAAGCAGCTCATAGCGGCACAGGGAAAGCCAAGCGAGCTTCTCCCTGGATGACCTCCCTTTCCAGGGAAGCAGAGCCCAGAGATCACCACCGCTCCCCTGCCCAAACACACCCCCAGCCCCGCTCAGCGCCAGCTCCACACTCAGATGCCACCCTATGGCCAGCCAGGGCCAGCACTGGAGGGAGCCACCAGGGAGCAGGATAAAGGGGAAAGCCACCCACAGGTGGTCAGGAACACAACAGGAGGTGAATCCATGAGGAATTGCCCAGGGGTCTCTGAAGCTCTCCCTCCACTCCTGTGTCAGCTCCAGGACGCTTCCCTCCACCACACGAACCAGGCACCCCCTTCGCTCACCCCCACTGCGAGTTCAGCCGCTGGAGGCTCTGCGACAAGACGGGTTTGTGCAAGACAAGCTCACCTTCTGCTTCAGAGCAGCTGCAGGGTGATGATGAAGGGAACAAAGCTGCCACCAGATTCACACGTTGCACAGCAGGGTCCCTCAACACACAGGGAGAAGGTTGCTGGCCAAGGGCAGCTGCTTTGCTGGTACCTTCCCACATCAGCATAGGCATATGAAATCAAGGAACAGTTTGTGTGTGTGGTAAATTATGGGGCAGTCAAGCAGCTGCAGAGCTTGCGGAGCACCACAACCAGGCTAAGACAGGTTGGGCACCACCATCACCCAGCTAACTGCTCAGCAGCAAGTGGGTCTTCACCCTATGTGGTTCAGGAGGGGGAAGGAAACATCCTCAGCACACTGCCAAGGCGGTGATGAGCTTCCAGCCCAAAGCTAGGGATGGAATTCACAGATGCAGCAGCTCTCAACCCTTAGGTACACTATCAGACAGGTCAAAACCCCACCTCATTTTTACAGTCCTCCAGATATTATTTCTCTTCCATCTTCACATTCACAGCATGGGTGAATTCCAGTCACAGTAACTGGTCTACAACCAAGGGCTTGGGAAAACCTTCCCTAAATCTGTTTGGCTGCTGTGTTCCCCTTGGTCCCACTTCCTATCACAATGGAAGTACAAGTGCTGCATTTACAAACCAAACACGTGCCAGGAACATAAAACACACTACAGAAATTTCCAAACAACTTCCAACACTGACCAAGATTTTATTTTTTTTAAACAATAAAAACAAACAGCTGTGCTCTGAGCAAAACCAATGATCTCAAAAAAAATCTTTGAAGTTTACTAACAGCATTGCAAGGTAAGGCTTTCAAAAAAGGTTTATTGAAATAAATTATTTTCACCTAAACATCAATGCAACTCCTTTCATTAAGTTCACCTTTAAATGTCCCTAAAAACCAACAGTAAAAAAGTTACCAACAATTCTAGATAATACTGGGCTCCTTCTAAAGGACAGTGATGCTAGAACTCACTCATCAGGAATTTAAAAATTAAGTCGCTGCCATGTAAAATTGAACTATGCAAGCTAGCATTGCCGGTTCCAAGTGCATCTCGTGTCAAAAGTTCTTTAGAAAAATCACAGGTTAGCAGATTGGATTGCAGCCTGCCTAAGGCCCAGCTGCCCCAATTCTTCTAGTCTCATGGTGAAGTCGTGGGGTTAAAAATGAAATAAAAAAGCAAGATATCAGAGCTATCTCCAGCCTCTTCCTTGAAGTCCATCCATGTTGCTCTGAAGTCTGAAACAGGCAGGTTTTTCGATTGTACTCCATCGGCTTAATGTAACACTGAATGCCAGGGGCTACAGCCTCCCCTCGTGCCCCTTCTTCTTTGCTCGATTCCTCCCAGTCTCTCACTTCTTTCTGGCCATAAAAGACAAGGGAAAATAGCACAGCCCTGGGGAGGGAGCAGAACTACAAGTCTACCAGTGCAGAATAGCCCAGCAATGGTAAACAAACTATTTTATGCTGGAATCAATGTGAATTAGCACTTTGCTGCACAATTCATGATTTCATTTTTTTCTGCATTATGTAGCTAGACAGCTTCCATCCAATCTAAGACCGGACTTCCCAGCGATACCGCTCCAGCCCTTCCAGCTGGCCTGCACAGCACCCTTCATTCACTCTCGATACAAGCAGGAACCTAAGAGCAGGACCTGCTCATCTAACGCAGGGTTTGCTGCAAATTTCTAAGCTTTCTTCCCCTCTTGGAATAACTCTCCCTGATCTCAAGCTGAACTTGCCAGTGCCCTCTGTGACCTGCACCCAGAGCTGCTCATTTCAAACACACTTTCCCCAGCTTCTGCTGTGCAGTCAGCCTAACACCTCACGCTAGCTGCAGAAATCATGCCCGTGGTTTACAAATCGCCTTTGTTTGTATAGGGGATCAATGTCACATAGAAAATATTACAAAAAGGTTAATTTGTCAGCTGTCCAAACATTATTAGACCACATGCTTTATACAGCAGAGAGGCAGCCAGCTCACTCGGCAGCACAGCTAGCTGAACTCTGAAGTGACACTTTCCTGCTGGTATAGAAAGCGCAGGGTTTTTTTGTATTTCGTTTATTTATTCAACATTGCTCACAAGGAGGAGGAGGAGGGAGAAGCAGTGAGCGCTAAGAGTTTTGCTGCATCTGAAGTCTCCGTTCGGCGGCAGCAGCTAGCGTCCTGCGACGCAGGGTGACGGGATCGGCGGAGGCTCCCTCGGGCAGCGAGGGCTTCTCTGTGGTCAGTTCCTCGTCAGAGGTTTTGTTTAAATAACGCCTACAAGAGGAAAAAGGAAGATGGGTGAGCAGAGCCCACCTCATTTGGCTCTGGAAAATACTCAGCCGGTACATCCAGGAAACAAGGTGGGGGTTAAGGCACACTGAAAACTGGAAAATAGCATGCAAGCACACACAGGCTCTGTACTCAAAGACAGCCCATGGCACACTTCCCAGAGTGGGAGAAACCCACTGCAAGATCCTCGTGCATATGAAAGGGAGCCAGTTCTAGAGGCTTGGGCTCTACTCTTAACCCAGAGCAGCTCACTGAGACTTCAGGTGAGTTACTGAATCTCTGTGTCTCCATTATTCCACCACCATATTCCAGGTGCAGGTGGTGTCTACCCCAAGAAGTCAGCCACCAACAACAAGTAAGCCTTTGACAGGAAGGGCACTCGAGCTGCAAAGCCCCAGGTAACGCAGAAATACAAGGAAGCCGCAGCTGGAGTTCATAACCCAACCCATTTTTGCACGTCGTGACAAAATACAGTAGTTTGCACTTCCACAGCTCTTCAACACAAATAAGGAACTAGTAACCACAACATCAAAAACACTTCTGTTGCTCTAAAAGACATTTTTCAAAGAAAGAAAAGTATTTGGGGAGAAAGCCTATTTAGAGATAAACAGTTAAAAGCCGTCATACCACCAGTTACCCACATGACAGCATTTCAGTATGGGGGGGACACAACTCAACATACTTTTTGTAGACCCTTTCTGTAGCCTCCCTGAGAGGGACAACACTTGTTACAAATGCTAAAAGAAAATTATCTACAGCTCCAAAGTGTTTTTCCTTCCTTATTTTTTTTAAATCAGCAACTACATGCTAGTAAAATTCACCAACATGACCGGAGCTCATGTGAAACACGACTACATACAAGAGCTATTACTAACTGAGATAGAAGAAAGAATTGGTCATGCTCCCTTCAGCAGCACCCACTGGTTAATCATGAGCTCCTCTGGCATGTTTTACTTCGTGGCAGTCTGTCATCTTTGTGCTGCTTGCTGCCTGGGGCTCTCGCTCTGCAGTTACAAAGAGCAGTGCCAGACAACTCAGCTGCAACAGCACACCCAGTGCTGGCTGACGCCTAAGCTAGGAGATAAACTAAGGTACACAAGAGGGCTCAGTACAAGTAATGGCCTCTCACTCACTACGGGCTCATACTAGAGCTCACTGAAGCTGAAGAAATCATCGTATGATTTCAATGAGCTTTGGATCACCACTCAGGAAGCTGTGTGCGTGTTGCAACACATGACACTATTTCAGAACTGGGGTTATCAATGGCAGTTGTCTTAAACAGCAACCTGAGCCTGCTGTAGCAACGTATTCCTTTCTCTTAATACTTTTTGCATCAACCCAGACTTTCAGTGGTCGTAATTCATTCAAAAAACATTCTGGGGGAAGTGTAACTGCGTGGCCAGGCTGGAGTCTTGGGGAGGAACATACTTTCGAGCTTGCTGCAACAAGTCCTCCTTCCGCTGAACCAACATGCGCTGCCTCTCATCAGCTGACTTTGAAAAGCGACTTCCCCTGGCTTCAAAATCTTCTGCCTCACTGGGCTCTGCTTCCATTTCGCTGAATTCCACCATTTCTTCCAGTCTCGAGTTCAGTTCAAGTGGTACTCTCTCCGTCTAAAAGAAAAAGGGGAAGGAGGAGATAGGAAAAGTTATAAAAAAGAAGACGCAAGTCTGTGCAAAATTTGCTAACAGGGCTTCTTTGCATCAAAACAAGCTACAAAGAACTGTCATTTTCTGAGGCACTGGAAGAAACTAGAGCCTCCCTTGGTTTCCTTTGAAAGCCCCAGCCACAGTACAGAACAAAGCTAATTCAAAACACGTTCAAAGCGCCTCTATTCTGTAATGCTCTATCTCGTACGCCATGTTTGAAAGTGATCTCAAAGACATAAACATTAATTACTCATAATTAATGCTGTCTGAAAACGGGGCATTTGATACAGCCAGATTCTGGGGCTGACTTGATAAGCAGCGTAACAGTAAAGAAGCTAAAAGGCAGAAATCCACATGATAAGGGAAGAACAGCAAATGTGTTTGCAAAGAGGACGTGGGTGTGAGAAGGGATTTCACGAGGCCTCGGTAGCAGGGCCTGCAGCACCCCAATTACCACGTGGCAGGACTGCTGGAGCAGGGCTGGCAACTGCCCCAAGCTCAGCGTGTCAGTAGAAGCTGGCGGCCCTGCACATACACCTCTTCCCCCTGGACAGCTGGCAGACATCACTGATGTGAAAATCGAGCTGATGACTGATGACGCCTGTACAGCAGCGTAGGTGAAGCGGCGTATCCCGAGCACGTCCTGTCACAGACAATCACATCAGCTCTGCCAGGGAAAACAAGATGCTGCTGAGCGTGGCAGCTTCAAGGAACAAATCGCCTTGATGAAAGGTGTGAGAGCTGGGCTATCGTTTGGTGTCCCAGAGGATTTCTGAAACAAGCAGGATGCAGCAGAGAGCTGTTAGCCCAGCCAGCTCCTAGGCATCGGCACAGTGTACAGTGCACGGATTTTAGCAGATGATGCACACAGCAAGCTGAGTCACCCCAAAACCCTAGAGATGTCCCCAAAGTGCCAGCTCACTGACACAACGCCTTCAGAGGGCGCCCACCAAGACAGAACTTACGGGAGGGCTCCCTGCAGCACACACATTAATGCTGGGGTGATGAGATGGGGATACTGCTGGCCTGGACCGAGGGAGGATGGGAGAGCTCCCCTGAAGGATCTGATCCTGTTTATCCAGGGCCAGAACAACCTCAACAGATGCAGGAGAGCAGGCACAGAGCACCCCAAGTGCTGCCTCTCATCACCACATCCATCAACAAGAAGGAGAAGGGGAGCTCGGCCAGGTAAGGCAGTACGGAGGGTACTCGTTATGGCCAAAGCCCAGACAAGCTCACATTTCCCCCTCCCCATTAGAAGATGCAACTACACTTCTTTCATGCAAGGTTACAAAGATCCAAAAATCGATCCCCTGAGCATTGTTCTGTAAGAACACAACAGAGCCCTGAGGAGTTTTGAAGACAAAAGGATCAACACTAATTGCAGGAGGAGTTATGACAAGCCTCAGTATCAGAGCAGGTGTCCGATGCAGAAACCTTCACGCTGCAGAACCCACCCCTCCTAGATAAAATCAGTAAGTTCATGAAAACCATGGGATGCCTTGGAAGTGTTCCTACAGAGAGCCACCAAGTATTTAAGCAATGACAATAAACAGGATTCTCAAGGAGGGGCATCAGCTGCACCAGGAAAGCTTCAGCCTTATAATGACAGCTCACTAGGTAGGGCTGAACAGCCCGACCCGAACAGGATTAACAGATAAACACACACACATAAACAATTTAAAGGATGATCTTCAAATACATTTTAGCACATGAAAATACAAGCTTGCAGGAGTAGCTATAGCAGCTCATGGACCTGTTCTTACAGGGAGTTAACAGCAGAGTCAGAAAAAATACGACAGGGATAGAGAGGGAGCACACCGAGCATTATGCATGCTGCTGGAAGCATTAATGTTTCGATATACAACGGGAGAAAAATATGTGCACAGCATCTTATTAAGTGTACAGGCCATCAGTGGTAGAAGCAGCCAATGTTCAGAGCATGATCTACAAACCTTTAGCAATTTATATTGTGCTGATGCCCAGAAATGTCTCTGAGCTACCCTTATGGCAGCACTGACACCTCAAAACCATAAGCTACATTTGGGGAGGGGGAGGAATGTTATTTTCCTTATCTTAAGACCTTAGAATTCTAGGTTGAATTAAGTTGTAACACGACACACAGAGGAAAACCTGCTTTTTATAATAAAAAGCTGCTTTTATTTGAGCATGTGAGCTCCCCTAACAAGTTTGCCATGATGTTGGAGATGTACAAAGACTATCAGTGGGCATATTCATTAAAAAAAAAAAGATGACAAGATTGAAAGCTTGTAAATTCTACTGCCAAGCTGCAACACAAAGGAACTAGAGCTGCCAGGCTCCCTCTTGGGAACTATGTCATAAGGTGTGAAGTTACATTTTTCCACTATTTGGAAATGCAAGTCTCGCCCACGTGCGATGATGAGGGCTCCTAATGTCCCTCCCCTCTTGCATTCAAAAAGCTTCTTAAAAATCAAGTGCAATCTGCTGAAGTAGCTTGTTTGCTGCTAGATCTTTCCACACAGACAAGAGCTTGACTGACTACAGCAAAATATTCTCCTGGCAAAAAGAAAGTCTCTAATACGACAAGTACTTGGTTAAAAACTGAAATCAAAACTGAAGAGAGAGAAAAATAGACTGGAGGTTCTTAAGGGATGGCCCCGAGCTCCCACGTCTCCTCTCAGCAACAGAAAAAGTATCAGCAGAAAGGAGCTGAGCAAGCTTGTCTCCCAGGCAGACCCCTGTGGCTTCGTAACAAGGGTGGTCAGCTTGTTCTGAGCCAGCCTAAATGAACACTAAAGGCACAGAGCACTCGGTTTGGCCCCACATCCTCTAAAAGCACTTGTCTCCTGTCCTGCCAGGGAATGTGTTCAAACACAAATGCCCCCGGCACAACTCCTCCCTGGCAAGGTCCACAGAGGGGTATTTCTGTAGCAAGTGCATCTGCACTACAGTCAGAGGATGGTACGGATACAGCAGGAAGGAGAAACATGGACCAAAACAGACAGGCAGGCAGCAAGCCAGGTCTAAAACACAGAAGTCAAAGCCTTTCGCAGCAAGCCTGCTTGCTTTAATTGCACATCCCCAACTTAAATACAAACAACCAGAGCAGAGGGGCTGGCTGAGCTGCCCCATCAGACACTGGTCTGTGACCCTTGTGCATGCAGGAGGCAGGAGAGGGAGAGCAGCAACTGGCACTCCCCCTACTCCACCCGGCAGCAAGTTCCTCAGTGCATGGCAATCGCAGGTTTCCTCTTCAGCCTTTTTGCCTGCGAGTCCCATTCAGGGCAGTAAAATCCATCCAGTCAAGCTCACTGAAGTTATCAAGTTTAGTTTGCTCCAACCACAGCGCTTTGTTTGAACAAAGGTCTTCGCTGTAACTGACACCAAGCACATGTCAGTGTTCGAGAGCACACCTTCAAGGACAAAAACGTTTGAAGTCCACTCCCAGCTTTTTGAAGTTCAGTAGCGGGACAGAGACACGGGCAGAGCTGGGCAGGAAGAAAGGAAGGGACAGCAACACAAACATACAAGCAGGATCCAAAGCCAGTTCCCAGCTAACACAAACTAGTTCAAACACTGTTTGTAGAAACAGAGATTTTACTCACAAGGAACAGCAAAAACGCCACCAAAACCTTCTAGTTAACTCAGAGTTATTCAAGAGTTGTTAGATCCAGGCCAAGGTTTGCATTCCTATAGTTCTGAATCTCCTACCACAGGCTTGTATCAAGCACCTGGACCCACCCCTCACCACCTCTTCTTCAGCTTCAGCACCGAAGCAAAGCTTCCTCCACCTCGCTCCCTGCTCACGAGGAACTGCTGCTCTTCAATGCCAAGCAAGTGGCAGGTTGGCTATTTAGGCTAATAAAGGCTGCAGGGGTCAGAAAGTCGCACAGCTTACAAATCAACTCTTTCTAACCCAGCTGAAAGGAAGGTTCATAGAACACAAAATTTCATGATTTTGTTAATCCAGGCAGGGGAAAACAAAGGTGCAATGTGGCCTTACTCTACTTGCAAGTTTTCTTCTTCCTGTCTCATTTTTGCTAGGCCATGCTGCTTAAGTCCTTCAGGAGGAAAAGCAAAAAGTCATTCCTGGGGTTTGCATGTGAAAGGGCTACCGTCTCTTGGCCCTGTTTGTATCCCGCTCCGCTCACAGCAAAGCTCCCCAGGTCTGCAGTGCTTCCTCCAGATCACAAAGAGTTCTTATACCCAGAAAAGAAACATTACTCATTTTCAGGGAAGTCTCTGGAGACCTACAGGATGGGAATGGGGAGAGGAACATGAAGAGCAAAGCATCTGCTGTCTTGCTCTTCCCGTTCCATAGATGGGGTGGGCCTGACAGACACAAAGACGTGATCATCTGCTCTTTGCATCACTTGAGAGCATTGAAGAAACAAAGAAAAGCTTAGTAAAAAGAAATACACACAGAATCAAAGGATGGCTGGGTTAGAAGGGATCTCAGGAGATCATCTGGTCCAACCCCTGGCCAGGCAGGGTCCCCTAGCGAACGTTGCTCAGGATGGCATCCAGGAGGGTTTTGAACATCTCCAGAGAAGGAGACTCCAGAGCCTCTCTGGGCAATCTGGTCCAGTGCTCTGTCACCCTCGTGGTAAAGATGTGTTTTCTCGTATTCAGATGGAAAAATAAGAATTCTTTACAAAACCACCGTGCTGAAGTCTTATCAGAGATTACGACACTTCAGTTGCCTGACTGTGAAATGCAGAGGAGGGCAGCCACCAGCCTGATCTGATACTGAACCGAACGCACTTCTCTGTCCATACGATTTCTAATTGTGCTTTTTGGCCATTTTTATGCCAAGTTACCTGGGTGACAGTTTCAGTATCCTCCTGATCTGTACTGTGCCGTTCCACAGGGTTGTTTAATGCAGGTCTAACGCTCTCTGCACGCTGAAATGCAAACATCATGGGTTTAATACAGTGTGTGAAATGACAAAAAGCAAGCCCTTTGAACACATTCAGACTCTGCCTTCTGCCACATCATGTGTTGTGTTCAATTTAGAAACAGATAAGTTAGCAATAAACAGAATGCACTGCGTTGACAGAGAATTCTCTCTGCTTCCCCATACACAGACTGGAACTGCGCTCCAGATAACAGCGCTATCTGATGTGCACACAACCAGAATTCAATATTCTTATTAGCAGAAATTTTGTCCCCAGACTGTTTTACTGAAATCTGCTATCACTAATTAAGAACAAGGCATCATTTTGCCGTATACTTTCTTTGCAGAAAACCTTCCTAAATAGTACAATTCAATTATGTGTCAGCAGAGAAATCAACTGGAAATGTTCTAAAGGCTCTGCACACGAGCAACGGGAAAGAGCTGCTGTAACTGAACAAATATTTGTCTCTAGTCTAGCTAGGACATTTTCAATATATTTTTGGTACATGACTGAATATACTGCATTTACGGAGCTTTAAACAAAGGAAAAACAAATCCCAAGGTTCTGTACATTTGAGACTGTACAGGCAAGCACTGGATGCACCCAGCAGTCCAGTCGCATCGATCAGGGACAACCTGCACGCATGGGTGATAGATTCCCAGCTTCCATACATAAAGAAAGCATCCTGTATTGCACGTGGATCATGCTAAAGCACAGCTATCTGAGACAACAGCTGTTATCCTAACATATCAAAAGGCAAGTAATGGATGTGTATACTTCAATCATACACAACAGTGAGGAATTCTGGTTACGTCAGACTTGGCAATGTGAAAATACATCACATACTAGACAGCCAAAACTGGTTTGGCTCTTCCGACTGCTACGCCTTCGGACAGGTAAAATCCGAAGAATAACATTGCATTAAACTAAGCTGGATTCAGTGCTTTGACTTATCCCACACCCCTAACAAGCTCAGTTCTGTGATAAGACAGACATTTTAGGTACACGGTCTGGTAACTTACCTGTGTGGGGAAAGGTACCTGGATGCGTCCTTCTAAGATGTTGTCGGTGGTTATCTCTACGGAGCGGGTTAGCTGCAGATCCTGTAGAACTAAGTGATAAGGAACCTGAGGGAACATCTCCTGAATCTGATGAGCCTGGAAAAAGCAAGGTTCATACAGTTAGTATCAGGGATAATTAGAAGTTAGCTGGTTAAGTATCTTACCAGAAAAAAAGAAGAGCAGTTCAAAGATGCTATTTTGGATATCATAACCCACATATGAAATAAAAAAATAAAAGAAGGAAAACCCATGCTGGCAGTGACTTACAGGGCAGTATTTTGACTCCATTTAAGCCAACAGCAAAACTGCAACTCCTATGGAGACATCACATGGTCCTGAAAATTTAGGTTCCTGTTCCTTTCTGCTTGTAGATGCACAAGGGCTTCACAAGCTTCCCAACCCTCATTTTATGACAGCCCTTTTAATAAAGATCCGTACAAAATTCAGGTGTGACTGAAAATTAGCTCAATATTAAAAATACAAATATCATTTTGCTTTGCCCTAGACAGGTTCCCAAAATGGTAAAGGACAAGCGGAATAAGCTTTAATTGCCTATTCTCTCCAGCCATCCTGCCTACAAACCAGCTTTAATACAGTCTGAAAGCTCAAGCAAATTAAACCTGAGTTGTCAGGGCATTGTTGTTATTGGATTTCAAGTTACTTAAATGGTATCTGAATGAAATAGATAAAAGTAAGAGGGCAGACAAGGAACATGCTTTTAGAGTCCAACAGATGGGCTTTATTAAATACTAAAATCTGTATTTTAACTAATGCTGAAAGTTAGAAAGGAAAAAACTGAGAACAACACAAATCAGAGTAGAAGGTGTTTGGAAAGCAAAGCAAAAACTGTGCACTAGCTGACAGTGAGTTCAAACACACGCAACTACAGCAAACTTAACTCCCCATTGTACTTATCTGTGACCACAACAACTGACCTAATATTTCAGCCTCTGGTCTTCCCCTTGAAACACTCCCCTAGGGTTTTATTCAGTAATACAAAAGAATTTCACTTAGCTTCTATTAAAAACGTGTAACACTTTAAGAGAAAGGCTCAGGTTAGCAAACTACTAAAGCAGGGATTTTAATATAAATTGTTGCTACTTCTAATAATGCACAGCGATAGGAAATCATTACTCATCCTTAATAAAAGTCCATTTGTGTCACTCTGTCCTGTAAAAGAAAACTAAGCTGACCTACAATGGAGAGTCCCTGCATATTTAACACACCAAATCATCTCCCAACACCTTCCAATTCCCTAACCCCAAGCCCCCTAAAACTTGTGGCCTTACCCTATTGAGGCTTCAACAATCACAAAGGCTATGGAGAGATCTCACGTTCAGAAAACTTCATCGCCTTCAAGAGGCACCTCACTGAACATGTATTAACCTAGGGCACACAACAGCTTAAAGAACTTAAAGGAAATGGCACTTCACAAACTAAATGAACTTATATATTTATATTGCATGATGTCATATCCTTCTCTTTTTGTTCTACATTGGAGTGTTTATCCATGAAGTCATCAAACCTGGAACTTCATCCTCAACACCCCTATTATCACCATGAATCAGCAAGTCAACTGTGATACAGAGAGCCCCATCCCACACTGACAATACTCTCCAACAGATACAGCTATCTTGGAGCTTTGTGTTATTAAAAATATATACAAAAATATATACAAAAAGAAAAAAAAAACAACAGAGAAAGGGGTTGACCAGTTGCCGTTTGGCCAACAACTACATTTTCTGGTTAGAGACTCTGAACCTTTGCTGCTGGAAGTTGTTAGCGAAGCCAAGTACTGAAAAAAAAACTAGAAGTCACACCAAGCAATTTGAGAAAAGGTCTACCCACCTGCTCCTGCTCCTATACCCCACAAAAGTACATGCAACTTTTCTCCATCACTTACCTACCTCTAGCCCTGTCCTTTTGCACATCTGAACCAAACTACAGCCCTAGCTTCAATACAATAACCCTTTTCTCACTCCTAAATACTGTTTTGACTTCCTTCCTCCTTCTGTTCTCTTAACTATACGCAACTCTTTTCCTCCTCGCACAAATAGGAAGGCTGAGGTCTCAAACATGAAAGTAGTCTTACCATAGCGTTGAGCTGGGAGTTGCTGGCTTGTGCAATACCAAGGATGTTTGTAGTGTGCATCACTTCTACTGAAAAACTGGGCAGCCAGCTGGCAATTCGAGAACCTAAGAACAAGAAATCACCAAGGAATCAAGCAGGAATGTTAAGAGGTTCTAAGCGGGTCAATTACTCCTGTGTGTATTCAACTCAAGTCACCGTATTTCCCCAAGGTACGTTGGGGAGGTCTGCACTGCAATCCATCCCTCAGGTTTCCCAAAGATGGAGATGGCTGCAGTAAGTCAGCACCCGCTGGCCTCCCAACAGACAGGACAATCTCTTGAAACACTGTCAGTGGCTTAATGATCTCAAGGCTAGAAGAGGATCAAGAAAACAAGAACACCACGTTTTCTTGCTTTAATGTCCCCATTAGAGGGAAAATTAAAATAATCCAGAACCAAATTCAGTTCTGGAACACTCCAGCAATTTTAGTAAAAACAGGCCTGCTTCTAAACAAGCTCAAAGTGGTTCCAAAATGGGTCAGATAACAGGTGGCTGGCATCACTGAGAAAGTCTCACTATGTGGGGACAGAGTAACTTCAAGTGACTGCTGTAGTTACGTGCTCAGGCTCAGACAAGGGCATGTGGCTGACTCTCTCCTCCTTCCCTGTTTCCATTTAAATAAACGCGTGGTTTGAGCTACACAATTTCTCCTCCTGTCTTCACAGTAATTTTGTGGGTCTTCAAGCCACAGGACAGCACTGGGGAGGACAGCTACCACAACACAGAATGGTATTCCAGATATAAATGTCTTTTGGAGACCTAAAACACCCCAGAAGTGGGAGCCATGCAACAAGCTATCAGCAGGTCTCAGTGTACTTAGAAATGCCTGACCCCTCTCTGCTCGTTATTCTCCCCCACAATCTCCAAAGGCTACAACAATGAAGAACAGCTCACTGTGCAAGCTTGCAGCCTCTCAGCTACACACATAACACAAGGACAGAGCCCAAAGATGAATATTTGTGCTAGTGAAACCTACTGAGAAGCAACAAGACTGCCAGCAAAAACCTAGGAAACTGTGGCAGACAAGCACATGCTGATATCAAAACTATTAAAAAATAAAAAAGGAAGCTATTTCTTATAAATTGTCTCTTGCAGAGAAAGTTTGTCTGCACACACACAGCTCGTCATGGCCTGAAATCACACAGGTTTTGTACTTGTAATAGGCCACTGAAGTCCCTGGAACCAGTATGTAAAACTGTTCCAGCTACAGGACTCCTAGGAAGCAGCTTCTGCAGGCTTCTGCACCTGACAACCACTACAAGGTTACTGCAAACGGAGTGGCAAATGGACTTGTGAGAACTTCACGTTATCCATGGACAGGGGAAAGGTCGACTTTTAGGCCGTCCCACAGAGATTTCCTTTCCAGCTGTCAGTGATTAACCAGCCACCTGGTGGCAAAACAAGACACAGGAGTTTCCCGTTCTGTTGGTCAGCATGGCATGCGATGGATAAATGCCAGTAGTGAAACTGTTAACAGCAACAAATCAAGAAAAAGGAAGCACTTATCGGCACAAAATCTTTCAAGAAATCCCTATAGCTCTGGACAACTTCAGAGACAAAAGAGCAGTAAGAAATATGAACAGAATTCACTCGTATGCGAGGCTGTTCCCTCCATTTATTTGGGCAACAGCAGAGGATGTCAAATGTGCTCAACTCACCATCGAAGTGGAAGAAGTGATTGTGCTGGTTCAAGCGTGGTCTGCCTTCTGCTACTGCCACGGGGCCCAGGTTCTCATCCAGATTTTCCCTTTGGTGATCCTCCCTCACGTGATGGCTGTCAGTGATATTAAGAGACATTCTGCACGTTGGGCAAGATGTATCTTGTTCGAGCCAGGACCGCAGGCATGAGCTGAGAGGGAAACAGTAACGTAGTGAGTTTGCAGCAATGTTCCAAGACATCAGTATCAGAAGTACATCGAGTAGCTGTAGTGTATTTTGTACAGAACATCAACAAGTGCACGTGAACTGCTTTGAGATGATTTGTGAGATACACCTGATGAGTTCCTGACAACTGGCACAGGCTTCTTACTTCTTCCAGATGAAAACGCTCCAGTGCTCACTTTTTATAAACAAGCTTGCAGATTTATCCCAAACTTCAATGCTCTGCCCGCCTACTGACCCTCTAGCTCAGAGCAAGTTTTGCTTGGAAGGGGAAACAAAGTGTATCTTTTGTCTCACAATCCCCAGCTGGAAAAGGACAAAAAGCAACTGGACAAGTATTTCATCAAATGGTTTGGATTGGATCTTAAAACTCATCCAGCTCCAACCCCCTGCCGCAGGTAGGGACACCTCCCACCGAAGCGAGTACAACTCGGGGCACCTTCTCAATAGGTAAATATAAACCAGGGCCGTGCCATGGCAATGCTCACTTAATTCTGAGCATTCACTGTCTTGCAGAAAGCAAGAAGCGTTTAAAATGCAGGTTTCAACACTCAGAGCTGTGCCTACTTTTGATTCAGACTGGTATGACCCAAGAGAGGTATTTTTTTTTGCACGTAAAACCAGATTTTCAGCATGGAAGACTGAATTTCACAGAACTGAACACAACACATATTTCAGGACTACGACACATACTTCAACACTTGGAGGGTATGTTGGTTTTGTTTTGTTTTTCCAACAGATCTCAAAGCATTTTGGAAATGTAGAGACAAAAAATGGTCAAATAAACCCAGCCACCGAGGTGCTGGAAGCCCCAGAGACCCTCCCAGGCCGCACCAGCACCCAGCCGAAGGGTTTGCTGTCGGCCAGGCGGTGCTGTACCCATCTTGTGCTGCAGCAGGGCTTGATCACCTCCAGTAGGATGGCTAAAACCAGGTCAGGCTGGCAAGGTAACAGAGCAACCGCCGTTTTGAAATTGTCTGAGTGCTTCCTAGAAGATTAAGAGAGTTTCTACAGAGCCTAAAAGATTGAGACACCTACTCCAATTAAACTTCAGCTGTTTATCTCCATATTCATGATCTCAGCAATGTGAATCATCCCTGCCATTTACTCCAAACACATGGCTGTGACGGTGTTCACATGACATTGGGAATGGACACAAAAGCTCCGTGTTGGCAAAATCACCAGGCTTTTGTGAGGAAAGAAGCCATTTTTAGATTGTATATAGGGTTATTAATTACACCTATTTTTATATGCAAGCCTAAGTCATTCACTGCAATATGTTCCCTCCCTAAATGCACCAAGGAGGTAAGGGAACTTATTCAGAAAAGAGGCAGGTGGGTCATCTTAGGCACAGAGAAAACAACCTTCTGAAGAGGAGACCCTGGGCTTCTCAAGTGCTCAGGAGGTGATTAAATATTCATACAATTCAGTAGCACTGCAAGAGGAGTCTCTGCTACTGAGGCAAATTATCTCATTAGAGACTTCTTGGAACACAGATAAATATTTATGGCAAGGTTTGTCACAAATGACAACAAATTAGCACACAGATTATAACCTCTGCTCTGACAGCTACCAGAAAAGTAAAAAGCTATTTGCGGAAGGGAATCTGCTCACATGACACCACAGGGAGAATTTAACTGACCGTGCACATTAATCCACCAGGCACTTCAGAAATTCCTGATTCAAACCCCGTATCTCCTTTTGTCACTAAGCACAGATGTAAAAATGTAAGTGCTGCTACAAAAGATCTAAGAAAAGGTGCATCTAAGGTGCACCCTGCCTTCACAAGCATCTACTGTGGTTCACTACTGAGTCAGTGCAAGAAACAGGATGCAGATCATTCCTCTGGTCAAGAGCTTCCCAGTTCCAGTCACCTGGTGACCTCTTGAGCTAGTTTGTTTATCCTCCTTCACAGCCCCACAGAATCACATAATCTGACCTGACCTTCACAAGCGTCCTCGAGCATTCATCACCATGTCTGGATGTGCTATACAGAAAAATATTTGCTGATTTTCTCTTTAAAGTTGGTATCTGAAAAGCACAGAGGGGTCTAACTATTTTTCTTCATCACCTGAAAACCAACATGCCCTTATGGAAGAAGCGAAGACTGGGATAAACTAAAGGGGGGAAAAAAGAGTCTGTTTTACCAAGCATTTACACAGCACAGTGGGTACAGACTTGCCATTGAGATAACATATTTTATCGTATTCTGCCTATCAGCTGAGAAGATACATAACTGTTAGTTTGAGAGGAAATAGAATGGACCAAGTGAAACAACTAGAACACGAAAATGACAGGAGTGAACGTGACCTTTACTTTGTAATTAGAAGCAGACCAAGCGAGCCCAGGCAGGAAGTAATCTCAGCTTTGCCAACAGCTGGCTGCTTGTCAACCTGCTGTAACTTTCAGACATGCCCACATAACCCTTCCTTTCCATGGTCAGTTCCACTCTCCCCAGCCCCAGCAACCTACTTGTGGAAGAGATGGCCGCAAGGGAGTTTACGTGCAGACTGCATGGAGTCCCAGCAAATGGCACAGTCGTCATTATTGACTGCAAGCTCCTCTGGTGTTGCAACTGCAAACCTGCGAAGAAAAAGGAAGAGACAGAAATAATGATTACCCCATCTCAGCACAGCATCATGCGTAGAGAATCCTGCACTGAGAAAACCTTACTCTCCACATTAACCTTCCCTTGGATGAGGGGTGCCAGAATATTTATCTTTTCCATAGCCAGAACTCATGCTGCGAAGGAAGTTTCTCATACACTTCCCTTCCAAGCCTTCTTACAGACATCTCTGAGTATGTCCTAAGTTCAAGTAGCTTTGACTTTATTATCCCCAAGTAGTACGATCATTAGGTAGAGAGCCTCAAGTTCTAACCTGTATAGCTTTGGCTTACGTCATTTTTCTAAGTGAATTTTAATAGCTGTACCCATTAAGATGCCTTCTCGGGATCATAAGCATTTATGGGCTGACTGATTTTCCGCTCAGACAACCCCCACTTGTCTTTGAATTAAAGTATCACATTTTTTAAAATACAGTACCATGCAAGGAGGTACTACATAATACCCCAAAACAGACAGCATAGAGGCGTTATAACAACAGTATTATATATGTATGCTATATATATATAGCATATACTTCACAGTGCTGCTAGTGTGGAATATATGTGAAAACCAGCTACACAATTGCATGAAGCCAGCTTCCAGTGACAGCTTCAGCAAGAAGCTAGAATGTGGTTCTTCCAGGACAATCAGGATGACAAAACCATGTTAAATCACTCAGGTAAGATGTCTCAGATAAGACACTTGCAATTCAAACAGCTTTGTGAGCAGCTTCAAGGAATTTAGCAATTGCATCTTACTGAAAAGAAATAATGCACTGGGGATGAACTTTGTTCTGCAGCTCTTAACCTGCTATTACAGACACTAGATGACCCTTCACAAAGAAAACAAAACAAAACAGCACCTGGCACAACCCTAGATTTTAGCAGGCCTCTCCACTTCTCTACGCTGCCACAGTACTGATGGATGGCCTAAAGTAATCCTGAGGGGCTCTCGGCTCCACTCCACATACAGAACTACTTTCGAGTCAGTTCCAGGTTTAATAAACTCATACTTAAAGGCTGAACAGATTTTTTTAATTAATATTTTGATTAAATTTCAGGCAGTAACTGAGTGGCATGGCCTAAGGAAATTAAAAGCATTTATTTCTATCCCAGCCAACGTCAATATGTGACAACTGAACCAGGCAGAGCTCTGCAGAGCTTGTGCCACCCCTACCACTTAGGGCAGTAGACAATAGAGAAGAAAAGAAATACTGGACAGGAGAGTTCACTTGTGACCAATAATTCTTGTTACCTGACAGACTGCTTTTATAAAAGTCACTCCTACATATCCCTGGAGTGTGAAGATTTAGGAGTTGGATTTGGAAGACCATATGTCTCCAGATCACAACACATCATAGTGTTTCAAAGCAATACAAGAGAACCCCGACTTCTTGACTGGGATTCTCTATCCAAGATAAAAATCAGTAGCCAGAGCAAGTAAGAAGCTCACCTAGCCTCCATGTTTCCAACCACACGCAGGTAGTTCTTGTGCCGCCGAATTCTTCGTTGAACCTCGTGAAACAGGTAACGCAGCTGCATAAAAATCACCAGGCTCGCCATCGACAGCCAGATATTGCCAAACAGCTTTGGGAAAGAAAGGAGGTAAGAGAGAAAAGTGATTAGAAACAAGCACTGTGGGAACCAGGAGAGAGCCACAAGAAACTGCATCAGCTCTTAAGTGAAAAATTTTTCAAGAAACCAGTACTTGAGACCAAACTAACCACACTTGTTCACAGGAACTGCTGCTCTTTACATCCTCAAACATGAGCAGCACAGCATTTGTAACGAGGATAAACTGTATTCAAGTGTCATTCATTTTAACATCCACTGCTAGCAGTGAAAATAATTCAGTCTGATTACTCAATAACAGAGCTAATTAAGCACCTATTAAACAGGTAATTATGCAGTAGTTAATACTTCATAACAAAGTTATTTGTGAGGACTTCAAACTGCACAGGAGGAAAGAATGACAGAACCCCCTGCACTACATTTTCCTCTTAATTTAAAGACTTCTCTCTGGTTGGTTCATATAATAAGCAAAACAGTAACTATATATATTTAAAATGCCTATACCCAACACTCTTTATTTTAAGGTAAGTCTATTTGCCCAACATTATCTCCAATATTTCATACCAGCATATGAATGTGATGCATCAAGTCCAGCGAAAGCAGGGTCAGCTCCATGACAAAATCTGTGTAGTACACATAAGTGCCTTTGCCTTCCCACGTTCCTTCATGGTTGAGATCCCAGAGATGAATTACGTATCTGCGAGAGCAGACAGTAACATTATTTTATGTTTTTCATTAACCCACATTTTTCAGCTTCTGAAGTGCTTCTCAGGCAAGATTTTGGAGCTTCATGACAGACCTGAAAGGCCAATGGTGACCAGAACGAAGAGGTTCTGCCCTACACATCACGTCCTACATGTGCCTTACAAATACACATGCATGCTACTTTCTTAAAGCAAAAGTTACAAAGATCAGGATCTTAAAAGAAAACCAGTAAGATGCCATTAAATAGCATAAATCAATCCCCAAACAGCAGTGCCAGCCCGTTTTAATCCATACCTCAGCACAGTACTATGAGCACCCACTAAAGCTATCCACGCATTGCAGAAATTGTATTTAAAAAGCAGTAGGGGCAGGAATTAACTGCCTTTGCCCATCTCCAAATATACATTTGCAATTCAGCAAGTTCACTACACACAGCTTTTAAATGCACACACCGTGTACACTACCTTCTTGAATAACCATCACAGCAAACACGGGCTACTCACCGTAAAATCACGTGAGCAGTTCTGACTGTCACAAGCAGAGACTGCAAAAGAGGAAAAAAATGACACGTTAACAACATCCTGGCATGGGCAGTGGTACCAAGGCAGGGGCTGAGGGCTCAAACACAACGTATTTGGTGCAGCTGGACAAATTCCTGTGAAACAACGGTCATTACAGATGACTGCATGTGTGCAATATACCTGTAATAAACATGACGATTACACATAAAACTGAAATTTCTTCCACCAAGAGAAGAAATCGATCCGTGCAGAGCTCAAACACCCAGTGCTCACATAGCAGCCATGAGCATCACAGCGTCTAAGCCCCTCTTTTCCCCCCATTTATGTGACATTATCATTTCCATTTCTCATCACTCGGCGTCAATACCACAATCCCACCTTCTGGTGAGGGCAGCACGCCCTTCCTCATCCCACCACTGAAGAAAATGCTGAACCAGACAGCAGCAGCAACTGGAGGAAGAACTGGACAAGCACTTTCAAGTCATTTCCCCCCTTTTGCTAAGATGTGAACAAGGGGTAAATAACTTCTCTCTCCAGCAATACTTACTTCTCTATGAGCACAGAGAAAAAACCTGAGTGCATCAGAAAGTGCAAGTAGACCAGAAGTTTGAAGACAAGTCACCACAAAGGTGTGTTTCTAGACCTCTGTAGAGGTTTCTAGATCACCTCTCTCTGTGTCTTACCCGTCTGGCCCCAGCGTCCCCTCCCTTTGCTGTCCCATCCCAGTGAGAGATCAGGCAGGACGAGCCCCCTGCAGGTTGCCCATGCCACCCCATGGCTAGCAACTGCCAAGAGACACCAAGATGCAAACGATTTGTGAGGAGCAACTGCCAACCACTTCTCTGAAGCTGCCTGATGGCATACCTTCAGCATAAGCATTAAACAGTCATGGAAAAACAGGCAAAAATGCTACCTTCCTGGTCCAGCACTAAAACAGTCGTTCTGAATACTTTTGCATTTGTAAAAAGCATTCTTAAAATGCTTCTTTAAGCATATTTAACCCTCAGTAATGTCTAGCATATCTGCCAACTATTTACTAGGTGGCTTTAAAACATTTTTTTCTGTGCCTATCACACCAGTAATCTTTTGTCCTAATAAGGGCCTCAGGATGAGACACACAAATCATTTAAACAACCCAGAAACAACCAAGAATGTAACTGCAAGTCACCTGGCACCCTATTCTGTCCTCAAGACAAACATCTTTCATTAAAATCTCAATCAACACACCAGCTGCTCCTGGGCATGTCATGAGACCCCCTCCTGTCTCCATTACCCTGTATACAGCACTTTGTTCTCAGGAGGTTTCTGGCTACAGAGAAGCTTTGAGCAGACCACAGAAAAAAGTAAATACGTCCAAATTCTAATCACGGAAGTGGTAAAACAGAACCTGAGCTGCTGGATGGACACGGCATTGAGCACAAACCAGCCTGCGTGGCATCGTCTCCAATAAGGAGGACATCTGTCAGGTAGGAAGCCGAAGACTCCAACTCAGAAACTTCTCAGAGAGGTTAAAATGCAAGTCAGCATTTGGAATCTACGGAATTTCAATGCTCCCCTTTAATTCACCGTTTTGTTGCCAAGACGTGATTTATACCGGTTAGCGCCGAGGCAGCGAGAGCATCAGCACCAGAACAACAAGGACTGGGTCACGGCGATGGTCTGCGGTTCCTCCAGTGCTTCCAGAAAGGCCTTTCAGCGCGCTGCGATACTTTGCAGAGCGCGTAACGTTGCCACCAGTAATGTAATGTAATCACCAGTTACACAACCGGGCAGCCTGAGCGCATGGCAGGACGCCGTCAGTGACGACACTCACACAGCTCTTGCTCTGCTCTGATGTAACTGCTTCGCTGCACACACTCCTGTCCCCCGGGGATGCTGCGCCAGAGGAGGCAGCTGGCAGGTTCTGGTCCTGTAGGAGAACCTGCAGCTGGGAGGCAGTAAGATGATAGGTGCGGCACGAGAAGTTATGCAGAAAAATACACTTATCTGGAAGGTACGATGCTGAGATCCGAACATCACTATTACCAATTACACGGGCTCAGCTGAGATATATGGAACTGGATCGGAGTACGTTTGCTGCAGGAATGGAGAAATTGTTTCTTGAAATAAAAAAAGGTGCAAAGAGGGACAGGATGATCATGATTACACTATAATTCTCCAGTAGCATACATTAAAGCAAAACAATCCTCAGTGTTCACAGACAGAAAAAGAAGAAACAACCAGGCTGTCCTTATTCAACCTTCTCTGGGCACTTCCACATTTCACATCCGCCCTTTGCAGGAAGGAAAACGCTGACAAACGCCACAGAACAAGGGGACGCCTAGCTAAAACCCAAGGAAAACATCCGTACTGCTCTACTGAAAACCCTCAGGCATCAAGCTAAAAATCGATGCTTGCAGAGTCAGGAGAGAGATGAATAGCTTAATGCAACTTAATGTAATTAAACACACACTAATGGAACACGCTTGGCAGGGTCCCTCTCGAACAGTGTCACACGAGCCACCACCAAGAAAACATTTCAGCCTTCAAGCTTCGATGCTTTTCTGCTGAGAGCTCGAGGACCACGAGGTGTCACTGCTCGTACCTGCACTGCCTGAATGCTTTACTCCATTTACATGAGTGCTGCCTACTGAAGTCACGGAAACTCCTCATGGTCACCCCTATTAAAAAGGCGCAGGAAAGAAGGTTGGACAATTTCATATGAGGAAAGACTACGTAGACTAGATTTCTTTTGCTGAAAGGAGAATCAGAAGGGGAACAGGTGAAAGGTCTATAAAGTTGCGAACAATGTGACAAAGAGTAAAGAGGGAATGGTTCTGTGCTGTGTATCATCGCGAGCTATGAGAAAACAGCCTGGGCCGTTATCAGGGAGGTGAGTCACAACAACTAGAAGGGCTCATTTGCGTACACAAAGCAGAGCGAGACCTGGAGCTCATTGCTTTTGAGTACTGCAGAGGCCAAAGTGTAGGTGAGGTCAGTGAACGATCAGGCAGCTTTCTGGAGTTGACCTGTGGCTATCAAACCCAGCAGCAAACCTCAGCTCCAAACGGCCTCAAACACCAGGAGACCTTTTCCTACACACGCTCCATAAACCTCCTCTGCTGCATGCCTACACCTTGGCTGAGGACCACGCACTTGCACTCTCCTTTATTAATAAGCAGACAGAACAGACTGCACTGGAACAAATACCTGGTCCCTATCCTGCAGCCCAAAACACGCCCACCAAGACATTGTTCAGAGCCAAGGAGGCAACAAACACTTCAGAACAGTGACCCTCCCTGACAAACCTGCCCCAGGCGGGTACAAGGCAGACATCCTTCTGCCAAGCCAAGATAAGAGATGCACCATGAATGAGACCCCAGCCATTAGAGACAGACTGAAATCTTCAATATTCTTCCATCACATAACTGCAAACGTGGCCCCACTGCATATTCTCATATTTAAAGGACAGTAAATCAGTGTGTTAAATAACTGAGCTGTGTGACCAGCACAGTACCATACAATGTACCAGCTGATTGTTTTCTTTCCTCCTCACTAACTCCGAGCATGAATTCAAGGTAGTGGAGAAGAAAAATAAATCACACGTGCTGCTTGCTACCTGAACTAAGGTGTGCCTGCGCGACTTCATTGCAGTTACACTGGTTGCCATCCCTGTAAGACTGTCACTTCCACAGCCAGAGTGCAACAACCATCATGTCACAAGCATGCTGATCTTTGCCCCACAAACATATTGATGCTTGCCCCACAGACATATTGATGTTGAGGAGTGCCCAAACACGAGCTGCTCAGCTCACCCGAGATGCAACTTTTCACACAAACAGAAGCAAATCCCATGAGCGTGCCTTAGGGAAAGGATGTTAGTCCTTATTTTCTCCTTTCTGGGAGAAATTAAACAGAAAATACCACCTCAGAGAAACAGGCTGAAGTGCACATTACATGTTCGTGTACACGCTCTCTCTCTCTGTAATGGCTGTTTCAACTAACCCTTCTTGCAATGTTCATGAAGCACAACCATTATTTTTTCATATGCTGCCATTTGATTTTAGCATCATCTTACAGATTTAGCTTCTCATCCTTTTCTTCAGACAAAGAGTATTTGTGGGCTTAAGCTCTAAGTAGGGAAAGCATGCCAATCTGGCAATTATTCTACAACAAAGAGGGGGGATGTTATGCATCTTCAGAGTTTCTTCTTTGTAGGAAGCTAAAAGAAAACCCACCACAAACCAAGAAGTGTCGCGCACCCCAAAAGGAGGAATGAAAAGCACAGCAGGAGCAAGGACACCCGAAAGAAGCCTCACCTCTGCTGCCATGAAAGCCAAGGTGTGCATGCCATGGGTGTAGCCAATAACCGCACAGACGACAGCCAGGCCGCAGCAGGACAGGAGCATGGCGATGAGCAGGGTCAGCACTCTGATGTGGCTGCTCATGGGTGTCGTAGGAGAAAAGGAGAGCTGCAACACAAAAACATAAGTAGCAGGTTTAAAGAAGCACTTCATCCACCCTGCCCTCCATACAAGACCTAGTTCAGGAAAATCTTTTGCTTTCCAGAATAAAACCATGAGGTTTTGCAACCTCAGCCACGCAGCGCAGCAGTAAGTGATGTGGAATAAAGCTAAAACCATGCACCATCCCAAAGCATTGCTCATCTCCCTGTCATTTACATTCACAGGGTGTTTTTTTCAAGCCAGAAGGGATCGTTATGATTATCTGATATAACGTCCAGGTCACCTGTGTGCGAAAAACAGGCACTTTCTCACCCAGTAGTTTCTGTATCAAACCCACAGCATCTGCTTCAGATGAACATGTGTTTTACGAAGACACCTAACCTTGATTTAAGGGCTTTGAGCAACAAGAATAATTACTCTGCATGCTTTTGTTTTTTATCTCACAGCTAACCTCTATTTGTCCAGCTTTATCTTCCAGAACTTAATGACATTGATAAAACTAGACGTCTCCCCCCAAAAACTCACTTGTGGCTAGAGACTGCTGGACAGAGCCTACTGAAAATAGTTCTGTCTCATTCAGTAGCATAAATAACATATTAATTATCTAAACTACTTTAACAGTAGGCTACATCTGGACTGTCTAAATCAAAAATGACCCAAGAGGCGATGGATTTTAGCATTCCATCCCCGTATTTTCCGGGCAGGAAGGGGAAGAACGGGACAAGACAACTCTTGTCTGACTGAAGTTGACTCCCATGCTTTGTTTTTAAATTGGTCCTTTCTTCCTTGTTTTATATACATGCTTTGAAGGCAGAGGGGTATAATAAGGATTCTTTCCCACATGAGCTTTGTTCTTTTACAGCTTTCTGAACTACAGCAAGACTACCATATGTCTGCCTCATTCAATTCTGCCTCAGTTTTCCTAACCCCAACCAACCTAGTTTTCAAGCTTAGTGCTTGGCTACCTGTGAATTAACAGGCCTTACTGGATATTAATAATAATAAATGGCAAAGCTACCAAAAGGAAATTCATGGATTCAATTTAGTTCAGAGTTTTATCCAGGACAAAGGAGCTGAGGAAAACGTATGCACATTATAAATGTTTAAAGAGCAAGTTTATGGTTTGAATTCCAGTTCCTTCTTCATTGCCTAGCTTTCCTGTGTCTCTCAAACAAAATTATTCCTGGTATTAACAGAAACTGGATATAGCTTATGAAGAATGTTGTGCTCTGTATTATAAAGACATTGGCAGTCAACACTGGGTAGATGTAAATGAGCTTGAAACACGAGCACAGAATTCACAGAAGGAGGTTTTATGGACCACTCCTAGAAGGGCGCTGTTCTAAGGGATGTTCTGTTGTCAAGATTTCTTCACTGAGAAGAGCTACGAAAACATCTCACAGCATTATGTAACAGTAATTACAGGGCACACGTAAGGAGCCATTTATTAAAGAAAATAAACCTCTTCAGCTCTATTTATCTGCTGGGAAAACCGAAGGAGTAAGATTGGCATGGCATTCTGAAGCAACTATTTGAAGTTGATGGAAGGTGCACATGTTCAGCACCTCAGGTGGGGAAAAGGTCTCAGTGATCTGCTTGCAACCTGTAATGAGCCAGTGCCTAAACCAGAAATGGAATTTGCATAACCCAGAAGATAGCCCTTAATCAAAACTTACATATTCAAAGCGATCCTTGCAGAGCTGAACCATGAGATGAAGAAACACGAGCCCAGAGAACCAGAGGCACCACATGACCACTTCTTCCACTGTCTGAACATTCAGCACGCCAAAAATAAAGATGAACTTGTAGAAGATGAAATTCCAGAACTTATCCTTGAGATGCTGAAAAGGAAGGCGTTTGGTTACTGCCGTGAAAGCACTGATAATCCACATGCATAAAACTCCCTGCCCCAAGTAAATAATATGTAGGGGAGTGAGGGAGGGGGAGAGAGAAAGAAGACGGACACAGGAATATGACAGTGTGTTAGCAAAAGCCAGATGCATACACATCTGTAATAGTATTTGTTACCATTACTGAATTAAAAAAAATACTAAAAACATTACAAGTCCCTAATATTTGATTTTCCACACCCAAGCAACACAGCTACTGGGCCTCAAACACAAAGTTCTCCCTGCTGTGTTGACCAGAAGAACAGCCACATTAAGTTAGAGAAGATGTCCAAACAGCCTAGCACCACGCTCCCAAAAGTACCTGTCAGAAGTAGAGACAAAGGTAAGAAAGTCAGCTCTTAAAAAGCACAGTGCCTAGAGTGGAGAATGAAATGGATGAGTAATAAAAAAATGATTCCCATGCACATGCAGCACGAAAGAAAAAGTATGATCTTCTCAAGCAGCAGACAGAAAGCCAGCTTGTTGGGCAGAGAAAAATGTTATGGAATAGGAGGTTTGGTTAAGGAACATGATGAAATCACCAGGACAAGCGTTAAGGCAGGCCCAGAATTCCTTCCCAATGCTGCCAGTTTTGGCTCACCAATATTAATAAACTCTAAATGAGGACTGAAGCTTATCCCACTGTCCAAAAGCAAATGGATCCACAGTTACTGCCTGCCACTTCTCGTTTTAACAGGGTGGAGAACGTCTTGGAAATTATCACTGGTTACAATTCCACATCCTCGCGGTCAACACAGATGAAGAAAAAATCCGGCCCAATGCAATTTCAGAGTGCGCTGTGCGTAAAACACCTCATTTGGAGGCTGTAAGGGGAGGGAATCGCACGCACAACAGGCTGTGAGGGATCCATGGCTATTTGTGAAGATTTAGGTGCCTCGGCTCTGCGTGTCAAAAATAATCATGGCCTGATTTTTCCTAGAGCACTGCAATTCCACAATTATTTTTAAAATATACTATTCCAACCACTGCCACCGCTTTTATCTTTTGCGGGATCCTGATTAAAAAATAAAATGGGGCTTTAATGGTCCTCTTGCTGAATTTTTAAAAACATTCTCACCTGTCCTCAGAGCAGGACGAGCAGTATGAGCCTTCAGACGCGATCACCTCCTTTCCCTGAGCACATGCCTACCTACTGCCTTCCACCTGAGGTGGATCGGCCATCCGCTCAGTGCCTGGGGCTGGAGGGCACGTGCACTTCTCGAGCAGTCAAGGCGCACAGGAAGGTACGAGAGGGAACTCCAGCTGCCAGTGCCGATAACTAACTATGAAATGCAACAGAGAAATGCTGCCAAATGCCATCGGACTAGGGAAGGATATACGGATGTTATAAATACTCTGAAACGAGGTGGACTTGTAAGAAATCTGACGAAGTTTATTAAGGAAGCAGGATTTTCAAGCTGACTGAGGGCTTATAAAATATCATTAAGACAATGAAAAAGAAAGGTTCTATCCAGACATAAACTGGAAGTTTGTAACTGCAGACATACCGGCTAACTACGAGGGGTTTCTCGGGTAGATTGTTTTCTGTCAGGTGTTATTGGACAGCATTTTCAGAAGTGAGAACTCCAAGCAGTAGGAATTAAATTTGTTTTAAAACGTATTGTGCAACTTAAGCAGTTCCATATAGAAAGCCACACAGTCACACACCACAAAATTATTCAACGCCAGAGACACCAGGGCAATGCACTGCTCTCCTACCTGCCTCTCGCTGACACGAAGAGGACCAAACACCACATACTGGATGAGTTTAGCAACCAACATCAGAAAACAGCAAGCAGTGTTCACTAGTACCTGCAAGGAAATAAAGAAGTCAGTAACAAATACTTTTGCCCTACTAAAAAAGGGAGGGAGAAAAGGGGAAAGAACAAGTCTAACAGAGCCTTCCATTGTTTATTAAATAGTTTTGGCTGCCTTTTTTTTGTGTGTGTGAAATTTAAGCCTGGCCTCTTCTAAGACAGGGACAGTAGCTGATAAGCCACAACTTTTTTCTAGAAATCCTAACATCTGATATACCAGTAAATCCAACCAACAAACCCAGCGCTTCGTGATAAACTGTTTTATGCAAATTAGCAAAGTTTAGCACTAAGGAGCATGGGGTCAAAACCTACAGATGGCCAAGCTGGTCATTTTGCTTAACGTACAGGAGGTGCATGTTAAGCACGCATCTCAAACAACTCCACTTTGAACCTGTTGTTACAGGAAGAAGATTCAGACATGGTCTTGAAACACACAATAGCACGCAAGCTTTCTGTAACAACCCTGCTCACATCCTTCCTGGGAGACTGCTTTAAAGCAAAGCAGTAAGGAGCTGAACACACGGGCCTGGAAAACTGTTTGTCATATCTGACGAAGAAATTTGTAATTAACTATTGACCTACCCAGAACAGTAAAAGGCGGGGGGAGGTGACGATGCAGCATCATCCTGTCATGTCTCAGACACACAAACAACTTTTCCAGGCTCTTAATTTAAGGTCCTAACACCAAGTTTCCAAACAGCCTCAGCAGGCTGCATGTGCTCAGCATTCTCAAAATCAAAGCCTCGGCCAAGCAAGGAAGCTGGACGCCTGCATTAAAACAACTACCACCTTTCCCTGACAAACAGCAGAAGGTTAAGCAGCAAGAGTTCAGCCAGCATTTCTGACATCCCCTTGTCGAGCCTTAACTTCAGCTAGACAACAGAGAAATCAGCAAAGCGAGAATCACTCGTTCACTCTTATGCTATTGTCACCGAAACTCATCTGGGCTTCGAGAGGCATAGATTATTATTCTTTTTAAAGATGGTGTGGATGCTACCTCTTATTTACGACTTTAAAACATAAAAAATAAAGCAAGCGAGGGCCCCAACAGCTGATACTGCCTCTCAAAGATTCCTAGCTGAGCCACCAGCGCCCTGAGCGGTTCCAGGGCTGCAGGTGCCCCGGGCCCCGCTGCACCCCCTCCGCAGCGCCAATTTCCCCCCAGTTTCGCTCAATTTCCCCCAAACCTCCCACCGAGGGGGGCTCGGGCCCGGCCGCCCGGCTCACCCCGTCCCTCTCAGCCTCACCCCGGAGGCTCGGCCCGGAGCAGTCGGTGCCAGAAGAGGGCTCGAGCCGAGCCCGCCGCCCCGGCCCTCCCGCCCACCGCCGCCGCCGCGCAGGGCCCGGCCCAGCCTGGCCCCGCCGCAGGCCTCGGGGGGCCCCGGGGCGGCTCGGGGGCGGCGGGGCGCTGAGGGCCGAGCCCCCGGCGGCCGTCCCGGGCCTCACCCAGACGCAGAGGCTGTCGGAGAGCAGGAAGGAGGCGACGTCCAGGGCCCGCGGCCCGCCCCGCGGCTGGGGCTCGGCGCCGTCGGCTTCGGGGGTCCGTCCGAGGGCGCGGTAGGCGCTGAGGGCGGCAGCCAGCAGGGCCAGGGCGCTGAGCGCGGTGTAGGTGCGGAGGCTGGGCCAGGGGAAGCGCTCCAGGAACAGCAGCGGCATCGCGGAGCCCCCCTGCGGGCCGCGGGCCCGCTTCCTGAGGCCTAGAGCCCGCCCGGCCCCCGGTACCGCCCCTCGCCGGGGCCGGGCCGCGCCGCCCCCGCCGGGGCCGGGGAAGGGGAAGGAGGGGAAGGGATAAGGGGAAGGCCCCGGGGAGCGGCCACGGCTCCCGGCTCGCTCGGGTCGGGGCGCGGGGAGCTGAGTCGCAGCTCCCGGGTGCCGCCGGGCGGCCGTTGGGGCTCCCCCGGAGCCGGGGAGGGCCGGTTCCGCCCCCCAGGCCAGGGCGCGAGCAGCGGGGCGGGCGCAGAATGTGGGAACAAGGCTTTGGAAGAGGTGCAAGGGAAAACTGGAAGGGTAAAGGCAGTGACTCAGCCCGCTGAGTATGTAACAAAAAATGCACGTAGATGTGGGGGCTGCCGCAACCTGCAGGAGGCTGAAACGCTGAGAGCAAGCTCAAGTGTCCGGATCCCTCGCACGATGACACAGCACGCTGGGCTGCCACAGGAGTTCAGCATAATGCAGAACCGCCTGTGTGTGGCATTGGCAAAACGCTTCAATGTGAGCCTAGCTCAGTCCTGTAGCTACAGACAATATATAAAATGACTCTCACTTCTATATTTAATTGGCTCTCAGGCCAGTCCAGCAGAAGTGACTTGTGTTAGTCTGTTACTTTCTTAAGGGGACAGAGAGGGTGAAGGTGCACATTTTATTTTGTGAAAGCCCTGTACAAACAGCAATGCCTACAGATTATTGTGGATAAACTTTTAAAAATGGCTACCCATGGCTTTAAGTACTTGTACTCCAAGTTAAAAAAAAGGCTCAAAAATATATTGCACCTGGTTGTACTTTTAATCTCTCCCCCAGACTAAGTCTCTGCTCAGGGATGAAAATTGGAGCATCCAAACGTGCCCTGAATGGTCAGATCCTCCTCTTGTTCTTGAGGTTTTCTGTATTCCTCAAGGAAAGTATCAAATTTTGAAACATGTTCTTAAAAGTAGAAGACAACCACAGAAAAAAAAAAAAAACACTGAAAGAGAAACAGAATCAGACCCATTTTGTTTAATGTTGTACAAAAAAAATGGTGAGTATTACAATGAAAAGTGATTAAAACACTGATATCTATCACATTGCCATCCCACTACTTAAACAGTTGAGATTCACTTCTCTATTCATACAATAGAAAGTTCAGTGGACTTCAGGTAAAGAACAACATAAAAAAATCCTTGTCACACACATTCTTTTCTCTACATTTTAAAGCTGTGCTCACAGAGACGGCTTCTTCTGTCAGACTCTTCAGGTATATGGGAGCTCAGTTGTAGATAAAGTTGAACCTAAAATTAAAAGGGTTATACCACGTGAGAGACTTCTGTTGTTTTTATTTAACTGACGTTTTGGAATGAATAAGCACACATTTGGGTTTTGTTCTTGATAAGACTCCATCTGACAGAGGAAAAGCAACTTTTTTTTTCCGTAAGTTTAGCATAGCAAGAAGCGTTATTTTTAACAGCCAATGCCATGCTAGCATTGCACATCAGTCTCTTAAGGCTGCAAAAGAAGTAATTATTTCATCTCTTAAGAGAGCTTCACAGATATGAAAATACCAGTGAGTTATGTAACCCATCAGCAACTCTTTCACAGCATTTGTTGCCAGAGCCAGCTTTACACACTCAAGAAGGTAGCAGACAGACTGAACAGAAGAGCTAGTTCTTGTCAACTACATTTCCCAGCAGACAGAGGAGCACTGTACACACGGTCACAAAGCAAAAGAAAGCCTCCATCTCAGCTTCCTGATGTCCTTCGTTGGCATGCAGCTGTTTCACTGATGCCAAACTGGAGTTTGGCTGTGTAACAGCCAGTGCTTCCCTGGTACTCAGGAGAAATTATCTGCTACCTTTAGACAGAGCTGGGAGGGGGAAAGGCCCCAAAGCAACAAGTGCCAAAATTGAGACTAGATGGAGGAAAACGCGCAGCACATAACTCAGCGCTTCAAAGAAGCATCTTGGCTTTTCCTCTCACAGTGTCCCGAACACTTTTAAGAAGCTGATACTTAGTGCACGCGCAGCTTTGCCCACGCTATCTTTCAGCTTTTCCTTTGCTAAAATTTCCAAGTAGGATTTTGGTGCTGGTAAGATGCAGCCACTGCCTCTGAAGTGTCCACACCATCTAATATGTCCTCGTGTCCCTCAGCTCTTCACCTGACATCATGCATCCATCACAGTTTGTCCAAGACAGAATCTAATCTCTTTGGGATAGCTGCAGCCTTTTCATAATTGGATTCTGTTGTGCCTAGCCTTGCTTTGGTGTCAAAGTTCCCCCAAACTACACCACGTACAAACATAATATACCTGCTCAAAAGTTGAGGAAGGCTGGAAATAATAGGTCCATATCCCGGTGCATTGTCGTAGAGCTCAAACAATGGTGCAGCGACCAGCTTGTAATTTTTGGGGACTGCAAACAGAGCTACAAATAAATGGGAGTTGATTAATATTAAAAAAAAAAAAAATACACCAAGCATTCAGACAAGGTAGCACCCCCAGTCTCTAAGCAAGATCACTACGTACAGCACTGTAGTAGTAGAGCAGGTTTATTCCCTTCACAATTAAGTACAGAGCTGTACACATGATGTGGGAGCAGGAATGGGAATTTACTAGGACCTTGCGTTCAAAGGATCACCTTTGAACTAGTTCAAAACTGGTACCAGAATTTATTTTTTTTAATTGATTAACTATAAACAACTGCAAGCATATGAAAATGAACGTGCTACCACATTTCCTTGCATGAAGCGCAAGCATTTAGAGCTTTATAAATACAATATCCTGTTGCAAACACACACTTACCCTTTTCTTGAAGCTGGACCAAGAAAAGCTTTTTGTGCTCTTTTGGTTTTGTAATATGAGCTGGGATATAGGGATACTGGAAGAAAAATAAAAGGTTTGGTTGCACAGAGCTTTGAAAACACCGTGTGTTCTTAAATGCTCATTTATAAGTTAGCAAGCACTGTCCAAGTTTTCAGCATGTCCTACGTTGTTCTTTCATGTCAACAAATAATGAAAACAGCTTTTGTGAAAAAGGATCAAAAAGGAATGCTGTTGCCTTCACAACTCTCAGGAGGATCTCAAGAGGTAGCAATGCTCATTACCAGTTAACACAACCCAACAGAACAGAAACGTATAACAGCAAACTGAGCAAGTGTGCTCAGAATCGAAGCATTCGCAACTAGAGCAGTCAGACCAGACCATTTTATTCACAGGGCATCTGCTCCATATGTACCAGTGAACGAGCTTCCATGGTGGTTACAATAGCTTAAATGAGTTTAAACAGTGTGCCCAGCTTAGCAAGGGACTGGAAACTATTACATCCTGCTTTCTCATCCATCTGGACAGGTGCGAGGAGGCAGAGGGAGTTTCCAGAAGAAAAACTTTGGAGTTTGTTCTCAGTCACAGAAAGTAGATGAAACATATTTAAAAAAAAAAAAAAAAAACAGAAAAACTAATGACTCACGTAGCAGGTAGCCTAGAAGCCCAACTGGCAGGTTGAAAACTTTTGGAAAAAATGATCAATACTTAAGAAAATGAAAGCCAAGAGAAGCGCTCACCTGCGGAGGTTCAAAGTTCGGTCTCCACCAGTTGCCAATGCAGTCATCGATCACCCAGTCTTGCTGAACACCATCCTGGCGGCCCAGTATCTATCAAATACCCAGTTACAGTCAAATTAAATACTTCAAGCAAAAATTTTAGAAAACATACAGTGGAAGCACAAAGAAAGACTTGCTGTAATAAGGGATGTAAATTAGGACTACTCTGGAACAGCTTTTTTTTTTTTAAGAATATTTGTGTAAAGTGAGATTTTATCATAAAAACCTCTGTTGACAGGACAAGGACACTTTAGAAAACATTTCAAATTCCATGCTACATTCAGTTGTACTGAGGGCCACACGACCGATGGGAAGAACAAAATGTCATGTTATACTACCTGGCAGTATCAACTGAGGTTCAGCAGAGCGCATTTAAGCTATTAATTGGTATGTTTTGAAAACTGTCTCAAAAACTAGTCCTCAGTCGTGCCCAGCATCATAGCTTACAGCCCATCTGCACACTCACTTGCCGGAAGACAGCCCAAAAGCAAAGCTGCAAACAAACACAGGGCTTGAGCGGTAGGTAGGGGGGCTGTCACTGGACCACTCGGTCACCCTCTCACCAAGCAGGTGAAGGAGAACTTACTGTTTTACTTCGTTAGCTACCCAAGAACATTTTACAACCGAACACAAAGGCATCAGAATAACAGAAGCATTAAGGAGACTACTTTAATTCTTTGGCTATTCAACTAACCCCAGAATAATTCGACATTCTACAACATTCCAGAATTGCAACGTAACAAAAGAAAACAGACCTCTGTCATTAAGCGTTTGAGCCCCTCTACCTCATCTTCTCCTGGATTGAGTTCACCACCAGGTCTGTTAAAATAATCAATGATTAAAGCTAGATTTAGGTGTTACAGTACTGACAGACTTTCACAGGTAAATTGGGACATGCTTCCAGGCGGGGAGCTACGAATTCACTCAAGGCTCTTGCATCTGAACTTCCACATCTAAACTTGTCAAAGCTGAAGACAAAAGGATAGACTTCACCAAAACTACAAGGGCTACCCTATGTCCCTTTGGAAAATAAAATTGTACACAATACTTGAACTCCAATGGGACACAGTATGACGATGCACTTGTTAATGAACAGGGCATTTCAAAAGTAAGACTTCAACAACAATACAAATCCATCAGAAATCGAAGAAAGGGTTGTAAATATCAACTGTGGTTGTTCTCAGCTCAAAAACAGCTCTTAGTGAAGCATACAGAAGTGGGGAACCAGCCCGCCTTTAATGTGAGATTCATGGAAAAATAAAAGGACATTTAAATCATCTCAAGTTTTTTTGGAAAATGGTCAGAGTCTAGCCTACTTAGTCCACAAACACACCCCAAATCAAGACATCAAAAAAGCATCTGAATGCCAAGTTAGATTTTTCCCCCCTCACTTGAGAGCAAACACCACACGCGTTAAAATCATACACCGCTTGTGTTACTGGTTGTAACTCGTCTCAAGTCCAGTCCACCCAGTTTAAAACAAGAAAACAAGCTCCACCACCACAACCGTATGGCCCAAACTAAAACTTCACCCCAGTAGCAATAGCTATTAAACTGACTGACGTGTTTTTCCTCACAAATTCAAATGCCTTGCTTACTGCATCCAGCCCACCCGGGAGTTTTGTAAATGGACCCCGTCCCGCGTTTATCAGGGTTGATGCCCTGAGCTTCACTTCACCATTTCTGCAGCCGTACCGTAGGGGTATTTGAGCGTAACGGCTTTCCCAACGGCGTAGGAACAAGACACTGTCTCTGGTAGGAGTGTTGAACAGGAATGCTGATGCACTGTAACTAAGATTTCCAGTTGGTCCAAAACCAAAGTGACCCCCGCTCATGAGCAGAGTCAAACACATATTTTAGAGGAAAACATCATCCAAAAAAACTCTTCCCAGACTACGCCCTCGCAACAAACGAATCCCCTTCAAAATACGTATCAGATTCGGTCACATTTTAGCTTCTAATAAGCACATGTAGAGGTCTGGGCCGTTCAGGTTGGATCAGGAAGGCAGATTCAATAAGCAGAGACTTACAGCTTGAAGAAAGTCGTCCCCAGCTGCAGTAACAACACGTGGGGCAGTCTGTGCTCGTGTACGATCAGAACCCCTTCCACCGTCCGCCTCATGCCGATTTTGTCAAATTCTTCTCTCATGCGTTGAAAGCGAGCTGCCACGGAACTGTCCTTCTCATAAAGGGGCTCCTTTGTACCAAACGTGTAGTTGGTAAGAGGATACCTATAAAGGAAAACAAAAATCAGTGTATGACAAGAAAAACAGATTTAAATCGCGAGCACACAGCATTTGCCCCGTGGCAGAACCACCCCTGCTTGAGCCAACAGTAACTCGGTCGCTCTCCTGGGCTAGGTGTCGGTGGCCAGCTGAGCTGCAGCACCCGCGTGACACCGAGATCTGCTCGAGGAGGTACAAGTGCAGGAAGCCAGGCTGATCGGCCACGCTGTCACGGTGCCGATTCAGAAGCAGGCAGAGAACTCCAGATGCGCCAGCAACCCGCTTTGGCCTGCGCACCGCAGAGCACAGGCAGCTGAGGCTCTGAGAGGAGCTGGGACAGGGACGGGAGAGCAGAACTGCTGGGAAGGATGGAAGCTGCGCAGGACAGCCTCCGTTTGTGCAGGAGCGATGAAGAGCCTGAGAACTGATCTGTTACAAGAGGTTTTGCTTTGCAGGGGAAAATCAGATGCCTGGATCACGGAAGGGGAAAGCTGAGTGTCAAGCGCAGGGCCGGGAGCCTGAGGTAAGAAGAGCTCGAGCAGATCACGCAGGTGGTTTAGGTGCTGGACCTCTGCATCCTCCAGGGACAACGCGGCGTACCCTGAAGGGATTTCTATAGGCAACAGGGACTGAGCAGAGAGAGAAGAATCAGAAGAAAGGAAAACTTGAGCAAGAAATGAAACAGTTCAAGAAGGCACAGAGAGCAACAGGAGAACATTACTGCACAACTAAATGCAAGTAACAAAGAAATCACAAGCCGCTTCCAGTTGTTGGAGCCATTCTCAGGTACACAAGTGAGCCAAAATTAATTTCCTGACTGCGGATACCTTCATGAGCAAGCTTCTCCCCCTGCACTTCGAACCACCTACATTTCCAGTCATTTCCTTTCTTTTTGATTCCCAGAGAGCCATACCAATAACCCACTGTGGTGCCCTGTAATAGCCTATACTACAGGTGTGTGAGTACATTAGCTCACACCTTTAAACTGCTAGCTCATGCTTTACAAAAAACGTTGACAATAGTTTCCCACTGATTCTTCTCTTCAGAAACACCACAAAAATATTCCAGCCTTAGAAACTAACATTTAAACTTCTGCACTAAGTCTCCAGCTGTGAATATTCCCAGCTACACCAAGCAGTACGCACTAATTTGTTTGATTAAGGGCTACCAATGAATATGGACTAGCGTAGGTCGCATTTACTGCTTTGCAGCTTGGCAGGCCTGCTTCCCAAAGAATGCATCAGAGTTTACCCAGAAAAGGCAGCAGAAACAGAAGCCTTCTCATGCAATGAAAGTATGTGCAGCAAATAATTGCTATAATTGCCATAGATATGAACTTTGTGAGGTAGCTACCAACGTGAAGTTGAATTAAAACACCTGGCCCACTCAGCAGCAGGAGATCTAACCACACACTGCTGCCCACGCTGGGTGAGCCCAAAGGCAACAGAGCCCCGTTGCTCTCCAAGAAGTCACCCTGAAAGCTGCAGGAGGGGCAGAGGGGCCACCCCTCGCTCTGTGCCTCATCTCCCTGACCCCCTAGAATCATGGAACCATAGAGTCAGTAAGGCTGGAAGAGCCCTGCAAGATCAGCTGGTCCCACCACCCCCCTACCACCACCATCACCCGCTGAACCATGGCCCTCAGCACCACGTCCAACCTCTCCTTGAACACCCCCGGGGACGGTGACTCCACCACCTCACTGGGCAACCCGTCCCAGTGCCTAACTGCTCTTTCTGTGCAGAAATGTCTCCTCACCGCCAACCTGAACCTCCCCTGGCACAACGTGAGGCCGTTCCCTCTGCTCCTATCACTGGTTACCTGTGAGAAGAGGCTGACCCCAGCTCCCCACAGCTTCCCTTCAGGTAGGTGCGGAAAGCAATGAGCTCTGCCCTGAGCCTCCTCTGCTCCAGACTAAAAGACTCCCTTGCTGCCTCCAGCACCCTCAGCAGAGCCCCGGGGCCCCTCAGCGGAGCCCCATGGGCCCCTCACAGCCTCCCCTCGGCGCCTTCCCCTCAGCCCCCGGCGAGGCCGACCGCGGGAGGGGCGCTCACAGGTTGATGGTCCTCTCGAGGGTCAGCGGCTTGGTCTGCTGGATGTACTTGTTGCCGAACTGGTTGACCCCGCGGGGCCAGCCGGTCTGCGAGCGGTTGGGCGGCACCACCGACATGGCGGCGAGGGCAGCGCGGGCAGCAGGGCGGCGGGAGCGCCGTCCGCCATTAACCGCCCGGAACCCGCCCGCGCCGCGCTTCCGACCATAGAGAGGAGCCGCGGCGCCTCGTCTCGCTGCTCCTCCCGCCCGCGGGGGCTGCTGGGAGTTGTAGTTCTCGGCGCGGGCTCCGGGACCGCCATGGGCGCCAAGCGGCGCGGGGCGGCGGCGGCGGGCGGCGGCGAGAAGCGGGGGCGGCGGGCGGCGAGCGCCGAGCTCTGCGCTGCCCTCGGGGATGCGGCGCTGAGGGAGCGGGCGGCGGCGGCTTGGGCCCGCGGGGAGCCGCTCCGGGACGGTACGAGCCCCCCCCCCCGGTCCCGTCCCCCCTCCCCCCCGGTCCCTCCCGGTGCCCCCGGTACCGACCGCGGGGCGTTTTCCCCCCCGCAGAGGCGGTGTCGGTGGAGCCGGCGCCGTTCCGGCACGGCGTGCTGCCCCGCTTCCTGGCCAGCCCGGCCTTCGCGGCGGCGCTGAGCGACGAGCTGCTGGGCCTCGGCTTCCGACGGCGCCGCAACGACCTCGTCTCGCTGCGGCAGGTGCGGGGCGGGGGGGGCCGGGGACCGGGGTCGGGGACCGGGGTCGGGGACCGGGGAGTGCCGTGGTCAGGGGATGGGGAACGGGGGTCAGGGTACAGGGAAAAGGAGGTGTCGGGGGTCAGGGGACAGGGAACCAGGGGGGTGTCTGGGGTCAGGGGATGGGGAACAGGGCTTTCTGGGGTCAGGGGATGGGGATCGAGGGGTGTCTGGGGTCAGGGGATGAGGGTATCTGGGGTTAGGGGGGTCCAGGTAGTGGGAGGCAGGGAGCAAATAATAGGAGGGGGGAGTTTGGGGTCAGGCGAGCAGGGATGGTGGGATTGAGGGGGTCTGGGGGGAATGGGGACCACGGGATGGGGGTTTGGGGGCCAGGGGTCTGTCCTGGAGCAGGATCTGGGGGTCCAGCAGCAGGTCCGGAGAGCAGGGCCCAGGGGAACCCAGGGACTGGGGCTATGGGGGTGTGTAGGAGCAGGGTCCAGGAGATGCCAGCACGGCCCCAGGGGTGTCCGGGAGCAGGGCCGACCTTAACCGCTTCCCTCCTACCCTCCCATGGGCCGCCGCAGTCCGAGGAGCTGGGAGCCCGGCCGGAGCCGCACGTCGCCGCACTGAGGTAAAGGCCCGGGGATCCTGGGGGAAGGAGCCGGGGCTGGCCCTGGCCCTGCCTTACCTTGTGCTTCGCTCCGCAGGCGAGCGCTGAGCGGAGACGTCCGAGCGTGGCTGTCCGCCGTCACCCAGATCGAGCTGGAGCCCATCATCGACATCTCCTGCGCTCAATACAAGTGTACCGGTCAGTCTGCCAGCAGTCCTCCCCCTGACGCTTCTGTGGGTGTGTAGGGAGCTGTATTTCTGCAGAAGACCCGCCAAACCCCCGGTAGCCCCTTCTAATGCCAAGAAGGTCCAAGAAACTGGCAAAAGTCACCATCAGAAAGAAGAAACACGTGAAGTCCAGATCATGGAAAAGCTATCGCTGCAGCCGTGCTGCTGGTAGCTCTGACTGGGTGCAGTGCTGTTGTAAGCCCCTGCCTTTTTGGTGTCGTTCAGCCTGAGCCTGCTGCCTCACCCCGTGTGTGCTCGCTGCCATGCAGCAGGGAGAGGTGTGCAGCTCCTGAGTGCGGTTTGTGAAGTCCGCTGGTAAAATGTCACCTCAGTGAGTCACCTCACCTAGCCTTTTAGTCATGAAAAATCACCTCAGGCTGGGGATATTTTTACTGCTCTTAACTCTAAAGTTTTCTGCACAACCAACTGTTGGCCTCTTCTTAGAGATCCATCCCCCTCCAGCAACAAACCTCCTCAAAGGGCAGCGGTGCGTTAAAGGATCAGACCTTGAATCACCAATTAACGTAGGAATCTCTGTCCACTGCATCCAGCAATAGCTGCAGAGGGTGGGTGACAAGAACTGTAACCATCTGCGTCGTCCAGTGGGCTAATCCGTCACTTACAGCAAAATCCCACAGCATTACTCTCGCTGCGTTGGTGATGCTGACCGGTGACACTACAGTTCTTGGGAAGGGCACATTTCTTCTTGTATCCTTGTGGGGACAAAGCTGAGAAGCAGCCATCAAAATTAATTGTACGTATAATAGGTTCTACTGCAGCAAAATGTGTGTAATTGCAGATGTCTTACTGTGCCACGACGATGAGCTGGAGGGTCGGAGGATTGCTTTCATCCTGTACCTTGTGCCACCCTGGGAGAAAAGCGATGGGGGGACGCTGGACCTGTTCAGCACAGATGGTAAGGGCTTGGAGCTCAGCCCCAGGTGGCTGAAAAAGATGAAGCTTATGTACCCCTTGCAGCAACTCTGCCCTCAAGCAGTACAAGGAAGATAAATAATTTATTCTTAGTTCAGAAAGGCTGACATATAGATAAAATTTGCACCTTGGAGAGGGGCTGTAGTAGTCTTTGCAGGCAAAGCTAGTGGGTGACAGCAGAGGAAAAGAGAGACCAATAAAGAGGGGAATCCTTTTTTTCCCCAGTCTTCTGAAGGAGCCGAGTGGAGGCAGGATAGAAGTGAAGCCAGTAACTGTGCTTGGAACTTTAATGTGACGGAGATAACTTCCCTTTCCAGGAACAGAAGTTCACTGATTGCTCATCAAGCCCTTGCTCTGAGCTCCATACCTTATACCCAGGTGTCTCACCGGTCACGACGTCATGAAATCAGAGAGACAAGTCAGTTCCTAGCAAGTGCCAGTTCTTATCTTAACCAGAGTATGCTTTCTTCCTCCTCAGAACACTTTCAGCCACAGAAAATCATCAAGTCATTAATGCCTTCGTGGAACACGCTGGTTTTCTTTGAAGTGTCTCCAGTCTCTTTCCACCAGGCAAGGAGCTGCCTTTTATTCATTTTGTTTTTTCTTATTGTTGTGGTTATTCGTTCCGTGTGTAATAACAGTCCTGGTGGGGAGGGGAGAAGGAAAAGGAAGAAGCGTGGGCAGTCAGGACAGATACTTATGCTAAGTGCTGTGTGTTGAAGGCTAGTGACTTTAAGGAGGAAGGAACTGACAAAGCCAGCTTTAAACCATCTAGCTTCATCATCTTGGGGAAGAAAAAATTCCAAAGTCTTCATGTGCTATTCAGAAATTCATGACAGTTGGTGGCTAGCAACCAGTCGTAAGGGGATGGCTCTCTCTTCACACTGCTATTACAGTTCAGCACCCTAGAATCTGCAGCTGTTCAGTTTAGCCCAATTTATGTCTGTGCACCATTTGATTAAATCAATGTTTAACGGCGGCTATCGCTGTGAAAAACAAGGGTTTCCACAGACCAGTTAAAATGCCAGGATAAAAGACCAGCTCTTAGTCTGAAAGATTTAATCCAGAGCCAGAGGCATCAGGCAAGTGCCCTTCATGATAGCTTGTATTACAGCACTTTTAAAAAAAGTAAAAGACAAAAATGAGACCAGTATAGCCTGCTGTGGCCCACATGCTCATCTGTATTCTGAGTTTCCAGATTAACCTGTGGCAGCTTAGTTTTGCAGCCTGTGCTGGCTGGTTCTTCAACAGAACAAGTGGTAGAAAACTGACGTTACTTTTAATAATACAGTGACTCAACCTTTGCTCATGATATCAGAGGGGGGAGTGGGTTCTGCTGGGAGCTCACGCTAGGATTTTGGAAATCTACAGTGGATTTGAGCATCAGAGTTTGCTTTAGCCCTCTCTGTGTGAACAGAGAATAACCCAGTTTGCTCTAGCCCTTGTCTGACTCCTGTCTGCATGCAGTAGGCTCTCTGGAGTCAAGTCTGCGTCTTATGATGAGTCTACGTAGCCTGTTAGGTGGTCTAAACAGCAATGTGCTGCTCAACGCTGTTACAGGTGTCAGAGGTCCTGTCGGAGGAGAAGTGCCGCCTGTCAGTGAGCGGCTGGTTTCACGGCCCACCAATAGACAGACCTGCACCCTACATTGAAGCTCCCTTGCCCAGGAGCCCACATGTCCCTTACGATGTGAGTAGCAAGCCTAGGTTTGCTTACCTGCATTTCCATTTTTTTCATGTCAACTGGAGTACCTGCTTGGGACACACCAGTGCTTGGGGATACTTTAATCTTTAACTTATCCCATTCTTTTTGTTTCTGTCCGTACATTGGTGGCTAGTTTCCCTCTTACATATCTCTTCTGACTCTGTCCATTGTGCATGCCAACAGCAGTGCAGAGGGTGCAGCTAATACTCTTTGTCAGTTAGAAGAAGAAATAAATGGAGGCTTGGGGGTGGAATCTAGCCCAGTGACCAGTTGGGCAAAGAGGAATTGGGGAATCATTCTTACTTTTGCAAATACACTATTCAAATCCATTTCCCTTCCAGCATGAAATCTTGTATGAGTGGATCAATCTAGTTTATTTGGACATGGACTCCCAAGCTCAAATCCAGGAGGAATTTGAGGAGCGATCAGAAATTCTCCTGAAGGATTTTCTTAAGGTGAGCCCCATGGTTCCATCTGATGTGGCCTGCCAGAATGGGTCTCGGGGCTAGTAGTGACCACACATCACGCAGGCTTGTACAGCAAGTAAAACACCTCATTTCACACCCTGAAGGGGGCTGGACAAGATGACCTCAACGAGTCCCTTCCAACCTCAACCATTCTGTGATTCTGTGGTTGGATCACCTGCTCGCTGCCTGTACACTGCTGTGTAGGGACACATCAAACCCCACAAACTTTGCTTTACCATTCTTTTTTCCTACTAGAAGCAAAGCAGAAGGATGGAAACACGTCATCCTTCCTGTGATGACCGGAGTGTCCATACCTGTCCCTCAAGCTCTCGCAGCTAAGGAGCACTCAGGGAACTCGACCTGTATGTAAAACCAATACCCACAATGGTTTTGTCTTAATTGGAAGGCTTTGCTTCTCAAGGCTAACTTACCCCTGCTTTACTCAGCATCCATATCTCAGTGAAATTACATTCTCACCAAGAAGAAAATTAAGTTCCTACCTGTTAGATGCTGGCATTGAAAATTCACAGTGCCCGCCCAGCCTATGCCCCTCAGTTCAGCAGTCTTTAGGAGCCACTGGAAAGTTAAAGAAAAAGTTAAAGTGCCTTATCTCTGAGTGTAGGATGGCTGCTTATAATACACCAAGAAAGACCTGGAGGGTAAATGTTCAAGTTTCTGCTCTTTCTCTTGTAGAAAGAGAAATTTCAACTACTGTGTGAAGCTTTGGAGAACAAAGACATCCAGTGGAATAGCCGGGGGCCTCCCAACAAAAGGTAGGAAACAACAGCATCCTGCTCTACTGACCATGCCAAGCGAGAGCTGCTGTGAGGCTGCGCTGGCCATCGGTTCTCCACTGCTGATACCTGTGCTGTCTTTCAGACTCTACGAGGCAGCAGAGGAAGACAGCCTCCCTGACATCCTGAAGAACTTCCTGCAGTTCTTACGCTCAGAGGCTTTGTTTTTACTGCTTTCCAACTTCACTGGCCTAAAGCTGCACTTCCTGGCGCCTTCCGATGAGGATGAAGATGCTGGGGAAGGAAGAGCAGCAGACAGTGCTGGGCACAGCAGTCCCAAACCCAAGCAGGATGGGGCTGAACAACACACTGATGGCAGTGCCCATCAGCCCGACCAGCCTGATGACATCTCCGAAGCACAAGACAGCGAGACACAGAACGGTAAGTGGAGCAGCAGCAGCGTGAAGGGACTAGAGCAGAATCCTGACTTTAAGGGTTTTGGTAGCAGAATTCCCAGAGATTCTCATGGAAGTAGAATTTCACCTTGTACTGCAGCGAGTGCAGGGCACAAGTATGGGATTTGGAGCATGTCAGACGGGGTATCCAAAAAAAAAGTGACCATTGCAGAAGAATTTGGACTAAAACAATGCATTGGAGCAGCATTTTGAACAGACCTTGTCAGCCCCAAGTCTACAGGACAAGACTTCTGCAGGAGTTAAAGCATGGGTGAGGAGGGAAGGGTGTTGATTGCAGGATAATCCTTTGCCAATAGTTATGTGGTTTCTACATCCACATGTTCTTCCTGCTTCCTATAAAATAGATTTTTATGAGAGACCAAATCAAATAGAAGGAAGTGATCAGAAGTAAAGGTAATTTTGGATTTAGAAAACTAATACCTAAATTAAGATTTAACCTTTCAGAAAATGCTGCCAGCCTAAACAACCACTTAACTGCCAGCAATAAGATATCGTATGTAAACAATAATATTAATTTTGGAATCATGGATTGGTGCTGTTTATTTAAGGCAGTAGCTTTGAAAGTTAAGGGTAGAATCTTTTTAAATGCTCATCTTTTATGGACATTGGAAGAAAAAGGAATCAAAAACCAAGTCCTGCTGAAAATCCCACCCAAACACTTCAATGGTACAAAAGCTTTGGTTTTTTTTTCTGATTTCCACAGCTAGTCATTTTGCTTTTTCTATCTACAATGCTCCTGCTGTGTGATCTTAAACTTGGGTAGGAGGAAGGCATAGTTTGAGGCTGCATGGATTGAAAACTGAGCTGGGGCCATGAGAAAAGAAAAGCTTTCCCAAATTCTGATGTACCTGCCTGGGATTCACATGAAGAGGGAGTTCAGAGCACTGTCTTCCCTGAAGCATCTGCTGGTTTCACGGTGTACTTTCAGAGCAGACAGGTTGTTGCTGGCTTTTGAAGTTCAGAGCTGTACTGTAAATCAGGTAGTGTGGGGGGACAACCACATAACACAAGGAAGAACTGGTTAAACCAAACCACGTCGCCTCTTGGACCTGTCAGAGAGCAAATCTTGTCATCCTCCACCTCTGCCCTACATTGTACAAAGGGCATAACTAAGTCACCTCTGAAAAAGAAGTTAACATGGGATTGTTTTTCTTCCCTTTACGTTTTGCTGGGGCCAGCAAAGAGGGCTTCATAGCGGTGTGGACAGCACAGGGGCTTGCTCCCCACGTGCCTAGAGCTTAGCAGGAGCGAACTATTGGTCAACTTCATTCTTTTCCCTGGCATTTGTTCCCTCCCATAGGCTCGAGTACCCCTGTGTGTGCAGGGGAGCTGCGACGCTGGACCAATGGGCACTACACTCTAGTCCATGATGCTCAAGCAACTGAATTTGCTCTCGACCTACTTTTCTTCTGTGGCTGTGAAGGTAAGTGGACAAAAGAGGAAGGTATCACGTTATCCTTGACAAGGTTTGCCTAAAGGAAGGACTTTGAATTCTCAGCATTGCTAGAGCAGCAGAAATTTCCATGCTTTTGCATACCTAAGAGGGCTTTGTGGATTTTATCCTCATCGTTTCTTTTGCATAAGCACTGGTTTTGGTGGTCCTTACACCAAGATTTCGGGGTGAGGCCTTGGATCAGCTTTGACTCTGCTTCCCCATGGCCTCTCCTCTTCCAGCCAGGGGGTGGCGCCTGGGGGCTCGCTGGGGCAGGGGGAAAGGACGGGACCTTGGGGGCTTTCCTCCCTCCCGCACAGGCGCTGCTCTCTGCACGGTGGAGGGTCAGGTAGCCAGAGTGCCTGCTGAAAGTGTTCCTTTTTGCTTTTTTGCTCATCAAAACCATCACTGCCTCCAATTCACAAAGCCTTGGGGTTTTAAAAGTTTCTTTAGGCATGTTGAGGCATTTTAGCTTGATTGCTAGTTGGATAATGGTGAAAACAAAAATATAAACATAAGCATTTTTGACAAGATAAGCCCAGAATGCGTGGCTGAAGCCACCTGGCACATGCTTGGATTGAAACCCTTTTGCATATCTGCTAAGGCAAAACTGTTCTGCACATGGGGAGCAGAGAGCCAAACAACCTTAAATGGCCTGCCTGTGCTAAAAGGCAAATCTTGCATGGTTGCTTCAAGTTCTTTATGAATGTAAAGGGAGAAAAAATAGCCTGTCAGGAGGTAAACCGGGGATAATCCTGGATCCAGTCACTGTGCTGAGTGGGGTAAGAAAATTGCATCTGCAAGAACGCTGTGTGGAGTCTGGGCAATGTTCAACTCTTCCAGAATCTTTCTGTTCTGTTTTCAGACTGGGATCCAGAATATGGTGGCTTTACTTCCTACATCGCTAAAGGTGAAGATGAAGAGGTAAGGAGTTCAGTTACTAGCTGCAACGTAGACAAAAATTGATTAGAGTTGAGAGGCATGATTACACTTTATCCTAATGATAGTATGTTGGGGGTGCTTGGTATCACACAGGAGCTATATGTCTACTCTCGAACTTCCTGCCTGAATTACAGCTCATGGGTGTAGCTCTGGGTTCAGCTTCGAGAGGTGAGGGTTCATTGTAAACCCTCTTGAGCCCTGACAGAGCTGCCTAATACAATCCAAACTATTTATTCCTAGGATTGGTATCACAGCACTTTTTTGAAACTAATTTTTTCCCTTACTCTTGTGTCTTCTAGCTGTTGACAGTGAACCCAGAGGACAACTGCTTGGCCCTGGTATACAGAGACAAAGAAACTATGAAGTTTGTGAAATACATCAATCACCGCAGCTTGGCATGCCTGAAAAAGCATCCAAACAGAAAAGGATTTTGGGATTTTTCATTTGTCTATTATGAGTGATGGTTGAGTGACCCTCGTCACGCTGAAAATAGTGATGGTGGCTTTGGGCAGGTTTCTGTCCAAGCTGGGGCCCGCCTAAGCCCAGACAAACTTGATTGATGCTAACTTGATCTCATTGTACACGAACTGTACCCTACAAAGAGGGTCCAGGTGACTTTTTTTATTAACTGTAAGCATGGAAATCCAGTCTCCTGACTTGGTTTTAACACGTGCTCTTCACTGCTTTTAATGGTACATGGAAGGGAGCATCCCCATGCAACTGTTGACTACTGTATCACAGCTTTCCAGCTGTTCTCTCATGGAAATAGCATGGTGGGATGAGTCTCTCACCTGTCAGGGTGAAAATTACAACCATGTATGGCCCCAAGCTGATGACTTTTATTAAAAAAAAAAATGGGTGTTAAATGCTTCGAACTGTAGCTGAGCAAGTTCTGTTACAAAATACCCAAGACATTTTCTGGAGCTTAACTGTTCACCTTTTGTAGTGTCATAAATAATGGAACTGCCCTGGGAAATAAGAGGTTTTTCTAGCTGCACAGCTGTAGGGAATTGCAAAGGAAGAAAGTGAGGCTATAAAGCCGCTGGCATTGTCAAGGCCTTGGCTCTGTAATAGGGAGCTGGACTTTCTTATGCTAAATGCTGTGCAGGTAGACTCAGATGTAGCCCCTACTCCAAAGAATTTACAAGTCAAGCAGTAGGTGAGATGAGAGACCTGCTCCTATGTACTCCTCTACTTGTGTGCATGTACTGGGACAGCTTCATGCTTCTGGTATGAAAGAGTTGTGGCTCTAGTCTCAGGAGAGGTTGGGCTGGGAGCAAAAAGGTGTCAACTCACCTCTTTTGGCTCGTTGTCCCCAGGGGGCAGGAAGATCACACACAGCGTAGCCTCTTGTCACTTTGACAGTTTTGTCTCAGGGTCTGCTGTGCTCCAACGTGGCTCCTGTCATTGGAGAGAGGGTGCTCAGATCTTTCCAGGTAGCAGTTCTTGGGGTAGGCAGTACCTGGTAGGCAGCTAACTGCTGTAAGAAACTTGGTGGTTTTAGTGCCATACCTTCCCTGGGTACACACTTACTTTCACTAATTGTTGCCTGCCTACCAGGTTAGCTGCAAGCAGGACTGTGCTGGACGTGTCACCCCGGAGGTGCTGTCAGCCCACTAAGAGGTGCTGTTGCAGAACGCGCGCCGAGCACTGGGGGAGGCCAGCCAGCTGGGCAGCAGAACACCACGCTGTAGTCTTGGCCTGGCATGCATGTGCTTGCCTAAAGCTTTGCTGCACTGAGGAGATGCAGGTGTACTCTCAGATCAGCCAGGTGTACTTTCAGATCAGCCAAGCCAGACAGTGTAAGCTACAGGCTTGCAGCAAGCTGGGAAGTGGGCACGTTCATTTCCTCCTGGATCTTTTGGGTTGGGAGAGGATGACTTCGGTTTAGCCAGCTCCAGCTCCAGGCGTATTGTCACTGCAGACACCTGGGGTGGTGTAAGACAGCTAGCAGCGGAAGACTGTAAGCTCAAAGTAAGGCAAGTTGTGCTGGCACAAACACTCTGCACCCTCAGTGCAGAAGCAGCAAGGGCTTTGGGCATGACTTTATTCTGAAACGGATGAGGAAGCATGTAGGCTTGTGAGACGGACACAAACTTGTTCACACTATGACTTGTTTCCCTAAGCTGGCTTCTCTGTGCACTGCAGACACTTTCCTGCTCAGTTTTAGTGTTCCTCTGCTATTATTTTAAACCACTTACAAAGACAAGGGGATGAAGCTAGAAACAAATGTTATGTGTGTAAAATTCTTTGTGAATCACTAATTCAGGTTAATTTCTGAGGCACTCTGCTACCTTTCTGGGCAAGAGCTGTTCATGAGGAGAAAGAAGTCCTTACTCTGAGCTGCTACAGTAGAAAAAGACAAGTAATAGGAGATTTCAAAGGAAAAAAAATCAAGAATGTTTGGGTAGTTGCAAACAAAGGTTACAGATACCCCACCTGTTCACACTGTAGTCAGGTAGGCAAAGTTGGGAGTAAGTTAATTAACAAAAAGAAATTACATATTCTACTGCATTGTCAGCCCAAGAGTGTGTTTGGTAGGTCTTGGAACAGCCTCCCAAAAGACTGGGAGGAAGCTGCACTTTTTGAAGCTTACTGCTTTTTAATAATAACTAATACACTAGAGGGCATACCAGCCTCTACTTGAGCGAGCCAGTTATCTCTCCGATCGTACAAGGAAACACCCTTCTGCCTCAGGTCGCTGAGATGAAGTAACCTAAGAAGCCAAATTTGCAGTTAGCATTGGAAGACCTAAAAACAACACCTCTCTTCTCCCACACTTCCTGTTACGTACAGATAGCCCAGTGAAATTCCAGGTGACATTAGCTACTTGATGGGGAGGAGGAGGAACCCGAATTTAGACGGTGCTTATGATGGCAGCCCTCTCTGGAGATGCTCTTACCGGGTACGTATCTATGCTTGCAATTATGTGTAGCTGCTTACAGCATACTCTGATCGTTAAGGAATATATGAAATATGTACATGCCCACCAAGAGAGTAAGCAGAACATTACAGAAAAACAAAAAGGATGGAATAGCAAATGAACAACAAGGTACAGAGCGCGAGCAGCTGAGACCAGAAGCTTCATACCAGGCTCCCGCAGAAGTTGACCAGCTCAGATATGTGAGGATGCACGTTTCCCACCAGATTACTGCACTGCGAAAGCCAAGAACCCTGGCATTTGATACAGGGTACCAGCAGCTTTCAGTTACTGTAGTGCTGAGTTATTCAAATGCTTCGTGACAAATTTTTCAGGATCTGGCTGTTACCCGTTTGCCAAGGAGCTGAAAACTGAAGCAATTCAATACACTTTAGCTGTAGACCAGACTGAGGGAATGATTTTTGCATTCATAAACACACAGCAAATTACGTTCTGACATCAGGTATTCAGTGAATTAGGATTAATTGAGATGAACAACGATCCATGGGACTTTAAGAAAGTGTGACTAAAATCAAGTAACCTGTTATCAATTGTCAGTTCCATTTTTGTTTGTTTGTTTGTTCTTAAATTCCAAAAGGGAACTTGAATTAGGACATAGAAATCCCCTGTTGCACAGCTCCCTCTTCAGAGGGCACTGATCCAGCACAGGATTTTGGCAGCACATTTCTAAGGCAGCAAAGGGACCTTACGGGGAAGCCGTGTGCCTGTGGGCACACTGCCTTCAGGCACAGCAGAGCCCCAGTGCAAGTTTCAATTTCAGGCAGGCACCGAAATGCCCCAGAGGGGCAGGACAATGGCCCGAACCCAATTCTCAGTGCACGTACCATGGCGTGGTGCTGTCCAAGCAACCTTTCCCAAGAATTTTTAGCAACTAGCATGCAGTCCTACTAATGTTATTTTAGAGTTCACTTTGTACTTGCCCAGTGGCTTAACTTCTTGTGAACAATTCCCCTCCCATTCCCGAGAAGAGGATTACTGCGCAATAGCCCTGGACTGAATCTTACCCGTACAAATTGTTTGCCACTCATTTCTTGGTGCAGGTTCAGCTGCGCACGCTGCTTATGTCAACTTGCTGCTGTGTGTCAGCCAAGGGCTGCTGTATTTCAACAAGGAACTGCAAGCTTTGTATCACTTCAGCTTACAGGATGTGGAGTGTACCTTTGGCAAAGACAGAAGTTGTTTTTACGGGAAAATAAATGACAAATTTGTTGTCAGAAACCTAGCCGGGGGAAATCAGCCGTATCGGAGGTCTGGACTGTGACCGCAGGACTGACAGGCACTGCAGCAACACAGGCTGCCAAGAGCAAAACAGAGCCGGGACTGGAAGTGCCTGATGTGTAGCCCTGGAAGTCAGGCTGATGGGAAAGCTGCTTTCTGGTCACAGACGCTCTCTGATCACTGAATGGACTACAGAAATGCAGCTAAGCAAGCATTAGGATTTTGAATGTAAAGAGCAAAAGAAGAGCTGGAAACAGTGGGAACAAGTACAGCAGGTGGCAGAAAGCCCGAGACTGATGCCAGGAGACTGTTCCATAATCAAGTCTTACAGCTTGCTTGCTTAGAACAGCACGGGTGGCTCACCACCCTTTTCACCAAGAAGCTGGATTTGACTAACAACCAGGTTCTTAAAAGGATTCAAATGAGCTCTTGCTGCAGATTGCAAGTGACAGAGATCCACGCATTTGGCAGCGTAATTCTTCATCTTGAAGGGGTGAAGCACTGGCAAGGGGCTGTTTTGGAGATTAGAACACATTGCAAGAATTAATTTCCCCATTCAGCTGCCTGCCCCGTAGCGAACAGTGGGCTGCTGGTTTTAATTTGGTATTAGCAAATAGACAGACCAGTTACAGGAGACGAGTACTGCTGACAGCCCTGAGAAGCTACCCAAGAACACCCTTACACAGATGTGATGGACTGCCTACTCCCCGCAGTGTTGCAGATTGATCCATGCAGTGGTAGACATGATGAATGGTGCAGGAGCTAGGAACACTGGCACCCAGCCGCCATCCTGTTCAGGATATTTTTAGCTTCTAGTACGAATTTGTTTTGGCAAAGGTTCTGAAATATCTTTCTATCTAAACTACAGTTCTACTGTAGTATTTTAATCCAATTTAAGAGATCCTACAACTAATAAACAGTTTTGAGCCAAGGGCCAAGAGATTTTTCAATACCTTCTTTTGATCCCATTACGTACTGCCACCTCTTTATAAGTATGCACCAAGCTTGGGTGTGTAGTTTGTTTTCCTCATTCCTGAAATACACCCTTACCCACCTCAGTATCTGCAGTTTCACCCAGCAGTAGCAGGGAACAAACAGCTGGAAGCACAACTTCCTGCAATCTGGGTGCGGGGAGAGCATCAAATACGAAACCGACCACTTCCTACCTTCCTATCCTGGAACTGGACAGCTTTCAAAGATCACCTGGCTTAAAAGCCAGCAAGAAGATGTTTTCCTTTTGGTGCTTCTAGTGCAGCGAACTGCAGTTTACCCAGGAAGCAGCACATCCCTGCAATGAAACCAGGGGTTCTCTAACACAGAATAACTCTGTATGGGAGCACAAGCCAGTAGATAACAACAGAAGTTGGAGGCAAGTTCCAAAACCTCAGTTCCAAAGCTAGCAGGCTCACGGTCCTGCATTTCAGTTTGACTTCACATTCACCTCCAGGTTCTTAAACCACAATGTAAATAGGGTAATAGACATATCCCCAGTTTGGTGTATGCAGAAACCGGAGAACTGCTTCATTTTCCAACAAACAACTTAACCATACACATCTCCCCAACTAAATCACAACAAAAGCAGTCAAACCAGTCTATGTTTTAATGGTAAAGACTGATGCCGTAACTACAAAATATATTAAAATACATAAATAAGATCCTGTAAGAAAAATTAGTGTTTCAAGGTTATACCTCTGCCTTACATAAATACCACATCTGCACTTAAACTCTGCTGCTCTCTTCAAGAAGCTTCCTGTCCTTTGGCCTGCATAAATAACACTTCTTGCCGGATGGCTTAACTAAAATCCTACCTTTGCAATTACTCCACTCTACAATGGAGCAGGGAACTGAATGAAATGCTTGTCATTTTTGGTCCAGTACCTGCCTACTGCACGGAAACATCACCACTACACAACTGCTGTTCCTCTAGTCGTTTTAAGAAGATGCTGTCCCCACGCGCATTATCCTGAACAGCACATTGAAGTTGTTGCTTCTTATTGCATCCCGACAAGCAGTGATCACTTGTGTTTTAGGTTTGCCAACTGTGAATAGGAAAAAAAAAAGAAAAAAAAAAGAAAAAACAGTTAATTTACTGAGTAAAAAAAAAGAGGTACAAATATTTATAAAGCTCAAAATGTAGGGGTTGCTTTCAAAAATTTTTACACAAACAGCAAAGTGCCACCTTGCCTTTTTCTTAATATATAAATAAAATCCTTTCTCTAAAGAATTTTCCATAGCTGTATTACAGGGCAGCTTAAAGGACTTGTTGAAAGGGAAATGCTATAAATAAAAAACAACAACAACAAACTCCTTCTCCAAAGACCTACAGAACTAATAATAATATAAACAGCCTTGCTTAAGTTGATAGCTTTCGTCCTTTTTTTTAAACTAGGTTATAAATGAAGGAGTTAAACACTACTTTAAAACTGTTTTTAAAACTGTGTTCAACAAAACTAGTGATTTCTATACCTGAAAACTGCTTTGAACTGTTCTTTCCAAAATATTGTGATCCCAGATTATATTGGACGCTCACAGCTCATTGTCACGGGCAATCAGCTAGGACTGAGCAAGGTTACTTCCACTCATTTAGCTTCAGGGCAAGCAGCCTGAAGCCACTTAAGCAAACCAGGTGGCCTCCGAAATGCATCTTATCTGCCTCAGCGGGATCCAAGGCTCCCTGTGCCCTCCAAAAACACATACTTACCACGTAACCGGCCTGCCCTCTGGATTGCTTGGTTCACTGCTTTCAGATTATTCAACAGCTCAGTATGATTGTTGCAACGAATTTTGTATTGATTTATTAAATCTCTGTTAAGATCATACAGCTCGATGTACCGTGTTTTCATGTTTTTCCTGGGGGAACAATCAGCACAGTTAGTTGAATCTCTGGGGACAAGAAAATAATTCCTGGTCTGTAAATATAAAGGTGTAACCATGCATGGTTGTGATGGCTGCCATCGTTACCTCCATGGCTGCAGCTACAAGACAGACTTGTCTAGACGTGTTGGTTAACCTCATTATTTAACTGAAAAGGAAGTCTATTTTTGTAGTTACGCTCTCCAAACAGATGACACGTTCCCCAGTGAAAGTGACACTGCTCTGCAGAAGTTCAGACCTCTTTACTGTCATCCTTCACAGTCAAGGCAGGAAATTAGCAAAACACAGAAGTCAGAGTGAAGGGACTGGCACTTAAAATTTCTTTCCTGGTGTTCTCGGAGGTTCACGCACCACAGACAGCTTTTAATCCCTTCTTCCCTTAATGTGTCTTTTCTAATATATCACCTTCTCAAGGCCAACTCTCCCTGCCTGCTCCACGCTAAGTCCCTAACCCTGCCCTTTTGCCTTCCCCAGGCTGGTTCTCCACCTAAAGAACAAGACAAGGCTCAAAGACAGCTCATGGGGGGGGTGGCGGCAGCCAAGGTACCAATTCTGCATGAAGACTTGTAACTGGACATCCACCACACCACACAAATGCTTTCGTGCCTATTTCTGCCTGAAAAGCAAAGGCTGGCTGTTCTACACCCAAAGCATACAAAGCAGCAACTGCTCACATGTCTCCCAGGAGTCGCGCATCTTCTGCCTGAACCAGCATGCTGCGGATGAGGTTGGAGTGCTCGGCCATGTCAGCAGTGAGCCTCTGATTCACCGAGTGGTGCTCATCCACCTGTCCAAGGCAAGCATTCGTGAGAAAAGCCCCCCCTGTCATTCTGGGCATACAGGTACACCTCAACCCACCTTAACCTACCTGCATCCCTAGCACCATCCTTCTTTCCCTTACCCCTGGCTGCCAGAGCAGTACCTTGCCCCACAGAAAGAAGTGCTCAGCTCAGCTCACACCTTATGCCCTGACCCAAATCCACAGCCATCTTCCTGACAACATATTTACATTATTCTAAACGTTCATCTGCTGGGGACCAAGACCCTGCTCCATACAACAAAGAATAAACAGAAGATTGAGGAAACCCCTTTGTCTTTTGCACAGAATATACAGCGTGCCACTGCTGGCTGCTTTACACCAAGAAGATTAAGCAGCTTAGAAATCCTCAGCTTTTCCTCTCATACAAATGTCCCCACTGACTGCTTAGCTGCCATTTTAAAAATGCCCAATGCTTCCTCACCTTGACCAACACTTTCCTCAGCTCCTCAAAGTACGCAGGGAAATCTGCTTCCACCTGCAGATCTTCAATTGCCAGAAAGGAGGCCATTGACTGGATAATGTCACCAGCTAAATCAATATCATCCGTACTAATAGAGATCTGTCAGAAAGGACAAGAAAGCACTTAAAGGCTCTTCCATGCCAAAATATCTCCCGAAACTGCTCAGCAGGACTGCCTCTAGAACAGATATCAAGGCTCAAAGCAGTACACTCTAAGAGGCAAGACTGATCCAAGAATAAGCTCTAAGGCTTGCTGGAGATAAGGAGATACCGATTTCAAAGGGGCTTTTATTTAGGCTCGGGGAAAAAAAGAATTTGTGCATACAAGGCCAGTGCAGGAGTTACAGGCAGCCCCTGGGCCTCAAATTGTGGCTTCCCACTCTGTGTGGGAACAAATACCTTCCTACAGATCTGTAGGCTAAATAGTTTGCTTTGTTGACTGGCAATGGAATTTTACCCAGTAAGAGTAATGCAGACTCAAAAGCTGCCAAAATCATCCCTGGAACTTGAGTATTTCCTCTGTCTGTTCAGTCCTCCTACATTGTTACAGCCTCCTCTTGGCACCACCTATAAGTTTCACTGGTGTATAATTACACGGCCGTTCCCCTTGTCTGTGAAATTACTCACCTCTCCACCAGACTTGATTTTGATGAAGAGCTGACCTGCATTACGAAGGGAAGTGAAGCAAACCTGAAAGGGAGCGCTCTGAAACTCTGCATCCTCTGGCAGCAAGAAGCTCTGATTCAGCCACATAACAATCTTGTAAAAAAATAAAAGAAAGACAAAAGATCATCAGCCATCACCTGTGCAGGAAGTCTAGAGAGCCATGCAGTGCCCCTGTGTGTGCACAGGACAGCAGGGCTCTCTGTTCAGGGTATCTTGGGAATTTCATTCACTAAGTTTCATCCCCTAAATGCATGTCATGAACTTGTTAGGATGGGGACAGTTGGCTCCCTGCTCCTAAGCTGATTATTTGTAGGAAAATCAAACCTGACAGTGTGAAACCACAATCCAAGGTCAAACCACAAGACCAGGCCGGGAGACTGGAGAAAGCTAGGAGGCAAGCTGGTTCTACTACAAGAATTTACAGGAAAGTGTGTTTCATCTTGGTTTTTGCCTTGACTACTTAATGCAGGATGGGTGACGCAAATATAGCAAAGCCTCACCGTTATGCGGGAAATGACCAGGTCTGATCACTACCATCCCACTATTCAGATCTTTCAGAACCAAAAGTGCAGCACCACTGCTCAGCTGCTAGGTATATGAGCCAGTACCTGGGCACTGCACTGCCTTTATCCTGTTCTCTATTTATAAAATTCATCACTCTCTACAGGGTTCCTGCCACTGGCATTCTATCAGTCATCACAGAGCAAACGAGATAATATCTGAAATACCTTATGATCTCAGGTCATTAGTTCCTGCAGCTGCAAGAATTCCTGAAGCTGGGAATGTCTCAAGTGAGGCATTAAAAAAAAAAAAACCTACCAAGTCAAGCTGTAACATAGAGACTCCAAAGGCTAGAAATGCAGTCCACTGCCTAACAATCTTTGCTATTGGAAATCTCAAGCTAACTGCAAACTCTCCACTTGCTATGAAAAGCACCATCAGTAAACAGGACTAGAAATTAGGAAGCAGAGCAGAAACTCACCCTCTGCGGCCTCTCATTCGTTGTACAGTTAACAAAGCTCAGTGGCTCCGTGCCTGAGTCCGGGCTGCTCAGGGCATACATGGAGAAGCGGGGAAGCTGCCTCGTCAACTCAAAGACATGGAACTGTGTGCTGGAAGCAATCAAAAGGGAAAAGACAGAGACAATTACAAACATAACAGTGATTCACCTATTTGCAAGGGCTCCTGGTTCTTTTTTACCTGGGTATTAACATCAGCAGCTTCCAGCAATGCAACCAACTGCTTACTGCTGGAAAGCAGCTGGAAGCAGTAGAAATTGGAAATTCCAGGCTTATCGCATCTCTTTACAAGGTTGAATGATTCCTCCCTATCGCTTACATTTTCCATAATCCTTCCGATGAAACATATTCTTTAGGCTTACACATTTAAGATTCCATTATGTGACTGGGTATTTTACGAACAGCCTTGCTGAACTATTAAAAGCAGTAATAAAGACAAACAGAGGAAAGAAAAAAAAAAAAAAGGAATTTAGTTCCTTCTGTTCTTCTGCAGTGCTTGGCCAGTACTCAAAATACACCTCCCTGTTTAGGGAAAGGATGCTGCTTCCTGGGATGCTGCCAGTTCTGGCAGATGTGAGCAGGGAGAAAGTTGATTTTTTTTAAGTATATATGAAGAGGAAATTGGAAAAGCGTTGTCTTGAAATCAGGCATATGCTGCTTTCTACTTGCCCCAAAGTCAAATGGGTACAGGGTTACTTTGTAGCCTGAAAGACAGCACAATGCCTCCAGGCTTGCCCAAGTATTATGGTAAGAGCTGCCACCACTCAGGCCCCTGGATCAGCAAACCCTTAGAGCAGGCAGTCTGGATACAGCCTCTGCCTCTCATGGCTCCCTCCACAGACCCACAAGAAAGCACGCTTGGACAAGAAACACTCACTGTTCCCCTAAAGGCTGAGCCAGAACACAGCAGGTCCCAGTAACTGACTGGAGCAGAGCTCAGCATAACAGTATTTTTAAGAAAGTATTCGAACTCGCCTTCCACTAACAAGAGAAGTGAGGCATCAGGGAATTAACGGTGCAATTCCCGTGGGACAAGTACGAAGCCACATCACTGGTGCTTCCTGTCACACACACTTAGCTCCGGAGCCCAGCAGAGTTCACAACACAAACCTCACCTGTTCCTGTAACCCACGAAGGCTTTGATGTGCAAATCCACGGGGACATCTTTGGGTGGAGTGAGGGGAACCCGAACGCAACCTGAGAGGTTCTGGAGACTGGGGTGTACCACGTGGCTCTCTCCTTCAAATATGCCTTCAGCAAAGATCAGCACAGCACGGATGATTGTGTCTTAGCAACAAGAAGATAAAATAGTTTCTAAATTAACAGCTGTCCTCTTGCAAAGAAAAAAAAATCTTTTTTTTTTTTTTTTCAGAATTAAGCACAGGCAACTTTTTACAGCCCTCCTCTAAAGTGTTAACGTATCGCAGATGACCAGCACTACCACATATGGATCTGACTGCATCCTCAACATACCCAGTGCTAGGTGAACGTGCTGTTTTGGGGCAGTTCCTGTCTTGCAGCTGAGGTCCAGCTGCATTCATGCAACACCTTCATGAACATAGAGACTTAACTGAACACAACCTGAGATCAGTGCAAATCTGCTGTGGTAGTCTCTGCATTCCTTACACAGCTTACCATGCACCAGGTAATCCATCCATAAACAACCAAGATTGTCCATTAATTTTTGGAACAGATTTTTATGTTGTTTTGGTCAGCTGGTTTTTGTTTGCTTTTTATAACAAATAATTTATTACAGAAGCGTATCCCTCTATACTGACCACTGCACTCGTTCTTTCACAGGGGAACAGCACAGTGTTCCTTTTTAATATTTACAGTCAACACAAGGAATGTTGCAGGGATCACCAAAACTCATTTCATCCAAGCTAAATGTTAATTGCCATGGAAAACAAAACACGAAAAATAAATTCCAGCAAACTCCTCCCCCTTCCCCAGACCCATCAAAGGAGCACAGCTGATTCAAAACTGTGAAAGGAAAGCAACCACAAAGGGGAAATTACAGACAATAAAGGGGAGACAGGCAAATCATCAGCTAAATATAACTAAATGTTTGCATGAATTTACATGGAAATAAATGCCAATGGTTGCAGGTTACCACTCACCATTTGTGGTGGAAATACACAGCTCCACGTGGGCAGACTGGCTGTCAGAGCCCAGATTAACTGACAGGGAGGTCTGGAGTTGGGTATTTGCTGGAATCACACCTCTCTGCCCATCAGTTTCCTTCAGCTGAGTGTTCTGTTCAGCCTGTTCCAAAACACATACCCTTCAGTATCAGAATTTCAAGATTTTCATTCAAGCAGCCTAGGAAATGTGTGTAAGTCAGTTCTCTTTTCTTGCAGGAGAAGACTGCAATTCCCAGACACCTCCCGTATTTATGAACATCAGCTGGATTAGGCACGAAGCTGTGGACACTTGTGCTACGATTTGTTCAAGTGCTTCGTTGTTGATGGAGCTCAGCTCTGTACCCAAACCTCCATTCAGAAAAGCACTTTACATATATTTAACTTTAAGCAAAACTCCATGCTTTTGCTACGGTGGTTATTTACTTTTCAAACATAAGCCTGCTCTTTCCTCAAACTATTTTTCAAAGCCCTGTAATTCTGCACCTTCCCCATCAAGCCACAAGCGCGCTGCCTGTGTACCTTGGCAGTGCTCTCACACAATCCTCTCCGGCTCCCCAGTTGGCTTATGCATGGAAAATTACAATTTTCAGTCATAAGCTGATGCGCGGGGCTGAACAAAACCCAGCTCCAAACCCAACTGCTCCAGTGAGCTGATGAGGCAAGGAGCACGTTACTTATTACAGAAAGAAAAGCAAGTTCTGAACTTGCACAAGGCACGAGCCAGACGTGCAAGCAGCAATCCCAGGCAGACAATCTCGCTGCTGACTGCAGGTTACAGCTCTGACTTGTCCAGGCTACCTCACGACCTCCTCTCAGATTACAACAGATTAATAGCAATGGGAAGACAGGTTTTAGCCCTACACACTGTTTAAATAGTACCTTGGCGTTTTCCTCATAATTTCTTAATTCCAGGAGCAGATTTTGTTTCTTTTGGCTAAGTTCTCGGATCAGGTCCTGCTCAGCACTTGTATCCATCAGGTTTCCCTTCATCTCCTCACCTCCTGGCAGATAGCCCCGGACTGCACAGAAACAAAACACACAGAAAAATCTGACACCTGTAAAGAATACGCTGCCCAACTGTGCAACCCCATTAAAAGTTGTAGGAACGCAGAAAAACACATTCAGGGTGCACAATGCCCTCCAAAAAAAGGGCTCACTTTATTATTTGCAGGTCAAACATTCCTTTTAGATGAGAGCAACCCAGAAAATACACTGAACCACAGAAAAACAATGTTCTCAATCCTACAATTGACCTCATGTGAAAGGAAGCCAGTCCCAAACAGAACTCTAATGACAGGCATTGTGAGAATGAAGAGGCTTGCCCATACGGTGTTTATTTTTGTATTATGATTTAGTAATTATTAATGTTATTTACTATTAGTAGTACCTTTTTTATTAATTAGTTTTTGTTTATTCTTTATTTTTAGCACTGCCTAACGGCTCCAGCCTGAAGGGATCCCCACTGTGCCAAGATTTACGACAGACCCATCAGAAGAGCATGATCCTGTTCCGTGGTATTAACCTACACAGCTCTGCTAGGGTAAGGTATCTTCACAACCGCATACAACATCCCCCTCCTGTAAGCCTGGGAAAAGGGTTTAAATGCTGAAGCCAAAGTCCAGCACTTCCCAGCAGCCTGTGATTAAGAGAGACAGAAAACACTGAGCTATTTAACAAGGACAGGCTTTTGTTCCAAATGGGTTGTGCCAGACCTGTTTGTCTCAGGTCACTGAAGCCAAGCAGTTGGTTGGATAATCACACCAGTGCCTTTCCTGGAGCCATCACGTATGCCTGTAAATTCATGCTGAAATTATTTAAATAATCTACAATTGTATCTGTTTCCAGTCACAGTAATCAGGTCTCACTGCCTGAAAGTCTGGTGGGACAAATCCACCAGTTCCACAGCCTCAGAAGAGCGTTTTTGAGGAAACAAAGGGCTGTTGACATCCAAAATTTCTAACACAATTAACAACTCATCTTTTGAACAAAACCAAAATACATGCACCTTAAGCTCTCTAACCCCCTTTATCCACTCTTAAGCAACCCAAGAATTATCACATATAGGAAAAAAGATTTCCCATGTATTGATCTTTCATAATGTTTGTTACCTGAAGAATTGTGGTCTTTACTGAGTATTGAGTATGTCTCTCTTTGCATTACTAGGAAGGGACATTTTCTATTAGGCAAACAAATTTTGATGGCTTCTTGGATCATAATGAAATGCACACTGATTATTACAGAGAAAACGATATTCAAAATCCTGTTTGCAGATAGCCTAACACAAAATTCCCTTAACTTTGCACAAGGCAAAGCAAATTTGGCACACAAAAATGCCTGTGGAACCGAAACAACGGTTAGGTAATCTGAGATGACGTGATGTGCCTGATATCACCGGGTGTTAAATTAGTATCCTGAACAACACTCTCACCTTCACCATCAACTGAACAGCAGATTAACTGGGTGCTCCCGTCCATCCTGTAATCCCCCTCCACCACACCTGCAATCGAGGAGGCAAAGTTGTCCTTAAAGATGACCTCCCCCGTTCGGTCACTGCGCGCATCAACCTGGAACAGCAAAGAGTTCCAAGACACAGCATGAACAAATACGCTAGCTCCAAAATAAATGCCACGCCATCCTCTGGGTTGTTAACTGAAAGCCAGCTCCACTCATGGAACTGCAGATGGATGAACCTGCAGTTCTGCTCATCAGAAGGCTCCAGATGAAAGATGTGTTTTCAAACGACCTCTAGACAGACTCAGCCAGAAGGAACTGCTCTTCGGAGACGCTTCCCGAAGTTACAAACAACAGGAGGAAAAAAAGTTGTCTGCAAGCCTGCAGGAGGAAGGTTGTACGCATGTGGATGCACCAACGATGGGACTAAACTGTGAATAACCTTAACGCAGTATTTACAGTCTCGTCTTACTTGCTGTCCTTGGCTGATGAACTACCTCTATGCACAGATGTCACAACCTTTAGTTATCTTTCAAGAGAGAGGGATGGAGAGGGGAGCTCAGGTTTGTACAGTGTGTCTCTTCCAAAGCATGGCACCAGCATTACTCTTTCTAGGAGCTAGGGACTGCTTCAGACCAACAAGCAGGGTAGAGACTGCCAGTTGAAAAGAACAGAAAAATGAGTACAGCAAGGAGAGGTTCTCTCTTTAATGATGTTATACACCTAATCCAACATCAATTACAACATATCTGGGCTCTAGACCGCCAGCTTGATATGAAGTTAATTAAATTCCTCCAGGCTAATGAGAGTAATGAGAGGTGCTAAGAAAGAAGCACAGATTTATCAAAAAAAAAAATTTGCAAGCTGTGTCCAAGAGAGATTTGGCAGCTAGAACAGTCATTTCTGGCAAAGGGAAATACCAAGCAACAGGCTTAAGAGACTAGACTGAGCTGTATAGCATGCCTTTACATAGGATTAAATAATACTTTGATGGATTTACTCTAATCCTGCCACAGTCAAGACCGACGCCGTTCTCCTCTTACATAACCACTCCTTTTTTCCCCTGTAGTTTGAGAACATTCAGGGTACACGGCAGATTATTAGCATGCTCCCAAGACACAGCCAAAAAGAGACACTTGAGATCAGTAGGATGTGGCGTATGATCTCTGCTACTATAGAAACAACTTGCCACACCTTAGCAATTGACTCTGAAGCAAGCAGAGGAAGATTTTCTCTGACTGATCTTGCATTTGGCACAGGATTCACCAGACAAACTAAGTTTACTATAATAATACTACAGCGCTCATTTTTCAACAGTCCTTTAATATTTTGTCTGTTCTACTTCAGAAAATTTACCAGCCTTGTTCAGACACAGCTTCCAGATTTACACCTCCTCATTTTCCCCCAGTATGAGCTCACCTTCCCGTTGGACCAGCCAGTGATCAACTCGCATACACCATCGGAGTTGAGGTCAAACGCATGTATGCTCATCGCATGGTTCTTAGACTGAGGACAGAAAACAAAGCACAAAGTATAATGGGGGATGTTTTCTAATTTGCACATGCTTGATGCATGCAAGACACTGGAGAATGAGTCCACAGAAAGAAACAGAAAATGTCTCTTAAGAGGAAGTTACAGCGTCACTATCTGCAAGATCACACACATCTTTGAAACCTTCGCTCTTGCATTATGAATCTAGTCCTCTGCTCTCAAAGAACCTGATTTTTCCCTTGAATTATTTTCATCCAAGCAGATGATCAGAAATCAGAAAGTATAAAAAAACAGATTTTCTAGAAAAAATATTTGTTTCAACATTTTCATAAAATGAGACCACTGAGGAAAGCCATTAACCTCTTCCTGCCACCTCCCAAGGAATCCTTCTCCTTATATTGCTATTGAATAGGCTGTTCTAATCTGTGCTATATTAAGAATATTAAAATTAAAGCTCTTCCCAATAGTGATTTGCTACAGCAACTCATTCCTTTTGATGTAGAAAAATTAGCATTTAACATACACAATGCAAGATGAATTAGGTCTTTGAAAAAGCGTTTATTGATTCAACAATGCAGCCAGAGGCCTTTTCTAACAAATAGTTCACATTTTGCTGTTGCATCCCTGTTCCTTAAGTGACCCTGCAAAGCTGAAGCATCCCCAGATGTATGGTTTTACCAGTGCTGTTAAAGCCATCATCAGTAGTCCCAAAAGTGCTGAAGGAACTGATATGTTACTAATTTTCCATACATCTATAAAAATGGGTAGATTTTGTAACGACAAAGTTACACTAAGTGCTACGCTCAGTAGAAAAATTCAAATTCTTCTAAGGAGTTTTGGTGCTACCAGAACAACCAGAGACCAGCCACCAAACCCTCAGGAGAATTCAAACTTTCCGTGATGACACTCCAGCATTGGACTAACCTTAATCCTCCAGTAGCGGGCTGTCTTGTCGTAAACTCCGACCGTCCCATTAGAAAGAGCATAGCCAAAGCGACTGCCGTACATGGGGCTAAGTGCTGTAACAGTCTTGTGGGGGAAAGGGAAAGGGAGAAACGAGAGAGAAAATACATTGAACAGGCAGGACACATCTACTTCTGCACCTTCAAGTACCAGAGAACAGACTATATGCCATCTCTATCACAGGAACTGTACATTAATTGAAATTTAACTGTAAACCTACTGTACAGAGCACTAAATATTGAAATAACTATTTTTAAAACTCAGTTTAATGTGACCAAAGGCCTTGTAGGATTTCCCCACACAAGCTGCATTGCCAACGTTAACATACAATTCAGCAAAGATTGCAGAATTGCCCTCAAACTGTGTTCTTTGATCAAATATTTACTACCACAATCAGCAGCCCAACTGCTCATAGGATTCCTGTGGTCATCAGTGCTAATACATTGCCACCGCAAACCTGCTCCACACTCACAACACTCCTTAAGTCTTCAGGACCTGAGGATGCCAAGGACTTCAACATGACACAGGCTGGGAAAGCCCTAGAGATATTGGTAGAAAACCTTTGCCTAAGATTAGCAAGATAAAAATTAACAGCTTCCACGGTCGGAGTTTTTCAGGAAGACAATTAGAACAACGGGCCAGGTATTACCTGAATAAGCAACAGCTCCAGGAAAAGACATGAGAGCCACAACCCAGACCATTTTTCCCTCCTTTTAAGACCCATTAACTCACAGTTCTTCACTGAGCAAGGTCTCTCAGTGCTTGGACACACATCTTTTTACCTTGCACAAACACTAGAAATTTTAATGTTGGGAGGAACAAGTACAGGAGTCTGTCTGGTCTCCCATACAAGGTAACTCGTGAGATTTCCTTAAAATTAAATCCTTCCTGAACTCCAGCACTTCTCTAGAAACCAGACCTTCTTGCTGTGAAGAGTCCTAGTGAAACCAAAACCACCCCTGCCTCTGCTGAAGTCGCAGAGAAGGTAGCAATCATCCCCATCGTTTAGCATGTGCACCTTAGTGTCTGCTTTCAGGCTACAGCCACTCCACATTGCTATGCGTGGTGTCCTTAATCAGAGCCCTTGGCAACAATTCAGTCTTACAGGCGGGTTGCAGACAGTCATGAAAGCAACACGTAAGCTGCATTAAACTCAGCTGACTGTGCTCCTGGATTTTTTTTTGCTACAGAGCATGGTTTCCGAACCCTTCACCATTCCCTCTTGTGGACCTTCTCCAAAGCCTTGGCCAAGTAACAGCACCCTCCAAATTGTGAGCACCCTGAGAGGACAGAAGACCCCAGCAACAGACAAAAAGTCACAGAGGTAGCAATACTCTCTGTACACCCAAAGTGTTCATTTACAAATTCAAGAATCAGCCTTTGTGATCTCATTTTTATCAGAAGAAGCAATTAAACACAGAAAATGCAAACTATTCAAATCTTCCAAGACGTGCACGATGTGCAAAGCAACCGTCTCCTACACTTGCCTTCCTAAAAGGAAAGGCTTAGGTGCAGCTGTGCCCTTTCAAGTTAGAACAATAAGACTGTAACAGGCCTCTTAAGGCTCTACAGGTGTGAATTTGAAACAATTCTACTGTAGATCTGGAAGATAACCATACATGAGAGTGATGGACCATCCACTTCCCCTTAACGAGAAATCCCAACATGACTCTGGATTGGTTATTGCAGACAGTGGGATGTATTCTATGTTATGCCCAGTTCTAATTCTAGCTATATTAACAGCTCCTTTTCCTGGAACACTGCCCTCATTCATCTTTAAGAGCTCTTTCTAAGTTGTTTAATAGCTAACTAAGCCTTTTAGTTCTAACTCTGACAGCAAGGACTCCTCAGATCTTCAAGGACAAAGGTTGTACTCCAGGCACTACAAAAGTGCAGCCAGTGTACGACCAACTGCAATACAAACCTCCAGTTTTGCCTGGGTGGCCCTGTTGTACCAGCCAACACCGTGTGGATACACACAGGGACAAGTTGTCCCATCGTGATTGTGTCAACACTTTTGAGGAAACCAGTAGCAGAAGACGTCCTGTTGGTCAGGAGGCACTAAGAGCTTCGGTCAGTGGGCTCCTTCCCAGAACCACAATCACCTTTGGACAGAGCCCTGCTTTTCAGCCAGACAACAGTTAGTTTCCGTAGTCTGGTTAAAGGTTTGTAAACAAATAAAAAAGGCAAGAAACCCCATGCAGGCGTTATTAAAGATGTTGTTAAGCCCTAACTTTTGCAATGCTAGCAGGATAGATGCTGTGCCAAATCGTTAAGTAACTATTTAACTACATAATACATTTGAACCAGAGTAACCAGAAAAGCTTTATAGTACAGAACATTTTCAACTTCATCCGTGATTATAATAAACGTTAGCTAGAGGTGATTTACCTCTGTTTCTGACATTTCTGCCACGATCTCATCTTCTTTAAATACTCGGATATCAAAATCTTCAGAGCCAACGAGAAGCTACAAAAAAAAATGAAATCTACCTTAAAAAGGCTTAATCGAGGCAAGGAAATAAGAATCACAGACTGTTGTACAGAGAAAGCAAATAAATATTCCAAATCCAGCAATGGAGGGGTTTCAACAGCAATAGGAAATGTTGCCAGCAGAACAAAGGGCACCCTCTGTCAAGACAAGCTTTCAGAAGTCCACCATTGATCGAGTACCAGTCACACTTTTTTGGCAAGCTGAACTCTACAAAAGCACAGTGAAACATCTGGGGTAGGAATACAAAAAGATACTTTGGAACATCAGGGCTGTGCTCTTTTCTTGCTCTTATCATTTGTAGCATTATGCACACCAACATACTGCACTGCCTGTGCTGGAGCAGGGCGCGTACGGCTCAGTTCTGACGTACCACGAACTCCCTACAAACAGCTGGAAAACCTTTCGCTGACCAGCCAGCCCTCACGTAATCACTCAAACCCAATGAATCCAAGTAACCATCACCGCCTCTCCCACAGGTGGTGGCTGCCACTACCACAAAGCAAGGGCAAAATAGGTTTTAGCTTCATGTAAACGATTACACAAATAGGACATCAGCAGTCAATCAGGTCTTCTGCATTCTCACTCCTCATCATCTCTGTATTTATTAGCTCGTTTCCTATTTCCTAGGTTTGAACAGGTAGAAGGTATTAACTGCAAACGAGGTCCCACAGAATAGCACTTCCTAAGGATGGTGGCAAGCCATGACTTCTGTTTTACAAATTGAAAAAGCAAGGAACAGTTCCGCATAGTGCCTTGCCCATAAAATCACCCACATAAACAATGACAGAAACTGAATTATAAATCAAAGTTTAAAATTCAGTAGTGCCTTTCCCCACTGGAACCAATGAGCCTTCCATCTTTACTTGGCAGAATGGATACAAACACATACTGAAGTTGGATTTAAAAAAAAAAAGGCAAGATTTTTCTTCTTCCAAGGTAAAGGTGCTCTGAATTACAACAAACTAAATTACACGAGCCTAAGCTTACTGTAGCTATTGAAATAATTTATCACAAATAAAATTGTAAATGGTACAGGTTTCTTGACAAGCCATGACTCCACCATCTAGCAGCAACCAGCTGAATGCACAGAAAGGCACATCAGTTACTGGTGACCCTGCATCCCGTAAAGGTGCTTAGAAGATGCTTTACTAATTTGGTTTTATTAAAGTTGTCCACCTCAGTGACTTTCATCCCCCTGGACTCAAACGTGAAAAAGCAAGGAAAAACTCCCCCTCTGGCCTCCAGGTCTCTGACACTGCTTACTTTCTCCCATCTTGCCAATCTAACATCCTAAGACAGTGACTTGAACAAATCAGCTTTGTTAGCTATTAAATGACAGAAGTCTAGTCACACAGGTTTAAAAATTGGTCCATTTTAAATGTAAACATATTTTCACTGGGGGAAGAACAGAAATGAAGTTAGCACACCGACTTATCAGATAAAACAAACCAACAAAAAAATCAACAGGTGTTTTTGTGCATGTTCTCAGTATTTCAGTTGTAAACCAGATGCAGTTTCACATAAACCACAGCTTTAAAAAAATCATGTAGATAATTAAGAGTAAAAAGATGCCAAAAAATCTCAGAAATGGCATGCTGGGCTAACTGGCCACATGTCAGTTAAGGCATCCAACCCTGCCTGGCTCAAAGCAGCAACAGATTATACCAACTGCTGAGAATGTACCTATGTCAAGCATAAAAAAAAAGAACAAAAAAAGCACTTAGAAGCCCAAGTGCAAAACATTTACAGATAGTGCCACAGGTCAGTTTCCCTGTTTTCTCACAGAAGGCAAGAACCTTTATGCAGTGCCTCCACTTTCTGTAATCATCACCCTTTCTACAAACATTTTTTTTTAAATGCCCTAAAAGAAGCTGTGCTGAAATTGATAGTAAAACCTGCAAGAAGATTTTCTGTTTCCTAAACATCCCAATCAAACAAAGGTCTGCACCAGCACAGCAGCTATAAGAAACACCGAAGATGTAGAGGCCATTTACATGTCACTATAAGCATGACATAGTTCAAGGAAACATCACAAATGAGGATTTTCTGGGAATTCAAGAGAAGAGCTTAAATTCATTCTGATTAAAATTGGAAGACGACAAAAGTAAGTACTTTTAGTGTGGTGGCTTAACAGATTATTTATTTGCATCAGAAGCATACTAGGATGCCATTCTTTTTTCTTTAAAAGTCATGTTTATAGCCACGATCCTTCAATTCACACAGGATGGAAGAACATTTACAAAAACAGAAAATGCCACCCAAATTCACAACGTCACCCATCCATCACAGTCTGCGTGATTAGAACAGCAGCTGTTTCCTATCATGTCTCGCATCCTATCAGCAAGATGTGTGCCACTCTTTTCATTTTAAATCCAAAAAGTAAGGAACATACTATTTCCTCATATCACTGCGGAGAAGAAACAGGGAGAATGGATGCAAAGACAGACTCTGTGATTTTGGCAATCATAAGTGAAGTGCTTCACAGCACAGCTTTTTAAGGACTCACTTTCACGTGTAAGATGCTTGCGAGTTGTACCTCTGCCACTTAAAAATATTTATAAACATATTCAAAAAATATGACTGAAACAGATGCCTTGCAACTGATGATCAGAGACATTTCATTGTGTTTCCCCTGTATTTCTGGTGTGGTTCAAAAAACATGAGAGAAGTTGCCATTAGAGATGGCCACCTATTCACCAAGGCAAGGCAGCAGCACTGTGAAGCCCCCAAATATGCCTCGTTTCACACGTTCCAAGTAGTGCCAGGGAGCAGGGCTGCTCCCCGTCTGTGGATTGAGCAATGCTGCCTGGTTTTGCCAGACTGGAGCCTGAAAAAGGGACAGCTTCCCCACAGGGATCACTTTCACTGGTAATATGTCAGTCGTATTTGATAAGTCACTTTTTTTTTCCTACCACAGTAAGACCATGATAACAGCTGAATTCACGTGTAAGCGGTTACAAACAAACCTCCGTTTTGCCATCACCATCAAAGTCGCACAGTGCTAATGAACGAACGTTGTCTCCAGTAACCTAAAACGAGAAAGACCATCTTCAGCACTGATAGCTGTCAGAAGCCACACTTTTTATTATCTCAGCTGCTATGAGGGCAGTCAAGTACTTGAGTAACATCCAAATGCACTAAATACATGGTCAAACACACAAAGTTTAAGCTCTGAAATAAATTAAGAAGGATCTTAGCTGTTCAACAACCAAATTAACATGCATCATATTAAATAAAAATCCATAGCAATTAGTGCCACCAATTGAATCTTTTAACAACATCAAAAGCATTTATGTGTAGCCCTACCGTCCAAAAAAGGTCATTTCCTTCGTAATCAAAGCCTTGCAGGGCACAGTTTCCACCGATAATAGCAAGTGGAGATGCAATATCTCCCAGCTTTCCAAGAACTATTGCATTGGCTCCATCCGAAACCTACAGAGAAACATTAAAGGAAAACAAAACAAAACAAATAACGTTGACATCAGAGCACACAAATTTAAAAAGCTTCCAACGTTACCACATTTGTCTCCTTTCTAGCAGTGCCAGAGTCTTGCAGAAGAACCTGGGTGCGTGTTTCCCTTCCGCTTTGCGGATGCAGTTACAGCAGGGTTGTCGTAAGGCAAGACAAAACTGACAACCACCACTTCTGAAAGGGACTAATGAGAAACCAGACATGAAGTCGGGCCCACTGGTTAATTAGGGGGGTTATAAAGCCAAGAATTAAGGTGTTATGGGTATTTATGCACGTGTGTTGACCATTAACCTTTCACTATAAAGTGAGAAGTTGTGCTGTCACGTAAACCCAAGACCTCTTCAAGTTTGTCCCTATATTTTCTGATTCCTTGCTAAAACCCACAATTCATGTCACTACCCATGACCTGGGCAGATTAGGGTGAAAAAATGAGCTTAGCTGAGCTCTAGACGCCTAGCAAAATTTCTAAATTTTCCTTGCTAGGTTGATGTGTTACGAAAACGTGCTCTCCCTCACGCATACGTGGGTATACATCCAATTAATGCTTTGCTCTCCCTCATACATACATGGGCATAAATCCTAGTAATGCTTTGCTCTCCCTCATACATACACATCCTATTAACACTTTATTTTTTGAAGCATTCCCGATATTCTAAAGGGCAGGCGTTCCGAATACAGCGATATAAGGAAGGCAAAGGCCAGCAGCACAGCTAGCTGACACTCTGTACGAAGTGAACGCCAGGACAACCCTGCGGAGGCACCGAGGGAAGGCAGGAAGCCGACTCGCCTCTCTGTAGAACAGGTCCGAGTTGTTGTACACATCGTACGCCAGCAGGCTGGTGGCCGTGCCCACCAGCAGGCAGTCGGCGGCCGGCTGCGGGCGCAGCGGCCCGGCGCTCAGGCAGGAGATGCCCTGGTTGATGTTGAGGAGCGAGACGGCGGCGTCCTGGCTGCTCGGCACCATGCGGCTCGGGCCGGGCCGGTGGCCGTGGCCGTGAGGGCTGTGGACGAAGACCTGCGGGGAGCGGGGGGCAGCGCGCCGTGAGGGAGCGCCCGGCGCCGCCCCGCTCCCCGCCGCCCCGCCGTTACCTTCCCCGCCTGGGTGGCGGCCGCCAGGCACGGGTGGGTCCCGTCGAAGCGGCCCAGCGCCACGGTGCGGGGCAGGATCTTGTGGCTCAGCTTCAGCGTGAACACGGGCACCAGCATGGCGGCGGCGGCGGCGGGACGGGGACCGGCACCGGGACCGACACCGCGGGGCCTAGGCCTGAGCCTGGCGCCGCCCGCGCACGGCGTCGCGTCACGGGGCGGAGCGGGCGGAGGGGGGGCTGTGAGGGGCTGGGGGGCGCTTAGAGGGGTCTGGGGGCTGTTAGAGGGGTCGGGGGGCAGTTAGGGGGGGCAGTTAGAGCGGTGGGGGGCAGTAGAGGCAGTTAGAGAGATGAGGGGGCAGTTAGAGTGGTGAGGGGGCAATTAGATGAGGGGCAGTTGGATGGGTGAGGAGGCAGGTGGGGCGCAGTTAGAGATGGGGAAGCGGGGGGTCAGTTAGGTGGAGGGGCAGTTAGAGAGGTGGGGGGTGGTTAGAGGGGTGGGGAGGCAGTTGGGGTAGTTGGAGGGGCACAGAGGCAGCTGGGGGGGCTGGAGGGGGCAATTAGGTAGGGGGCAGCTAGAGTGGTGGGAGGGCAGTTAGAGTGGTGGGGGCAGTTTGAGGGGCATGGGGGCAGTTGAGGTAGCACAGGGGCAGCTGAGGGGGCAGCTGGCAAAGCAGGGGGCCAATTGTGGGATTGGAGGGGCTAGAGGGGGCAGTTGGGGGACTGGAGGGGCAGCCATGGTCTGGGTGGGGGCAGTTGGCAGCACCAGTGAGCCCCGTGCCTTGCCCTGGGCTGTGCCCTGAGGAGCAGCAGCTCCCCGCGGTCAGGGTGGGTTTTTTAGCAAAGGTGAGGAGGAGAAGGGCCGTGAAAGCCCACCAGGAGTTAAATCTCGCCAGCAAAGAGGCACCTCAGAGCCTTCCTGCTGCTTGCTGCAGGCTGGCGCCTCCGTCTGTGCTGTGTCTGTCTTCTGTCCGTCCTGCTGATGTACAGCAGAGCCAGGAAAACAGTGCCGTTCCCTTTTTAGCATTCATTTCTCTTAATTTAAAAAGCACAGTTACAGAGAGCAGGACAGTCCCTTCAAGGCACACAGCTATTTCATTTAAAATAAAATCTGAGCGAGTTGTGCAGAGGCCAGGGCCTTCCCAGCCTGTTTTCATGGCCACCATCCATCAGCTCCGGGGCTCTCGTAAGCACCACGCGTCACCATCACGGCGACCTGAGGGTCCAGCGCTCGGTGTTGGCCTCTTTGTAGCTCCCAGGGGAATTCGGCTTTACCAAAACACGGCTGGCACCGTTTGTTGTCTTTCTAGGCAAAGCTAGGCTGCACGAGGAGGAGCTGGCTGTGGCAGTGGCAGGACGAGCATCGCTGCCCACCCAGGAGCTCTGTTTATTGGCAAAAAGTTCAAATATCTCAAAATTCACCGTGTCCTTATCTGACTGGAGCTTCCTGCCTGCTGTTCCCTGGCAAGATGCTAAACCCTGCTCAGATATCGAGCAGTGGGTGGCTGGGTTAAATGTTGGCAAAAATCACCATCGCCAGCCCTCCGAGGGGGGATAGAGAGGGCTGGGGGAGAAGCATTGTTGGGATGGGGATGGGGGTTGGGGTTGGGGTTGGGGCTGACAGAGCTGTTGCCTCCCCAAAGGCATTGGCTACGTGAGCTTTTTCCACGGGCACAGGACCAGGGCCACCACTTGCATGGTTTCTGGCACTGGGCAGATGCAGGCTATGAAGACATCAAGGAGAACATGGCATCCTTTTGTTTGGTGTGCTTGCACGGAGGGGGTTGGTGTTGTGCAAGCTCAGACAAGTGTCTGCTCAACGTCCTGGGGGATTGCTCATCGCTCTTCCCTTGGCTTCTAATTCTGAAAATTAGCAAGTGGGGGAAAAAATGAAATTAAATATGCCCAAGGTAATGATACTTGGAAACTTCAGGTCACGTTTCAGCCAGGGGAGGCGGCGAGTAGTTGGAGCAGGTGAGTTTGAAGTCTGTGGGAACCTGAGAAACACAAAGGGAAGGGAAGGAGCAGGGAAAAAAAAAAATCCAAGCTGCACACTGGGAAAGCATCAGGCTGGTGAGTTACGATGATGATGAGAGTTCAAGTGATGCCTAATGAAGCAGGCAGTGCCAGCAATGCTGGGCAGTGGGACAGAAAGGCATTGGGGTCCCTGTCCTGGGGGGTCTGCAGGAGCCCCCAGCTTGGCTCTCACAAGTGTTTTTATTTCCCAGCCAAAGCTTCATCCATCCTCGCCCCTTGCTCCCCTTGGGGGCTGCAGTTCTGCCCTCATTAGACCTTGAAGTAATTCCCATTAACATTTATGAGAGTTTCAGGATCAAAAAGGGAAGCAGCCCTTTCATCTCCCAGGCGTGCCCAAACAGACATCGCCCGCCCCCAAAACCTGCCAGGAACACCGGGAGCGCCCGGGGCATCCCCCCGGGGCGCCCACCAAGGGGGCTGCAGGGCCAGCTTCGCCCCAGCAGAGCCACCAGCACGTGGTACCACTCCGCTAGTTCTTCATTAAGAGCAAATAATTAACAAATCACCACCCTCCCTGCGTTGTTTTTTTATTATTATTATTATTTTCCAAGGGGAAGGCGACGCTGATAGCTGGCGCACAGATAAAAATACGGCACGAAGCGAAAGCCGCTCGCCCAGAGCCATAGGACAAGCCTCCGAAGCCAGCACCCCTGAGTCACAGCCCGGTGCGTTGCAACGCGGATCCCAAACAACCCACATCAAAGCCCGGTGCGGAGTTGTGAAAGCACCGCGTTATTGCACGCCGTGCAATTCCCTTTTAATGAAAAGCTGCTAAAAGCCTTCCGACAGGCAGCGGCTCTCGCTGAAGGTGCATTTCTCCTGCGAGGGGCTTTGCGGAGCCCACCAAGGGCTGCGTTCACCTGGGTGAATGGAAATGTTGTGCCCTGCCTATAGCTGACCCGGAGGAGTGGGCACGGATGGGGCGAGGTGGGAAAGCTCCTGTTTTCCTTATTTCTGGGAAAATAAAGCAGCTTCCATGCGTGATGTCACCCTGCCGACCTTGCGTCGCTCCCGAACGGCTTCCAAGGCTTCGTGCACGCACACTCAGCGCCGTGATTCATCCCCTGCCTCCTCCGCCAAGGGGCTGGCAAGCACCGGCACAACAAAACCACGTCGGCACCTATTTCCCGTGCTCCAAACGCTTGTTTATCATCAGCAAATAATGACCCGAGATACCCGCAAAATGGAAGTCGAGCCTGCTTTCTAAGCAGCAATCACTCCTGTGGTTTCCTCCTGGTTTTCAGCAGTCAGGATGTGTGGGCTGGGCTGGCCGGCTGCTTGTGCCCCCTGGTTTTCCCTGGTTCGGTTAAAAGGCTGTGCAGCGAGGTGTGGTGAGGGACCATAGACCCCAGTGACCGTGCTCGGGGTCGCCATGCCGTGCCCACACCAATTTCATCACCCGGCCCACGATCCCCATCATACTGAACCGTGATGCTTGGCTAGAGCAGCCCAGCATCTCCTGGGGATGCTGAGCATGGCCAAAGGACGTGTCGCTGCTTGAGGGGACACCGTTGGGGCACGAGGAGCCCTGGGGAGGCACGTGCCCACATCTCCTGGGCAGGATCCGCTGCGTGGTGGCTGTCACCTGCAGCAGACCCATCACCTGCCCATGGAGTCACCGCTGCCACCTGCTTACAGCCACCCATGGGCGGGTGATGCGCGTGCCCGTCACGGGATGGTGGCACCTTGCAGCAGAGCACCTGAGCGACTCCGTCACCCGTTCCCCGGGATGGGAAGCCTCCCTCCTGCGGGAGGGAAGCTGCTCCCTTCCTTCATGCAAAGCAGGGGAGAAAAGGGCTCGTGGCCAAGCTGAGAGCAGACGGGGAAGAGAGCAAATGAGTCACGCAGGTTGGCTCCAACCTCCCTGTTCCTCGAGGAGATGCCACCAATGTGGCCAAGCCTCCTCGAGGAAAGGGGAAGAAGCCTGGGGAGCTGCCTGGCTGCCAGCACGCAGCCCTCACCTAGGCCTCCCCAGCCTTTAATGCAGCCCCCATCGCCGGGCAGCCTCCCCGCACCTCGGCCCCCGCAGCAGCCATGGCTCCAGTGCCTCCCGTGGCACCATGTCCTGTCCGCATCCCTCCGTCGGGATGCACTGGAAGCAATTCCCTGCCCGGGCAAAGCTCGGCTCCTTGTTCCAGGAGCAGGGCACGTGTGGGACCTCCCTGTCACATCCCCGTGTGCCCGGGCGGGTGGTGACAACCCCAGCTCATGGTGTGATGTGGGAGAATGGCACTGGCACCACTCGTGTCCCCAGGCACGGCTGTGTTTTCCTGCTCCCGAGCGCTCGGGATCGTCCCCGTGGGGCCCAGCCACGCCATGGGGAGCGGCTAACACCCTTGGCATGGCACCTGACCGCTGGCACGGTGACATTCAGCAGCGTGACATTTGTGTGGCACCTCCCAGGAGCTATTTCCACCCTCAGCCTGTTGCCAGCAGTGCTCTCTCAAGAGCCGCTCGGGGCCAGATTTGGGAGCTGGACCCAAGCATCCTGCTGAGGTTTGCATGCAAGCAGTCTTGGCACGCTCCTTCGGAGAGCCCCAGCCGCTTCCTGCATGGCTTGTCACCTCGTCTGCTTGGTCATGTGTGTTGGGGACGTGGGGATGAGCATCCTCCGAGCCTCAGCACGCTGCCGGGTGGTTGGGATGAGGAGCGAGCCCATCAGCTCTGCCTCCCTGGGGCTTTTCTGCGCACATTTCCCACCGGCGCCCAGCTCCGCCAGCAGAGACGCGGAGACGGGGCCGCTGGCACCTTTCCCCACTAGGTCACCCAACAAGCTCCCAACGTGCCCAGACAGCTGGGTGGTAAAAATACTCCCTGGCCCCATGTTTTGGCTGGATTAACATCGCCTCCAACGCGGCAGCGAGGCACCGCGGGCAAAAGCCCAGCCCGGATAAAACCCTGAAGCAAAGGAGTTTCCCAGCGCAGCCACCGTGGGCTGCGGGGACGAGTGCGTTCCCAGGTGCATGGCAGGCACCTGTCACCCCAAAAACTGCTCGTGGGCGATGCCGGGAGCTGGCGGGGTGCTTCCCATCGCCCCCGTGCCTGGCCCCTGCTTCCAGGGATGCGTCTTTAGGGAGCGCCCCGGAAAATGGGATGCTCAGAGGGGAGGCACCGGAGCCCGGAGCAGCCACGGGGATTTTTCAGGGGCTCAGTGGGATGCTAAAAGCAGGGCGAGACGTGTCACTGCTGAAAAGCCCCGGGGGCGAGGAGGGGGCCACGTTCACCACGGGGAAGCCTCCGTGCACAGGAGGATGCTCCACGGCTGGCAGAGCCTGCTGGCCGTGGGGCAGTCCCTCCCCGCGTGCCCAAATTGCTTTCATTTCACAAAATAAACGCATCATTTCGCTCGCACCTTCCACCCTGGATCCCCGCAGCTCTTTCGAGTGGGTGAGCAAAGCCACCGAGCCCAGCACCCGGCGGCCGCCGGCACAGTCGGCCAAGCCGACGGCAGCGACGTGGCTCCCCCGCCGCCCTCCTCGCGGCTAATTGAGCACGGAAATTAATTAAGGAGGGTGGGAGGGGGCACCGCGGCGGGGTGCCGGAGGGGACGCGGGCTCCGGCTGGGCCAGTCGGGCTCGTTGGTTTTGCTGCTGGCGGGGAGGGCGGCGGAGGCATGGGACGGGGTCTGGGGACCTCCAGAGCGAGGAGGGGGCTGCGGTGGGCACGTGCGATTATTTTGGGGGCTACATCCCATGATGTTATCAAAGCGGGTGCTTGGGGAGAGGAAACAGGGGGCGGCGGTGTGATGAGCTGCCCGTTCTCTGCACCCACGTGTCTGTGTGGCCTCCGGCCGGCCGTCCGTCCATCCGTCCCCGAGGCAGCGGTGACCCAGCCCGCTGTCACCCACCACCGGGGAGGGCATCGGGGGCCCCCGTCGCGGCCGCGCGGGCGGTGAATCAGCAGCGCCCGGGGCAGCAGCCGGGCAGAGCCGTGCGCAGGCTGCGAGGGGCGGAGGTTTTGCACTCGCTCTCTCCCTGCCAGGGATAAATAGCAGCAGCGGCACGGCCGGCCCGAAGCCCAGTCTCCCATCGCCAACGCGTCCCGCAGCCGCAGCATGGACTCCCAGGACTGCCCTTGCGCCACCGGTAAGCCAACGCTCCCCACCGAGCGCTGCAGCATCCCTGCGGGGCTGCCCTGGCCTCATCCTGCCCAGCCCGGCCACCCTAAAACCCTCCCCCGAGCCAGCCGCGGTGCGGGATGCGGGGCGAGGGATGTGGGGTGTTGCTAGAGCAGCAGGGATGCTCGGGACGGGATGCTGAGCCCGGGCTGCGGAGCCGGGGATGCTCTGCCTCCTCACCCCCCCTCTTTTTTTTTTTATTCCTCCTTTTCTCTCTTTCAGGTGGCACCTGCACCTGCGGGGACAACTGCAAATGTAAAAACTGCAAATGCACGTCGTGCAAAAAAGGTAAGGTGGCCCCGAGCCCCCGGAGATCAGAAACACTCGTGTTTTTTTTTTTTTTCCACCACACATCCGTACGCACACCAAATCACGCCAGGCTCAGGAATCCCCTTCCCAGACATCGGTTTGCTCCTGCTGTTTATTTTTTTTTGTCCCCAGAGAGGGAGGTGACTTCCCATAAGCAACACAGGGCACCCCGTGTAACCCAAACACCAGCCTGTCCCTCGCTGGCGTCCGAGGCTCAGCGCCAGGCAATGTCCTTGGGGGGGGACACCGGCACTGCGACATCCTCTGTTTGCTCCAGACACACTCACCCTGGCCAGAAAGGTGCTGGGGGGGTCTGTGTGGGTAACAAGACCCCCTCCAGGGACCCTGCACCCCCCCCCAGGACCAGCCCTGTCTCCGAGCCACCCAGGAAAGGCACCCAAAGGCGGGGAAGGGGGGGGGACCCACAACGCCCTTCCAAAAATTAGCCCGGGGCGGGTGCTCATCCATCCCGGCCGGAGGGGGGGGGGGTGGCAGCAACCCGCCCCCCCCCCACCCTTCTGAGAACTCCCCCCTAAATTTGTTTTCCTCCCCTCCCAGGCTGCTGCTCCTGCTGCCCCGCGGGATGTGCCAAGTGCGCGCAGGGCTGCGTCTGCAAAGGGCCCCCCTCCGCCAAGTGCAGCTGCTGCAAGTAGGGGCCGGCGGGCAGCCCCCCCCCGCCGCGCTGACCCTGGGGGGAGCCGAAGAAACCTAACTTTATTGTCTGTGTTTTTTATACGTGCGTTCGGATACCTTCAGTGTTTGGCACACGTGGCGTGCGCTGAGCTACCTAAATAAAGCGATGTGTATATAAACACCCGGCCGCCTCTCTCTGGTCTCTGGTGTCGCACGGGGTGGCAGAACTTTTTTTGGGGGGGGGGGGTCGTGGCAAAGTGCCCACCTGGGGAGCTCGCAGCCTCATTCATGGGCTGGCACACATCTCAGGGCTTGTTTTGCTCCTTTCTTCCAGCCTCGGACCTCCCCTAGCACTCGCTCTGGGTTTAACACTTTCCCTTCACAACAAGGTAATTTTCTGGGTAGTTTTTTTGTTGTTGTTTTTATTTTTATTTTTTTTCCCTCCCTCTTGTTACCCAAGGGCAAATCCCAGGCTCCCTCCTCCACCAGAAATCCTCCTCGGGGCTAATGAGCAGCTCGTTATTACAAGCGGTTCGTCAACAGCGCGGTAATGAATGCCTTGCCGTGCCCATTTCCAGGGGTGATGTTTCCAGGGCAGGTGGGGCGGCAGGGCCGGGAGCTCGCTTTCCCTGCCTGGGAGAGCTGCCGGGTCTGCTCCTGGTGGGGCTTGGGCTGGCTCGGACGCAATGGGGTGCGATGCCCACGATGGGCTGGGAAGCCCAGGATGGGGTGTCACACATGTAACGGGGTGTGATGGGCGTGGGATGCGGTGCCCAGGATGGGGGGCAATGCTTACAACAGGGTGTGATGCCCATGATGGGGTGCAATGCCCACAGTGGGATGAAATGCCCACAATGGGGTGCAACATCCACGATGGGATGTGATGCCCGCAATGGGGTGCGATGCCCATAATGGGGTGCAACGTCCACGATGGGATGTGATGCCCGCAATGGGATGCAATACCCACAATGGGGTGCAATGCCCACAATGGGGTGTGATGCCCACAATAGGATGCAATACCCACAATCGGGTGCGTTGCCCACAGTGGGGTGCGACACCTGCCGTGCCACAGGGATGCCTCACCCCAGTGCCGCTGCCTGTCCCTGCGCTCCCCAAACACATCCTTTCACCGCCCTCTTTTTGCTGCAAAAGCTTCCCTGACCCAACCACCGCTGCCAGGGCTGAGGCAGGGGCCAAGGGACCCCACTCGCAGCGCTGACCCCCGGGGGTCCCCCCTTTGCTACCAGGAGGGCTTTTCCCCACGGCATCCCCTGCAGTGCCACCATCCCCCCCCAGCTTCCGACGTGCACGAAGCACGCTCGCCTGCCACCGAATGTAGGTCAGCGCAGGAACCCCGCGGGCACGGGGCAGCTCCAGCACGTGGCTTCGGGCTAAATTGTGCCAGCACAGCCCGGACGATCTGTCCCCGTCCCACGTGCACTGGCTGTCCCCCACCTGCTGTCCGAGGGGCTTCTTGCCCACTGAGACGGAAATACCATCCGTGCAAAAACATCGTTGGTGAGCCCATGACGTGCAGGAGGAGCAATGGGGTCAGGCTGTGAAAGTCCCTTCGCTTTGAGCAGCCCCTGGCTGATTTTTCCTACCCGAGTTTGGCCGTGCTGCAATTCACAGCAGCTTTTTGTGTGTCAGGAGCCCGGGGACAAGCCTGTCCCCCTCCCTGGGCTTTGCAGGGTGTGTCGAGTGGTTTAATGATGATACAGGAAAACACAATTCCATCTGAATCCCCCTGATGGCTCACACCGGGCGTTGTGGGGCACACAATGGGGTGTGACAGGGGTCCCTGGGGCACCCCAGTTTTGCCTTTCGGGTATGGGACCGTGACGAGGAGCAGCTGTCCTCTGCTCAATCTGTGGCTGCCCTAACGCCACAGCTCGCACCCGGGCCTCCTGCGACAGGCACCGCTCTCGGCCCCTTCCCAGAAAGGCTCCGGGTGTGTGGCCCAGGCCGTGCTCCTCCAGTTTCGTGTCGTGCGCACCGGGCCCGCGGCTCCCGGGCCTACGGGAAGCGGTTTCGCAAGCGGCGTTTGCCGCCGCGCGTGGGCCCGGACCTCGACCTTTTCCTCTCGGCCGCCGGCCAACGCACGCGGCCCCGTGTTTACGCTCCCTCACCGCCGGGCGCAAAGCCGGGAGGAGGAACAGCAACCCCCAAACACTGTGGTGCCGCAGACGAGCGCGGCCGCCGGCCCCCAGCTCCGTGTCCCCGAGGCTCTGCCAGGCTTCACACCAGAAATTCACCCCCAATTTCCCCTTTTTTTGCAATAAAAGCTCAAAGAGGGAACGGCCTGTCCCTGGCTGCTGCCACCACTACGTGGCGAGGTGCCACGCTTGGGGGAGTGAGGGGAACACCCACGGCTGTACACCCACAGCTGTCACCAGGTTGCGATGGCCCAATTTTGGGGGGCCCCAGCCCACTTTCCCCCCCACCCCATATGCAGGAAGCCGGGTGGGGGCAGCTGCTGGGGGTGCCGGGGATGTCCCCATGCATGCGTGGGCCACCAAGGGGTGCTTGGGGGGGGACAGGGGGCATGGCCATGACCCGGGTGAGCACGGCACGGGTGAGCACAGCACGGCCCCGCGTTGTGCACGGCCCCTCGGTGAGCACGGCACGGCTCGGCACGGCCCCCCAGTGAACACGGCACGACTTGGCACGGCTCATCCCGCTCTGTGAGCACGGCACGGCCCCCCTGTGAGCACGGCACGGCCCCTCTGTGAGCACGGCCCGGCTCGGCACGGCACGGCTCAGCACCGCCCCGCCGTGTGCAGCGCCCAGCGCCGCCCCGGCCCCATAAATAACGGGCGGGCGGCGGGCTCGGGACTGCTGCGAACCGAGGCGTGCCGTGCCGTGACTACCCGAGCCAAGCCGAGTCAAGCCTTGCTTACCCGAGCCGAGCCATGGACCCCCAGGACTGCACATGTGCTGCTGGTAAGTGGGATGGGATCGGTTCACCTCGGCTCGGTTCAGCCCGGCTCGGTTCAGCCCGGTTTGACTCGGTTTGGCTCACGGTTTCTCTCCCTCCCCAGGTGACTCCTGCTCCTGCGCTGGGTCCTGCAAGTGCAAGAACTGCCGCTGCCAGAGCTGCCGCAAGAGTGAGTTGGGGTCTGGGGGTCCCTGCCCCATGGTGCCCCCATTGCTCCCCTGTGGGACCTCCACGAGGACACCACCACCCATCCCTCAACTGTGGGACCCCCATGGAGACCCCCTAACACCCATCTCTGCCCTATGGGACCCCCATGGGGACCCCGCAACACCCATCTCTGCTCTGTGGGACCCCCATGGGGACCCCCCAACACCCATCCCTCCCCTGTGGGACCTCCATGGGCAAACCCTCCTACAGACACCCCCTGGGGACGGCCCTGCCCTGTGGGACCCCTGCATGCACCCCAGAGAGAGCTCCATGGTGATTTCTCCCTCCCTTTTCCCTGGGGTCCCCCCAGACTTTCAGGACCCCTATGGAGCCCCCCATTTTCATCCCATTGAGACCCCAGCCCTATCCTCTGGGTCACCCCATTCTCCCCATCCCCTGGGGACCCCCCATCGCATCTCAACCCCCTAAACCTCACCCCTTGGTTTCCCACTCCCCTAATTCTTGCATTCCCCCAAATCCTCTCCCCCCTAACTCTTGTGTTCCCCCCCCAGGCTGCTGCTCCTGCTGCCCTGCCGGCTGCAACAACTGTGCCAAGGGCTGCGTCTGCAAGGAGCCGGCCAGCAGCAAGTGCAGCTGCTGCCACTGAGCCGCCCGCCTCTGCCTGTAAATAGCCAGCACGCTTCGGGGATGGGAGGGTGACAAAGGGGGGGCCACAAAAAAAAAAAAAAGAAAAAAAAGCTTATTTTTACATGTTTTGTATCTTCCACGCCCATGGAGAAAATAAATGAATTTGGCTGAAGCTGCCGGAGTGCTGAGTGCAGATACCACTCGTGACGGGAGCGTTGCACCCAGGGGATGGGGGCTGCCCCAAGCCTCTCCTGTCCCCCCCGTGGGCTGGGGGCACTGTGGTGTCCCTGGGGAGAGGTTGGGGCTCTCTGTGTCCCCTGGGACAGCCCCCAGCAAACTGGGGGGCTCTGTGTGCTCCCTGGCCAGGATGGGGATGCAGGATCCGTGGCACGGCCCAGGCTGGCTCCTGCACCCCAGGGGTGGAAAACGGGGTGGGAGTGTGCTGGGTGCAGGGTGGGGGGGCCGTGGGAAGGCGCCCAGGCCCTGTTTTCCTTCTGAAAATGCCTGCCAAGCGAAAGTGTGGGCTGGGGAGCCCCTGCCCCTGCCGCGGGTGCTGCCTGCCCTCGCACGTCCCATGGGCGCGCCCTGCGCAGCGGGGCTGGGAACCCGGCTCGGCTGCTTAAGCAGCCTCCCGGCACCTCCTGTTGCAACAGAGGAGACAGGTTTGGGGTGACCTGCCTTGCCCTAAATGCATTGTATTGCATTTATTTATTTTAAAAATAAATCTCGTGGGAAGAGGCCCATCTAGAAAGTGGGAGGGCTGGGGAATGGGGTTGGGACAGCACTGCGTGCTGGGACCTCGTGTCCCCATTCTCCACGCAGGGTGACAGGGGACACCCATGATGTGACCTGGGGCTCTGGGGGAGTGTTTTTCAATGGAAAAAGTCAATTTTTGTGATTCACACCAAATGGAGCAGGAGCTGCCCTTGCCCCCATGCACCTGTATAGTGGGAGGGGATGGGAAGCGAGGCTGGCACCAGGGGGTGACCAGGCCCTGGGGGGCTGCACCCAGGAGACACCCACACAAGTGGGGGACATGGGGGGACACCAGTGCTAGTGAGCAGCACTTCCCAACCTGCCCCAACCCAATCCGTTGGTGGGGGTTTGCTGCCCTCTGCCTGTCCCAGCAGCTCTCCTTGGGGCACCCATCCCAATGGGGCACCCAGCACCCGCCCCACCAGCTCCCATCCCACCTAAAAATCAAGAAAACTCAAAAAACACGTACTTCATTTTTTTCCCATTTTTTCCCATCTGTGTGCATGCGATTTCAGGCGCTGTGAGCAAGCACCGCCTATCCCCGTCATTAATTGAAGCTAATTAGTGTGAGAAACTAAGCTGCGCTTTTGCAGTAGAGAACTAATTTTCTGTGTTCGAAGGTAGCTGTGTAGCTACCGCAGTGCGGCCGTATCTTGCCTCGGGTTGGGTCTGGGGACACTTGTGTGCAGTGTGAATGAGACGCACTTTCAGTACGAAGCGAGTGTGGAGTCCCGGTCCACGAGGTTCTGTAGTCCCGTGAGGGGATGAACAAAGTCCCCTCGGCTGGAGAGGGATGAAGCGAAAGAGAGACGAGTGAAAGAGAGTCTCGGGGGTTTGGGCCCTTAGGTGTACGGTACCCCAAGCACCATGAAGTGAGGTGCTTGGCAGTACACCCCACCTCTGTCCTAAAAAAAAAAACAAAACCCTTGGAAGTCCTGATCCATCCATTCCGAGGAGTTTTGATGCGAACATGGAGAGGATTGAAGCTGCAGCCTGAGTGGGACAGCCTGTTCTGAGTGCTCCTGACTACTGCGACGGCAGTGAGAACGGCTGAGAAAGGGTGGGCTCCTACCTGGGTACAAGCATCAGTTAACCCTGATACCTGAGAGGCTGCTTTAATAAAGACTTTTAGGGTTAAAACTGTCAAAACTACCTATTGTAAACCTTTAATTTCTCCTTAGAATAATTCTTAATGAATTAATGAGTAAAAGGGATTGAATTACACAGAAGTGGAGTGTTTCCAGGGAACACTCCCTGGAAGTGGGAGAAAGGGGGGTATTTAATCCCCACCAGAAGAATCCCTATTAGTTTGTGGGTTTTTTAATTGTTTTTCTTAATTATTATAGGAGTGTATATATACATAGAAATGATGTATTTTATGTTTATCTTAGTAATACCTATTCTCAATAGATTAGTGATAGGGTGGAGGGAAAATCAGCATTTCCAATGAATCCAGAACATCTCTCAAGTTCTATCTCAAAATATTTGTTGGATTTGCACCAGATGCCTAGAAAGACTGAAAAGGCCTTGTCCCTCACTGCTGTTTCCACCAGCAACTGGGTCTGGATTCTCTAGATTTCTAAACATGACAGATCATACTCAGTCCCAGGAAGGAACAGATTTTGAAGTTGAGCTCCAAACACACAATCCTGGCTACAATACACTACGTTATCAAAGGTGCCTTTGATAAACAACATTGATAGAAACTCAGGGGGCAGTATTACTGACCCTGGGTGTGGAAGTATGACCCATGAAGTAGGGAATTATCCATACTGTGTCGAATATGGTAGCCACAGGAATGCTAATATACATAATGCACACCAGATACAACAGGATAATCCTGTAACCCAATGGCCTGTCCCGAAGGACAAGGGGTGGTACTGGCCATGTGGCAATAAAGCCGGGAAGGTGTTGCCCCTAGGAAGGGAGCTTGCATGCTGGAGGCCATCATTCCAAATGTAACTATTATCAAAGACCCACGAAGCCAAAGCCCCCTTGAGACCACGTGCAGAATTAAGCAGACTCCAGATAATCCTTTAGTAAAATTCTCCAGCATTTCAATTTTGTGAGGCGGTTTTTACCTTGGTTACGGGTGAGTGAATTAGAAAAGCTATTGTAAATATCTCAAAATCCAAAAAAATATCGTAAATATATTGAAGAACTAGAAAATAAGTTATATATGTTTGCAAAAATAGTAGTCTAGAATCAAATAGTATTAGATTTATTGATAACCTCATAAGGAGGAGTGTGCACTGTAATTAATACTAGTTGCTGTGTATATGTAGATCAAATGGGATGAATTTAACTGATCTCAGAAGTATTTTTTTTGGAAAAAAAAAAAATCCTACATAGAGGAGCTCAAGAGGACACTTCCTGGGGATATAGAAACATTTGGGAGAAACTAATTTTGTGATTACCTGAATAGAATTGGCTCAAACAACTATTTGTTGGCATTGTAATAATAATGGCATTGTATCTGTCATCCCCCGTGACATCCAAAGAATATCGCACCTTAGTGTTGGAAAAACTGAGGAGCACAGTACGTGAAGAGGGGCAAAACAACAATAGGAGAAAGGAAAGAGGGGGGAACTGTGAGAAACTAAGTTGTGTTTTTGCAGTAGACAACTAATTTTCTGTATTCAAAGCTAGCTGTGTAGTCGTAATAAGGAGAAACGCTAAGTAGCTGAGTGGACAGTAAGAGGCCTCACTGCTCCAAAATAAGGCAGGAGCTTGAGAAAAAGGGGATGAGCAGTGTGGGAACAGTAAAACAAAGATCACAAGTTCTCAAAACGTAAGAAAGGAGAAGTTAAAGGGTTGAAAAAAAAAATCGTACATATGTGGTATAAAGGAGCATTGAGTAGCTTGTGAACCTTCAGTGTTCATCCCAGGAGGAAATGAGAGGTGATCAGGCGTCAGGTAATAGAGAATAAAAGGTTATGATTTGTTTACTGTAATGCGCTCCTGACTGGCAGCATGCCCGCCAATAAAATAGCTTCACAGAAGATCCTGTCTGAAGGAAATTATTTGAGATTTTTCTCACGTTAGCGACCCTTAGGCCTGGCCCCTCAGTTTGCGGATGCTCTCGGGGCGAGGCGGTGGGGGGGAGCCTCGAACCCGTGGCCCAGGAGCCGCCCCCCCCACACGCCGCGCTGTCGGCGTCCGCCTCGGAGCGCCTCGGTGAGCTCTTGTCGCGAGGACACATCGAGGATGGGAGCCGGCGCGCAGGGAGGGGGGAAAGTTCACGGGAGCGACCAATGGGAGCGCGCGGCGCCGGGAAGCGCTTCGGCTCGGCCAATGGGAGGGAGGAGGAGGGGATAAAGGCGACCAATGGGCGTGCAGGGTGGGGGCGCGCGGCGGCCGGAGCGGCGGGCAGGTGAGGGGCCGCGCGGGTGTGTCATGGCGGTGGGTGGGCGGGCAGCGGGCGCATCCCCCCTTCTCCTCCGCTCCCCGCTCCTCATCCCCGGCCCCCTTCTGACCCCTCCCCGGGCCCTGAGCTCTCAGTAGCCGCTCCCCGGCCTGGGCTTCCTCCCCTCAGCCCCAAGTGAGGCTTCCCCGGGCCGCAAGCTCCTGGTGGGGCCTCCTGTGAGCCCCCGGGCCGGAGGGTCCCGGCCCTCTCCCCGGGTCTTTGGGCTTGGCCCGGCCGGGGTGTGCGGGACGGGGGCGGGAGGGGCACGGGGTGGGCGCTGGGAAGCTGGGCAGAGGGAAAGGGCCTGGGGGTGCTGCTCAGTGCCCGCCTGAACGCGTGTGCCCAGGTGGCCGAGAGGGCCAACAGCATCCTGGTCGTGTCAGAAGCAGTGCAGCCAGCAGGGCCGGGGAGGGGAGCGGCCCCAGTGCTCTGCTGTGCTCGGCTTTGGGCCCCTCACTACCAGAAGGACTGCGAGGTCCTGCAGCGAGGCCCAGGGCTATGAAGGTGGTGAAGGGGCTGGGACACAAGTCCTATGAGGAGCGGCTGAGGGCACTGGGGGTGTTTGGTCTGGAGCAGAGGAGGCTCAGGGCAGAGCTCATTGCTCTCTGCCTGAAGGGAAGCCGTGGGGAGCTGGGGTCAGCCTCTTCTCACAGGTAACCAGAGATAGGAGCAGAGGGAATGGCCTCACGTTGTGCCAGGGGAGGTTCAGGTGGGAAATGAGGAGACATTTCCGCTCAGAAAGAGCGGTCAGGCGTTGGGACGGGTTGCCCAGGGAGGTGGTGGAGTCACCGTCCCCAGGGGTGTTTAAGGAGAGGTTGGATGTGGTGCTTGGGGACAGGGTTTAGTGGTAACATTGGTAGAGAATGGTTGGACTAGGTGATCTTGGAGGGCTTTTCCACCCCTAATGATTCTGTGGTGGGCAGAAGGTACCAAATGAGAGCGCTGGCTCAGCCTTTCGCCCTGCCCCAGCTCATAAGCCACTTTCACCAGCAATACCGCTGACTTCTTGTGCAAAGCAGGTGAAGATGACGATAAGGTTTGCTTGTAGAGCATCTCAGCTGTAGAACCCTTCTTTCTGAACCTGAAGAACAGTATCTGTCAGTCCCTTGTAGCTGCCTTTGTGTGACAGCTGGAGCTGCAGGTGTGCTGGAGTCGGGCTGTAGCTGCCAGCTGTAGCGACAGATCCCACACAGCTCTAGACCCCATTGTGTCAGCTGGGGCTGGCAGGGGCTGAACTCCGGTCCAGGTGCCAACGAAGGACTTCATCAGAGGAATCTGAACTGTCAAACGAAATGTGGTACCTAACGAGCGGTCAGTTGGCCACCCTGCAGAAGTTGGTGGCCTGCTGGCGTGGGAATCGAGTGCTGGCAGCAAGTACTGAGCCTCTGGGAAAGGGGCAGAGGTTTTGATGGTGAAGCTGCCAGCTGAGTCAGTTTTTAGGGGACTTGAGGCCTTTGTGAAGAGCTTCAAGGCCAGCTGGCAGATAAGTCAGCATTGACAAATTCATGGAGGTATGTATGGGAATAAAGTGTTTAAAATGCCAGCTGCTGGTTCCACATTAAGTAATGAGCAGGGTAGAGGAGAGCCGTGTCCCCTTGTTTGTCCTTTATCACTGTGCGAGAGAAATAACTGGATGTCAGTGCCTTTAAGATCTCGAAAGAAACATTTTTATGCAGTTTTTATTCAACATGTGCTGTAGGAACTCTATGAGACCGAGTGCTTAGTAGCAGGTGGGAACCTCATGGGTGGCAGGGAGGATTAATTGGTGGGGGGCAGAAGAAACAGTAAGTTTAGGTGTTGGTTACAGCATGGCCTGTTGGGGATTTTCCTGTATATTAGCCGGGTTAAATGCTGGTTACCGTGCTTTGCACAGTGGAGGGTGATTTGCTGGAAATGTGCAGCAGACATTTAGGTTGTACTCGGGCACTTCTGGACATGGAAACGAGGCAGGAAGAGCCCTCAGGAGCTGAACCAGATGGGATCTCCGCTCCTGGTGCAGGGTCAGTAGGTCCACACCACTTCTGCCTTGTCCTACTCCTAAAATCTCCAGTGACAGCGTCTGGCAGGAAGGCACACCCTCACTCTCACCTCAGATCTTGGCTGGTCTTACCCCCGTTGTCCTGCCCTATCTTCTCCACCTTCCTTCCAAAAGAAACCGATCCCAGCTCATGAGCACTTTGGGGCCGGAGCCCATGCGAGAGGGCGGCACTGGATTTCTTCTTCCTTTCCCCTTTGGGAGAATCTCCTTGCAACTTGTGGAGCTGTTCTGGTGTGTCAGCTACTGTGACTGCAGCGGGTGAGGCGTTCCCTCCCTCCTGTGAAATGCTCCGTTCCTTTTTTTGAAGCACTGGATCAGTCTGAATTTGTAGTGTCTCTCAAAGTTGGTTAATGAGGTGACACAAAGGCTGTCAGTATGTGCAGCACAACAGACGCTTGCTCGCACGTCGCAGTCTTTCAGCTCCGAGTCTTTCTGAAGCTGGCGAGCTGAAATGTTCGGCACGGCCGTGTTTGGAGTACCGTAGCTACAACATTGGGTTAGGTAGCATTGTAGGACGCAGAGGTTTTTAGTTTTTTTTTTCAGGTGATCAACATTTATGGTTGGAAGAGAACCAAGAAACCTGTTGTCATCTTTCCTGACTTCATTTTGGCTTAAATCCCGCCAACTTGTACAATATGTAATGTTTATGTGTGGTCTTAAATGTTGGGAAAGCACAAAAGTGGGGCTTTGTTGGACGTGGAGTACTAGCCTAATGCAGCAGCTTCCATTGATAAGCCATCAAAGTTGTTTTTACAGAAGAGCCTTTTCAGTCCTGGCTTTTAGCCCGGGGTCGATCTGGTTTCACAGAAGTTGGTTTAATTTCTGGTGTATTTCCTTTCCCTTAGGTGTCAGTTGCTGCACTTTCCCCAGCCAGACATGAAATGCTGCCGTGGCTCTGCTCGGTACGGTGGCAGCAGTTTCCATCTCGCAGGGCGGCACTAAGAGGCAGGCTGCGGTCTCCTGAATGCCGTAAATTCTGTCAGCGTGGAGACAAACTCGTTCGTGCTGCTCCCCGCTCTCAATATTTGCCTTCTGTCCCCTGGACCAAGCTGCTGGTGCTGTTCTAGCTAAGTTTTGAGCTGTCATTCCCGGTGCTGGCTATAATCACAGGTAGTTTAGCTTGCTCCAAAATGGGTTTCTTCTCTATTTGTTGAGTTCAGTCTGTTTTTCGGAGTCACTGCGGCTGTCCTCCATCAGCAGCTTTATGGGGCAGGCTGCGTATGGCACTGACACGGCATCTGTGGCGAAAAAGTGCAGGTCGGGGAGCTGTTCTACAGCATGCTGATCCTCCGTGCTTCTGCTTTCAGTGCTCTCGGAGAAGTTAGTGCCTTCGTACGCTCCCGGCTTTTACCTCGCTCTTAATGAAAAGAGGAAGTGGACTGGATCGAATCAAATCGAGCTGAAGCCTGTGCTGCTCTCGCAGTCGCTGCTCCCGGAGGAGCTGCTCGCGGGCGTGTGGCTGTTCTGGTCAGCGTCTGCCAACAGGGGCTGCTTCTGGCAGGGCTGCACCTGAGTTACCGCAAGGAAGCGCCGGGAAGATGCTCTGTGCTGCATTGCAGGGCACAGAGCTGCTCGTTTCCACCACACCCCTCTCCACTCCCCTCCGTCTCAGTGCCGTGCTGATCTGCTCAAACAAATCCAGTCTCTGCCATCTCGCCTGATGACCGAGGCGGTGCGGACGTGATTGCTGCCTCCCCCAGTAGCTACCAGCGCCCCAAAATTGGGTGGGGAGCACAGGGGAGATTCTCTGTGCCTGGACACCCGGCTTTGCCCTGGCGCCCAGGGGCAGGGATCACTGTCTCTGATGGCGTGGGTCTGACTGGGCCAGCACACGGTGCTCTTAAATCGCTTCTTGTCCAGACCTAAAGCGGTGCTGGAGTTGTAGGTTGGTTCTGGGCTGTAAAAATGCCCTGTTTTCTTCTTGGTGGGCTCTCTTGAGCTGGTTGCTCTTGATTTTCATTTAGGAAACAAGGGAGCTCGAGTTACTGAAGTCTTGCAGCACTGCGAGTGCGGCCGGCTGTCAGCCACCCTCTCCTGTGACCTAAGGGCCACGAGGTGCTCGTGGCGTATCGCTGATCTGGCTGCAAATTGTGGATTTGGGGCCTGAAGCTGAGGGCTTGGTTTTCCTTCTCCATTAATACGGACACCGTCACGACTCCCTGGTTTTTCCACATTGATCCCGAGCATGGACGTTTGTCTGCTCTGTAAAAACAACCAGCTCCATTCTGAACCTGGCAGGGCGAGATGTGCTAAGGACCTCCACTGCTAGAGCCATTGCTGTGCTCTGTTGCTTCTGTTCTCCCGCTGGGTCGTGCAGGCAGCCCTCACAGACACTGGTCGGGCTTTCTGCACACGTCGAGGGAGGACGTATATATAGATATGTTTGCATGCACATCTCCATTTATGATATAAACATGTATATACACAACAGCTTCATAGCTGAGTTCATACCAAATCTTGCACCTGGACTTCTCTGCTTTCTGTTCGTTCCCCTTTGTGTCAAGGCAGTGTGTGAGCTGCCACATGCGCTTCTGACAGGTCTGGAGATCTGCCTTAAAATGTGGTCCTGTAAGGCAGCTCGCTCTGAGAGCACTGAACATTTGCTGAACGTTCAGGTGCTTCTGTTACATCCTCTGCGGGGAGGACAAGCAGAGTGGCCTGGAAGCTCAGCTCTTGCTGCTCTCTCTGTGCACCTGTAGGTATGGACGTTACTTACGGCTATGCCAGAATTTGCTCAGATTTTCTCTTCTCTCCCTTCTCCGCAGGTTTCTGTGCGTCTTGGGTGAAACCTGCAACAGGGATGGACACCGAAGGCTTTGGAGAGCTCCTGCAGCAGGCAGAGCAGCTCGCAGCCGAGACGGAGGGCATCTCCGAGTTCCCGCACGTGGAGCGCAACCTGCAGGAGATCCAGCAGGCCGGGGAGCGCCTGCGCTCCCGCACTCTGACCCGCACGTCCCAGGAGACGGCGGACGTCAAGGCGTAAGTACCGGGCCTCCGCGCTGGGAACTGAAAGCAGGGGGTGCAAAATGCTCGTGGGCTTGGTTCTTGAGGTGTGGGGAGCTGTGCCAGGATGTGCTCAGAGAGACAGAATGACTGCAAAGCTGCTTTCTCCTCCCCCATCTTCTTACCAAAAAATAAATGAGTAACCGAAGGGTTTATCTGAGAAGCAAACTGTTCCCAGATTCAGGTGCTAAAGCCAAGAAGTGCAGTGCCTCGGTGCGGCTGCTGCTGAGGACATTTACCTGCGCGCTGTAGAGTTTTTCTGTCTGGAAGAACTTGGCAGCTGTGCTGTGCTGCAGTGCAACAGCAGAAAGCGTTCAGCAGGGCTGGGGGGGTTAGGTACACGCCTGTGGCTGTGCAAGGTTTGGGTTTATGCATTTCTCACAACAGCTGGAAGCGCTGGCTGTACATGGTTAGCTGCTCACCCCAAGATTGACATTGGGTTGCGTATAGAGTTCATGTTGGTAGCTCTGTCTGTGATGCTGATTTCATACCTGCACAATTTCTTCATTACAGGTCTGTTCTTCTTGGGTCCAGAGGGCTTGACATATCTCATATCTCTCAGCGACTCGAGAGTCTAAGTGCAGCCACTACGTTTGAGCCTCTTGAACCCGTGAAGGACACTGACATCCAGGTAGGGGCGATTCTGACGTGTTTTACACTCCCCTGAACTGCTCTTCCTGGGCTCTGGTTCAGCGCTCTTCTCAAGCTGTTGTGGAAGTAGTTTTGCTCTGAGACTGTTGCAGAAATAGGCTCGCTTTGTGTTTAATGCATGGCAAGAGGAAGTGCAGAGGGTACGTGGACTTCCTTCTGTCAGTGAAGAGTTAGCCATGAGAAGCAGCACTAAGTACCAGACCTGCAGAAACATCTTAAGTTCCAAACTTCCTCTGAAGTCAAGAGGAACTAGGCACTTGCTGTCTTTGCAGAGCTGTTTTTATTGATTTGAGGGCTACTCCTCATAATTTTGAGTCCTTCTTAAATATCTGATGGATATATGCACAGCTACTTGGGAATTTCAAGGTGGTGTATGTAATAGGGGCAGTTAATGTGCGAAGAAGGTGAGTGTGGCTTATTCTTTTGCTGCGCCTCAGGGAACCTTGTCCAGGTGCTAGACTGACTGCTGGTTTTCCTGTGATTTTTCAGTGTGATTTAATGTTGGTAACTTTCTCTTGAGCGTCTCCAGATACCTTACAAATTAACGTGACCCGTCTATTTTTTGCCTTATGACATTTGCCTGCCCTTGTAGAATATTTGTGTACTGCTTTTCTCGATGAAGAAGAAATCTGCAGTGTTCATCAGTTCCATAACTGGCTCTTAACTGAATAACGCCGTGTGTTGCTTTGAAAATTGGTAATAGTCAGAATTATTGGTTAATCATTCGAAAGCTTATCCTCTCTCTTCACCTTCCGACAACTCCTGGCATATTTGGCTGCCATTTCTCACTCTCCCCACATGATTTTCCACTCTTTTTCACCAAAAAAATAGTACACTTGGAGGCTTCATTGCATGATAATAGCCTGAGAGCTGTACAGCCATTGGCATCGTTCCCTTTTTCTCCTTTTATTCCTTTGTTCTAATTTTAATGTTGTTGTGTTTAATTAGTGATGTTAAACTTTGTACGTGTTTTCCTTGGCCTTGTTCTGTCATTTTTTTCCAAGAACTCTTCCTTTTTTTCTTCTTTGGGTTTACAACTGTTGTTAATTCTTTGATTTCTGGCATTTTTTCTTCATCCTTTAAGAGCAATCCTCTTGTAGATTCTGAAGCCCAGAAGCAGAGGAACTTTTGACTCTTTGAATTCTGAGATGCGGCGTGTTGGAAAACAGCCGTGCTCCTTGATGGCCTGCATAATGCTCATGGCTTGCTTTCTTTTCCTGTTACCTGAACAGAATGTGAAGGCTCTCTTCTTTCTTAATCACACCAGATCTGAAGGCCCTATCATCTGCTCACCAGCGCATCCTGGTGACCTTCTCAGTATATTTTCTCATCTTTTGGTCTGGTTTTGAACCAAGTAAATACTGGAATGGTTTTTAATTAGAGTGAGTTTATTCTTTCAAAAATAAAAGCTTTGTTTCTAATTTACGGCAATTTATACAATGAACCAAGCTTGCTATAAAGATGACTTAAAAGCAGGTATATGCATTTTTAAAACAAAAAATAAGCCCCAAATAAGATTTCTTAATTGCTAAAGCTTGAAGAAAGCAGGAGCAGATTTTTTGGAGTATTTTACCACCTGAAATCAAGAGACTTTCAGCCGTGCCTAAACACACTGGGTACCCGAGTCCCATTCATTTCACCTTCAGGTGATTTCTGCAGGAATTGGGTCCTTACCTTGTGTGGGAGTCTGTGCAAAATTCTTTGAAACTGTTCCATTTCCATCTTTAGATGCTGAAATGCCTCTGTTTCTGGCCATCATTTTAAATCCACCTTTTTGCTACTAAAGTTAATGATTTTAATTCAGCAAGAGAGACTATTTGAAATGCAAATGTTCTGAAATACACGTTGAGTACTATTTTTCTTTATATTGGGCAGTTTAATTGAACATTTTTATATGGTTTATTTCTCAATGAATTTTAATTTGCAACCAAGTCTAACTTGATAGAAACGTGTAAGTGCCTGTATAAACGGAATCCAGTAAATAAGAAATTTCCCATTCTTTGTTTTCAAACTCTAAGATTCTGGACTATTGTGCTTTTTAAATAAGCTTTATGTTGTGAGTATAGATACGATTGTATCCTCCTGTTTAGGAAATGTTTCAAGTTCAGCATTAGAAGCAGTAGTTAATTGCAAATCGATGTGCTTAAATGGCCCAATCAGCCAATGGAATGCAACCCTTCCACTAGGAAACCAGCTAAAAAGTACAAATGAAAACGGGGTTCAAAATCAATAATTTAAATCAAAGTTCGCTGCTTGTTTTGGATCATGATTAACACCGGTGATTTAATCACCCATCACTTGAATTGAAACCTGACTGCTCACGTTGCCGAATACACATGGGCTTCGAATCTGCAAGTTTTTGTGCAGCAAATGTTTGTAAATAAGCTAAAACTGATCTGCAGAGGGAAGCCTGGCGAGGTGCTCCATTTCAGGTGCTCCTACAGGCTCGTGGCTAAGGTCTGAGTGCTCAGTCTTTTGTCCCTGCTTATTTTGTGGTTAACAAGTGCAAGAATTTTTCCGCTGTTCTGCGGAGCATTGTCCTCTGCTTTGTGTGATGGTCTTTGCAGTCACTTCTCAGGCTGTCTGGCTGATGTTGATGATGGTTGGTGGTTTGAAAATACTTGCTTAGAACACGGGCAAACCTCTGATCTTGTCTGTAGGTACTGGTACATGGCTGTCAACAACAGGATCTTGTTCTTTAAGTAGTTTTTAGTAAGGTTTTCTTATGTAAGAGGACCTTTGTATTATACTTGTTATCTTTTTGTTAGTTCTGCTAACCAGGTCTTAAAATTATTTGATATTTTGATGAAAATGTACTACCAAAGCTTCCGATGTTACTTGGACCTTCTGATTGTACTGGGATCTGTTTTTATTCTCCCTAGCTAATTACTTTTCTAAGGTTTCTTCAGATCCATTGTGTTTGATTTGGGTCAGACGTTGCTGTCTTTTTACCCTGGGAGGAATTCTCCCTCCATGGTTGCTGCTGTTGCATCCCGGAGGGCAGCGTGATAGAAGGAAGCAGTCTGCTCCGATGTCTTGCAGGGCTTTACTATTCCTCTGCTGTTACTTGGTATTTACACAGACACGCTGGTAGGCTCTAATTCTGTGGCTTGTGAGGAGCAATTCAGTTCTGCATCAAGCCTGCAGCCAGCGCTACCACTGTTTTTTTTTAACCAACGCAAACTTCTTCCCAAGTAATTAATAAGCTCAGTTTCCAGTTTAGCGGTGTTACAGCCTCAGCTGTCCTTTCTTCGTTGCGTTTTACTTTCCTGATGCTCAGCATTCGATCCACAAGGTATGGGTTGCAGCAAATTCATTTCATGTCTGAAACTTGCTTGTGTCATCTGCAGGCTCTTCAGCACTTAAATTGCTATTGTGTGTGTAGCATCCCTCAGGCTGCAGCTGGTGCTGTTAGCGTTACCGGTTCGTGAAGACTTCACAGCATTTGATTAGGAGGCTGGAAACTTCTTTTCTTAAGGTACCTGAAACTGCAAGTGCGTTCTTCCTTCCCGTAAAGCTGCAGTGGGGCTGCGTTGGTGCAGCCTACGTACGGCACATTGCAGGAGTAGGTGGCGTCTCTGCGGGTGAACGTGGGCATGTGTGCCTGAAACACAGACCTCACGCTTAGGCACTGCTGACTGCTGCACTTAAGCAAAGGTTACTAATATGATTAGATGTTTATTGTATGAATTTCAGGATTCTGCTGACTTTAATATTCTATTGAAGCTTTTGGAGCATGAAAATACTCCTTAGACTTCCTGCCATATGCTCCCCCATCACTCCTTTGCCTCCATGGCAATTGCTGAAACAAGAAATCAGTTATTTCCCTGACAGTTTGCTTGCTTGAGCTTCTTCAGCTTTCTTCCCTGAAGTATTTACTTGCTGTCTCTGTTCCTTGTTGTGTTGTGGTCTATTCTAGCAGCCTGTATGTGGGCAGCACAGAGAGATTTGCTAGAATCTAATCTCTCAAATGAGGGCAATCAGCACTGCAGAGGGAGAATTCCAGGAAATACCCGGCTTCTTCTAGAGAGAGAGTAAGTCACAGCACGGAGGGGAGCATCTAGGGCATGGAGTTCCTGGACACTGATACTGTGAGATGTTCAGAAAGCATTAAGAGAACCTAGGAATTCACCTTAACAGAAGCTTCAGCTCGGGTTAACAAGCACGAGGAACCTTCTGTACAGAGCCTCTTCTAAACTGTATGCCATAGTGCTGACTAAAAAGAAGTGCAGCAAATTGCAGCTCAATTAATTATCTGAATTATTTATCAGCTGTAAAACGTAGATTGCTTGTACATAAAAGGGTTGCGAGTCCAGGAAATGTCTCCCACTAGAGCAGTAGGCCGGGAAGATTATGAAAAAGATTTTAGGCTTGCCACTAAATTATAGCAATTTGTATTTTTCCTCTCTCCTTTCAAAGGCTGTTCCTAAACTGTATACAGCACAACAAACGCTTCTCAGAGCAAATCCAGTTCATATTAATTCCTACCTCAGAGTTTATCAAGATCAAGATTTTTTTTTTTAAACTCATCAGTAAGCCCTATTTTGGCAAGATCTTTTCAGAGGTGAAAAGGGTAGTCAAGTGATCCCTGGTGGTCTTGATGCCGTGTTTAGCAGATATATGCACTTCTTTCCTTTTTTATGTCTTCACGGCTTTTAAAAATCTCATGCAAGTGTGGCTGATGCAAGGCGATCTCTGCAAAGATGGGGCGTGTGCCTGTAAACGTAATCCCCTTTCTGAACAGAACGCCAGTATTTCTCCACGAATCCATAAAGGTGAGCTATGGTGTACTCTTGTAGTGGGATTACAGAAGAGGAAGAATTATTACAGATACACAAAAAGGCCGAGCAGTTGCGGCACATGAGCTAGGACCTGGCTCTTGCATGTGTGCTGCTTGTTGTGCATGGATGTCAGAGGTTCAGTGCTACCCTGGTGAACATTTGGGGTACCTGGTAGGGATGAGTTGCAAATCAGAGCCCAGTTTATACTTACTAAGGTATTTTGGCTGATTGCAGGAGGCATTGCACTGCCCTGTATGCTTTGTATGTAGTGGTGGTTTGATACTAGCTTTAGCCCGATGTATACCTGTTTTAAAATGTTGAAGCCCCAAATCATGGTGGTAGTTGTTAGAAACGGCATCGTTCCACCTTCTAAGGCTCAGTCTGGCTCTCTGCAGACCTTTGAAAATGGGTTCTCGAAATAGCTGTGAGCTCTCCTTGCTTACCCTGTTTTATCTGCTTGGAAAGCTCGAGGGAAATGTTGTTGGCCTCCAGCGAGGCTCTCGTTTCCCTGCTTGTACAACAGTTTCAGCGTGGGCTTCTGAGCTAGGCAAAACAGAAATGAAAGCTTGCATACCAGGCTTTCTTTTTGATTCCTGGGCGTGGATGTTATTGACCCAGTAGCTCTTCAGAGGTCCAGAAACAGAAGTAAGAGCTTTTATCTAAATGAGGGCAGAAGGTTAGGCTCGAATCTCTCCAAGTAGCCACTGAGGCAGACTGCCATGAAGGATCTGGGATATTTTCAAGTTTCGCAGAGTATTGTAAGCAGGCTGTGTACCAGCAGCAGCTCTGGCTTTTTGCTTTAATGTTGGAGTTCTTGAGGGAGAATCTGGTCCCAAGATGCTGACCCCAGGGCCGTGTGGTCTGCCTCGCTGTACGTACGTGTGCAGCTCTCAAATTAAAAATGCTAACTCTGGCATCAGGCACTGAAAGGGTGCGTTACTCATCCAGTGAGCCTTTGCTGCTATTCACGTTATCATTTGTGATAGACTCTGTGGTAGCTACTAGAATAACACCAAAGCCCGTGGTAATCTACTAGAGTGTAACTAAAATCAGGGTTTATAAATGGAAATGCTGACACAACCTTAAAGGGGCAACCTCGAGTGCTGTTCGCTATCCATTGTTTGCATTAGCTTAGCCTGAAAATGTATTTTTCCCTTTGCAGATTTTTGTCCTTTTCCTAGTTGCCAAACATTGATTTCCCCCACCCCCCAAGTCCTTCAGTCCTAATGGAGCTTGAAATTAAGGTGGCTTTATTTTCCTGTCGCTTCCTCCTTCACCCTAATCGATGATGCCAGCACAGCTGTGGGGACCCTTTAACCATTGCAGAGCCAGGACAAGGAACACAAGAGGACGATCTTCTGCCCTGTTCTTTCATTTTATTTAGGGTCAGTTGTTAGCTGCTGGTTTTTTGCATTGCTGCAGTCCTGAGGAAAAATTTTCTCTGTAGATTGAGCTGTGGATTCTTCAACAGCTGTTGCTCCTCTCTATGGAGGTTCTTGGAAGTCCCTTTTTTTAATTCCCATTAGAAGTGCATGCTAGGATTAAACCCCACTAACCTGGGGTAGCTTTTGGCTGATTTTGGCTGTTAAGGATTTGACCCCTAATGTATACACTTGGTATGCAACTGAAAAATACAAATATTCTGGCAATTAAATATGGCCAGAGGCAGTTTTAAGACAATAGAAGAAGGCAGTTGTGAGCAATGCATGGGTGTTTGGCATGCAGCAAATGGAGCACTGTGCTAAGGCATCTGGTCCCGAGAAACATAAATCACCAAAAGAAGGGAGAAATGAGGGTAAAGACTTCATGCAAACCTCAGAAGGAAAGCTGCAGCCTGCCCGTGGCTCTGCGCAGTGCTGAGATGTGCGAGGGCTGTCACAGCACGCAGCCTCGGCGAGGCCTCTCTGCCTCCTTCCCGACACCGCTCAGCCTCCCAGGACCCTGCAAACGAGCAGGTTGGTCCCGATCCTCCCCAGGCTTGTGCTGATCAGGGAATGCCCTGGGAGACGCGGAGGTGTGCCTGGGATGTAAGAGCGCAGGGTTCCCTTCCCCATAGCTGGCTGGTAAAATGATGCGCAGCAGGTAAGTGAATAAGACTGTATATAAGGACAAAAAAAAAGACAAAAATGTTGGTAATGCCTTTTTTTGTCTTTTTTTTTGCTTGTCCCTTTCTCCCTCACATGCCTAGCTTACATCTAATAGCAGTTTCCTCTAGTTCTCATCACTGGCTTAATAGCATGAGTCAGCACTGCAGTTTGAAATTACCTTGGCCTTATTAATGTGATAATAAAACAAGCGTTGGGGGGCAGGAGGGGAGAGGAGCACAGCACATTTAACGTAGAATACTGTCTGGTACTCTGTGACATTTCATCTGTTATCCAGATTACCCTCACTCAGAGTGAAACCGAACTGTTTGCATTTTTTGGTTGTGTGCCAGTTGGAGTAATTATGTAGGGCCCTTCCAGTTCAACGTGATTCCGATCATGAATTCCTAACGGTGGAGAGGAGACGTGGTCTGCCTCCCTTTCTCTTCCTCTGTGGGTAAGCAAAGACAGCCTGAAAGGGACACTTTAAAACTTGATGCTAATGCAAGGTCATGAGATGGAAAAATTGAGAATTCTTGTTCTAGTGGCTATGTTTATTGATCTATTTAAATTCTGCTGTGTCCTGGCACATTTTAGATTTCCTGTCTGCTTAATCCAGCTATGCTCTTTGCATCTCAAATAGGTCCAGTGGTTGACTGTTAATAAACACCTTTGAAATCTGTCACAAACATCTTAAAACAGAGACCAGATTTTGAGTCATAACACTTGGCTTCGTCCCCACCCCTCCCCTTTGGAGCCTGCTGCATAGCTCTGCTCTTTGAGGAGAACTGTTCCGATCCCTCATCAATGCTAACTCCTGTGAAGGGCAAAGAGACCTTCTGGTGCAGGAGGCAGCTTGGCGTGTGGCCGCAACTCTGGAGCGAGCCTTGCCTGGTGGAACGTGATCGTCCGAGTCAGAACTTCCCCATGACCCTACCTGGGTCGACGTTGCTGTTGCAGGGATTACTGCGGGATCATTGCTGGTTTTAGGATCTGGGTTGCACCTTCCCAGGAGGACAGCACTTCTGGCAGCCCAGTGCCTCTTAACGTCACACGTTAATTTAGTGCTCACTGAGGTCTTGTATCGACTGCGGACCTGTACGGTGTGTAAATGAACTCCTGGAATCGGTGTTTTTGTGGTGCTGGAACAATTTCATAGCACGTTTTAGTCTCTGGTTATAGGAAGTGGGGCGAAGGCATGATACTGATACAGTGACTCTTGCAACCTCACGGTTTGCCGTGTCCACCTGTCATGTTAGAACAATTGAGCTGAAGAGATGGTTTTATTTATTTGAGGCCCAAATGGAGCTTTTGCAATATATCACTCCGTTTTGTTTTGTAAAATACTGATATTCCCATTCGGTTTGAAACCATCATTGTCTTAAGCACCTCTCTCAAGTAATTGCTTGCAGCACTACAAGCTGAACCAAGCACATCGCTCCTTACCAAGAAGGATCATCATCTCGCCCAACTCCTGTGCCGTGCGTGGAAAAGCCTGACCTCTCTTCCCAATGAGCCAGTTCATCAGATCTAGTTAAAAATCCAAGCCAACCAAACAGAAGCTGCTGCAGCTCCCTGCCCTCCTTTCAGGCCCCCCAGTTTGCTCCCTCATGCAAGTGTTACAGCCCTGCTGAGTTGCGCTGGGCTTTGTCACGAAGCCATGGGGGTAATTGAGCCATCTGGGAAAGGCCACAGGTGAATTGTTGTGCCTTTCCTGTAGTAATTAGGCAGTTTGACTCCGCATCCAAAATCTTAATCCTAGGCATTATCAGGCTTTGGTGTAAGGCAGTCACCAACTAATGAGCATGTGAAGTGTTTGCTGCTGCGTGGGTATCCACGTGCCCGGTGTGCTTCGGCTTCCCCATACAGAACAGCGGCCTGAACCTTTGGCAGCTTGCAGATGAAATGTTCGGGTGGTGTGTTCGGGTGTTTCCTAACTTCTCTTTTTGAAGTCAAAATGAATTTGTGTTCCTGTCAAGATCCCTTCCTGAAGGACAGTTGCAGCCTTCTGGGGCGGGGCTGGGGACACGCATGTACGTTCGCTTTGCTCAGCTGGGTTTTTGGCACGAGTTCTGTTCTTGCTGCCTCCCTTCTGTTGTCTTCCCTTTATTTCTCCTCTTCCCTCCATTCTCATTTCTTTCTTTGTCCATCTGTATTTATTCCCTTTGCCTCGGATACTTTTATTACCTCCTGCCCGCTCTTTACTCACTTCTGCTCTTTGACAACGTTTGGGTTGTGAGGGCGTTACCCACCCACCCGAGCCAAACCACTGAAGTCCTGTTTCAACACAAAGCAGTCGTGAAATGTCAGATGTGCTGGTTTCCTTACGCAGGGAAATGACTGAATGAAACCAGGGAGGTGAGCTGGAAATGCTCTCCACCATTCCATTATTTGTGCCTTAGCAAGCATGCAAGACGTGATCCATCCTAGCAAGGCAAGATCCATCCTAGCTTGCACCGAGACTGCTCTGCGTACGTAGCGCTTTGAGCCACAGCTAAGATGCGGTCAGTTCCTTAAACCTTAATTGGAGCAAGGTGCTTAATTGTCACTTGGTAAAAATGGCTGGAGGAGCTCGGAGAGGCTTGGTTTTAAAATAACTTTATGGAGAATAAATTAACGTGTCGTCAGCTTTTTTGACAGCAGCGTAAGTCTCTGGGGTGTCCTTTTAAAGCACCGATGCCTGGATCCTGCCAGATCCGCAGTGGGGTGGAGGTGGGGAAGGGGAGAGAGATTTTTCCAACTTGTGGTATTTCGGGGAGCGGGGGGAAGGCTTGCCAGTGGTGTGTGAATGCCATTTAAAGGCTTCTGAATGAGAAAGTGAAACATGGTATAAACACGTCAGCGTTTAATTTTGGTTTCAGTAGCTTGATTAAAGCTTTTTGAATGGTTCGGTTGGCTGTCCTAGGCTTGGAGATGTGGGAATAGTTGCAAGTGAACTTGTCGTAGGTGATTTATGAGGTTGGATCTGGGACATGCCTACTTGGCTGCCTTCTTGTGCAGTACGGGGTAGTGTAGAGGAGGAACACCGACAAAGAAGTTCATGGGGATGTCTGCTTTTCTCCTAATAAATTAGGCTTCACCCTGTTCTCCGGTGGCTAGATACTGGTTGGTAGAACCCTGAAGCATGGGGTGTAATAACTCTTTCCACAATTTTATCGTTAAACACAGCCCTAGATATTATCAATATCCACATACACACTGAGTCAGTTTTTTAATCCCATTATATTTTGGCCCTGCCGTCTTCCTGTGGTAGTAAGTTCCCCAATTCAATTACAGATTGTGTTAAAATTTATTTCCTCTTACTGGTTCTGAGCTTGGCATCATTTAAATTTCAGCAGACATTGTTTGCTTGTTGCTCAGAGTCGTATGAGCTGGATTTCTGGATCCGCCCTTTCTGGATGTTAGATATTTATTGGAGTGTATCTCCTCGTACTTGGTTCCTTTGTAACGTTACCCATCCTCAGCGTGTTCAGTCACACCATAGGGGTAATTTTACTGATTCCTCAAGCCTGTTGTGTGGTTTCCTTTGAGACTGGCTGTCCGGTTTGCACAGCATTCCTGATAAAGGCCCAGTGTTGTTTGGCTCCCCTGGTACCAACGCTCAGCGTAGCCAAACTGGGTGCGAAAGGCAGAAGTGGCAAGCTGTGAGGGATTTGATCTGAGCTCAGCTAAGTGGGAGTGCACAGGTGGGGATATCGTACAGCATCATGACAAATCCTTATCTCTGGGGTTGCAAGCCAGCAGGATTCTGCGGGCCAGATTCTAGGGTACGAGAGAAGAGATTTGAGGAGAAGTGGGAGAGGGAACGGGGGAAAAACATTTCAAGCAGATGAGTGGGAACCTACACGTTATCTCCAGATCCTCGCGGCGGTAATTGATTTTGCCTGCTATGGTTACCATATAGTAACTCTGAAACATTCATTATTTCTTTCCTCTCCTGCCCCAGGGCTTGTAACACAAACTGGCATGTTTAAATCCGTTTACTCTGTCTGCTGAGTAGATAGAAAAACGGAAAGGCTTTAACGAGTCTGAAATAAGCACTAATGCAGTAGGCAAAAGACCCACCGCTGTCTTGCCTAACAGGGAGCATCCCCAGCCTGAGGTCCTCATGTGAGCCACGGCTGGGTGCAAAGAGCACCTTGCTGGATTTACACTTTTGGGCTCTGTATTTCAAATACTTTTGGCAGAGCTAGCCCTGCTATATTTCTTCTCTTAGTCCCCGTCTAGCTTGATTTAATTTTTCCAAGGTTCAAGATGGCTTGTCCTGAAAATTTGCAGGTCATTTCTGATGGTAAGAAGCTGGATTGCTCAACAGATACTGTGAATCGATATCACTTCTCATATTTTTGTTTTGCTATTTGACTGAGGTTAATGCTTGGCTTCATAAGTGCTGCTAGAATGAAGTGCGCAATAGTGTGCCGTGTAATGAGTTAATGTGCTGTGCTGAGTGTTTTGCTGTTTGTCTGGGAGGCTGTATCCTTAAAAATGCCTTATTCTCTATTTTCTAATATGCTCACGATTTTTTTTTCTTCTGAGGAAAGACTTTGCATCTTCAAAATGGCCTTTGCTTTATTATAAGCATATGATTTCGTGAGTTATGGAAGCAAGCACCCAAAATGGATGCTGCCTCTGGTTCTCTGTTGCTGGAACTGAGCTAGAAAGGGGTTACCATCAATCACTTGTCTTAAAACCTTTGGCTAAGAGTTGGTCTGTAGCTGGCGCAGTGGTGGCTGGTATGCAGTTATTCCAGCAGCAGAGCTGTCATCTCCTTTCCTTCCCTCTGGGTGTTCCCTGGCTTTGCCCAAGCCCCTCACATTATCTTTCAGGTGCTTTGGAGGAGGTCTTCCAGCATGGAAGGTGTTTCGTGCTGTCACTTGAAAGCTGTGAGAAGGCCACTAGGATCTTCTAGGCTGTCTCAGGCCCTTTCTTTACGGTAGGTCCATCAAGCCAGCGGGGTAGTGCTCGGTCTGTAAAGACTCCAGGGCTTGTTTCTGAGGATAAATTCCTCCAGGCAGGGGCTCAGGGTCTGGGGAGGAAATGTGAGAGCCCATCCCAAGTGGCAGAAATGACATGCTTTTTGCAGGGTAGCACCAGGAAGACAAAGTCTTGCTTTTTCGGTCAGAAGTCATCCCTAGGATAAATACCAAGAGCTTTGTGTCGAAGCAGCGTCCTTGTGCAGTGGGGTGGCAGAGCAGATCTTCCAGCAGTGCGACCAGCATCGGGGGACGGAACCTGCAGGCTGCCTTACAGGGCAGGATTTAGCTGTTTGTCTCAATAGCTCCATCTTCTCTAGGTTATGTCGTTTCCCACAACCTTTGTTCCTCAAACTCTTCCGCATGGGTTGCCTCTTGAGAAGTGCCTGCAACATTTTCCTTCTCAGATGAAACACTAATTTCCAGCCAATGTGTTATGTGTCAGCAGCGCATCCTGGCAACGAACCCTGCTTGGAACCACACTCTGAGGGGAAGGTGGGAAGCAAAATTTGTTTCACTGCAGAAACAGCTCGGGGAAGGTGTTGCACGTTGGAAGTGCCCAAGTGGAGCCAGAGAAGGTTCCTCTTGCTGCCCTGGTGGTGCTGCTTTTAAACCCATTCATTTTATAAGACCTCCGAGGTGTCTCCTCCTGCCTTTAGCACCCTTGACTGTTGTCATCCATGGGAAGCAGAATACTTTGCAAATGGTTGTCGCCATCTCAGGCCAAGGGAGATGGGTCAAGGGGCAAGCTTCTTATCTAAAGCCTCTTTCACATGAGGGCACAGCGCAGAGGGTGTTGTTTGCCTGGCCTGTGGCTCCATCTCTGTTTGCAGGAGCAGATGGCTCAGTGGGTTCTCGAAACAGAATTTCTCTGATGCTTTATTTGAACCTTACCTTGGAAACTTTGCAATTAGTCAGATGCTGAATCAGGAGAAGAATAGTCAATTTATAATGTGGAGTGGGCTTCACTGGCACTATTTTATATGCTGATTAACTGACTTGAAGCAAGCAGAACACTCAGCAGACTGTATCTGGCAGAAGGGCTGTGATCTGGTTGTACACGCCACCGAGGAGCGTAGACAGCCATCAGGCCGTCCTTTCACATTAGCGAGGCTCTTTCCCTAGCGTCAGAGGCAATCGCCTGCTTGATTTCATCTTTCTTCTGACTGAAGTTCCAGAGTGATAAATTGAAAACCATCTCGGCCAGTATCCCGGACCGATCTGCCTTCTATAAAATGCATGCAGTAGACAGTGAAATTGAATCCCTCTTGCATGTGACTAAAGAAAGGGGCTTTTTGTTTCTTTCACCATTTATTTTTCAGCAAGTGTTGCAGTTTGTCTTGTTAGCTGAAGATGTAGTTAACGCACTTCCTCCAGAAGCTGAGGAGTTCTGTTACATGTATGAATTCGTGGAGCCTTTTGCTGGCCGAGCAAGGTAGGACCTCAGAGTTTAAAATCCCCTCCTGAGCTTATTTATCTACTCTACTTTTTTTCCCCCAGTTTTAAAGCAACCCTTTGCCACACTTCTAGCACCAGATACTTGGCCTTGCTGTGAAGTGTCAAATATTTATCTTAAAAGCTGAGCTTACAGTTTCTAGAACAAGTCAGGTGTGATAGCATATCAGCATCAGTAGTGGCAAAATCTTCCTCTGAGACTTCCGTGTGGTCACGCTCAGCGATGCTGCTTTGCAAGCCTGATGGCAGTAAAACGTTACAGGCTGTATTTGTGAAAGCAGTACTAATTTAAGCATTAGTAAATAATAAGTATTAATTCAGCTTTTGTTGGAGGAGGCAGCTTTGCAGTCTAAACTCTGCTTCCTGAGGCTGGAGGTCTTGCAGCTGATCCCTTTGGGCTATTCCTGGTTCCTAGGGCCGTCGCCAGTATAAATGATGAAAGCGCAGCACTGCCCTTCAGAATATTTGCATGAAAGCAGTGCTTTTTGGTACAAAGTGGTACGTTCTGACAGAGTAATCACATCTTGGAGGATCATCAGATCTTCCTTTCACATTAATAGCTAAGGTTCAGATGCTTGTTACTTCTGATAGCCCAGCAAAATTAAAACTGGTAAGGAAGAGCTGGCTTCCGCTCCATGCTGTCTTAATTTACTTTATCTGTTAATCTTGAAAGATTTCTGTAGGTGCTACTAGAAGCATCAGCTGAATAACCTATTGTTAGCAGGAGGAGAAGCAAAACTGCAGATATCAGATGCTACGGCACCTCTGTGGTCAGTATGGGGTTTATTACAAAACCTGATGATGCTAATAACATAATTATTACTGGAGTCGTTTAGAGTTTTTTAACTTTCAAGAAAAACTTGACCTGTTTCAGGTCAATTTTACTGACAGGCCTAGGATACAGAAGCGTGGGGAAATGAAGGCTGCAATAGGAGCAGATCTGTGAACTGGTTTTGAATGTGCCTGTGGAGGTCTCAGGACTGGAACATCCGGCAGAGTGGACAGATGGACAGGTGGGGTATTGCCTGTGTGCCTCTACAGACCTTCCTACAGCAGTTCCTCTCCTATTGAATGTTACAGTTTGAAGGTAGGGAGGTGGACAGAGAAGCACAGGTTGTGACTACTAATAGAAAATGTTGCCTTAAAATCTCAGACTATAACTTATATCACTGACTGTCACAGCTTTCCCTATATCAAGCCAAAATAATTAAGAGATTCAATTTCATATGAAAAAAAAAACCAAAATGCATTTGTCGCTGTGCTTTCACTCCTTGATTTATGTTCACACCCAAGCCAGTACTGTGTTCTTCATCCTCCGGAAGTGTCAAACGACAAATGTTGTCTTAAGTTATTTTATAGCACATGTGAGAACAGCTAAAGTAGAAGCCAAACATTTAGTTTCTGAAGCCAGAGGTTATAAATTCGATATAAAAACGGAGAGTGATCCTGGAGGTCTTTTTCTCTTGCGAGAATTTAGAACAAGGCCATCACAAAGAGCCAAGGATGTGGGTTTTCAGTGCTTTAGCTGCATCCATTTGTACTTTGCTCACCGAAAGCAGCACACCAGAACAAACACACAAGCTGCTGTCAGATGGGCTCTGGGCGAGCAGGAAACAGGAGGCTCTTTGGGTTGTTTTCAGATCTTCCCCAGGACAGAAGAGCGAAAGGCATGAGAGTTCCCAACTTTGAAAGCAAGCAGTTGAAATGTGTTCCAAGAGTATTTTGGAGCAGGGATGCCAGTTTAAATATTTATGCGGTGTTTTATTGCACTGATTCAAATATTGAATAGCGCCTGACCCTTGAGTTCTTGGATCCCTGCCTGACTGGCACCCCACGGTGGGTATATTTACTTAGAAAACAGCCTTCTGCAGCAGCTGGTTTTCAGCACAGGAAATGGGGAAGGCTGGATCCAATTTTTTCCTGATTTTCATGCTTGACTTTGAGCTTGCCTTCCTATGCATCGGTTTCTTCACCTGTGAAATAAAGGTTGCATTTACTGCTGGCTCTCGCAAGGTCTGTAATGAAGGCTTTGTGCGGATGTTTTCCTTGTCACTGTTTCCTCAGCCCTCCTTGCTGTTCGTGCTCCTGCTTGGTACTCGGCAGCATTTATCTGGCTTCCACCTTCCCTCCCTCAGATACTAGCCCGGGGGAAGCAGAGGGTGTTCCTCTTTGTTGGTGCTTTCCGGCTGCCCCTGTACCGGGCTGGCTGTCAGCAGAGCTCCTGTCCCACCTGAAACGAGGAACTGAAGCTGTGCTGCAGGCTGAAACCACCCTCTTACTGCAAAGCCACCTGCAGTGGCTATCAGGCAGTCTGAGCTGGTGATCTTCAGCTCCTCTGAGCTGAAGCTGTGGCCACACAAACCCTTCGATTACACTGCCAGTTGATTAGAGTCACAGGCTGGGGCTGGACGAGTCAATACAGGTACTGCCTGCTGCCCGATATAAGCGTTTCATGCAGCAGCATTTTGCATGGCAACCCTTGCTTGGGATGGATTGTGTAGGATGTGCTTGATCCTAGAGAGTGCTTGAGACAGAGCAGCAAAACCTAGTGATCAGAAATCTGTCCTAGCCCACTGCTGGACATGTACCCAGCTGCAGAGCTGGCTTTGTGCACCCACGGGCTGCTCTGTGGTCCTTGAAGACGTGCACAGCCCTGTTCTTCAGCTGCGGGGCTTGCTGCGCTGGGGCTTTTGCAGAGCTGAACCTCGAGGTGCGGGTGCCCGGAGCTGAAACCATCAGCGAGAAGCCTTGCCATATTCCTAGCCCTGCCGTGTGCTTGTTTAGAGCTGAAGCCCCAGGGACAGGAGATAGTTTTAGCAAATAAACGTAAAGGATCTGTGGCAGGATTTCTGAAACAATCGTTCTCTGTTTCCCTCTGTGTGTTTGCAGACTTGGGGAAGAAAATGGAGAATTCAGCCGGCGTGTTTACCCAAGCTATTACGCTGGCTTAACCGGTCCATGATGAAGTTCCATTTCAGCACTGAGCTCTCCAGGCTGCGGAGATCAAAATGATCAATTGGAATCGGTTTTGTCCTCCTGTTTTCACGTTCAGGTTTCACGGCGCCGGATCGGTGGCTGCCACCGTTTCTTCCTGAAAAACAGGCTGACCCTGAACCTGCCCCTGGACGGGGGCAGCTGCTCCAGCTGTCCATAAACCCGAGGTTTTTTCCCCTGTTCAGAAATGTAGCAGTGGCTCAGCGTTATGACCGTGTCTCAGAATGGGAAGGCAGAGTTAACTAAATTTAAAGCATTTGTTCATTGCAGAGCAGTCCTGCCTGGTGCTCCTGCTTTCCAGAGGGTGTCCAACCCCGTCCTCTGCAGCGCTTGCCTTGGGCTGATCCAGCTGATGGTTGGGGGGACGTGCAAGGCTGACGTTGTGCAGGCAATTAAAATCTACGAATTAGATTAAAACCCAAATGTTAGTGTGCTCTGATGCGATTCTCTTTGTTTTCTTTTGGTTGAGATGCTCTTTGGAGATAAAGCTAGAATCAGACTGATCTGCAGCTGCTTGGGGCTTAGCTTGGTGGTTTCTGTATTTTGCTGCTCTTACCTCTTGACCTGCTTGATTCATTCTGTGTCTGAAGTTCTGCCCTTTTTATTCCTGACTTTCCTGTTTATAATACACACAAATCTGTACCGTTGGTAGCTGTGAAATAACCGCGCTTCATTTCTTGCCTCGAGACTTTATTTTTTTTTTTGTATTTAGAGCTGAGCTTGACAAAGAAGGTCGAGGCCAGGAGCGGTCACAAAGGAGGCATTGTATTTTTACTGTAATACCCGGGGTATTGATTGTTGACTTATTGGGAGGCTTAATGCACAGCCATTTCCTTCGTGTCTGAACGGCCATTAAAAGGCTGGCGTGGTGCCAAAGCGTTGAAATCCTGCATTTTATGATATAATCTGGCTCTTCAAAAGTACTAATGTGGTTTGGATTAGAAAAAAAGGCAAGTCTCGAGTTTCCTTGTTTGCTTGTTTTTTAACTTGTTAACCTTTATGTGCTAAAAGGAAAATCTGAAGTCGGGGACAGAGGGAAGGAGGCAGGAGTCCTGACGTTTTGAGGTTTGTGCCTTTGAAATTTCTCACCTTTTATCTTTGAGATGCCCAGCGCTTGCTGAGCTGCCGATGGAGATGCTCAGGGATGCAGAGTAGTGGTACCGACTCCGTGGTTTATTGGATTACAACTAGTCGTGTTTTTTGGAGAGGAAGGCTTTGTTGGTGCTACGCGTTAGTGGCACTGCCCACCAAAATACTTGTCAGCTTGTAGCTCTTCTTGGGTGTGAGACAGGGCTCTGCCTCCCTGCAGCACTACCAGTGACCACGGTCAGCTCCTGGGGGTGCTTCCCCACGTTGGCCAGTGGTACCTGTTCCACCTGGTCCTTGGGCTCAAGGCTCAGGGCCACGCCACGGATGGGATGGTTTTCTAGCTTGTAGAAAAGGCTGCGGAGAGTTGAACATGGGAGTGGGAGGCCTGATGCTAGTGCTGTTGTGCAGGGACAACCCTTGCACAAAGCAGCTTCCCTGACTGCAGTCACCTTTTGGTATCGGTGAGGCAGGAAGGGACAGAAGACTTCAAACTAAGACTTCTGACTCATACAAACCCCTTGCCATCGCGGTCAGCCAGCAGTGCCCCCAGGCCCTCCTTTCCCAATTGCTCTCTGGAACAGGTCCCTGGTGCTTTCTCCAGTTGCATACCAAGTTTTCTCTCTTCTCCCTGGCTTTTCTGTCTCCCTTTTAAAGGAACACAAACTGTCATAAAGCAGAAAGGATTAAGCTTGCTTCACTTTCTGCGTGTCTTTGCTTTTGGGTGGGGATGGGAACGTGCTTTTGGTGGAAAAAGCTGTTGTTCAGCGCCCTGGCTCTGCAAGGCGGTGATGCTGCCTTTCACAACCTGCCACGAAGAACAATAATTACACCAAGCCTTAATAACTGCAGTACACCTCAAATAAGTGCTGGAAGTGAAGGGAGGCTGACACAGCTTTCTGTTCTCCCAGACGTGCGGGACACGCTTTGCAGAAGGTGAGGAGCCAGGAGTTTGCCCTCCGGCTGCTGGCCGGGGTGGAATTGCATCTTCCGTGCCCAGACCTGTAGCCAGGACACGCTGCGGCCCCTTTCTTGTCATTCCAGCTTTCCGTTAAATAGCAGGATGCCATGAAGTGGGGTTCCTACCTGTTAGATTCTGCATTTTTCAAGGGAATGTGTGTGATACTTTTGTCTAGAAGGAGATAAAGCTTTCCTCTGCTGGGAACCAGCAGTAGCTGCTCCATCTCCACAGCACATGCCAGTGTGGCTGGTGCCATGACCCAGGTGAAACTTGTGCTGGTATCTCTGGTATATTTTTCCAGCCCTTGAAGATTTTGGGTTCTGTGTCCCCCTCGGTCCCCATCTGACCTTCCCCAACCCCCTGTTCCAGTACCCTGCCAGTCTGGTGGTTCCGTGCAAGGCAGCATCCTCGTTTCCTAAAGAAAGAAAGATGCTGGAAAAACCCTTTAGGACTTTCCCCGCGCAGTTCATACCCGTTGGATTACCGTGGTCGGTCTGCAGGATTTCATGGAGACTTTCAGCGTGTTGCGTTTGGGGGACAGATCGCAGAGAGATCGCAGAGGACTGTGGAAATGAATCTCTTCTCTTTTTTTTCCTACTAAATGAGAAAAAGAACCTGATGAGCTACGCTGGGTTTCCAGCTGGCCTTTGTGTGGCGTACAGCCCAGCTCCCGAGCACTTGTATTCCCTTTCCAGTGGCTCTTGTGTGGCATGGCCCCTGCTTACCTGCCTTAATCAGAGTTGAGCGTTAAAAGGTAGAAAAGAGAGGATGTTACCGTACAGCAATTTAATTTACACCGTGGCAACAACTATTTATAGACGTTAAATAATTGCCATGCCAATTTAAGTTGCCCTGTTCCACTTTTTTAGATACTGGCAATTGCAGGAGATGATAAACTCTTTCTCTACAGGAGGGTGAATTAATGGGTGTCCCAGGAGGCCTGCAAGGGGCAGGATTTGATTGCATTCCTCGAATGCTTAACACCTAAGGCTCTCAAATTAGATAGCAAAGAGAATCTGTTGAAAGAACATGTGGACGCGCAAGGAGAGCCCTCGCTGATAATGGAGGACCCCAGGGGAAATGTGTTTGGGGGAGTATTAAGCTGAGGCTGGAAGATCTCCTTTGGAGCAAATGTTAATAAAAGTTTCTTCAGAAATGAAATCAAGTGTTCTTCTTACTGCCAGCTTTACTCGGGAGGGGCAGGCGCTGAGCTCTGCTCTCTGGGGACAGCGACAGGGCCCGAGGGAACGGCATGGAGCTGGGACAGGGGAGGGTCAGGCTGGGTGTTAAGGAGAGGTTCTGCACCCAGAGGGTGCTCGGGCACGGGGACAGGCTCCCAGGGATGTGGTCATGGCTCTGCGCCTGCTGGAGGTCAAGGAGTGTTGCTGAGAAGACAACAGTCTTAGTACGGTGTGGGTTTGGGGTGGTCCTGTATGGAGCCAGGGGTTGGACTCAAGCGTCCTTGTGATCCCCTTCCACCTTAGGATATTCTTTAATTGTATAATGAATACGCACAGGAGTTAATGTCACTTGCAAGACCACAGTTCAGTAACTCTCCATGGACAATCCCCTCCCTCATAATTGTCTAGCAGCTACTATTTCTATTTAGCAACGTGCACTGCTGTGTTTTTATCATCACCGTGCTGTTGAAGCTGCTGCTCCCCAAGGAAATGTCTGCCGAAGGAGCAGAGGTTCAACCCAAACTCCACGCAGGTGTATCTGCAGCCTGTGTTACTGTGCCTAATAACAGGGGGAAGGAAATTGCTTTGTGGGGTGTCTCTATTAGAGCACGGTGCAGCAGAGGACCTACGAGTTCCCTGGGAAGATGGATGGGAAATGCTCAAGTTCTGCTTGATGAGCGGAGTTAGAGCAGCGATGCTGCTGGATGCGACTCCTGCGCGCTCGACATTGTGTAGTTGCTGCTTTTTGTTAGCAAAATGGGTCCTGGAACCCTGCCTGCCCTCTTTGGGCTGCTTCTGAAAGGTTTTTTTGCAACAAGGGTTCTGAGCCTGTGGCGGTGCCAGGTCTCCAAGGAAAAGCAGAGCCTCCGAGCGGTGGGGAGAGGAGAGCTGGTACGTGCTGGGCCTCTTCTTCAGGAACGAGTAAGATGTACAGAGTAACAGCAAAGTAATTTTACATGAAAATGCGTTGACAGCATCCACTCAAAACCTGCCACGTGATCTTTGTGCTTGCTTACAGGTGATGCTAGGTGGGAGGTGGATATCCAGGTGCATTAGGTTGCCTACGCGTGTTCAGCACCAAGCAGGGGAACCCTGTGAGGGAGGCAGCCACGACCGACAGAAGTATTTGATCCGTTTTGAGCAAAGGGCAGAGCAGCTCTCACGCCTTCTGCTGTTACTTTGGTGAGAAGCACTTGCTCTCTGGGTGCCCGCTGATCTTTGGCTGGTCTTGGGGGGCCAGGGCAGGGAGTTCTCTGTTACTTACTGCCATAAATGTGCAATATGGGCACTGGAGCAGCTGGAGCTGAAGGGAGATTAGTGACGTTTTTGTTTAAACCACTAATCAGTCCTTACTTGCTTTAGTCTTGGCTGGTGCTAATCTAGTTCCAATTTGAACCGGTGACCTCTGTTTGAAAGTCACTTTGTCCTTTTAATAGTTTTCTGGGTCAGCATCTGTCCCTTCCTGAGGGTCCCTTGATCCGTGCGCTTGGAAAGGCCGTTGTGTTTTTGTGAGGCTAATCCCTGCTCTGTGTGGCTGCGCGCACTGCTCTAAGTGAAGGCTGTGCGTGTTCCCCTCCTCCACCTCGGTGAGCCCCTGCTCCTTTGCTAATCGGACAGGTTGTAACTCAGTTTTCAGGGGGTTTCTCTTACCTTTAGCTTTGGAGGGTTTGGATGGACGACAGAAGCTGATGGTAAGGTCTAACAGCCGGGGTCTCCTTCCCAAGGTGTTGTTCCCAAATCTCTGCACAAAGCACTTGAGGTCAGCCTGTCTCCAGATGTTTGCTGCTGTTAGGGACGCATGGCGGCGTCGATCCTTCATCTCGACTGAGCCCCGAGCTTTGTCCCTCCTAGTTCCCTTCCATCTCTGTTCCTGTTCTCCAGCCAGCCCAGTTCTTGCCGCTGTCTTTGCAAGGAATTACTGGGTGGTAACTCAAAAGCAAGATCCTGTAAACATTTTCCAGTGTAAAAAAGGGAAGAGATGTCCAAATGGAAGATCACCGGGATCTGTGAAAGGCGTGTGAGTACAAAAGGAGTAATATTAATAACTCCGGTCTTCTGGGTGTGAAATTCCCGATCAGACCTCCTTAGTTTCGATGTGGTGTGCTTTAAGGGCAAGCTAAGCTGTTCATCCCTGCATCTTCCTTTTTAGTTGAGCTCCAGAGATGGACGCTTGTAGTTCCTCTGCGGGAGGCTGTATCCCCAATAGCCTCTGATCCGAGGTGACAAGGCAAGGAGAGCCGAGCGAAGAAACGGACGTTTCCTCCAGGTGGTAAAACCTTCCGACCAACCTCATTTGGTTGGCAAAGGACAGGTTGCCATTCGTCTTCCAACTCTGCCAGTCCAGCCTGTGTAGAAACACTACTTGGGAGGAGACTTGGTGCTAACATATTGTTTAATATGTACGGCTTGTTCATCATTATGGTGGTGATGATGACCTTGAACCATTAATTGGCCTGCAAGGCCTGGTCAGCATGGGCTCATTCGGAGGAGGCTGAGCCAGGGCTGGAGGAATCTCTCTTCCCAGCCGTGAGCTGTTCACGATGCCCGTGTGAGCGGTGCTTCTGCTCCCCCAGGGAGGAGAGCAGAGGAGCAAACAGCGTGTGGCAGGTGTTAGTCGTGTCACTTGCTGCAGGACTGGAAGGCACGTGGCTATTGACGTGATGAGCCCAGCATAAAGGCCTGAACGGAGCAGACCTGACCTGTAACGAAGCCCACCAAGATGCCAGTACCAAATTCAGTGGTGCTTTTGCTGGGAAAAAAAATGTAGCTGGTTTGACAAAGCTGGTTGTAACCATCCTGCTCGTGGGTGTTTCACTTTTCTCACAGGCCAGTAGTTCCTGCGCTGCTTTCTTCAGAGCTGGCAGCTGGAATTAAAGGAAAAGCACAAATTTAGCTTCCTTGCTGAGGAAAATGGAGAATGCTGTCTTTGTCCTGCCTCTCCAGTGTTGATACGGAGCTGCGCGGTGTCCTGTCCCAAGCAAGCAGCCGTGCACACCTTGGGTGTAAAGCGACCTGCTCAGTCCTGTCACTGCTTTGATTTTATCCCCCTCTCAGCCCTGTTTGCTTTGATATTGGGAACTGTTGAGGTTCCCCTGGCAGAGAGCTGAGCAGGTTGCTCTTCCCGTGTGTCGCGATGCTGCTGCTGGGCTTGGTTCTGCGTGTCGCCCTTTTTCCAGTGATGCAAATCCACGGGTGGTCGCTGCCGTGCAGGGGGAGGCAGAGCTCTCTGGCCCACTCACCATTAATAATAGAGCCCGGGGGAAACAAAGGTAAAAGCACGGACTTTTTCTGTTCCCGTGTGGATGTTTGCGTGGTGCCTGTTGGGCTTTGTGTGACGGAGAGCTCAGTGACATTTCGCGAGGAGCAGGAGCATCGATAATTGCATTCTGGCGAAGCGTCGCAGGAGGATCGCGCTTGCTGCGAGCTGCTGCTCTGCAGTTTCTGCTGGAGTTAATAATTCAGTGCTGGGCCGCGTCAGAGGTGCTCTTAAATCAGGTCTCTGTGGGTTGAGGACATGGGGCATCGGTACGAGTCGGAAGAGGGGAAAGATGGGCTCGGTGTTTGGGTCATTAACTTGTTTGGGCCTCCAGGTGCTGTTAGCGTAACCTCCCCGTGCTCACCTGTGTGATACCACGAGGGACGTGGGAGTTCAGCTGCTTACAGAACCGTGCTCGATCCAGCAGCCAAAAAGACCTGCAGAAACGAAGGTGTGAGTATCAGTGACTGTAGCAGGTCGTGGGGCCGAGAGGGTTTTGCCTGCCGTGACGCCACGGCGATGGTTTTCTGAAAGCTTTTTTACCGTGAGTTCAGCTGCTTTGCAGCACGCTGTGTCCGACCTCCCTGCGAGAGGGGGGACCTGCCCGTGGGCACGGCAGTGCTGGCAGTCATCTGCGAGAGGCATTGACATTCAGGGCTTGTGTATATATATATATATATATATGTATATATATATACATATATATATATAAAAAAAAAAGGGTTAGCATTCCGATTAAAAATTAACACGTTCCCTGCATAATTACAGACTTAGAGCATGCACTAATGCTGTACAAAAGAGGGCTTTCCAGGCTCCAAAAGCCAGAGCCATCGCTCCTTCCCCCCCCCAGTCCTTGTAATTACCCCTGGCATGTTTAAAACCCTCCTCAAATTCTGCTGCAAAATAGCCGTTTGGCTTCCAGTTGTGTTTTTTTTTTTTAAGGTGATTATTCTTTTTAACGCTAAAGAAGGAAAGTGGTTTGAATATTCATGGCACATTATAATTTTGAAAATAATCTCCTAGTAGATATTTAACAATGGCTTTGGGTAAATGGACACTTGTTGCGCTTTGTTTAAACGATTACATCTCAATTATCGCTTGATGGTGAGAGCATGGGTAATACCCCTGCTTCTTTGTTCAAAAGGCTCTAATTAAAACTGGTTCCTGCTCTCGCCTCTCGGATAAATATGGACGGGAGGTAGCTCAGTGACACTCTGTCAAATTGCCGAATTGAGTGCAAGTTCCCCATTCATCCCGACAAATGATACCGCTAATTGGGGTGCGGGGAGGGGATGGCAGAACAGCGCTGCCAGTGTCGCTGCTAATCCCCTCTGCCCGGGCTTCCCCCTCCTCTGCTTGGCTTGGGACTGTCGCTCTCCTGATTTTACTAGATCTGATTTTTCCCCATTCCTAGGTCAGAAAAGCAGCTCTCCTGCATCGGCGCTGTCAGGGCTGCTTCCCCGCTCGGTGTGTTTCCGTCCTGCTTCCTGGCCGGTGCACGGTGAGCCCCAAAAAGCTGCGGTAAAACTCGGCTCTGCTTTGAGCTCCGTAAGAAGCCTGTGGCTCCCACTCTGGCCAGGTTTGTGGGTTTTCCCCTGCTAGAAGAGGCCACCAAGCATTGCTGGAGGCCGATCACTTCTCAGTCCTCGTGTTTGCTTCAGCTTTGGGTGACTCAGGTTCTCCTAGCCCATGAAAATCAGCTCTTTGCCACGGAGCCCAAATTTCCTGCCAGATAGGCCGGCAGTATTATGATAGGCTCAGCCCAGCTGCCTTTCTGCGCTGTTTGCGTGGCAGTATCACTGTACTGATGCTTTATTCTCTCCCTGTCCTCTTTACCCCTAACCAGCTCGAACCCAGCTCCTGCACCGCTGGCTCCTCTCTCCGCATCCCTCCGGAGGAAGAGGATGAGTGTGCAGAGCTGGGAGCGCAGCGCGCGGTGTGACAGCCTCCTTCCGAGGAGACCTAGCTTGTCGTTAGTGCTGGATAATCACCGCCAGCCTTGCGGAGAGGAAGGAGGTAATGCTCTGAGGCACCCTCCAGACCCACTATGACAGTGCAGTATTTGCTGCTGCCACAGTGCTGGATTAAGCAGAGAGGAAAAGATTTTCGGGAAGGAGCTACCTGTCCCTCATGTAACTCGCTGCTGCCAGCAGTGTCTGCAATTTTTTGCTGGCTAATGCTGCTTGCTGGTAGGAGGCGTTGCAGCTGTAGGACTTAAAATAAATAATAAATAAATAAATAAAAGCTAATACAGTAATAAATCCCGGGGTGTTCTTTGTATCTGTCCCCTCTCCCCTTGCCCAATTCTAGACTCTGAAAGAAAGGGAAAAGAGACTACAGGGGCTGTATCCTAGGATGCTTTAGGGTTTTTTCTTGGCTTTAGGGTAGGGATGATGGCATCTTTGATTTCATGGTTATCGTGGAGGAATCTCCTTCCTCCCAGAGATGTATTGGCACCGGAGAGGGAAGGAAGTTCTGGTAGGCAATGTATGGTTGGGCACCCAGGGAGTGTGAGGGGGTGATGTGGACACAGGAGGATATTCATACACTGTCAGGAGCTGAAAAGTCTGCCTGACTCTTGCCTTTCAAACTGAAATCAACTGGTTTTAAGAACAACAACAAAAATTCTAAACCCAACCCATCTCCTGTGATCAAACAGCTGGTGTTAACTTTAACTGCTGCTACATGAAAACACCCAGCCAGGGGTGCAGGTTATCCAAACAACTCCAGTGCAGGCATCACAAAAACCATTAAAACAATGTGGCTTCTGCGTGATCTTTGCTTCATCTCCCTCTGGGATATGGTGCTTTCTTCTCAGAAGTAAAACTTTGATGGCTTTCCTTAGCTGTGGCCCAGTAACCCCGAGCAGTAGGTTTTTTTTCCCCGTTTCCTCCCAAAGTCACATTTGAGTGCAGGATTGATTGATGCTGAATGCTGCTAAATTGATTTCCAGCAACACAGACAGCGGCTCCGACATCTTAGCGTGGCTACCGCTCAGTGCTGGTTATGCTAACAGCCATTTGGAGGGAATAGTTTCTGGTCCTGCCCATCAGGGCTGTTGCCTTAAGGAACCCGTAGCTAAGGGAAGCCGGCGCCGTGCCGAGCCACGCTGGGGAAGCTTCCCCTGCAATGCTGGGAGCTGAAAAGGAAATCTGTAAAAGGAGAGGATAAGCCTTGCTGATCTGTACTGCGTGCTTCTGCAGCTGGGAGTAGCTTCTGCAGTACGTTACGTGGCTGGAAAACAACAGAGAACCTCTGTTTGTGAAATCACTGGCAGCTCCAGGTCCACCGTGCTCCTGAAGTCCCTGTCCCAAAGAGCTGGCTGTCTCGCCAGGTAATGCCCTTCACCTCTTTAAAGCCTGCCTGGAAAGCAGAGGCTCTCTGCATCTCCTGTGCTCGTGGCGCCGTACAGCCGGCAGGTTTTGTGAGCTGGAGGTGAGGAGGGGGAGAAGCTACCCCAAACCAGGGCAGAGCGGCGAGGTGCTGAGGTGAGCACGGCTGCAGGGACACCGCGAGGCAGGGGTGTGATCAGGGGTTTTCCTTTAAGAGCATCAATGATTTTGGTCCTGTTTTTTCCACTCGGGAGACTCCTGATACGGGGATTCAAGAATTCTGTGTGGTGTTTCTTGGGTTACCAGCATGGAGAGTTTGCTCCTTGCAGTGGTTTGAGAACTCACTCCTGGGATCGAGTTTGCTGGTTTCCAAGCCAAAACGTCCTGTTCTTGAGCAGCCTCTGTGCCAGTGCAGCTCTGACTTGTGCCAGGTGCCCGGCGATGCCGCTGGAAGTCGATAAGCCTGAGTCACTGAGCACCTTCTGAAAACCTGACACCGGCAAGTGGAATTGCTCCCAGACCAGAAAGTGCCCCGTTAATTCAGAGATTGTTTGTCCTCTCTGTAAAATACTCTGCACCATTTTCCCTGGTACTTTGTGTCCAGCCAATACCCCTGCAGTGTGGTTTTAATTAAGGCAAAAATGGAAATAATGGCTTGCTTGGGTTTCGGGGTGATTCTGCAGACGGGTCAATGGTAGCAGACGGCCAAAAGCTCTCCTGAGAGCATCCCGTGCCTCTGTACATCCCGACGTGGACATCCCAAATCCAGATTTTTGTGGCCGAGTGCTTGCAAACAGGGGATGTGCCTTCAGCAGGCAGACTCCTAGAGCCAGGAGATGCAGTGCGAGTGCAGCAGGGCTGTCGCTCGGGGTTTTAGGAGAAAATTCAGAGTTAGGGAATGCCACCAGCAGCTGGAAGGAGCTGCGCTGGCACGGCGGGTTAAACCCGCAGAAGTGACCCTCCCTTTGGTAAAACCCTTCTTCAGGCTCGTGCGCTTTGCCTACTAGCAAATGCATTCCTTATTTCTTCAGCGCTTCTAATTTTTTTTTTCCTTGAGCTGGGGGTGGTCCGTTTCTCGATGTTTCTCTGGCTTTCTGCACTGTAATGATGGCACCATCACCTGACTGCTGGAATATACTGGCCTGACTTTAATCATCGGGTGACTGGCTCTTAGCATGGCTTCATCTCTGCTGTTTTACATCCCCTCTTGTAATTGCACGGTCGCTCGCAGCATTGTTTTTCTATTGGCGACAAGGAAAGGCACACGTTGGGGTTTTGTGTAACCTTACGCTTTTCGTTTGATGCTTGAAGTGTGCGGGGAGAAGTGGTACGCGGCGAATAAAATCCTCCTGATTTCCAAGCAGTGTATTTTTACCCCTCGTGCCCGACCGTTTGTAATGAGGATGCTTTTACGTACATATATTTCTATATGTTTCATGTTTAAGGGTCGCACGGAGGAAGATGCAGCCGGGCTGAGCATGTATTAATAACAGGGCTGCGCCTGTCGTGCTGGCGGTTCCATGGAGGTATCCGTGCATACAATTAACCGACCTCTTCAGAGCTGCGGAGACGACCACCGCTTAATGTAAATACTATCTACAGCTTTTAACTGCTGAATAACCAGAGCCAGCAAAACAATGGGGAATCAGAGCCCCCCGTGACAACGTCGACACCGATTAATATGCGGTGAGATGATGAGCCGGTACGAGTAGTTTCAGCAGCTCTGCGGGGCTAAAATGGCAGAGGCTTTGCTGATGCTGTATCACATCAAGCTAGCGTTTATTCCGGCCTCATGGTATGTGCAAATTCATGCAGCTCGGCGAAGGGAATAGCTTCACAACTGGTGCTCCAGTCTGTGGCCGCGGTGCTGCATCACAATGCAGCAAATGCATTTTCCACATTAACCAGACATGACAGCTGAGCCGATTATTAACCATGCAATATGTCGGAAGTCATCAAAAATTCACATCAGAGTAATTGCAGCGGCTCGGGGAAAGGAAAAAAAAAAATTGTGCTGTCTCCTCTCGCCTGCACACCGCCTCACCCCCTCCCGGTCCCTACATGGTACAGTCCGTTAACAATAAAATATCCTCTGTAACCTATAAACTGGTACTCCCATCAGTTTCTGGTTTCAGGCTGATGCTTTCCCTAGAATTTGAATAAAGCACACCGCTGGAAAAAAAAAGACGTAGCTGCTTTGCGGGCAGTGGTGTTCAGCCGGGGAAGCAGCTGCCTTCTTATTGTCTTGCAGGACTCTTCGCTGTCTCGGCCATTTCAGGACTTGCAGGTTTTTCTGTTTTGTCTTTTATTTTTTTCCTTTTTTTTTTTCTTATTTTTTTTAAAGATGGGAAAACTCGAGCGTTAATGCAGAGAGGTACAGCCTTGTGAGCCCGGGTACCAGGCAGTCGGAGTGTGGCAGTTAGGGCCAGCGTTAGCAGGTTTGTAACTCCGCAGTACTGAGATCTACAGGTAGGAACGTCTCTTTGCAAACGTGTGAAACGAAGGGAAACAGCTTGCTTCGGCAGGAGCTTTCCTCCAGGTGCCTTTTATCGTGGTTTTTCTTTGTGCTGTCGCCTCAGGCTGTTGCGAGGGGCAGGTGAGAGATGAAAAGAGCAGGTGGGGACTTGGGGGGAAATGGTCCTTTGGTGGCAAAAAGGGCACCCCGAGCTCGGTGCCGATACCTTGTGGTGCTCTCCTGCTCGGGAGCAGCTGCTGGGTGGGGCAGCCCAGCCTCTGCTCGGGTCTCGCCTTGCAGAAATCCTCTTCAGCGCTGCTGATTTCGCTTTCAATGGGAGCAGAAATGCACTAGCCTAACTTTCTGAATGTCTTTATTCCTGTTTTTTTCTTCCCTAGGCTGTGAAGCGTCTACGGAAGTATTTTTAAAAGCTAAGGACGCTGCCTTATGGTGTGATTTGCTTAGTTTTCATTGTGGTGCAGAGATGCCGGTCCACTCCTTCCTCTGGTCCTGCAGATGCACTTGTGATTTATTTAGAGACACGTTGAACTTTCTTTAATTTTATTTGAAAGTAAGGATTTTGGATGTGTGATGAAAATGGAAATAAGAACAGCCTGTCAGGAAATATTTCCACTTGCCAGAGGAACCGAGGTGCCTAGATGGGCATTTTTGCTCGGTTTCTTGAATCAGAGGGTGAAGTAGATTTGCTTAGTCAACTCGAGCCTGCAGCCCGGACCCCACCTCTCTTTCAAGTGACTAGGATGCGATCAGAAAGGGGTTAAGCAGTGAAACAGTAGGAAAGAGCAGCAATCGGGGCTGAACGTGCATATAGGTGGAGTGGCCACGACCGGCTGGGTGGGTGGCAGCTCAATTCATGCTCTCAGCCCCACGCACTCGGGGTGCGTGCGACCTGCGGGCTCTGCTTGGGGGCAGAAGCGTGGGGTGGGTCGCTCCTTTCTCCTGCTCTCTCGGAGGTTTTTTATCCATACGGGGAGGAGAAGTGGGTTCGTGAGATGTACCAGGCTGGGCACACAGCATCCCTGCTCGGGTGGGAAGGTGCCACCGTGCCACCTCCTGAGCCCTCCTTTTGTTCGCCGAGGAACGCCTGAGCTGTCGGCAAGGGGAAGCGCCGGCACCGCTTGGCCAAAAAGTTGCCTTTTTAACCCAGCTTACCTGTGCTGGAGGTCTTCCCGCGGAAGCTGCTTAGCATGAAATCGCTTCCTCAGGTGCAGCACAATGAAATGTGGGGCTTGCGGGGGTAAAAAGATGGAGGAAGCATCTCCACCGACCCGCGTGGGAGCTGCCTTGCTGAGCCCTGCGCTTGGTGGTGGTGCAAATTATTTTCCTTTGTCTGAAGTGGGTGGGAGACGGAGTTCATCCCGGCTCCGTAAATGAACGTATGGAAAATGACCGAGCCACGGTAATTAATAATTAGCTGTAGGTCCCTTACAGCAGGCTTTTCCCTGCTATCTGCTGGCAGCATCTGGAGTTGGCATTTCATTTACATGGAAGTCCGAAGGATTGCGTGCCTCGTTAATGCGCGGCACAGACGAAGGCACGCGCTGCTGGAGGGTTCCTTAGCCAGGGTGGAGTACAGCCGGGGGGGGGAGATGGAAACCTTTTGTCTCCCCCGCATCCTCAGCACACCGCTCCGGTGCCCCGCGTCGGAAAAGTTTAAACCTCAGGCTGGCAGCACAATAGGGGAAAAAGGCAGAAAAGGGGGAAAAAAAAATGTTTGTTGTAAGGTGCCATTTGGTGCAGCAGAGACTTTGAGTCAATGCTTTTCTCCTTGGGCTGGAGAACGGCTGAGCATTTTAAATATAAATGGTGTGATTGGAGCAGGTATATTCCGGGCTTCTGCTTTTTTTTTTTTTATTTTAATGACCGGCGATTAATAATTCATGGGCAATTTAAATAATTAACTTTGTGAAATGTAGCAGCAATGTAGTGAGAAAACACTGTTTTTAAGGACCACATGCGTGCCTGAGGATTTAAAGGTATCACACACGAGCTGCTCCAGCTTGCTTGCTTTCACTGGCAGTGGAATCTTTCTGTTTGTTGTAAGGACGTGCTGCTGTGCTGGAACTGCCTGCCGGGGGAACAAAATAGCTGCGATTTAGTTAAAAATACTGAGGCAGAATGGGCTAACTGGCTGGGGCTTGTTTTTCTTGCTCAGGTGGATGATTTGGGCAAATCATGTGTTATTTAAGAGGAGTGAACTTTACATTTCCTCTCTTCCTTGTGAGTCAGGTGTATTTAAAACCCCCCAAAAAGCTTTTTTTTCTTAACGCCGCAGTATACGCCTCTTGCTTTTCCAGTGCTAGCCGCCCCCTGCCAGCGAAATCAAGCAGATTTAACTTTTTGAAAGGCTTGCTCTCCCCGTGCGGGTTTCTCTGGGAGGCGTCAGATAGCCGCACGACGGGGAAATCCCACGGTGGAAGTGCCGCGCCGGGCAGAGCCACCTGTGCCGGGGAGCATCCCCGGCGTCCCCGGTCCCCTTGGCTCTGGGGCTCGTGGCGCCGGCCGGCTGTGTCCCGGGGGGCAGCTGCCTGCATCACTCGGTGCCTGGCGTGCAGGCGGATGGAGGCTGCAAGCGCTGGGCTTGGCTTTCCCCCAGCGCCGCGGCGAGCCGAGCAGCGCCCGCGAGGAGGCTTTGCCCTGCTGCGGGATGGGAGCACGGCGGGAGAAATCCTTCAGCCCCGCTCGGTCTGGGAGCAGGGAGAGGGTCGGGCTCCGAGCGCTGCCAGGCTCACCGCTCGCATCCAGAGAAGGTAAAAAGAACAGTTTTTTCGTTACCTTTTTTTTTTTTTTTTACATACAGCTTGACATTAACTTGAAAGCATTTCACTTTTATTTTCTTTTACGCATCTGAGATTGTGGAAGAAGAGATGTGGAAATAACGATGTGCTTCATTTCCAAAAAAAGCCTGACAACTCCCCTGCTTCTCCGAAGGGCGCGCTTGCGTGCTCCAAGCCAGACCAGCAAAAGGATAAGGTGCTCAGTGGGGATGGGGAGGCTGGAGGGTTGCGTTTGGATTTGGAGAAGTGGGTTAGAGGAGGCTGGGTGTTAATAATGAGCAGATTTGCTTAATAATTTGCCCTTCTTGCTGGTGCTCCGTAAGAAATGTGCCACTCGGGGCTGGGAAATGCTTCATCAGCTGGTAGGGAAGGCAGCTCGGCTTTCAGACACGAACATATCCCGAGAAATGAACTTGCTGCCGCCGGGCTGAGCGGGTTATTGTATCTGCCTCCGTGCTGATGCTAACGTTGGGCAATTAGTCCGGTGACAGCCACCGCAAGCTCGTCGCTGTGCCTCCTTTATGCCTTTTTCTTTTCAAACTACTCCCTTATTAGCTGCTGTTTGCTATGGTACTCGCAGGGAAAGCCTATCCTCCCGCAGCAGGGCTGGACACTCCTCTTCCCTCTGCTTTATGAATTTTCCGTGCGGTGCCGACGGATTCCCAGGGGCTGGCTTCTCGGCGCGCTCCATCTCGGGAGACTCCCCAGCAGCTCTCGGTACAGTAGATCGAGGTGTGGTCTGCCAGGGCAGCCTTGTCTTTCCTCCCTGAGATGCAAGGAGGTGACACGGGCAGAAATTTAACGTACAGGATTTATTTGCCGCTCTTCTTTCTGAGCATCCTCCTCTTAGAGGAAGAGGAAGGCGCAGCGACTTCCCGAGAAAGCGTGGAGTAACCTCGATGCTAAAATGGCAGCGAAAGAAATAAGAAAATGGCGTCATCAGTGAAATTAGTTCTGATGGCTTGATTTGAAGGATGCCTCTGCCTGATGCAAGGCTGTTTTCAGCAAGAGGTATTGCATTACAGGCGTAGTTCTGGCTATACGATGAAGTTTTAAAATCATTTAAATTGGTATTTATTTTCACAGTATTACAAAAAGCATGATAGCAGGAAGGCAGGTAGGATAACTTCATCCAGTGGGTGATCAGAAATCAGCATGCTGTAAATATTTTTAACTGTAAGCTTGTATTGTGGATTTCAAGCCCTTTGGCAGTAACTCATCGTTTATTTCAAATAGAGTTCAGGAAACAGCTAACACCCTGAGTTTTGTTCTGATCGTGACTTTCATGGCACATTTACGATTGGTGTAGGACTGGAGAAGAGCATTGTTACTTCAGTTTGTATTTTTGAATCAGGATGCTAATACGGGTGCCTTTATAGCACCAGGGAGGAACTGGAGCTGCTCATCATGGCGCAGAGCGAAGCCCCACACCACGGGCATCCCTCTGCATTTAAACACCTCGAGGAAAACAAATGGCCGTGCGCATTTGGGAACTTGATGAACAAGCTCAGATTCCTGACTGCCAAAAACTAGTCGGCCCCACGGCTTCTGGGTTGTGGTTCGCTCGTTCTGCGTGGATGCTGTCGCGGATGGTGAAATAGCGGGGACCACAATGGGCTTCTGGTGGGCAGCTGGCCCAGCTGCTCTGCTCTCGCTGAACAAGTTGTGTTGCAAGTGAGGCGACATTTAATTGTCTTTGTGGCATTGGGTTCCTCCACATTCGTTAAAACTAATGGAAACGCTGTCTGAGGTGCCGTCAGGTGTGATGTGCGGGTGTTAGCCAGCTGAGCAAGCTGCTTCTGGTGCCTCCTGAGTAGCATTTCCTCCTGCCGTACTCCGTGGGTGAGGGTCTGCCCACCTTCCTTCTCTCTGACGTTTTCTTTCCCATTGCTTCTATTCCTTCTGTTCCTTGCGTGATCTCTAAGCACGTTAGGGTTATTTAAGACTTTCTACTTCGTTATATGTGTCATACCTATTGCACAGATTTCCTTGGCATTTCTAACGGTGGTGGCACCTGGGATCCTTGCTAAGCAGCTCCCAGTCGCATCGCAGGGAGAGGGAAAATGAGTAATGCCTGGGGAGGAAGAGAGGAGCCGCTAGAGAAGGCAGCGCTGTTCCTTATGCTATTTTTGTGTTGCATTAACAATTGCTGCCAAAATGATCTCTGTGGTGGAGGTTGATAATTGTACTTGAAAGAGAATCTCACTCTGAGCACCTTTGTTCTAAAATTTCAAGTTAAAAAAGGTGTTATGTAAGCTTTATGCCATTAAAGCGTTTGTGACTTCGAAAAGTCCCTGCTGAAACCACTTCTAACAGCATTCCCCTGCGCTCTGTGCATCCCATCGTGACACGGCAAAGATTTCCAGAGCCTGAGAATGAAAGACTGGTGTGTGTAACTGACATTGTTTCGGATCCTCTCTGATGAAGGAGAAAGAGACAACACATAATATAAATATTTACTAAATTTGTAATAATTAGATTCGCTGTACAAGTAATATATATGTTACAGTGGTTGATGTATTCTGTTTTCTAGAACCAAGTGTTGCACTTCACACAATTTTATCATTACGATCGGGATTTTTAAATCTTGCAAGCTTCTCTGCTGTACCTTGTAAAATCCTAAAATGCATAGGAACGTAGCAATTAACTCCTCGCATAACAAGGAAATTAAATCACTTGTAAGTACGACAGTAAGTGCCTGGCACCATATTCCAGTAGGGAACATGAGCAGCAGCATTGCCTCAATATGCCCCTCACGATAAAGCTGTCTCCCTCTGTATTTCACAGAAAATGTTGTTATTTGCACAAATGCACGTCAGAGGACTGAGGCTGGCTGTGGGCTTTGCCAGTGCCCACATGGTTTGGTGCTAACAGGTGGTTTGGCACTAGCCCTTCCGTGCCTAAACAGGTGGCTTCCTGGCTGAAGCAGGACCTACGGGGCGTTTGTATTTCTTCCCTCAAAGACTGGAAACCAAAGGAGCATGTTCCCAGTCTTCATTTGCCATGTTCAAATGGCCCCAGCAAGAGTTAAAGAGCACACGCCATCTGCCCCCGCTTCTGCTGATGTGTGATTTCATGAGGAGTGGTTCTTGCGGCAGTTGGAGTTTCTCCTGTCACGGCTAGAAGGAATGATATTTATCCATCACCACAAAATCCAATGTTCCTGGATACGGTCTGAAGATTACTGTGAGAACTGCTTGAGTTTCACAGATTGACCAGCCTAAAATAGTAAAATAATACAAAAAAAAAAAAAAAAAGGTGTTCAACACCATGCATCTCATCGAGGCCACACTGGCGGTGGGGCAGGCCCCTACCAAGGGCTCATCGCCAGGCCAGGTTCGCTGCCATGCATCTTCCACCTTGAATGGGAGGTGTTGAGGAAGCCTTGTAGGTAAACGGCGGTGCTCCTGCTCCTTCTGCGAGGTGCTGTGCCTGCTCAGCACCCCGCTGCAATGGTGCAGGCACCAACACTCGCTGCCGCAGGAGGGAGGTCCGCACTGCCGCGGCTCTGCCGGGAAGGACGGCAGCATTGCGGCTTTGCAATGTTTGATTTTGCTGGAGCAGAAAGTCAGCTGCTTTGGAAGTGCAACGATCTGTAAAATCACTGCTAGTTGTGCAGTGGAGCAGAGCTTGGGCTGGGGTTTGTGTATTTTCGTGACTCACCGCCCTTGAAACACTGCTCACAGGGCAGGGAGGAGCTCTCCCACCTTTGCTTTTGCATGAATTGAATGGGAGTGCTGCCTATGAGCATGGAGCCACAGTCACTGCGTGCTGGTGGACGTGGTTTGAGACAACCTCTGAAGGCAGGTAGCAGAGCAGCAAATCTTCTCCAAGCCCAATATATGGCTGAGTTTAGTGTCAACAGTGTATTAATTTTTTAGAAAACACTGGAGAATTTCTTACTCTAAACATGGTGATAAGGAACTGCTGAACTGCTCATTGCAGTTTGACAAGCTCGGCTGTCTTAGGCCAGGCAGACTTTTCATGTTACTAGGTCCTGGAATTGCAGGCTTGTGGGGAGGTCAGACGTGACCTTTACCATTTGTCCTTTCTGCATTAGATGGGGAGAAGGCTTGTTTCCTCGTACTGCACAGTTGAGACCATGCTGTTGTGCTTTTGAACAAGGGTTTTCCTTCCTCAGGCTCATCCCATCTCTTAAAGGTGCAGATTTTTTACAATCTGGATTGAAGGCATGGATTCATGCATGGCTGTGAGGTGAGCCCCATCAGACCTTCCTGTTCAGTGGACATGTGTGTACGCTGATTTGTTCCTTATCCTATTTTTTCTTCCGGAAAGGATCATGGCTGGGAGGGCTGTGCCAGAACGTACCACCTCTGCGAGTGTGCTCAGATGTGTAGGATTGTGTTAAGCAAATCTTTTCAAAGTAACAATTAAAAAAAAATTGCTAGTAGGGATAAATAAATCAGGTGCTTTGTCTGGAGCTACTCTTCCCACTGCTGAAGAGTGATTTTTGTTAATGGTGTAGTCGTCATCCCTGCTGGCCTTTTGAAGGATTCACTGGATCTACCGGAAATCCAGCACTTGAAAATATTTTAATCAAAGAGCAATTGACTTGAAATGGCCCAGATTGTTCATTTCATTTTCTCCTTTCTTCCCCTGCCAGTGAAAAATAAGCATCGCTGTCAACATCCAAGGCCTCAGTATACTATTTGGCAACATTTGCCTTCTCTTGACAGCTTGAATACCAAGATCAAGTATTAAAAGTATGGCCTGGCTGATGCAAGCAATTAAGAGACTTCTATCAGCCAGGAGAGAGTTTACTAACCTCATTTACTGCAGTAAACGGAAGAGACTTTCAATTTCCTGTCAAAAAGAGACCGTCAGTGCATGCATGCCCTTTTGTACTGATAATGACTTAGTTACTCAAACACTTTTTGCTGGAATTTGGGCTGGAGCAAGGCTAGTTCCAGTCACACCAGGCCGTGTCAGGCAGCGCCTGCCCACCATGAGGGATGGCAGCAGAGAGCAGGGACATGGCACGGCCTGCCCAGGGCCTGCCCTGTGCTGCTGGGACACCTCTGAACACATCCTCCTGGATAAGATTTTTGAAAATTGTGTGTATGTGGTGGAGGACACCATCTTCTGGCAATGTCCTCTCCCATCACGGTGGTGAGGGCTTCTCGTACCAAGTGAAATGGTCGTACTTTGCCTCCATTCTCACCCAAACCTTCCTCATCCTTCAAGTTTCAAATGAAGCTTAAGGTGAGTAACCTCAGAGACAAAACTGTGAAAATACTTGTCATACACACTTCGGCTGTGGCTCTTTTTGTTGTGAAAAGCACCTGCTAATACCCTTTAAGGGCCCACCCCATTGCCCCGTTTTCCCTGGGGTGGCCGGGAGCCAAGGTGGGTTGTGCGGAGGCTCTCCTCTGCACGCCGTGTTCGGAGCCTCTCCGTTGCAGGTTCCTGCACGTACCTGCTGGAGCTCAGCGGCAGGCAGGCATCCTTTCTGAAGGGCTACGAGCCAGAGCTGGAAGCGGGGTGGAGTAGATGGGAGTAAGGGCTGTGAGGAGCAAGGGGCAGGGAGTGAGGCATCACGGATGGCTGGGGTGATCGGGCTGATTGTTGTAGGAGCATAGGACTCGGATTCAGTAGCAAACAGGGCTGGATTTCAGCTGGCAGGAAGAAATTCAGGAGATAAAACTGGAATTCAAGGGGTAAGAGATCCAAGAGGAGCTGTAACGTGCTGGGGAAGGATGCTGAGGGCCAGCAGAAATGCAAGATCAAGCGATGGGACTAGCTGGAAAATGGGAACCTGAAGGTGGGAGAGTGGGTGTATTTCCAGGCCTGTGTCCCCGTTTGGCAAATATCTTCCTGTCAGATACTGTACAAATCGCACTTAGGAAACAGCAGCGAGTGTTGCGGAGAACCTGTGATGGAAGAGAGACATGCAGCTTCCCTTCCAAACGAGGTGCGGGAGGAGTGCGTGGGTGCCCCACGGGAACACAGGAAAATCAAATGCCACAAGTCACACGCTGAAGCAGGACAGCATGATGTGACTTTAGGGCTCCGTGAGCTTTTTTCCTAAACCTGCCTCGGGGAAATAAGACACAGTTTCATTTTCAAGCAAAATCCAGGCTACTTTAGGATCCCTGCCATGGCAGAACTTGTGTGGGGAGCCTCAAGGTGAGGATTTCACCTCAGAGGTTTTAGCGATGCTCCCGTTAGCTATTCCTATCTTTGCCATCTGCCGTGGTGAAATAGCCCTTTGTCTCCTAACAATATCTGTTCTCTTTCTGCTTCTCTCTTCGGATACCAAATCCGAAGCAACGTGTCGCTGCTCCTTGTACAATCAGTGGCATCTCCCCCGAGAGGGCAGCTCCTGCGGTATGGGTCATGTATTCCCTTGGACCTGCCGTGCCCGCTGACATCTGTGCCTCTCTATCCTTGTTACAGTCTGCAGGCGGTGGTGGCAAAGTCAGTCCTTCCCTCTGGGACCACAAAAGCTTTTAGGGCAGGCACAGCTCGGTGAGCACAACCCGGCACTGTTCAAGTCTCAGGCCCCATAGGTGATGCAAATCCTTGATGCTGTTACACAGCCTGGGATTTCCATGGGGCCAAAATTCTCCAGCATGAAGCCTATCGCTTCCATCCTTCTGCCCACCCTTGTTCCAGAGAGCTCTGCTTTAACTTGTAGCAGGTGGACACTGGTGTGCGTTTATGTTGGTAAGTGAAAGCTAAGCGGGCAGTGACCGAAGCCCGCTGCACCACTAGGTGGCAATGCAATAAGCGAGGGATACATGCTGGCAGAGCAGCGCTTCAATCTTTATTTTAAGGTGTGAAATTTTGGCTACCAGAGCCCAGAGTGACGACGGCAGGAACCGCTGTTTGGCCTAGGCAGAAGCAGTCTCGTTAATGGTAGCAGGAACCCCAGCATCAGTTGCTGAAACTCCCTCTCCTGAGCTGTAATAATTAGGCTGTAATTAACTGAGGCAGCAATTGTCGTACTACGGTCACGTTTAGCACAAAGCATTGGACCAGCGTTTTTAAGATGTGCCTTCTGTTAGTGAGCTGATATAGATATTTGAGATGTGTGAAGATTTTCATTTGCTAAAAGAGTTGGTTTTGAGATAGAAAAAGACAATTACCATCCCCTGATTGGCGTTCAGAGTCATCTAATCCCTTAAATGGACCAAGTGAGCTCCGGGAGTGGGGAGGTTTCATTAAGAACGATAATCAGGCTGGATTTACGTTCTCCAAGGGAAGTTCTAGCACACTTATATCACGCTGTGGATTACCATCACTGCTGTGTGCGTTTCTAGGCAGGTTCCCAGGCTGTCTTCTCTTCCATTTGGTCACCTTTCACGCAGCAAATAGTGTTTTACCCTGTGTATTGCAAAATAATTGTTTTATTTGGTGGAATTGTTGACCTCTTCCTTTCTGTCCCTGTAAGGAGGTCTCAGGCAGGACTCGTGATGTCTATCTCACGGCTTTCAGGAGCCAGGACTTGCGGAGGGAGCAGTGAGGAGGGCACTCAGCACGTCTGCAAGCTGCAGTGCCCACACAGCATGCTAGCACTTTCCATCGCATCCACAGGTCTGAGTCCCTGAGGCAGTCGGGGGCTTTTACACGTAAAATTAGCAGTGTTGTTAAATGATGCGGCAAACGGCGCTGGGCTCTGCAGTATCAGATCCCTACTGTCAGACGTGCAGGTATGTCTTTTGTTCGTAAGCTGGTGTGTGCTTTCGTGGTGTGGTCGTTAAGTATAACTCCAGGGAATTCTTCAACCCACTTTGGGAGTGGGGGGAAAAGGAGAGAAGGAGGAAGGGAAGACTTGCTGCCCTTTTGCAGACCTTCCGACCTTGCAGCCAAGGACAAACCTTACAAAGGCACGTCTCCATCCCTCCCCACCTCCCGCATGGAGCCCAGACCGGGTCTTGGCTCCGTTAGGTGCCTGCGGCAGCTGCGGGAGTACTCAGTCCCCAGACACGGGCAAGGATCTGCATTTAGCTTCCCTTCTCCAGATTGTAACTGCGATTTCTCTGTGGGCATTGACTAAAAATAAAGTGGGACATGGATGAAGAAATGAAGACTATGCTGTGTGCCAGTAGCCCCTTCTTCCATATATAATCCAAGGGCTTTCTCTGGGGGAGCTGCATCGCTTGTCCGTCCCAGGGGGCTGCAGTTCTGTCTCTACCTGCTGTACAGAAAGGGGTCACGTTCCTATTTCAGCTGAAGGGGGTTAGAGGATGTCCTATACCCACATACTGCCTGTTCTGTGAGTTTCAGAAGGGAAGGTTGCCATGCCCTTGATCTCACCCACGGGTGCTGGGTAACGGGAAGGCAGACAGCACACCTACGTTGTCTGCCAATTTCCTTCATTTCTGAGAAACTGCAAACCTTCCTCGCCTCTCAGACCGAAGTAGCAATCTGATACCTGTTGTTGTGTGTAATACAGCTGCAGGGCTATTTTTAAGACCTGCCATAACTATATTTTCCCAAGGGTCCAACCCCTCCTGGCGGCGGTGGGTTGCTGTCCTGCTACAGGACCTGTGCTCCCCTGGAGAGCTGCAGCTTGAGGTAGGGTGTAAGGATCGATACTGATATTGTCAGGTCGTTGGGGCAGGAAGCATTTATTTGCAGGAAGATGTAGCGAGTGGAGAACATGAAAGCCTCCTAAAGCCTGACAAATTCAGTCCTGCACTGCTACAGTTGTAAATCCTCCTTGTAAAATCATAAAGCACAGCAGGTTGAGTTCCCACTCCCTTGAGCTGTCGGTGGCCTCTTGAATTTCAGGTCTGTGCAACGAGCAAACAGACTCAAGGTATTGGCACTTGGAGTCGATAACGTTATCGATGATTACTTCAGAGGGAAACAAAAGTTTGTTGTTGTTGTTTTGGAGAATTATTAAATTGAAGTCTGGGAGTGCAGATCAACTGGGTTTGTTTAATTGGTGTTAGAACAGTAAATAAGTAAAACAAAGGTGTTCAAGTTAGGTTGTAATAAGTGTTTCCCATTTGTTCCCTGAGTATGCAGCAGCTGAGTTGCAGCAGCTTACTCCGCGGGTATTCATTAAATGCAGGATATCATGTGTTTGCTGCTGTTGGTCACAAAAGAAATGTTTAGGATAAGAAACTCCGGCTCATTTGAATCGGTTCACATACACCAGACCTGTTTGGAGATTTATTGATGTACTAAAAATGTAACTCTAAAATTTGTAACCACTCCAGCTGTGTGTGAGGAAGGACCATGCAGTAAACTTCTCCTCTGTGCTTTCCAACTGTTTAGTTACTTTCATCCTTTTTCAACTGATTATTTTTAAAGCTTTTTCACAGTTCCTATCGGGCCCACAAGAGCTCCACTCCTGCCTGAAGCTGCCAAGTCAAAACCTTTTTTTCTCTTTTTTTTTTTTTAGCATACTCAAGTCCAACAATCTTATCTGTGCTTATCGCTCCTGCCAGCTTTCATCCTAGATCCCTCAAATAGAGAGCAAGAGGAAGCAGTTGCTGGGACACAGAGATAAAAAAGAATAGAAGCAGGATATTTCACCAGGATTTAATGCATATTAAAACAGGGGATTAATGCGTTTTCATTTTCACACTGCTCTTTATGGGCATCTTGCTGCACCTCTGGTGAAGTGAAGTGACCTTTAAACTTCTCTGGAATGGACTGGGGAGAGCTGCCAGCACTTGGTGGAGTTGAAAGAGCTGAGTAGTACAATATGTATCTGATGGTAGCGCGAGGTGGCTTTTAGACTGAAGCTCTGTTTGTCCTTTTCTGCAGGGATTCCTGAAGAATGAAAAAGATAATGCCTTGCTGTCAGCCATTGAAGAATCCAGGAAAAGGGTAAGTTGGAAGCAAATAACTTTTTATAAACAAACCAAACCACCAAAAAAAAACCCACACACACAAAAGGGGAGGGAGATGGTGGATCCTGAGGAATTATTTATAAATTAGACCTGTAATAAACTTAGTGGAATTTAAGAGGACTGTCTACAGAATATACAATAGTTAGATGTAAAAATAGTTGCTTAGAATTTCCAGAAGAAATAATTTTCAGTCGCATTTCAGCTGCAGTATTATGTAGGGTCTGGAAGCTCACAGCATTAAATGTGAGTTTGAACAAAGCAGCTGCTTGTAAGGCACAGCATCCTCTAACCCTCTCTCTACGAGTGCCTTCTTTTCTAGAGGTGATAACACTAGGATAATGTCACTTTTTTTTCCTCTGAGAAGTACCTTGTGCCTTGACCTCCTGTCCTGTGGTGACGCTCTGTGGATTTTGGTGCCTGTTTCCCCAGGTCACAGGAGTTGAGGCGTGGTGCTCTCCACATGACTACGTTCAGACCCACGCAGCAGCAGTACTGCAAGGTCAAATTCTCGTCTGTAGGACAGCCAGAACACGATGCTGCTTACACTGTCTAAAGCAGAACTCTTGTATATTAAAAACAGTTTTTGAAGCAGTGCAAAAAAAATGCTACAATAAGAAAGTAGGAGTTGTCACTTAGGGAAAGGGTTTGTGCCCAGTTTTCTGTCCTCAAAGGGGACCAATGCCTAGGCAATCTGTAAGGGAAAAAGACTGAGCTTTCCCCCATTCATCTCCTGTCTCTGCACCTCAAGCAAATAGTTGTTCTAGGATTTTCTGAGCTGGAAGCTGTTGTCTGATGTGAAATTCGTCTTACTGTGGTCCTGGGTCTATTAAGGCTTTTAGTATCTGTCACATTCGGGGGCAGTGATTTTCACAATTGAATTATGCAGCATGGAAAAACGCTTCCTGTTCGTCTTGAAGCTGCTGCTTCGAAATGTCACTGCACGCTTCCAGTGCTTATGTTACGATCATTTCCCTACACGTATGCTCGGGGCACCACGTTTAGAACTGAGCCTGTGTTTATTTCAAATGATAAGGAATGGTACTTAAGCATTATTAAATTATTTTAATTACATATAATTATGCTGTAATTATTGAAGCATATTTAAACCCCCGTTGAAGTGATTATAGTGAAAGTAAGAAGACCTACATTCCATCGTGGAAGTATAAAATGATTTTATATTACAGGGCAAGAAACAAAAATCATATGCTCTAGTTGCATGTGCTCACCATAATTAAACGTTTGCCAAATGTCACTGCCTTTTACCCATTCACTTATACTAGGGAATGTTTAATTGACAATACCCTAAAAGCAGTCCATAAGAGATGAAATCTTACTCAGCCAGCCAAAACACGTAGTTACGTACGCTGCAGCTCAAAGAGATTTGAAAGAGAGACAGAGAGAGAGGGTTGGGAAAGATAAAGTAGCAGTGTGTGGCTTCTTCTCCTAAATTAGTGGAAATAAGAGCATTTCCTGTCCCAGTATACTCAAGGCTGCTGGCTAGCATCACTCCAGCAATAACAGGAACAGCAGAGAAGCATCTTCGATATCCTAGTGCTTGTTGCCAAAATCAGGAGTGTTGAGCAGAGCTCTTCCCCCTCCATGCATTCCTCCATCAGATCTGGAGCTGTTGTAGCACATCAGCCATTTTAAAGGGTGTTTCTTTTCAGGATGTGATTCTATGTGATTTACTGCTCCTGTTTTCCTGATGAGAAAGGCTTTCTGGTTCTTCCGCACCCGCTGATCTTCCTTAATAATTTTTATTTTTCTTGTATCATATTTCCTATTTAAAAGGAAAAATGTACTTATAAAGACCTGAGAATGCAATATGGGCTATAAACAGACATCTCTATTAACAGTGCAGTGCATCAAAGCTTCATCACCTCCAGGGAGGCGAAGAGCTGTTTGCCTGTAGAGAAACAGGGCTCGACAAACCACCCAGATCGGTGGTGACCTGGATATCGTGTGCATGCAGCTGGGTGGCCAACTGCTAAATTAACGAAAGGTTTGGGCTGAGGAAGGTGGGCGGAGGACAAGGAGCCCTTAACTTCCATGCTCGTTACCTTAGCCCTGTAACAGGGTCAGAGCTCGGCGTGTGCTGAAGCCCCCTGTGCTCTTTCTGCAGTGCTGTAAACCAGGACTGCTACTGGTACAGGTTAGGTCTGTGCTCCGGTGGGGTGAAGTGGGTATTTCGGATCCGGGCACCTTATGCAGAAGTTGCAGCTGTTGCTGCTGAGGGAAATGGAGAGCTCAAGAAAATCTTGAAGTCGTGAGCAATTGTGGTTAGCATCTCAGCCTGTCCATTTCCAACCTGCTGGGCTTTCTGTGTGTCAGCACCACAGAAAAGACAAAGATCCAGTGATTTAGTAGCTGGGTATGCAAGAGCTATATTCGTTCATGCACACCTATTCTGTGAAACCCCTCGTACCTAACAGGAGGCCTGATAATATCCAGCAAATCGTTAGCTCTTGAGGGCTGACCGGGTTGATTTAGCTAGTTGCTATTTTAAGCTGGGCTGTTAATAGCAGAGCTGGTTAGTGGTTGCATGCTGCTTGGTGTTTCTGTCTATTCCTTAGCTCTTCTTCTTCAACAGACCTTTGCTATGGCTGAGGAGTATCACCGAGAATCGATGCTGGTTGAATGGGAACAGGTGAAACAAAGGATTCTTCATACCCTGCTGGCATCGGGGGACGATGGTCTCGATTTCACCCAGGAAAACGAGGTAACCGCCTGCCTGAACACTACGTGGTCACACACAGCTGGCACTCCGACGCTGCTCAAACCACCTCTGGATTATTTTATGGCTACAGCCGTTGAAAATAAGTTATATTAAAGCTCTATTTAACTTGCAAATGGTTGCAACTAGTAGAACGCATTGCCTAGCGAAGTATCGAACCTCCGTGCTTATTGACTGATTGGCACAGGCAGTGGAGCTCCTGTTGCTGAAGCTGTTTTATGTGCAAGTTGGAAGCTCAGTCACCCTAGTGCATAGGAGATCGATACACCCAGTGGACAGAAAACACGTCGGGGTGAACTTCTCCTTCAGGGAAGCTTTGCAGAGCTAATGAGACCAGACAGCTTCTCAGGTGTAGCTGTTCTCCCAAACAGGTCTTGCAATGTCTCTTCCCCTTATCACTGTCTACTAGCCAGGATCGATGGCTTTTTGCAGGAGGGTGTGGAAGTCTCTTGGGTTTCTTGGCAACACCAGTTGAATATTCAAAAAATAAAAAGAGGGAGTATGCTTTCCTTTTACCTTGCTCTCTCACTGTTGTGCCTCTAAGGCCTCTTGCACTCAGCAATTCAAGGTTAATCCAGTGGTGGCCAGATGCTTTGGGCTAGACAGCCCCTGTTTGATGTGAAAAGGTATTGACTAGTAACTCAAAACATTACATGGGTGGTGGTGTTACAATTTAAAACTTTAGTTTTTCTTAAAATGCTGCAGTGCCATGAGCAGAACATGGCACAGCCACATGCAGAGCTGTGGGAGCTCCACCCCTGTGAGCCAGAGGCGTCAGACATCAGCTGCGATCCCTGCAGCATGAAGTTGCATCGCAGCCCCAGCACACTGCTCCATCAGAAACTAACCTTGAGAGGAGAGGCAATAGGGAAAGAGCATTGCTGTCCTTTCAGGCCAGAAGACACCCAGTTTTTTTATAGCCATCTTCCCCATGCAATTCCCCTTTTTATTATTTTTTTTTTCATTGGGGTGACTTAAGGAGCTGCAAACTGCATTAAAAAGGAAAAAAAAAGCTCTTGGTGTTAATGGGGTATGACCTGTATAGGGATTTGGAAATAATTAAAGCTGTTAATGAAATGTCCCTTTCTGATTACTGTTCTTTTAAATATAGGTTAATCCCAGTTAGCATACATCTCTTTATAGAAGCTATTTTCCCTGGAATGTGTTTTACTGATACTTCACTGTGACTTTTCAGAAGGCTGTCCAGTGTTCCCCTATTAGGGATGTTAAATAATGCAGGCTGAATTCGTTTAAAGCTAGGAACAGCTCTCCCATTACTTTAGGAGACGAGTCTGAAGACTTGGCAGCCGTTCTAATAGCTTCTAACATCTTTGATTTGTGAGAGTTACTGGTGTGGGGTTTGCCTTCCAACGTGTGGATACCGGCAGCTGGGAGAAGCAATATAATAACCTCCTCTGAAAAGCCCAAACCCCTTTTCTGCTGTTTCAGTATCAAAATGGACACTAACCCCAGCCCGTGGCACTTGAGATGCCAAGCATCAAATTGGTGGGAGGGGGGAAAAACCCTTTAACAGTTTCCATGAATGAGTTTAAAGACTCAGTGTACACCGTCGCTCGGTAATACTCCACTCTCCCTTTCAAAGCACTCGTGGTATCGGTATGTCATTTCAAGAGCATTTAAAATCCTTGATATATTCCAGTCTTAGCCTCAAGAAGTCAAAGGTCTGAGAGGTTTGAAGTGCATCTACTGTGTTAAAAGCCTGTTATCTAACCTCCCCACAGCAGGTTGTTCTTCTAAAGCCTTGTTCCAGTCAAATAAGTTTTTTGTGTGTGTGACACAAACAGACACAGCCTGTGGAATATAGTAGAGGTTTAATTGATATCCTCTGGAGATGGAGAATCAACTGAAAAGGCACAGATCCAAACACAGCAGGGGGCCGGTCTGCCTGCGAGCCAATTCTCAAGCTTTGGGCAAGCTAATTTGGGCAGAGTGAAATACCAACACATTATTCATGAAAATAAGACCAATTAACAGGCAAAGCTCATGATTCAAAGAAGCTAGCGCAGGACTTGCCATTAGTGGTTTCTGTTCTGTCTTGTCCCCCAGCCTGGCCTTTTTCCCCGTAAGGGAAAAACTGAACTAAAAAAGGTGCTCCTTGGGAGGAGGGAAGAAAGCCTGCCTTTTGTTTTCAGGATATCAAACACCTATGTTACGTTCTCAAGGTGTTTGTTCTGAGTCTTGTTCTGCTGGGTTCTGAGGCATTTCTTTTGTCCTTTTATTCTTTTTTTTTCTTCCACCCCCTCCCCAAGCTCTTCCCCTCCTGCTGTCGAGCAGCCCACTCCCGCAGAGCCTGAGAGACGCCGTTGCTCTCCCTTTCTCCTCTGCCCTCCGTGTGACGATTTCACATCCCCTAAATCCCAAGGAGCGCAGGATCCTTTCCTCTCCCCCGCTGCACCACGATGGGTTTTGATGGTATTTCTCCAGCTCGGTCTCCTGCGTAGTTATGCGCTGCATCTAGTGGCCAAGCCATTTGGAGAGCTGACAAAATGTCTGCCCAGCCTTCTGCTGAGGAATGTGCATATGCATATGAGGGCGATGAATAATGCAGCTTTCTGGGCGTGCAGTTGGGTGCACAAGCGAGGCTGAATGCTTGGCTGAGTACAAATGAAGGGCTCCTTTGAAAAGCAGCATCGTTCAGCTAAATGAATTTAAAGATAAAACTGTGATGGTGGCGCGGTCTAATTGCAGTTTTTGCAGATGGATAACATTCAAAATAAATAGCGTGGCTCTGAAGAATCTTTTGGAAAGACCTCAGTTCGGGGCAGGGAGAAGCAAACGTGAATGATCGAAACAGCACGAGCTGTGTGAGCAACCCCAGACCAGACAGACAGAGATGTGTGTGTGTACTTCTGCAGTCCTTGGTGCATTACCAACTTTTCCTTTTTAGCATTTGCTGCTCCAGTTAAGCTTCAGAAGCTGACCTAAAACATAATTCCTCTCGTACGCACCTAGCTGCTGTTTTCAGCACATCCTTCATCACCTTTTCCTCGCTTGAAAACTTGAGAAGTTCTGACTTGCTGCAAAAGGATATCCTCCCCCTTCCCCACATTTCCTCCCTCGAGCGCAGACACCTCTTCAGACACCGGCTGCTGGCTACGGAGGGTTTGCCTGCACACCTATCCGTTTCTGCAGCTGAGGGTGAAGACTGGAAACGGCCTTCCCCGTGCTGACTCACTGCTGTAGTTTCCCTTTTGAAATTTCCTTTCAGCCCAACCATGAGATACTTCAATGAGCAAGTTCCTTTTTTTTTCTGTTTATGTTTAATAATTCAAAGATGGAGCCAGAATGTGAGTGTGAGGCGGAAAAAAATAGGAAATGCTCTAGCTCCCGTGGCTCTTGCTGTAGGAAAGAAAAGCATAAGAAAAGCGAGACAAATTCTGGTATTCCTGTTTTTTTTTCTCACTGAAAGGCCAAGCTGGTTGAGGGCATTTAAAGAATTTACTTGTACTGTGTCAGGTCTCAGCTGTGGCAAATCGTTAATAAGTGATCCTCAAAGCGTAATGGATAGGGGAAAATTAAAACTGGAGAAAGGAGAAGGGTCAAAAATCCTAAACGTTCATTCTTTGGTTTCAGATGTGCACTTCTGAATTCAGATCCTTACGTGTGGGTTTTAACCTGCCAGTCCTACGCTGCTTTCTGGAAAGGCAGCCACACAGACGCTGCTCTTTGGTGCTGCGGTACAACAGCAGGAGGAAAAGGAGCCGGATTCGCAAAATAAAGCCCCAGTCCTTGTATTTCTGGTGTCTGAGCGCTGGTTGAAAAGTGACACCAAGTCACAATGTACCCTTCTTGCTTTAGAAGATGAAACCTCATCAGTAATTAATGACAGCGTCCATAATTTAGTGTTACTTTAAATAACTCTGCAATTTATCTAGCACAGCAGAGGGGAAGGCTGCAAAGCGCTATTTCTGCCATCACGTCTGTTTCCCAGGAAACCTGCTTTAACGGCTTCTTTGTTCTTTAGAACAAAGAATTTGTCGTTTTTAGGTGGGTTTAAAGGAATTTGTGTCAGATGGTTTGGCACTGAAAGAAAAATGCAAATACTTCTGAATATCAGTATCCATTAGGAGTGACTCTGAGGAATATTTTGGGGGTAAGTTCAGTTGCAAAAAGAAAGTGGTTTTTGGTGAGGTATTTTGTTTGTGCTGCCTAAGGTCTAAATGAATCTGATTTCACTGTCAGGTTGAACATAATTTAAATTACACTGTTACTGAGAAATGAATGCAGTGATAAATTAATTTCAGCAATTCAAAGGATTTTTCACGTTCGTATTTGATACCTTCATTTAGATCTCACTGTACCAGGGACAAACACAACTGAGGACTTTTTATTTTGCAGTCAATTGTTGTACACAGTGCAAAAGGCATAAATCATAAATATCACACATCTCTTATAATTTCTGAATAGGGGCCGTGCCCTTATCTTCATGCATAAATGCCTAGCTAGCTCAGAACAGCTCGGTGCTGTTGCAGTTGAGTGACTTCATATGCCTTTGTTTTAAATTGCGAAAATTTCCCTGCTCAGAGCTCGCAGACTAGGACAATTACAGCCTTTGTAAGAACATAAACTCCTGAGGGCAAGGGCGGTCTTACACGACAGAAGGTACCCTGGTTACCTGTTACCAAATTAAAACAGTCGGTGCTTCCCAAATGCTTCACTGCATAGACCGTGTGGAATTTCACAAGTTTTTATTATTTTGTTTCAAAGCTGGGGTACAGCCCAGAAAAATGTGAGATTCTGTGGAGGATCCTGTCAGCAACTCTTACTTGAAATGAGAAATTGTTTACAATTTCATCAAGAGAGAAGCTACCTGTTCCTTGAAATCTGAGCAAATGATTGGGGCACCTTGGTCCTGCCGCACCACAGCACAACTGGTGTTAGCAAAGCTGAGCTTGAACTGAAAGCAAGAGTTTTGTATTGCATTTGGGCTTTCTGCTCTGTTTTTTTCTTTTTGTTTTTTTTTCTTTTTTTTTGTACAGGCAGCAAGTTGGTCAGATTTAGCTGAACTCTTCCAGGAAAGACTGGAACATGTCCTTGAGCAATACTTGACGGTGATTGTACCCACACAGCAAAGTATTACAGCTCTGGATAACCACCATAAGGAGAAGTGAAGCTGTTTGACAGTATTGGTGGCGTGCAGTGTAACAGCTCACAAGGAGGATGTGCAGCTAGCTAGGACAGACTTTGGTGGAAAGCTGAATTTTAAAGCTCTGCAGATGTGCCTGCTCTTTGAAAAAAGTTATTGATTCCAGTTAAAGGAATATAGATGGACTGGAGTTACATGGCACGACTCCTGTTCTCGGTGTATGCCTACAGCTGCCTTCAGTATTTACCCTCAGTACTTCACATCCTCTTTTGTGGTAAAAATAAACAGCCAGCTTAGTTCTTGCAGCTGTACCTGAGCTAGAGACCTGAAGCAAGCGGAGCAAGGTGTGCGTGGAGAGGTGACATCCGCTGCCAGGCCGACTGCTGCTGGGACAGACAAATGAGCTTTGAGGGTTTGAAGTTGGAAATGTAAATGCTGCTGCTTTGGCTTCAGACCTCAAAACATGGTTGCTTTTCTAAGGGCTTGTCTATTCCTCCTCTCCTGCCCCAACTGTGTCAGTCGGCTTAGTAAATATTATGCTGCTGTACTAAGCTTGTCTTGCTTTTATCTTTAGACCATCGTGGCTATAGTGCTCCTCAAGAAGTAGCTGATATTAAAGGACTGCTTACCTCAAAGGGATCTGTCTCTAAAATAATTGCACTTCATTTTTCAAACCCAAGACTTGCAGTGCTGAAATGAAGACCTACATCTATACAAAGCTGGAAACGTCGGGGGGTTGCGTATTTAGCTGTGAGGTTTTTTCGTCCAGAGCGGTGAACATCTGTGTTTAGTGGTGGCTATACTAAAAACATACCTGTGGTTTGTGGGGAGCATTTGTAAGAATGGCTTTGTGGCACTAGAATATTACAGTAGTATTCTATTTCAAGCTTTACAAAAAAAAAAAATACAAATTGTCCATGCCATGACTCTTATAAGCTGTTCTCTAACTCTACAGTTGAAATATTTCAACGGTTGTGTAGACTTTCTGGGTAGGAAGACTTTTTCAGGTCAGTATATTGCCAGCTTCCTTCTTCCTCCTCCAGCTGAGCAGCACCAGGACATTTTTCAGCAGATAATTGCATGTTCCAGCCCCATGGTGTGTCACTGTCATGGCTCCGGGGCAAAAAAAGTGTCAGATTTGCTGGACTGCATCCATTGAGCTGGTCCGTCACAGCCTGCCTCCTCGCTGCCATGGAGGTTTGGACTGGATGCTTCTCAGAGAGACACTGAGCATGCCAATAAGCAACCTTTCAGGAAACAAAAGCAAAGAATTAAAATTACAAGATGCTAATGAGGCACGCTGATGTCCTAATTCTGGAGAGCTAATGGTTGGTTTGCGCACTGAATAAGCAGGATTTCTGTCACTTGAGAAAGCTGAAGCTATATTGGGAAGATAATAGGGGATTGCGGTGACAGTGTGCCTCTTCCTTGCAGAACCTGAGAAGCAGTGACAGGAGCAGAGGTGTTTTTGCTCTACCTTAGGAGCAGATACATTGGTTAAATGCATTGCAGTAATTTTATACCCTCTGTGTGAAACGCTCGGATGACTAAAATCGAATATACAGGCTACAGGGTTTGGCTGTATTGGGGAAGAAAAAATTAGCAAACATTTAATAACCCTTATGTTTCTTGTTAAACAGCCCAGCTACTCTGGTGAGTCGGGCCCTCCAGGTCGCAGCTCCCTGGACAGCATGGAGATGTCATATGCTCGGCAGGTGAGTGTGCTGGAAAGGAACAAAACACCCGTAGCTGAGCGTCCTTCTCTGCATAGAGGTGGGAAAATAAAAATCTGTGAGCGTAACGTGTAAAGAGATAGGGAAGGTACAGCATGAAGGCATCTGCGCAGGATTAAAATGCAATTGGAAAATACAGAAAGTTAGCCTGACATTTTGGGAAACGCGCTCATCTGTCTACGACAGGATTTGTGTCAAAAGGAGATCCAGAGCAACATATGTGACTGTATAAGTTGTTTATGTTCGTACAGTAAATTAAAAGTTTTAACCTTTCAAAAAATGTTTTTTAGAGTTCATGTCACAGTGTAATATTATGCAAACAAAGAGTTACATGCCCTTTATTCTCACGTGTGGAAGGAAGATCGGTTTTGGATGTCTGCATATAGGGGCAAACATGCTGAGGTCTTAATCCTGATATTTGTCAAATTATATCCCATTTTAATAGGATCAGTTATGAGGAGCTTTAGTGCAGCAGCTATGAATTAATGTCTGGTGGCATTAGGCTCCCTCTGAAAATTTTCAGAGGGAATTGATAAACCTTTACATAACCAATTTGTTACTTTTGTTATTTGAGCTGATCTGTTTACCAGCACTGCTGGAAACAGAATGAAAGAGAAGGACTTGATTTTTCCAACTGGAATATGTAGAAGCGCGTAGACAAAGCGCTGCCTAATTTGCACACAATTACTGTTATTGTGGGCCTTGGCTCAGCCTTTGCTGAGCTCGATAGCAGCTTGTGCATCTGTTTTTCTGTGGCTGCATTCAGTTATGGTAACTGAGGAAATGAATCACAAAATAAGGTGCATGGTTGTGCTGATCGAGTGTATATTTGATTTAGTGGTTATTATTAGTGCATTAATTTGCTCCATCTCGAGTGTAATCCCACATCTAAGGGTCTTTCAAGTGGTATGATTGCACCCATGCTTTCAGGCTATCAGCATTGCTCCTGGATGTTTTGTGGATGTAGAAAACTCACCTTTTCTGGCAGTGCTAGTGCTGGTTCCTGCCTGCAGCACGGTTCTTGCAGCCACGCCTGCCCTCTGGAGAAGCTGCCCCGGCCGAGCTGTTCTCACCTCCACCCTGCTTGAGTGCAGGAAAATCTGGCTTTCAAAGCTGCTCCTGTGCATGTTAGCGAGTAGCTGGGAGACCTTGGGAGTCCATGCTGTTGCAGCTCACCGTCAGCCATGAAATGTGTTTTAATTACACTGGAATAATTATCCTTCATGGATAGCTTAAACTGTTTCCCAGAAACACAGTGGTGTCCGTGTATGTGATGCTAAATTTTGTTTTCGATCCTGAGCTCCACATCTTGTTCGCATGCTGGAAACGTTGAAGCAGCAGTGTTTGCAAGAAGAAAGGACTCAAAGTATGACAGCAGTGCCTTTCTGGCATTGGGAATTATATTTTCAAAGGGAGCTGGGATGAGAATAGAATAAACAATCCCAGTAGGTAAACGGAGACCAAGATTTACATTAAAACAGTGCAGGGGGTACGGTTAGGAGCAGGTTTTAAAGGACCAGCTTTCTGTTTTCATCTCCTTGTTCCCTGAATTCTTGCAGCAAAAACAGTAAAATTCTGTTTCTGTTATATCAGGCTGCCGTGTAGGGGAGTATCACTGCCATTCGGTTGTCACGTCTCTTCGTGAATCTTTGTCCTCAAGCAATTAGCTCCAATTAGTCTAACGTGGCGTTCAGTGCAGTGCTTTGCTGTTCAGAACCCCTGAACAGCTGGTGGATTGCTTCTGGCCTTCAGGCAGGCTTTGGGGTATTGTGGAGGTTTGTGCCGTTGTCCCTTCCTCCTCCGTGCAGACGACAACCAGCTAACGTGGGAGGGAGGCAGAAGGGACCTGCTGGGGACAGTTCTTGAAATCTGGGTCAGATTCTGCTGCTGTGGCTGGGGAGAGGGAAGGAGAGTGGTATGAGTTGTTAAAACTTGCTTTCATTGTGTTTCAGATTTATATTTATAACGAGAAGATAGTGAACGGACATCTGCAGCCTAACCTGGTGGACCTTTGTGCTGCTGTTGTAGAGCTGGATGATAAGGTACTGCCAATAAGTTAACACAAGGAAATGTATTTAAGCTGTTTTCAGCTGTGATGAACAGCCTGCTGACATTGGTGGAAAAATACTGATATTGCCAAAAAAATAAATAAATTGCATGGCTCCACAGAAAACACAGAGCCAACACTGGAATCTTCTCTAGTTCAGCAGAGCCCACCTGTGATGAACGTGGTCACGGTGAAAATTTCTTAACAAAATGGGGAAGGGAAGAGATGGGTTTCATTGTAGTGTCCTGTTGTGAGTGATGAGCTGTCAGAGGAAAAAAATGCTTTCCATTTTAAATGGGTTCTACTGAGTTCTGTTTCCAAAATGTGATCTAATATCCTGTGAACATATTTAGCTGTAGATGAAGGGTCTTCAATCAGTCTCCACTAGGACTGAAGTAGGGTCTGACAGCAAGGTGTAAAGCCAGCCAAAGTCTGCAAGGTTGACTTTGAATCGATGATCCATCTCCTTTTCTTTTTTACCCCCTTTTCATTTAATTATGTTGCCGTGATCCACCCCAAAAAAACAAATGCACAAACCTAGCCACCTTTTAGAAATGCCTGGGGGAAAATACTGCAGAAGGGTCATGTCGTGAAAAGCCTGCAAATAGAGAGAGCAAAAAGCTGTTCAGAAGCTGAGAGGCAAATGCTTGGGTCGGATCTAAATTACAGATGTGCTTCTTTGCTTTGAACAGCTCTGTTCGCTTTGCTAGGGACAGCAAGGTGAGTTTCAATGTTCTTGCTGCTTTGAAGCAGCGCGATCAAACAGCTGCCCTTGCTGAAGCTAGCAGTGCTGTTACTTGTCAGGGTTTTGCCGTTTCAGCGGGGATACTCGAGTCCTGTAGGTACTGATACGATCTCATCCTTGGGAGTGAGTGATCAGACCGGGATGGTTTTCAGCCTCTTTTTGTAACTGAGTCTTTGTCTAAATCCTCTAGACGTGCCACATCACAGCTGATTGCACAGCTTTCCAATGACAACCAGAGCAATCACTTACGTGAAAAGCTGATGTGGTATTTTTTGAGTGGGATATATGAGCCGGAAATGGGGGAGGAAGCCGAGCATCTAATACCCAGCCTAGTCTGGGAAATCGTTAGTACTGGCTGACAACTGCAGGTAAAATATTTATAGCCATCTCCTTACACAAGCATTATGCAGAGAAGCCTGTGAAATTTGTTCTCTGTGGGACAGAAGGGGCTTACCTTCAGGACTGCATCCAGTATCTCCATTACAAATCTAAACTGGCTGAAATTACTCCCCTGCAGTACGTCTTTATACTTCTGCTTTAGCATCAAAACACCACGTAGCTCAAAACGGGGTTGTTCACCTCTGTGCTAATCGCTGTTGTGTGGAACGTTTGTTCACAGAACATCTCTGACCTGTGGGCCATGGTGAAACAAATGACCGACATTCGCCTGGTTTCTGCTAGCGACGTCTTGAAAGTCCGCACCAACCTGGAGGTGCGCATGGACTTCGTGAGGCAGGCTCTGAACTACCTCGAACAAAGGTAAGGCAAATGCTCTGGATAACAGCCTGATAGATTTCCCTAATAAGCCAGAACGACTTGTTAATACACGCAAGCATATTAACGAGTCAGTTACTTTGTACTGCTCACAAGAAGTGTCTGTTGCCTGGCTTTTCTGTTCTAAGGGGCTTAGAGCAGCCACTTGAGTATAAAGTTGTTTTAGTTAAAAACTGTTTTAACTGAAAAGGTCTTGAATCCACTGGGAGCTTGTTGAGAAGACAAAAAGATCTTTTATTCTTCAGTGTTGCCTTTAAAGATTTTGTATCTGTCACAGTGATATGTGAAGATTTTTCATTTGTGGAAAGAGATCTGTTCCCCCTCTACAACAACTTTCTCATTTTCCATGCTCCCTTTCTGACTGCTGATTACCTGTCAGGAGCTAGTGCTGGGTAGAAATGAGGACAGCACTGGGGGAGCGTATCTGGTGCAATGAGTCAAGTTCTGATCGTGCCATTTCTGCACTGAAAGTTTTTTGTAACGTTTCAAGGGGCTGCAGTTGAGACATTGAGCAATGATTTTCAGACTCTGGAAAGAGGCTTACTGTCTGCAACAGCAAGTATCCCAACGACCTAAGCTCCTTGACTAGGAAAGTGCTTGCAGAGTTGCAGGCCACGGAGCAGACAGGCTGCAGAGAGAAAGCCGAGGCTCAATCCCCCTGTTGGCAGTATTAGCTGCTCCCTGCACGTGTGCCCACAAACCTGGATGTTGCAGTCTCTTACCGAATAGCAACGCTAGCAGGATAGTTCAGCAGTGGAAAGCAAACAATAGATGCAGTGTAGTGCGTGGGCATTTGTTACAAGTACAGCTCCACCATTTGAGCTCTGAAAGCGCTGTGCTCTGACAGAGCACGCTAGGAAGAGATGTTTTCTCCTCCTGGCGCAGCCTCTTTGCCCCTAACGGTTGGTTGCAGCTTCTCATCAGTGCTCGTCACCCAGGGGTGCTGGCGGCATGCCTGTCTGCGCACAGAGAGCCTTGACACATCATAAGAGTCTTCTGTTCCCAGTTCTTCAGTCGCAGCATTGCATGATGAGCCTGTTAGACTCTTAACCCAATTTGCCAAATACCAACTCACTCAGTTGTCACAGTCCTGTTAAATGCTAGCTGAAATTAGGCATACGGTTACGTAGAGCTCCCACCCCGAACCCTCCCAGGGGCAGAAGCTGAGCTCTTCCGACTTGGATCTTTTTAAGCCTGTGTGCCTTGCATTGTAGCTTTTTATTTCTTCCTAGCAGGAATTGGTGAACTGGCAAAGCAAACCCTGATTCTGGGGTGTTTGCATGCTTCTGTGGTCCCTCACGTGTAAGGGCAGGAGATGTAACACAGCTAACAGCAGCCCTTGCATCAGTTCTTTGGAGCAGGTGTGATCTTAAACCCTGAGGAGCTTGGGCTTAACTCAGCCATAATACTAGTTACAAAGGTGTGCTCATGCTTGCTTACATTAGGCATAGGGATTTTTAGTCTAATAGTGCAGTGGGCTGTAGCTGGGAGCCAAAGTAGGAAGTACTGTATGTGCACTAGTGTGTTTTGTGCTGTAGGAGGGGGAAAGAACTTCAAGAAAATTATTGCTGCAACTTGTACAGATATTCCTTCAGCATGCAGACTTTTGAGACTCCTGCTTGTAAACAGATATTTAACAAATATTCAATCTTTGTTAAATTGACCTACATTGATTAAAGTCTTTGACTCCTTCTAAAACGTGTTTGCAAAGTTGCCTTTACCAGTCTCTTAAATTCTCTTTCTCAATGATTTCCCTCGGGTAGGTCCATGGCCCCAAGGCTTGCTTCCTCCACGGGGCAGGGAAGAGGAGAAACACAACTGCAGTGTTTTTAAGTGTTATTTTGTGACAGCACCGACTAGAAAAGCAGTAGCATGGAAAGTTTTTTTGGCAGCTGCGTGATTGAGTTTAACTTAGTTCTGAGAGAACCTAATGAGAGGAACCTCATAATAGAGAGATGAACCTGGAGCAGTATACCACAGGCTCCAAATGTGGTTTCTCTTGAGACTGCCGAATACTGCATCTTCCTAAATCAACAGAATTTTTTGCCTCATTTTGCTGTAATGATAATGTTTGAAACATCACGGTAATTTCCTCTAAATTGCTGATTCTGGAGGATTTGAGAAGCAATGGATGTTTTTTTCCAACAAGTAAATTTCGGTCTGTTTGCATGGCTTTGTTTTGCTTTTCAGTTACAAAAATTACACCTTCATGACTGTCTTTGGAAACCTGCACCAGGCTCAGCTGGGTGGAGTTCCAGGGACCTACCAGCTGGTCCGCAGTTACCTGAACATCAAACTGCCTGCGCCTGTTCCCGGTCTCCAGGTACGTCCACCACCTTCAGCACCTGGGCTAAAATAACAACACATCTGCATGTTCCAGTACAGCCAGGAAACTCGTGCAGCCTTCGATGGTCTGCTATTGTTTAAACGGTTCTCAAAGCAGTGGGCTCTTACTCCTTTTCTAGAATTTTCTGTTAGGAAAGTGGAAGATAGATAAAATTGGTTTGACTGCGTTCAGAGCTAGCCCCAGATGTATGGCGGTGCTCAGTAATTTGAGAATTTCAAATTCCAGGAATTGTGGTTTCTTATGGTGGTCTTTTTAAATAGGAACAAGCAAGTATTAGACTCTGCTGTGATGTTCCAGAAAAGCAGAAACATACTCTCCCTGCTTGGCTTTTTTCTATTTTTTCCACTTACAAGATGGTGACAAGGGTTGTTGATGACAAAATATGGAGTGCATTAATCTGAATTGTAGCCTTTTATTTAGGAATCTGAATAAAATCCTGTTCATCTTCACGGAGTAGAAAGTGCACAGCTGCACACCTACAAAATCAACAAGGCAAATAAGCAGGCTAGGCTGAAAAATTACAAGTTGAATAATAAATATGTAAAACCAACATAATTGAGACTAGCTGTCCTTTGCTTACCTGCTGATATACAATTAGTCTGGTATCTCTCTCTTTCGCTACAAGTGTTTTGAATACCTCAGTTGCCTAATCCAGATTGACGTCCTGGGTGGAGAGGATATCTGAATGCTAGTTAGAGGATTGCCAGATCCTCACACAGAGCTGAAATCTGGGCAAGCAGAAGAGAATCCTGTCCTTCGCTGCTAGAATGTGCGCGGCTTTCACAGAACTTAAACCTCACGATCTCTGACTCCTGTACCACAAACAGAATTTTTACCCAAATTGGTGTATGGGTATAAGGGCAGAAATATAAGCTAGGCAAATAATAATTCAAATGGGCTGCTTTTTTAAAAATTATGTTTCATTTTCAGGACGGTGAGGTGGAAGGCCATCCTGTCTGGGCACTGATCTACTACTGCATGCGCTGTGGAGACCTGAATGCGGCCATGCATGTGGTGAAACGGGCACAGCACCAGCTGGGAGAGTTTAAAACCTGGTTTCAGGAATACATGCACAGTAAAGATAGAAGGTAACTGAAAACTTAGCAAGATCTTTAAGGGGTAGAAATTTCTGTGGAGCAGTGAAATAGTGGCTTGGTAGTTCGATAAAATAATCAAGTCTCTCTCTTCTGGTGGTGATAGCTTCCTGGTGTTTTTATTACCTACCTAAATTACACGTAAGAAGTGTGCATATTTTATTTTTTTGGCTTTGAAGTCTAGAAATCTCCACAGTGAAAGAATTGTTTGAAAAGATGTAAAGTGTATGTTTCAAAACTAACGTACTCTGAAATGCTGAAATTGCAGAGGGTTAGACAATATCTCACCTACCACAATATTAATGCCCTCCAAAAGTGAATGTCCTCTGATTTTTCTTGCAATGGGCATTTGAAGATGATCCTCATAATTTTAATTAGGCAATTAATTTAGCAAGTGATAGTTTTACCTGCAATTGTAAATAGTGCAAGAAACATCTTCCAGTATGCTTTTGCTGTGAATATGCAGCTTTTTATATTGATTTCTGTCCAGATCTCAGACAGGGGGTGATGGGTTTTATATCTTCTCCTAAATCCCTTGTATTTTTCCTTCATTTTTTTCCCTTAGATTATCTGCTGCCACAGAAAATAAGCTACGTCTCCATTACAGACGAGCCCTGAGGAACAACACTGACCCATACAAGAGGGCTGTTTATTGCATTATTGGCCATTGTGACATTACAGATAACCAGAGTGAAGTTGCTGATAAAACAGAAGATTACCTTTGGCTAAAAGTGAGTGTGGATGTTGGGGTTGTTGTTTGTTTGTTTTGTTTGTTTTTCTTTTTTAAGAACAAGTCTGTATGATTCATATTCAGCTCTGCAAACCTCCCGTAATTCCAGGTCCATTTTTTTGCACCGATATGATGTACATGACTTGGCCTGCAGATAGTGAAGGGCTGGGAACTCGAGTCACTGGGCTGCTCTTACCCTCTGTACTATCCAGGTGCTAATCTGGGGACGCTTCTTTTCTGGAAGTGTCGTGTTCTTTATTTCACACTGATCTTAATCAGCTCTTTTTACAAGTAACGTTAGCTTGCTACAGTGAGGATTCATTGTAAATTTTCCTTTCTGGATGGATTATGGCTGAAATGTCAGTGTCAGTTGATAGGAAGACAATGTTCTTGTCTCTAATAGACAAAGTTCTTAGAGTTTTGGAGGCACGATGGATACTGGTCAATACTCACTGAAGAGAGAGAATAAAATGATATAGTTAAGATGGAGGGAAAACAATCTTAATTTTAATTATCAGTGGGTATTTTGTGTCCCTGTATTCAAGTTTGGAATGGATGGAAGCAAAAGGACTTGGGTTGTACCTGCATGTGTTTCTGCTGCTACTGTTAGAGAACTTTGCTTCCCAGCAGTGGGTGGACCTGCTGCTGTGACCAGTAATTTATAGTCAGTTGGTCAAAACCTGACAGGGCTTCAGAAGGAATGAATATCTTCTGAATGCATCCCTTGTGCAAGGTGAAGTGGAAATATGTTCTTTCTTTTTTTTGGATGTTTTTAGCTGAACCAAGTGTGTTTTGATGACGATGGTGCAAGCTCTGCGCAAGACCGATTAACATTATCACAGTTCCAGAAGCAGCTGCTAGAGGACTATGGTAAGAAACCCCAAAGAGATGTGCCACTGAGGTTCTGCTGTTCTTCTTAGGCCACTTTTGAATTGTTATTACACAAACCCTGGACTGCACATAAAGCCTCTAACTCTCCATCACAGGCATCTTTAGAGTGTTCATGAGCAGCAAGTTTCCCTAGAAAAACGGCAGATTTCAGTAAGACATGATGAAAGAATTCGGTGTGTTCTCAGCAGGCCAGAGGGTGAATATTAGTAGATAAACAACACTACTCTTGTTTGGGCTGTATCCATTATAAATTACGGCTTGCTTTCCTTCACCATTTATATGCAAAGGTCTTCTAGCAAAGCTTCCAGGTTTTAAAATACAGAAGAGTATTGATTACCTAATGCAAGCATGTCTTTCCAAAGCTTTTCTCTGCATACATCCATTGTTCATTGTTTCCCTTTAATTATCATTTGTAATCTGCAAGGGATCCAAATCACAATTCTTTACACTTTGGAAAGTTTTAAGAACAACCATGGCCCAAGAGAATATCTTTGTGCATCACCATGTGTTGATCAATGAAACTTGGGTCATTTGGACTATCAGAAACGTACAGAATTTGATGCTCTACACCTTTGTAGTTTGCAGCATGACTTACACCCAGATAAAATTGAACAGAAAAGAAATATCATAAGCTACTATTGGTGTTATTGAGTAGGAAAATCCAGGTTTATAATATTATTTGGTCTGCTTGGCATACACATAAATGAAGACATAAAGTTGTGGAGAATAGAGAATCTATTGCAGTCAGACTTGTTGGCTGTCTGAAAAGAAAGAAAAAAATGAACTTTTTTGAGTAACTTTATTCTTTCCTTTCCTGAATGTTTTTATGTGACAAGAAGCATCCCCTGTCAGCGATTTGATTGTGAAACCATTTTCACTAGCTCTGTGTGTTTCTTTTCTCAGGTGAATCACATTTTGCAATGAACCACCAGCCTTTCCTCTACTTCCAAGTATTGTTCTTGACAGCACAGTTCGAAGCTGCGATTGCTTTTCTATTTCGGACAGAGCGTTTGCGTTGTCATGCTGTTCATGTTGCTTTGGTCCTGTTTGAGTTAAAATTGCTCCTGAAATCTTCTGGGCAGAGCGCACAGCTATGTAAGTCCTGCACATTTACAATAATAGAATATTTTTGAGCCCCTGTAGACACCACAGCTCTGTGTAACTGACCAAACAAACAACATTTATCAGCACAGTCTCCTAAAAGTTAATTGTTTTAGCTGCATTAGAGCTCTGGATTATGTCTCTGACTAAGTTGAGATGAAGATCAGAGCAACATTTGCTGGCATTACCTCCTCCAATTGTGTTGTTTCTGACGTTGCAGTAAGCCATGAGGTTGGTGACCCTCCTGCTGTTAGGCGTCTCAATTTTGTGCGACTTCTGATGCTTTACACCCGGAAATTCGAATCAACGGATCCAAGAGAAGCCCTGCAGTATTTTTACTTTCTCAGGTAGGAGCCCATATGTCTCTCTCAATTTTCTTCTAGTGACACTACTTAGTTATTATCTGGGAAGTCCTTGTAAAAATTCCTCCCTCCTCCCGTTTGTTTTATAGGAATGAGAAGGACAGCCAAGGAGAGAATATGTTCTTGCGTTGTGTTAGCGAACTAGTAATCGAAAGCAGAGAGGTATGTCGGTCTGTGTTGTACTTTCTCACTTAAATTGAAATTCATTTCTTCATTGAACACTTCCTTAGGCAAGACAGCTTTCAGTTATTCCTCTTGCCTGATGCAGACCTAGCTGTGGGGGAGATGATAGCAATGATAGTATGTTTAAAATGCTTAATCAGGTCTTTTTGTGTTACTTACATACAAATACTAATTTTGACATCAATCCCTGTTTTTAATTCACCCACAACTGCATCTTTCTACTTAGTAAATATGTTGTGAAATATATGCAATTCATCTCTCTATTTTTGTTTTCTTTTTTGCTGCTTTACATCTCTGTGGATATAGTTTGACATGATTCTTGGAAAGCTGGAAAATGATGGTAGTAGAAAGGTGAGTTAATAATTGATGTGTCTATTTTAATACTAAAAAGTACAAATCACATGTGATTTCCAAAGTAGTTACGAGATTATTGCCAAATTATTCAAATTATTCATATTATTCATATATTGAATATTGCCAAATTATTCAAATTATTGCCATGTTTGAATAAATACTGTTTTTTTCAAGTATCAGATCCTTTTATAGAATAATCCATGACCTGCCATCACAGGTTACATCACTGCTTACATAGTTAGAAGATAAAGGAGGCCTTAAGGTTTTGCCTGTAAAGAGGAGAGTGCATGCAAATAATAGAACATTTTGGATAATCAGTGAAGTTTTACTGTGCACTGCGGCAACTTGTTCTGCTTCATACATCAAGCACACTCCAGAATCAGTTAGAACTTAAGGTTAGGGCTCATGCTGCAATCATTGCCACTGTCAAAAAAAAAAAAAAAAAAAAGATTTCTGGCAGGGTTTTCTTTTGCATGTTTTTGTTCTGTTGGTTTAAAAGCCATGGGATTGCATGCATTAGGTTAACTCAGTAATCTTCTTTACCAATTATTTTTCATTTCACTGTTCTTTCCAAGACATATAGTTTTTTAGATTGTAGCGTTGGTGATGAATCCTGTTTGCTTGATTTTAATCAATTCTTTTTAACTGTAATTGTATTCTTGTGTTTCTTTAGTATGAAACCAGAATTTAGCAATCACAGTTTTAAAATAAATTCTTCTTCATAGTGTAATCTTACTTTTACATCCTTAAGTACAGTAAACTCCTTTCCAGATATTATTGCCTTTTTCATCTCTTCTATTATACTTGTTTATTGTTTCATTTAAAGTTCTTTTGACACTTTATTTTGTCAGTGTGAAATCTAACTTGCAATCTGTCAAGTCAATATACATGAACAGCAACCCTGGAGACCCTGGCATGTTATATGCAGAAGGTTTCCATATTTTCTTCTTCCCTGTAAAGTGCCATCAGCAAATTAAAATAATACATTATTTGACCTGTTGTCTGGGTCATTTTGAACAACTTTGAAACTGCAAATGTCTCAACGCTGACTCTTTTCGAGAAAGTCTCACAAGAGCTCCTTCTATTTTTAACATGGTCCTTTTGCACATTCCCATGGATTCTAGTCTTAATCCAACATGTAAAATATTCATTGTCTTGAAATACACTTGACAGAATATTAAGGAATTTTAAGCAATCTGATTTCTCTTCTCTCTTCTCCTTTCATTTTGTCTCATCTCTGTAGCCTGGAGTGATAGACAAGTTTAATAGTGACACAAAACCTATTATTAACAAAGTGGCTTCTGCAGCAGAAAATAAAGGATTGTTTGAAGAAGCTGCAAAACTATATGACCTTGCAAAGGTAACTATCTTCTGTGTGCTGCCTTAAATAAGTACTTGGTTCACCATTTTTTTCAAACACATTCACTGTGATTAGGAGGTTAAACATAATCTCATTGGTTTACCTTATTCCAGTAGACTATTTGTGCAGTTTGAGCACAGCCTTTTACTGCTAAAAGAGGGTTTATTTGAGAAAACGTGGTTAGATTGTTCTCCAACCCATTTTGATTTAGGACATCCCAGGTTCTTGATCAGTGTCATCTATTGAACTGGTTGCACTGTGCATGATGTTACTCTGGCCAGTAAAGTGACTTACCTGGGGTGTACTTTTCCAATTGAACTGATAGTGAACCTCTGTAAGAGGTTCAAGAGTTGAAATATATTTGAAAAAAGGGGTTACAGCAATAGCTGGTGTCTTGAGGGGGGAAAATGCTCTATGGTTCTTTTTTCAATACTATTTCACATGAGCTAACAGCATTGCGTTGCTTACAGCTGAAGTGATGTTGACTGTTTGTGGGAGGGAGACATCTCTGAGGTTGCACAGGGCACCACTGGATATAATCTTTCTGCTTTTTCAGTGAGTTTAACATCCTGTCATGTTCCTTTTACTTGTGTGCAACCTTAACCTCAACAGAACCCTGACAAAGTTTTAGAACTGATGAACAAGCTCCTCAGCCCTGTCGTTCCTCAGATCAGCACTCCCCAGTCGAATAAAGAGCGGTTGAAGAACATGGCCCACTCGATTGCAGAGAGGTAAGACAAGGGGTCAGGACCCGACCCGAGTCAGCCTAAAGCTCGTATCTGCAGCAAGGTATTCAGGAAGACAAAAAAGATAACAATTTACCCTGTCCTGCTTGCAGTACTGAAACCAGGAAGGTAATCTTCAGAGGCAGGCCAGGTAAACATGTCAGGAGGCTTTATCTGTAGGTGAATAAGGAAAAGGGATTTACAGGATTGCCACCTGGCAGATAGAGTCTATTAAGGAGCACTAAATAAAACTAATTACGTGTTTTAGGTGATTTTTAAAACAAAGCATCATTAACAAAAGTTGCAGATTCATTGCACACAATTCCATAGTTGGAAACAGTATTAGGAGAGTGCTACAGACCCAGTAATTCTGAGTTGTAACAGGAGAGCAGGGAGTTGGACTGTTGGAAAACTTTGTTTTGCTGCTGCTTTAACGAACTGCTTGCAAGATGAAAAGGGGACATTTAAGTTGAGCATGTATGTGACCATCATAAACAAACCTCAGTTCCACAACCTGTTACTTAGAAAAGTGCAGTGCTTAAAAAAGAACAAGATGTGGAAGTGACCAAAAGGAATATCATCTGCAGTGTCAGCGTGTTAATTAGGCTACGTGCTTAAGAGACATCAGTGCTCAAGATTCATTAGCAGCTAGAAGTTAGGAATAAGCTGCTTCTCAGCTTCTGAAAGGTAATAATTGCAAAATTATTAGCTTTGGGACTTTTTTAATCATCTTCTTTTGATGCATCTTGTCACAGTGATTGCCACGGACAATTCCCATATTTTACTAGGGCAAGATGTAGGTGCCTGTGAGAAATGTCTTGCTGCTTTTTCCTGAAATGTTCTCGTGAATAAAAATAAACCAAGCGAGCTTGTAGACACTCTGAAGTTGCAAAGACAAATAGAAGAATGTATTGATTTCAGTCAGGGGGCTTTGCCTTTCTTCTTTTGACAAGTGACATTTGCCAGTCCACTCCTTCAGTCAGCCTTTCTTTCCTTTAGCTAGGCTGGAAACAGCAAAAATCGGTGCCATTTTGACCTAGCAAGAGCCTCATTCTCCAGCAAACATTAAGGAGAATTAAACCTATGGTTTGAGTTTAAGCTTCAGCAGAGGCTGTGGCGGGCTTTGTTTTGGTACTTGCTTTGATCTGTGTGAGAGCACCAAATATTACTGCTCAATAATGCCACTTTACAGCAGCAAACCTTATTGATTCCAAAGCCCGAACAGTCCTGATGAGCTTGTCAGGGTAACTGGGGCCTTTCTGCATGCGCTGTGCTGCAGTCAGCACCTCTGGGCGCTGAGCTCTGTGCGCGTTCTTGTGGTGTTTTGAAGGAGCAGGGAAAATATCCAACAGAAAAGGCTGAGGGGCATCTGGCTTCCTCCTGCAGCAGCCGAGGCTGGTGTGTGCCATGCATTTGACCACCCTTACTATTACTTTGAGGAAGGAGCTTCTTTCTGACCTGCTTGTGCTGTTAGAAGAGCAATCAGACAGCTCTCCAAGTCATCTTCTTCAAGTATAACTGGAGAGAGAGCATGCGGAAGCATCTAATCCATTTCTTAGCTTTTTGCCTGAAGCAGGCAGTTGTGCTGCTGAATTGTCTGCTGTAAACCAGCGTGTTAAACAGCCTTGTTCAGCACTTGCCTTGCAGGACCTGAGTTTCTGTCGCTGTTTTCTCCGTGAATATGGAAAGTATAAACACTGAAAAGGAGACAAATGCTGGATTAGATGGAAAATTAAAAGCGACTAAAAGGATTCTTAAGAAATGCCAAAACCTGTGAAAATTCTGCCTCTTGGTTAAGAAAAACTGAAGTTGTCCTTTGTTAGATGCCTTCCGTCCTTGTGCTTGATGTCTCTGCTTCAAAGAATTGCAAGTGCATTCTTATAAGTGGTTGCCATTTTGCACAATAAAATTGTAAAACATTTTCTTTCAGGTACAAAGCTCAGGGGATAAGTGCAAAGAAATCCATTGACTCCACGTTCTACCTTCTGCTAGACTTAATCATGTTTTTTGATGAATATCATGCCGGTCACATTGACAGAGCCTTTGATGTAAGTTTCAAGAGTTCTGTTTGAAGTGCAGCCTTACTAATGCCCTTGAAAACCCAGGATGTCTCATAACATCACTTAAAATAAAAAATTACATTTAATGAGTTAGAAGGTGCTGCAATGCTATAGGAATTTAAAAATGTGTTTCTTTCCTGTTGCTTGATAATCAGGAAGATCTTTCTGGAAATATTTTCTAGTCCTTGAACAAAAATATTTCTCCTCAGCAAAGTCAGGGCATAAACCAGTAAATAACAATGAACTGATTTCTCTTGAATGGAATTGGGAGCATTTCATTAACACTTCGTACTTTACTAGTATAGAATATATAGAGCATTGATTGTCTACCCTGATTTGTGCTTTTCTTTTTGAAGATTATCGAACGCCTAAAGCTTGTACCTCTTAGTCAAGATTGCGTGGAGGAGAGAGTTGCTGCCTTCCGGAATTTCAGTGATGAAGTAAGTAGTGTTTCTTGTTTTTAGCTTCCAAAATACTTTTCTACGTTAAAAGGATCTTAAAACCATTTCATCTCATCATTCTTATTCTTTAAAAGGAAATGGGATGGAATTACTTTGCATTCATGCAAGTAGATTCTTGGATTGCTGCTCTTTCTCTGTACCGCTGCTCTTTGGAGCACTACAAACCATGCTCAGAAATCTCTTCTCCACTTTGCAGAAGGAGTCTGTAGATCTGAATAGTTTTGAACTTGCGTAGTTAGATTCACCTCTGTGGAACAACACCTGGGTGCTAATACTAATAATTGCCTCTGCTCTCCAAACCTTATTTAGTGTGCATCGCACTAAATTGAAAGAAGCTACTCTACCAGTTAGTGTCACCTGGGAAATGAATAGAGGAGTGTCAGGCAAATGAACAGCAGCCTAAGTCAGAGCAACTCTGCAAAAGTAAAGATCTGCTATCACTTCTTTTGGTTTGCCTATGTGTAGCAATGAATCATGCACCAGTGATTGTGAGCAAGACTTGTTTTCTGGGATGCTATACAATCCTTGGGCTGTAAATTAAATATGAAATATGCTCCTGGAAAACTTGGGAAATTATCCTCTTAGTACACGTGATGGCATCAGGTTTTTTCTTTCCTCGGCATTACATTTCCTTGGCTATTTACTAGAAAACAGAGCCTTTCACCTCTACTGTTCTGAGTGTGCATCTACAGCCTAAGTGGAAGTCTATTACTGCTCTTGGACTGTTTTAACTGGAAGGTGGAACTCCTTTTTAGGAACTTCCTTTAGACTTCTTTTTTGTTTGTATTTGGGCTTTTTTTTTTCTGTGTGTATACAAGTGCTTTGTGTTTTATCTGGACTGTTGCTGCCCAACATGAAGATACACGCCTGTCCCAAGACTATGGATAACATTTTTTGCCAAGTCATGCAGCCCTGGTAGGAGTAACCATGAAACGTATGACCGTTACATAAGGAAATACCAACCACAGCTCTCACTGCTTGGTTACCTGATCTCATTGATGAGCAGTGCTAATGATTCTTTCAACCTGCTCTTCATTGCAATACATCTTCTCTTTTTCTCTCCTTTGTGTAGATCAGGCACAATTTATCCGAGGTCCTACTTGCAACCATGAATATTTTGTTCACCCAGTATAAGCGGATGAAAGGCACAAGCCCTGCCACTCCTGCCAGACCCCAGCGCGTAATGGAAGACAGAGATTCGGTAAGATTATAATCCTCACTGTCTCACAAGTTTTCCTAGTTTCTTTTCCCCTGACTTTCAAGGGATTGGACTTTAACTGGGCATCTCTAACAGTCTTTGTTTTCAAGCAACTAGCCTTTTCAGTTACTCGTCCGGAGGCCAGTCTCTTGTAACTTCACCTTTGTGTCAAGAAAGGGTTTTGCTGTAAATGGCACAGAGCTAACTAACAATATATAACAACATATGTCCTAGCAAGGAGAAATAAGCATTCTGTTTGCTTCTTGATGGGACCTTCAGCAGTTACCAGATGTGAACAGCACAGCTTCTCCAGGATAGCTGATGACGTTGCCTTTAAACTTGAGCTGATTTTCAAGAAGCAGCTCCTCCTCTTTCATTTCCACCTCTTTCATTTGAGTTAGTGCCCTCTTCATACAAAACACGTTTCTCGGGGAAAGGCACTTCACTCCTCTCACTGGCTTGCTTCCATAATGGCACAGACAGATGTTTTCAAAGACATTTCAAATTTCTGTGGGCAACACACCAAGACCTTCAAATATATCCACTTGGTGGATGGCTGTAGCACTTTGCCAGTGTTGTTCTGCTGTCTTTGCAGCAGTGCAATCAGCTTTCAGGTGCTGAAGTGCTAGGTCTGGCTGTCTGGTTTAAATGGCTGGCAAAGTTGAGTTGGACTTAACTGCAAGACTTGCTGCTGAAGCACTTCCTGCATCCACGGATGGAAGGCTGCACCTTCAGCCACAAAATGGGGATCTCTTAATAACACCACTTAAAGGACACAGAATGATGTGTGGGCACTCACCTGTAAATACTCCATAAAGCAGAAATGTGCTCAGCTTAGCTGCCATGGGTTTTGGTCTCATAGCTCTTACTATATTAAATCTGTCATAGGCACTTAAAAATCAAGGCCAAAGCACTCATCCCGTCCCTGCAGATCAGGAAATATGTATCAGCTCCTATATGAGAATGAAAAACAACTTGGGCCTCAGCCAGCATTTTATCCAGGCTTCAGACATCTGCAAAAGCGCCTTTGATCTGTAAATTTCAATATTGGTGAAAGTCTTTGTAGCATTTTTAAATTAAAATAGAAAATGAAAGATTGGAGTTAACGCTGCAGCTTTTGTCTTTGGGGTACAGCCCCTGTGTGAGTTACAGGATCCTGCCTTGCAACTGCGCTTGGACTCTAGACTGGCAAAATAGGAGAAGGATGCATGCTGCTTAGGCTTCTCCCCACCTTAAATTCTGTCGTGAGTTCAGGATACTGCAGTCTGTTACCTGCTCTGTGTGTTCACAAGGATGGCTCTGAGCAAACAGCCTGAGCTCCTTGCTTTTCAAGTGAGCCTTTTGTTTCAGTGTTGTGATTGCAGTGTTGTGCCTTACGTAGCAACATCTCCCACCTCTGTTTGGGTGGGAGACACCCTGTCAGGTGTCATCTCAGCGTGAGTAGCATGACAGCTGATTTATCAAGCTCAACACCCTCGAAAGTTTTCTTCTTCAGACATGAAGTTTTATTAATCAAGCCGCTGGCCTTGTGGTGGGATCTCGTAGCAGTAGGGCATTGCTGGTGGTAGAGGACACTGGGATTGACGAGTGGATCTCTGGCAGCAGAGCACAATAAAAGCAGTGCTTAACCATCAGAGGGAACAAGGGCCTGCTGCCTCTGTGCGCAGGGGTGTGATAAGAGAAATAGTTGAGTGATTATAATGTCAGAAGGGAGCATGAATCTTTTGGTGTAGGATTAGTTAAAGAAAATCTATAGGCTTGAAGCTCCCAGCTGCCTGGTTTGCATGTGCCGAAAAATATCAGGCAGGGACACATGGAAGGTAGGGTAAGAATAGCTTTAAGACATGCTCCCCTGTTGTCTTACCATGCAGAATCTCCACTGACAATGTGGGAGTAGGAAGCTAGATCGTGCCAATTTCCCTGCCTGGGAAAGAGCTGGGGGATGTAGAGGTGGAAAGAAATGAGGGCATTTCAAACGTGTTCCTTCAGCAAAACCTTCCCCATTCAGCTGAGCAGAGATGGCAGATGCAAGCTTCTGCAGGCTGTGCTCGGCAAGTTTCTTCTTTTGAACTTCCCTGGGGGAAAGGCAGCTTTTCCTTTCCCTGCAAGGAAGGAAATTTGGGGGGAAGTCACTAACACTGTGTGGTCTTCCAGAAGCTTTAACGGTCTCAGTGCATTGCCCAGTAGACAGTGCAAGCAAAAAAGCACCTTTCCTCAAGCAGGTCTTTGAAATCCCTAGGCTTTCTCTACATCCATCCGAGCAGAGAGATTCATCAGAGGAATTTGAAAACACGAGGCAGTAGCTGTTCCATGTCTGAAGCTTGTTTCATGTAGCAGGGAGCAGAGTCCCCCCAAGTAGGAACATACAGCTCTTAAATTTGCCTTCTGGTGCCCAGCACTGCTCTGCTGACTGCCCGAAGTGGGACCCTGCTGTGGCAGGTAGGGAGCAGAGGGAGTTTTGCAGGAACCGTGTGGAGCCAACAGCAGGGGCAGGATGGAGAGGGAGAAGTACATCTAGAGCCCTGTGACCCAGTAAAGCTCTCTGCTAAAACATCTCCTATTCCATTTCAAAGTCAAAATGTGCTGCATTCAAAAATTAGCAACTTTGGAGTCAGAGACAGGTTTTTAAGAATCTTTATTTCACTAAGAAATTACCTAAGCTCTGTTTTGAGACTTTTATATATATAAATACACAGATATATATATTGACACATACATATAGACACATTCACACATTAATTGGCTTAGGGAATGAGGGAGCAAAGTCCTGTCCCACTTGGCCTGATCCACTTTGTCAGATTTCAGGCAAGGATTGCAGCGAGCCCAGACCGTGGCGCTGGAAGCTGTTGCTGCCAGCCGTGACCCAGATGCCAGCAGCGTGTGACAGCGGTACCTGAGCTCCCCGGCCTGGACCGGGGTGGCCAACCCCCTACAGCAGCCCAAGGGCATTATCAGGGTGGCAAAATTAGGTCATGAAAGGAATGGAATTCAAGTTTGTTTGTGGTCTTATTTTAAATCACAAGTGACTTTCACGTTCATTAAGTAATTACAGCCACCAGAACACGTAGACCTCCGGGCCGCTCTTAACCTCTGCAAACCCCTGTTCTTGCTTCCCGAGGGACTGCTGCTTGCAACCCCTCCTCTTGTTTTGACTTGTAAAAATAGACTGGCTCCAACATCATTGCTACCAAAGAGATAAAGGAAACGGTAATTCACGCTGCTCCTGAGCCTTTTTAGTCGCAGTGAGAGGTTTTGCCTCTTAAGATTTAATTAAGAACCAGACAACTCGATGTGCATTATTCAGCCACCAACTATTTTGATGTCCTCTGGAACACAGCAGGTTACAAGTGATGTACACAACTCTGTGTAGCCCGTCTGGAAGCAGTAAAAGAGAGATGTTGACAATCACTGAAAGAGAAAGAGTGATTTTCAAGGCACCTTGCTAAGCAGGCAGTACCTTGGTGTTAACTGGGTGGTAACAGCTCTGGAAACCGCACTGGAAGCTTGGAGCAATGGGGTCAGACTCCGTCCTGCTTCTTGTTCAGGAGGCTTCTGCTGTGCTGCACTGCCTTCTGCTGCTGCTCAGCTGCAGCGCGTGAGGGGAGGAGTGCTACGCTGAGTCGCTAGCCCTGCTCTTTGCGGCCCCAGGTATTTGTCCTTAGCCAGACAGGAATGCAGGCCGAGGTGGGAGCTCTGCCCTGCGTTTCTGCCAGGCCCTGAGGCTTTGCAGACAGTCATAGCTCTCTTTCAGACAGCACAGTGGAAACATGAAATGAAACGGCTGTGATCTCAGTGCTAAATAAAACTTACTTCCCTACCCCATGCAGCATCCTTAAACAATCCCATCAGCTGAGCAACCCAGCTCTTCCTCTTACCAGCTCACAAAGCTCATCAGTTGCCACCGGGTAACCGACTGGTTTAATAGCACACCGAAGAAGGGGAAGAATTGCCCAGGTGGCTATCAGAGCTGCTGTTACTGTTCCTGGCCACGTAACGCCCTTCAGTCACTCCTCGGTTTGTCAGTCCCTGCTGTCAGGGTCACCGTCCGCGTGCCCAAAACAACCAACATTGCTTCAGCTTTCCCCGCAGTCAGCAGACTGAGGGAGGCTTTGAACAGCAGGATTTTCCAGCAGAGTAATTCAGAGCTGTCTAATATTTAAGAAGGAAAACACTGCAAGCAAACAAAACGGTCTACACGGTCTGCCATAAAAATTCAGGCTTTCTGTATCTTCCTGATGCCCGCCAGCTGTTGGGTTGATTTTTCCCTTTAATCTATTAATGGGGAAAAAATGGAGAAAAAAAAATCCTAAATTCCAGCTGCGACATAGCCTCCTGGGTGCACAAGAAGAGGTTTTGGTTACTTTAGCCAAACCTCCACAGTTACTCGGTATGTTTCCTTTCGTCGTGTTACGGATTGAAGAGCTGTCAGTATGTTGTAGGTGAGGCCGAAGGCCTCAGGGTGTGCGTAGCACTGCCGGTTTGTAGTGCTTGTGCTTCGAGGGTGGTAATGAGCATTTCAGCAGGGTCCTCCTTTTATTGTTATTTTGCCAAGTGGGAAAGAATCGTGTTGCTCAGGGACGGACCGTTTTGTGCAGAGATTGAAGATGATTGCAATACAGTGATGCTCCAGATTATTGAAAACATTTTTTTCTTGGGTAATTTTAAATAAATGGTCATATTTTAAGCGAGTGTGCGACTCACCATGTTTATAATGGTTGGAAAGGGAAACAAATTAGATTTCCACCCCAATGTGGAGTTATGTTACCCAGAGAGCAGTTCCGAGTATAAAGATTATATCTGCTTGTTGGAAAAGGCAAGTGCTCAACTCATGACTAACTCAGCTTTCATGGTGTTGCAGGGGGTTTTAGATACGCCGGTAACTGTACTTTATTTTTCTATTCTAGCAACTTCGATCTCAAGCTCGTGCCCTGATAACGTTTGCTGGAATGATCCCGTACAGAACGTCTGGAGACACGAATGCAAGACTGGTGCAAATGGAGGTCCTTATGAACTAGCAGAGCAGCTTCTCTTAGGGTTGCAGCAACCTGTGCCTGTCGCTAGTGCGTCCAGGGGTGGGACCAGTGCCGTTTTGTATCCTGTATTTTTGTTGATGGAAATAAATTTCTTTGATTTCTATTTGTTTTTGACATTTTCATTTTCACTGTGGTTTTTTTTGTTGTTGTTTGTTTTTTACATTTTTATTAATTTTGTTTTAAATTGGTTTGTATTTAGAAAATCATTCTCGGTGAGTTAGCGGGCCGTGCAGAGAGAAGTCAGTTCTGCAGCAGGGAGGTAAACGAACAATTCTGTAGCGGAAGAGGAAGTGCGGAGTAAGAACTTTGATTTAATGCTCAACGTACAGTTGGGAAATTTTTGGTGTTTTTTTTGGGGGGATGCATGTTAAATGTTGCAAATCTGTTTGATACACCACACGTGGCGTGCTGCCGTAACGTTGTCTTGTGGGGACGAGTGTTTGTGACACAGGTGAGCTCCGCGTGCTGCAGACTCGTTTATGTTTAAATTGCTGGGTGCCTCAGGTTTGCACAGCTTTGCAAATCCTGGAGCTCTGCTCAAGCTTTTGCAGGAACAGCTGGGACTGGGGACAGGTATTTCTGGACAGGAGACGTTTTGTAATTGGCACATGGGTTTTTAACAGTCAAGCTCAAAACAGTCCCATGTTGAGTTCCCCAGGGGAAGCAAGGAAGCTGCCCGAGGAGTCTGAGTGTGGGTGCTGTGGGCAGGGACAGGCACTGCTCTCAGTTCCGTGGGAAACCTGTGTCCCATTCAAGTGAGGGGCATTAAATAATGGCTCCTTGGCATAGCTTAACTGTTTTGAGCTACAATTAAATTGGTATGAAAGCCCTGTTACATTACAAGCTTTTTTTTTCCTGCAGCATGAATGTAGCTGCCTTGACTATAGCTTTGAAATGATGTGGGAGGAATGGTAATTACTGCTCTTACTGCTCCCGACACACCTACCCTTCGGCACTGTTGCTGTCTTACCCTCACTCCATTTGTATTACTGGGATATGAGAACATGTGCACTCCTGGATAGGCAACAAAATGTGGGAGCTGATTTCAGCCTTTGCACGTGGAGTTATTGTGGGGGAGCATTAACGTCCATTTCTTGCAGTAAGTGTAACCTGCATATGGGATATTTGACTGACTTCCTCATTATTTCTCTACCAAAAACGTTGCAGTGTCAATCTAGTCAACCTTTTCATCAGGAATGGCTTGCCAAACCACCCCAAAACATGTCTCACGGCCTGAGCAAGCTGGCTATTGGGGACCCCAGCAGCATAGCTAGGGACTGCATGTGGCACTGAGAGGTCCCGTGGCATTCTCAAGGCTCTTTCGGCTGAAGAATGGTGACGTGGGGAGCCCTGTCGGTCAGACAGGCTCAGGAGCGTGTCCTGCAGCATGTCCTTTCTCCAGCTGGAAGGGAAGATGAGAGGCCTGGACATCACCCCGCGAGTGAGGGGGATTTGGTGAGTTACTGGGAGGTACTGGTGGGCCCAGCAGCGTCAGCAGGTGAGTGTGCGGGGCTTTGCTGGTGATTAACTTTGCTGGTGTTTGTGTGAATGCTTCTTGGTGTACCTCAGCTCCAAAACTCATCTGCTCTTGAGACCGAGTCCCCAGAAGGTAGGTGGCAGAGCAAAGCATTTCCTGAAGCTCGTAGAGAAGCCTGCTTCGCCTTGGTTGCCCGACGTGCAGCCCTGCAGGGTAAAGCCAGCTCCTAATTTTCCTTGCTGGCACTCAGCCCCTGTCCCTAGGTTACTCCCAGCGCCAGAGCACCTTGCTGCAGTGACCAGCGGGCCCGTGCCTGTCCTCGGGCAGCCTCTGACCCGAGCAAGAGGGACGGTGCTGCCAGAGCCTGCTGTGGATGGGGGAGGCTGCTCTGCCTCAAAATGCTCTGTCCGTGCAGACAGCAGGGCTTGGCTCTCACCACTGTTCTCTGTGGGACCTTGTTTTTCTCCTGCCATCCTGCTCAGCTGAGCTCTTGTGCTGGTCCCTTGTAAGCTGAGCAGAAGCTGAATTGTTTCATATGTTGTCCTAAAAGCTCGGAAGGGCCTAAAAGCTCTGCGGCCTGCTGGCAGAGGAAGCAAATCCCCTGCAGGGATTCCAAGCCCTGCGACCAGCCCCGTGGAGGTAAGGCCCGTCTCCGTCTGAGATGAGATGTGAGAGGCTGCAGGTGTAACAGAAGGTGCCGTGGATAGTTGGGGTTCGTTTATTTCTTACTGATCCCCTGTGATTTCTTCTTAGGCCTGTGCAGGTGGTGGATATGGCAGCACAGCAGTCCTCCCGTGGTCCCAGGAGCGGCGGGCTCCAGCCTGGACTCAGTAAGCCTGGCTCCCCTGCACGGCTTCACAGGCTTTGCTGCACTGAGGTAGATGCTGAATAAGGCACCCCCGTGGTTTTCCAGATGTCACTGTTTTCTCTCTACCTCACACCTTCTGACGTCTGTCTTCATGTCTCTCTTCTGGAAAGAACAACCTGGTCGTGTTCCCTCAGGTTTCCGACCCAGGCGTTCTGCTGCGGGAGTGGGGTTGGTAACCCTCTGTACCTTCGTGCCTCAACTTACTTGTTCAACTTCATCTGCTGCAGGGTTTTTTGGGGATGTCATTAAATTCATACGTTGTTTGGAGCAGCCTGCTTGAAGGTACTGTCACCGACCGCTCCCTTTATAACAGGGAAGAATTCTTGCCTGTGTCATGTAAGGCTATCAAGAGTGACCCTGATTTTCCATGTGCAATTACTTCGAGCAGCATTTTCTCATTTCCTTTCCCAAGCTAGTGTCATCCGCCTCCTACAGAGCTGGCTGTTGACAAGGAGGGCAAGAGAGTGCCTTGGTGTGAGCTTTATGTAGCCCTCTTAAAACCGGTAATTCCAGATGCTCCATAGGAGCCTGCATAAAGGTTGTGGAGCTGCTTGTCCATCACACAATTCCTGATTTCTAGCTGTTGCTCCAGGTATCACGATGAGGATGTGGTTTTGCTTCCTTTGTGTAAATAATTGAGACATTGGGAATGCTCCTTGTGCATATAGAGGGCTTGGGGCTCCTTGGACAAACCCGCAAAGGCCAAACTGAACATCTGAGCGAGTCAGCGGGTGTGATTTGCCTGGCAGAGTTTGTGGCAGAAAGGGGTTCTCATCTGAGCGCTGAATTTATTCTTGCTATAAACGGACAAGATGTCTCTGAAGTCAGCAGAGATCTGCTCCTGTGTACAAAAAAAAAAGCACAGATTCATGCTGCAGATTAAACTTAGGATAATTTGCCTGTGCCCTTCCCTGCTGCAGGACTAATCCTCTGCAATAAGGACTCTGCAGGTAGAAGATGAAATGCAGCCTGGGGGGTGGCTGGCTGGTTGGGATCTAACGCAGCTCACTGGGGTTGCTGGAGAGGACTGAAAGGAGGGTGAAAGGCACATGTCTCTGGGCATGCTGGCCCTGCACAGATGCAGCAGTGACATACAGGGCATCCCGGTCTGTTGTCTGGGGTTCTCGTGGCTCGTCTGTAGTGAAACACCCGTGAGTGCCGAGATACCAGCGTAACAGTGCTTAAAGCTTTGAAGCTGTTAAAGCTTGAAGCCCTTTGTCAAGTGAGGTCTTGGTCGATGTGTTCTGGGCTTACAGGGGAACTGCAGGGAAATTTGGAAATGCTCATTGTAAATGTCTGGCTTATGTTACCTGTCCAGTAGGAGGGGAGTTAAATCTCTGCCAAGAGCTTAATTGTGGGCTGCTGGTAAAAAATAAATTGAGCTAATAAAGACAGCTAGCTGCAGTGTGCCAACAAGCAGAAAATCTGCTGAAACGTGCCTCGAAGGTCCCTGCCTACAAACTGCCGTGGAGCTGGCAGATACTGGTGGGTCCCGTCCTCTTCTCAGCTCATTTTTTTGGTGTTTTCCCCCAGTAATGCTCTCTTCCTAAGTATTTTCACAGTGGCATCTGCAGTGTTATCGCTGTTTGGCTCGTCTAGTCCCGGTCAGGTACTTGCTGTCTGGAGGAGGATGGGAAGCGATCCCTTTGGCCCACCAGCTGAGGTTGCCAGCAGCTGCCTGAATAACCACCTCTTTTCTCTTTCCAGGCTTCCTTCCCTGCCGCGTGGAGACCAGCCCTGCTCTGCGCGGTGCGGTCGGTGTTCGATCCCTGCTCAGTGCAGTGCGGTCGGTGCTAAATCCCCGCTCCGCTCGCGTCGTGCAAGGCGGTAGGTTCCCCATTAACAGAGAGAGAAACGGGACAATTACAACTTAAATAAAGACCTGGAGGAATCCAGTGCCTTGGCAAACTTTAAAAGGAGCCAAGTATTAAGCATTGAACCGTTCCCTGCTTAACTAGATGAAGGTTCATTTGAGGCCTTTAATAGCCGTAGTGGACCAGCATCTCGGCCCCAGCGCTCTCCTCGTTCTGCTTGTGGTCCCCCAGGAGCTGCCGCCGGCGCGGGATGGCCCTGGTATTGTTGCTGCAGCTGGTGTTGTGAATCAGGCCGACGACAAGCGCATCCTACTATCCGGCTATTTCACTACACCAGGGTTGCATCATACCACTTGCTTCGCTCTTCGCCTGCCGTACGGAGTCCTTGTGCCTCTCCTGGAGCATCTTTCTGCAGTGCTTCACGTCCCCCATTTAAGAGGTTCCCTGCGATTTGTGCCATTTGGGGGCAGTTAATGTTTTCTGATGAATTAACGATGGTCTGAAATAAAGAAGTTGTTCTAGGCATGAGTCTGCTGCTGTTTCTGTTGCGGGCAGAGGCTGATGTCCACCTTGCAGGAGGTCTTGCCTGAGCTGCTGGCCTGAAGCTTTCTCTTTGTTGCATCTCATTGCTCTCCACATAAGCAGAGACTGGAGATGTACCGAGTCTGGTGTCCCCAGAGCCCTGCGAGGCAGAACCTGGTCCCTGTGGAGAGCTGCTCACCTCCTGGCACTGTTTGGGCTGGGACCAGGGGCAGAGTTTGGGCCTTACATGGGTGAGATGCAAGCGGTGCGATAGCAGACACCCGGCTGTTCTACAGGGAATGCAGTTGGGTTCTGGTGGCTTCCATCTTCATCCCTGTGTGCTTGCAGGTGAGTGGGCTGCTGGGCTTCTTCCCCGGGAGATCCAGGTTCCCCCTGGAGATCCAGGTCCCCCAGGAAGGCTGGGTGCACAGGGCTCGTGCCACCTCCGCTGGGGACAGCAGTGGCACCAGGGGTGCGGTTGTATTTCACACCATCGTGCAAAATACAGGCTGTGCCTGTCCTCAGCTCCCCGGGGATACACTGGCCGCGTGTGACTGAGGGTGGTGTCTGCCCACGCACAAGCAATGCAAGAGCAAGTCCTCAAAAAGCAGGTTAAAATCTGTGAGTGCGAGAGGCAGCCTGAGGCAGCGGGCCAGGCAACCCGAATTTTCCATTAACTCGCAAATAAGTGAGGTGAAATTCCAATGGGCTGCAGCGTTGCCCTCAAATTTTATTGCCTGCCTTGTTCGCTGTCTTCAGCGATCTTATCTGTAATGGCCTTTGGTGCACATGTGACACCCAGCTCCATATAAAAGGCGCCCATCCCTCCCCTGGCCTCTGGCCACCGTAGGGCGAGCGGCTGCGTGTTTTTGTCAAGTGGGGAAGGGTTAAACGAGGGATGTGGTTTGGGGGAGAATTGGATCGTGGGCCCTCAGCAGTTCCCCCGTCCTGGGGTCCAGAGGGGTTTCTCGTGGGGCTATGGGACTGTGGGCATCTTTGCCCCCCAGCCCCGGGACATCTCCCCGCTCCTGCAGTTTCTTACTCCCTCATTTCCCCTGGTCCACACATCTGGCACAGCTCAGCACCGCCAGCAGCGGCTGAGATGATTTATGGGGTCTGCAGTCTGGGGCAGTGCCCTAGGGCAGGGGCAACGTGCGTGGGACTTGCTGCTGTTTTCCATAATAAATCCAGGTGGGAACTGAATGTTCCTGGGTCAGGGCCGGAGGCGACCTCAGCACCGTGTTTCTCTGCTGCTCTGTCCTTGGGACTTAATCTCAAACCCGTTATCAGGGCCCCGATCAGGCACTGGAAGCCAGCGATGCTGATTATGGCATTTTTGATACCTCCTCCGGCTATTTTTTTCCCCCTGGCCAGCTCGGGGTGGTTCGAGCCGATCGCATCCCCCGTGGCACTGGAGGGTGCCGGGTGGCTCGCCCTGGTTTGGCCGGGTATAAATCCCCCGAGCCCAACCCTGGCACCGTGAGCAGGACCTCGGCAGCCAAAAATGTCCGAGCTGCCCTGCCCGGAGCCCCCCGCCCGCTGCAGCGGCCGCTTCACCATCAGCACCCTGCTGGGCGTGGAGGAGGCCGGCCGGGCTCCCTGCGAGGCCGCGGGCTGCGAGGGCACGCAGCTCTCGGGCAGCACCCTCTGCACCAGGACCTTCGGCTACAACACGGTGGACGTGGTGCCTGCCTACGAGCACTACGCCAACAGCAAGGGCGTGGGCGAGGCCAGGAGGGGGAGGCCCTCGCTGGCCGACCTCCGCTCCATCCTCGAGGTAAGGCCAATCCCGGTGTCTCCCAGCTGTGCTCTCTGCCAGGGCTCTGCCCGGGTGCCGGGCGATGCTCCTGCTGGGTTGGCTCTGTGGTGACCCGCGGTCCCCTCGTCCCCGCAGCCCGACCCGGGCCACCTCTGCGTGCCGGTTCCCCAGCCCCAGCGCAGCGACGGCCTCCCCAACGCCGAGGAGGGGCCGGGCAGGGCCCCTGCACCGGAGCCCATCCGCTTCGGATGGGTGAAAGGCGTGATGGTGAGTGCGGCGTGTTCCTCTGCCCATCATGGGTTTTTTCCTGGTATGTCTGTGTTTTGTGACTGTGCTCCAAATGGTCCCCCTGACTTCCCTGGTGGTGGTGACGTTAACCCAAGACCCTGGCTGTCCCCAGGTGCCAGCTGTGCTCACGGCCGGTGTCCCCATCTCTGTCCCCTGCAGATCCGCTGCATGCTCAACATCTGGGGGGTGATCCTCTACCTGCGCCTGCCCTGGATCACAGCCCAGGCAGGAATCGGTGGGTGCCCTGGCGGGGTGGGGGGACGATGGCACCAGGCTCCCCACAGCCCAAAATGCCTGGGTGCAGGTGGGAATGGGGCTGCTGGTGGCACCCGGCCGGTGGGTGCGATCGGTCCTCTCCCGCACAGCCCTGACGTGGCTCATCATCCTGATGTCGGTGACGGTGACCACCATCACCGGCCTGTCCATCTCCGCCATATCCACCAACGGCAAAGTGAAGTCAGGTACCGTGTCCCCAGCCCCACAACCCCGCCCGACACCCCAGACCTCCCCGGGGAGCGGGTTCCTCACAGCCTCTGCTGATGCAACCGCCCCCAAACCTCCCAGCCCTTCCCAAACCACCGCGCCGTGTTGCAGACCACAGCATCCTGCTGGTGGCCACCATCTCGCAGGGAAACACCGAGCAGAAAGGAATTTTGGGTGGCTTTGCCAGCAGCAAGTGCCCCTTGGTGGCTGGTTCCTGTTACCTCCGTGGTGGTTTTGGGGAGGAGCAGGGGGAGGCAGCCCCGCCACTGGGTTTTCTGCGCCGCAGGGGGCACCTACTTCCTCATCTCGAGAAGCCTCGGGCCCGAGCTGGGCGGCTCCGTCGGGCTCATTTTTGCCTTTGCCAACGCAGTGGCCGTGGCCATGCACACGGTGGGCTTTGCAGAAACCGTGCGGGACCTGCTGCAGGTGAGAACGTGGCTCTGCACCTCCCGGCGCCCCAAGTTATCGACCGATACGTGGGTTAACGCCAGTAACCAACCCTCAGCTGCTAAAACCGGTGGTGGTTTGCCGTGGGGAGGTTTGCTTCCCGACCGGTGACGGTGCCCCCTCCCCAGGAGCACGACTCCCTCATGGTGGACCCCACCAACGACATCCGCATCATCGGGGTGGTGACCGTCACCGTGCTGCTGGGCATCTCGCTGGCCGGCATGGAGTGGGAGGCAAAGGTAGCGCTCGCCCCCTTGGCCGGCCCGGCCTTCGGCCCAGGGGACCCGGCTGCCTCTTTCTGCTCCCCCAGGCCCAGGTCCTGTTCTTCTTGGTCATCCTGGTCTCCTTCGGCAACTACCTGGTGGGGACGGTGATCCCGGCCACTACGGAGAAGCAAGCCAAGGGCTTCTTCGGCTACAGAGGTGGGTCCACCACGGAGCTGGGCTCCATCCAGTGCTGTGAGAAAGGGTTGGGAGCAGCCAGCCAGCAGAGCTGGGTGGAGATGCTTCTCCTCTGCTTCCTCCCCAGCCGACATCTTTGCCCAGAACCTGGTGCCCAGCTGGCGCGGACCCGAGGGCTCTTTCTTCAGCTTGTTTTCCATTTTCTTTCCATCGGCAACCGGCATCTTGGCTGGGGCCAACATTTCGGGTGATCTGAAGGTAGGTTTTCACCGTCCCCACATGAGCTGGCAGTTCTCAGGACGGGAAGCTAAATGGGCAAGAAATTTGGGTGGGCCAGACCCATCACTGGCGGTCCCCAGAAGGCTGCTTTGCTTCTCTCTGCGCCCCCCTCGGACAGGATCCTGCCGTGGCCATCCCCAAGGGCACCTTGATGGCCATCTTCTGGACCACGATGTCCTACCTGGTGCTGTCTGCTACGATAGGTGAGCGTGGACAGGTGGGATCCCCATGAAGAGGGGAGCAGAAGGTGGGCAGTGGGAGCCAGGAGTGATGCCCCAGCATCTTTTTGGGTTAGTGGGTGAGCATGACACAAGCATCGCTGTGCCCTGCAGGTGCCTGCGTGGTCCGGGATGCCTCGGGCAGCCTGAACGACAGCGTGCCGCTGGGCTCACCGGGCTGCGAGGGGCTGGCCTGCGGCTTCGGCTGGAACTTCACCGACTGCGCCCAGCGGCAGAGCTGCCCCTACGGGCTCAGCAACCACTACCAGGTGTGCCCGGGGCCTCCTTGGCTCCAATCAGCCAGAATGAGGCTCTGCTGCTGGCTGCTTTCACTCTGCAGGCGAAGGGTGGGTTTCCTTGGCCGTCGATGAGCAGCAGCAGCCCACACGCCGGGTGCCCAGCACCCTAGGAGGGGCAGCACCCATGGTGGTGGGAGATGTGTGCTTGTGACGTCCAACGGGGATGTGCTGGGGGAGCTCGTTTCGGCTGGGACTTCAGAAGGCACCGGGTGTCAGCACCTGGATAATTTTGATGTAGAATGGGGGCAGCACTGAGGGAAGGGGCTGGGGGCTGGAAATCCCTTAGGGTCACGGTGCAGGATGATGCGCAGGGGGTCCTGACCACTGGGTTCTTGGGCAGAGCATGAGCATGGTGTCGGGATTCGGTCCCCTCATCACGGCAGGGATCTTCAGTGCAACCCTGTCTTCTGCGTTGGCCTGCCTCGTCTCAGCCCCCAAGGTTTTCCAGGTGAGGGACGGTTCCTGTCCCCGTCCCCATCCTGTCAGCAGAGATGTGGAGGGGACGTCCCGGTGCCTCTCACGCCTTTCTCCCCGCAGTGCCTCTGCAAGGACCAGCTCTACCCTCTCATAGGCTTCTTCGGGAAGGGCTACGGGAAGAACAACGAGCCCATCCGTGGCTACGTACTCACCTACGTAATTGCCGTCGGCTTCATCCTCATCGGTGGGTGCTTCCCACCCCAGACCCGGCCAGCTCGGTCCCACCCGGTGGCCCTGGCACACCGATGACCGCCCTGTCCTGCCCTCCTCCCACAGCCGAGCTCAATGCCATCGCCCCCATCATCTCCAACTTCTTCCTCTGCTCCTACGCCCTCATCAACTTCAGCTGCTTCCACGCCTCCATCACCAACTCCCCAGGTGGGCCCCGGCCCGGCCCCGGCCACGGGGCGGGGGCAGCCGGTGGCAGCCGCTGTCTGTGTTTGCGTGCAGGCTGGCGACCCTCCTTTCGGTATTACAGCAAGTGGGCCGCGCTCCTCGGCGCCGCCGTCTCGGTGGTCATCATGTTCCTGCTGACCTGGTGGGCAGCCCTCATCGCCCTCGGCATCATTGTCTTCCTCCTGGGCTACGTCCTCTACAAGAAGCCGGGTGCGTGGTGGCTCCGGGGACAGCCCCGTGTCCCCCCGGGGGCGTTTGTCCCCGTTGCTGACCTATCCCCTCTGTGCAGATGTGAACTGGGGCTCCTCCATGCAAGCCAGCTCCTACAACATGGCCCTGAGCTACTCAGTGGGGCTCAGCGAGGTGGACGAGCACATCAAGAACTACAGGCAAGGGGCTCTGGGTTTGGTGCCGTGATGGAGGGGGAACGGGGCTGGCCAGGATGCTCGGAGAGGCTCGGTGCCACCCTGCTGCCCGGTGCCACCCCACATCCTCTCCTCTCACCCCCCTCAGGCCGCAGTGCCTGGTCCTGACCGGGCCCCCCAACTTTCGCCCGGCACTGGTGGATTTCGTGGGCACCTTCACCAAGAACCTCAGCCTGATGATCTGCGGCAATGTGCTGATCGTGAGTGGGGCCGGGCTGTGCCCCTGCTGCGGGCTCCCCATCTCGTTAAGCAGTAATGATGAAGAGCTGGGGTGGCCCTGAGGGCTTCCCCTTGCCCAGCCCGGAGCAGTGTTGCTCCTGTAGGGTGAGGACGTTGGTCAGAGGACAGGGCAGGGGATCCCACTGCTCTTGCCCGAGGCATGGAGGAAATGCTGGTGCCCAGAAGGTGCCTGGGCAGGCTGCTCTCCATCCGGTGCCACCAGCACCAGCATTTGCTGCTGTGCAAACACTGGAGTCGGGGCTGAAAACCAAAATTCACCATTTTTCCCAGTGTGATTACAACTTCCCAAGCACGCAGTGCTTAAATCTGGGTCTTGCCAACAATCTGGGGAGAGAGGAGCTGGAGCTCCTCAGCAACCAAAGCACAGGGGACAACAGGGGACAACAGGGGCCGCTGGTTGTGCGAGGTGGCCGTGCCCTGTTCTCCACCAGGGCCCGCGCAAGCAGAAGATGCCTGAGTCCAGGCAGATGTCGGACGGCCACACCAGGTGGCTCCTCAAGAGGAAGATCAAGGCCTTCCACACCGACGTGCTGGCGGAGGACCTGCGAAGCGGCGTCCAGATGCTCATGCAGGTAGAGCCACCCTCGACCCTCGCTGTCCCCACCTGGGGGGACACGCCGTGCCTGTGAGGCTGGTGTCTGGTGCAGGAATTAATTATCCCCATTGCTTTTTTCCCCCCGAGGCTGCCGGCCTGGGGAAGATGAGGCCCAACATCCTGGCGCTGGGCTACAAGAGGGACTGGCAGGCCGCTGCGCCGCAGAGCGTGGAGGATTACGTGGGCATCCTGCAGTACGTGCCCTGGGGCTGCTGACCCGCCACCCGTAGCGGTGTCACACCGAGCTGTCCCCACCCCGGTGCTGAGGGCAGCCACCACCGCCAGCTGCCTTCTCCCTCCTTCCAGCGACGCCTTCGATTTCAAGTACGGCGTGTGCCTGCTGAGGATGAAGGAGGGGCTGAACGTTTCCCGAGTGGTGCAAGCTCACAGTGAGTGCCGAGAGATGGAGCCCACGGGACTTGTCCCCGCTCAAAGGCCACAGTGGGATGTCACCGTTGGGCTGGGGATGGGTGTGCGTGTCCCCAGGGCTGCTCGGTGACCGTCCCACACAGCCAGGAATGGGCCTGATTTAACGTCACCTCCAGAGTGACACGTGTGACAAGCTGCATGGGGCTTGGGGACGTGGCACTGATGGGGGCCATTCCAGTTATGGGGTCTGGTGCACTGAAGTGGGGCAGGACGCTGAATTTGGGTGCTCCCGGGGTCGTACCCCACTGCCCATCCTCCCCAGGTAACCCCGTGCTCAGGGCAGAGCCTCGGGCACTCGTCAGTCCTCAGCTGGGGCTGCCCAGAGCGTCCTGTACCTGAGGGTTCATTCTGGAGAGCTGGGTTTGCGCCCGGGGGGCAGGATTTGAGCTCACCAAGGACAAGAGGATGGTTTTCCCACCCCCATGACGGAGCAGTGCTGTGGGGAGGGGTTGGCAGCGGTGCCTCACTGACGCCGGCGCGTGCGTGTCTTCGCAGCAGACCCCGGGGAGCTTGCGGCTGAGCAGCAGGCGAGCACCATCTTCCAGATCCAGCAGGGCAAGAAAACCATTGACATTTACTGGCTCTTTGACGATGGAGGTGAGCTCTGCCCCAAGCTGTGGGAGCTGGCAGTAGAAGAGGATGGGAGCGCATTAAAACACGAGCCCTGTGAGCATCCCCGGTGTGAATGCGGCCGTGTCCCGCAGGGCTGACGCTGCTCATCCCCTACCTCCTCGGGCGCAAGAAGCGGTGGGGAAAATGCAAGATCCGGGTGTTTGTCGGCGGGCAGATCAACAGGATGGACGAGGAGAGGAAGGCGTACGTGCCAGACCAAAACTGTGCAGGTGCTCCAGCTCGGCAGCTGGGGCGCGTCCCTGATTTTTGGAAATTGTCCCTTTCTCTGCTGCAGGATCGTGTCGCTGCTGAGCAAATTCCGCCTGGGCTTCCACGAGGTCCACGTCCTCCCCGACATCAACCAGAAGCCCCGGCCGGAGCAGTAAATGCATCCCCTGGCTACCCACAACTCCTCGTGCTGCGCACAGACCCCCTGATTTCGGCACAGAGGGGCCCCACGCTTTGCAGCGAGATGGGGCCGGGCACGCAGGGCAGGAGGATGCTGCCGTGGTGGGGCCGAGCCCTGGCTCACAGCCACCTTGTGCTGGGAAAACCTCTATTTTTGTGTATTAATATAAGTAATAGTAAGAGATAATCTAAGTAATATCAGGTAATAATAAGTAATTCCTGGCTGTGATGCACGCAGGGAAAAAAGCTTTGGTAAAAAATGCAAGGAACCTAAAAAGTTCCCCATATATATTTTTAATAATTCGCGCTTTGTCCTCGCCTTGCAGCATCAAGAGGTTCGACGACCTGGTCGCGCCCTTCAGGCTGAACGACGGCTTCAAGGACGAGGCCGCGGTGGGCGAGATGAGGCACGGCTGTCCCTGGAAGATTTCCGACGAGGAGCTCCACAAGCACAGAGCCAAGGTAACACCGGGGCAAGGCGGGACGGTCCGCGAAGGGTTTCCTGCTTTCGAGTCCAAACTCGGTGGTTCTGGAACTCCCACTCCCCAGATTTTCAGAGCACAAAGTTCTTGTGGCCAGTCGTTCCTGGGGTGCCTGAGGATGACATGGTGGCTCGCCACGGTGCCCCCAGCAAGGTTATTTCCTAAACGCTAGGTTATTTCCCTAACCCCTCGCTGCTTGCTCCGCAGTCGCTCCGACAGGTGAGGCTGAACGAGATCTTGCTGGAACACTCGCAGGACGCGGCGCTCGTCGCCATGTAGGTGCTGGAATCCCCCTGCTCCCTTCCTTGCGGTCCCTTGGGGCCCGGACACCCCGGGGGGGATTGGCAGCACCGAGAGGTCTGGTCCTGGAGGGGCTGGAGGTGCTTTTTTTTTAAGGAAAAAAAGCTGCAAATTGTTGCCGGAGGAGGCCGTGCCCTCGCTGAGGCGGCCCCGTCCCGCAGCACGCTGCCCGTGGGCAGGAAGGGTCGCTGCCCCAGCTCCCTCTACATGGCCTGGCTCGAGAGCCTCTCGCGGGACCTGAGGCCCCCCGTCGTGCTGACCAGGGGAAACCAGGAAAACGTCCTGACCTTCTACTGCCAGTGAAGCCCCCAGCGCCTCGCCGCGTGAACGTTTCAGGCCAGCCGTGAGTGGGGCGACTCAGAGGGGCTTTTGGGGAGCAACGAGCACGCGTGGCGTGTGGCAGCGGGGCCCTTCTGGGAACCCCTAACGCATGCTGCTGCTGTGCTCTTATAAAAGCTCGTTTTGCTGATCTTGGTCCTTTTAGGCTGCACGTAGCTGTAAGATAACGCCCACCCCATAATGCAGGTGCTGCCCCCACCAAAGCCACGTTCCCCAGCTGCAGAGAGCGAGGTAGCTGCCAGCCCGGGGGCAGAGAGCCACGGCCAGAAGCAACCTGCCCTGCACGAGGCAAGAAGGAGCGTGGCCTCCCAAACCTCAGCACCGGCCTCCCGGGCACCCCATCCCCCGCAGAACAAACACACGACTCCGTTCACCTGGCTCGTTACAGCGTTTACTGATCGTCAGCACCACGATTCCAAGTGCCAGTAGAAAAATAAAACCTTGCACGGATTTCTCTCATACAAAGATCGGTTCGTGACGGTCGTGGTTATGCGAGGAGCGAAGCCGGGCTGTCCCTGTGCAGACCAGCACGTGGAGGTCGGCTCGAGCAGCGGCGCCTCTCAGGGCAGGTTTCTCGGCGTGGAGGTTCCTGCTGGGCTCTCAGGACACCTCGGCATTTCCTTTTTTTTTTTTTTTTTTGCAAGCTCTTTACAAGTTCGTGCTGCAGCAGAGCAGGAATTTTCTTCTCCCCAGCAGTCGCGGGGTACTTACCCAGCCCGGTGCCGCAGCTCTCAGTATTTCTAAATTCCAGCCTTCCCCAATCCTGCCCGAGCAAAGCCACCCGCCACCTGCTGAAGGGATTCCTCTGCTTGAAGGAAGGCGAAGGAACACCGAAACAACGCGATGGGCGGGAGGAACCCGCTTTCACAGAGCGCCCTGGTGCTTCAGCTCGAAACCAAACCACTGTGCTTGGGTCCGGTTTTATTGCAGAGGGAAGGCAGGTGGGCAGCTGGAGATGCCGAGGCTCCTGGTGCGCTCCGCGATTACCAAAGGGACTCAAAGAGCTCACCCCCCCCACCAAAACCCACCAAGAGAAGGCAGCGCCTGGCCCTTCCCCTCTTCTTTAAAAGAATTCCCCGCACGTTTCACGGTACCCGGGCATGGAGCGGCATTGCCAGGGCGGCCACGCAGCTGCCAGCAGTGCCCAAGGTATGGCCAGCCCCAGCCCCAGCCCAACCCATCCTTTTAATCAAGCACTTTTTAAATAAGCACTTTTAATCCACCCGGGCGACGACGACGGGACGAGTCAGTGAATTAAGCCGGGCGCTCCTGGCACAAGCTGCGCACGCAGCCGTTTGAAACAAGCAGGAAGGGGAAGGAGATCCAAGCGTTATTCCTGGGGCAGGGGGGTGGAAGCGCAGCGGGGAGAAGCCCCACCGGAGCCCCACGCCGCAGACCCAGGGCTCAGACCCAGGGCTCAGACCCTGCCCAGCTAAGGAGGAGGATTTGCATCAAACCCCTCAACCGCCCAGCTTTATTCCCTGGATTAACACAGGCTGAAACGTAGCGTATTCTCCTTAAAGCTCCCAAAAACAGCTTTCTCCATCCACCGTCAAAGGACTGTTCGAGAGATGCTGAAGGGAGAAGGGCATGATGCACAGCAAGAGAGCTCCATGATGCACATGATCCTGTTCAGGGGTTTTCCATCACCTTTGTGGAAGACAACTGGCCGTACCGAGGGGATCAGACACAGGGCCAGCTGCTCTGGAAACCCAGCGAGTTCAGAAACGCAGGTGGGAAGCGTGGCCTGGGAGGCCGGACACAGGCAGTGCCTCCCTTCAGCAACCCAGAGGCTAAGGAACACGCAGGGACCACGGCAGAGCCCTGGGGCTGGCTACAACACCCAGCAAACGCCTCCGGGTTCAGCCTCAGCCTCCCCACGGCCCCAAAACCCGGCCCCCAGGGAGCACACCTGAGAGCCCGGACCGCACGGCACGCCTCCAGGCACGGGGCAGATGAAGAATTAGTTAAAAGTCACTTAAAGCTAAACCAATGCGTTAGGAGAGAGTGTACCTCGGCCGGCTGGGGTTGTGGGGCAGCTAAAGGGATGTTTGCACGCCAAAGATGTCCAATTCTCCCGCACGTTCAGCAGGGGAAATCAGAAGGAGTTCAGGAACACAGATCTCCTCCAAAGCCCGAGAAACAACCGTGCACACTCACGCGTGCCCTGGGATCGCTGCTGCGGGCAGCGGGGTGCAGCTCCCGTGCAGGACGTCCAGGCTCTGAAGAGCTTCACAGTAATAAAAGTCATTAAAATCACAATCTTTTTCACACCATTCCCCTTGCGCCCGAGGCACGTTCACAGCTCTCAGCCACAAGGTTTCGGTCAGCTATTTAAAATGATTTTTCCTTTTGCCACTCCCCAGCTTCCCCGTGAGCACGATCTGGCAAAGTTAGGGCCAGAAGAAAAACAATAAAGGAAGTTTGTCATTTTTCTTTCTTTAAATCACATTAGAAGAGCTTCAGGCTCTCTGCCAACGAAGCAGCAAGAGGTCAAAGCACTAGCTGAGCGCTGCAGACACCGCGCCAGGCGTGGCTGCTGTTTAGTTGTGCCCTGCTGCTGCCACAGTTTGTCACCTGCAGAAGGTAGCTGAGCCTCCTCCAGGGAAGCAAAGTTTCGCTTGGCACTTAGCGTTACGAAAACGTAACAAAATCAACAATTCTCATCTCAATTTCTAAAGCAGCCCGGGGACCCGCTCAGTGGCGCATTTTGGCCGGGAAGCAGCCAACGCGGGGCGCTGCTTGCGGATGTTTGCTCGGGATCCGTGGCACAGCCACCCAGTGCCGGGGGCGCTAACCCAGCCGTTACGGTGGTGCACCAGCAACAGAAGGTACAGAAAGCACCTTCTGCAGCGCACGTCTGTGGCACGCAGCCCTTCAGGTCAGGCTCTGCCACCGGCCTGGAGGCAGAAAGCCTTCACACAGCCTCGGGCAGGGGAGGAAGCGCACGCCGAGGCGCCCCTCGAGTTGCGCTCCCTCGTTATCTGCTTCACAGAGCCCCGGCACGGGGCAGGTGCTTGGGTTCCTTCCATTTTCAAGCGCTAGCATCCGAGGAATAGCTAGAGAGTGGCTAAAATCCGTAGGAACGAAACCACCACCACACAGAACGTCTGGCCCACTCCTAAAATGAGGGCTTCGAAGGGAATCATGTTTTTCCCTGCAGCTCTGTAAACTCCTGCGATGGCAGCACCTGCAGAGAGGGGGGGAAAGCAGAAAGATTACTGCGTGATACGATGGAAAACACACCGCTGTGCCACGGGGAGGGGGCTAACCGGGGAAAGGGGGGGTTCCGCAGGAGAAGCTCGGGGGGCAGCACGGCGGGGTGCTGGCTACGCGACACCGGGGCCTCCGTGGGGTGCCGAGCTGTCTGGGGACACGTTTTCACGCCCCACCGTGACGCCGACGGCCCACAGACGTCGCCCGTTCTTTGCGCAGCCACCAAACCTGGGCGGTTTCTGCCCGAAGCAGGGAACGCGTCCCCCCGGGAGGCACCCGGGGGCGCGGCGGGGCCCGTACTGGTGAGGATGCCGGCGGTGATGGGTCCCACGATGCCCATCAGCAGGAGGCCCAGCGCCATGAAGCGGCCGTACTTGTGGCGCCGCAGCGTGAAGAGGGCGAGCAGGGCGGCGGGGACGTGGAAGGAGAGCGAGGAGACGAGCGCCCACAGGAACACGCCGTACCACATCTCTGCGGGGGGACGGGCACCGGGCCGTCACGGGGGGGCGCGGCGCGGGCCCGGGGGCCGCCGGAGTAGGCCCGGCGGACTCCGGCGGCCCCCGGGGAAGGCCCGGCCCGGCGCCCGGCCCGGTTCTCGGCCATGCCCGTACCTGAGAAGGCCACCAGCGAGTTGGAGTAGGCGGCGGTGCCGTTCCCGGAGCGCGGCACCAGGCGCAGGCTGAGGATCTGCTGCAGCAGCCCGCCGCTCGCCTCGCCGCCCTCCATCGCTTCATCAGCCCCGCCCTCCTTCTCCAGTCTCGGCCAACGGGAAAGCGTCGCTCGCTGACAGGCAGCGCCGCCCGCCAACCAGCTCCCCGCTGCCGTGGCAACGGCCGCGGGGAGAGACCCGGAAGCCGAGGGCTGGCGGGACTGAGGGAGGGCGGCGGGGGTCCGCCCCACGAGGGGGCGCTCGAGGGCGGCGGCGGCGGCGGGGGCGGCGCTCTGGCGGCGGCGGCGGCTCTCGGTGGTTACCGGCGGCTCCATGTCGGGCTCGGAGGAGGAGGCGTACAGCTCGGCCGAGGACGAGGACTACGTGCCCTCGGGTGAGCCTCGTAATTACCGCGGGGTTAATTACCGGGAGTTTAATTACCGGGGAGCTTAGGCACCGAGGGGTTTACTTACCGGGGGTCCGTTGCCGGTTGTGCCCGCAGGCGCGGAGTACAGCGAGGATGACGGCAGCGAGCTGGTGCAGGAGGACGAGGAGCAGCGGCCGCGGGCAGCCCGCGGCAGGAGCAGCCCCCGCCGCCCCGCCGGCAGGTACGGACCCGGGGACGCGGCCGGGCCGGGTCAATTCACCGAAAACCGGGTTTAGGGGCTCCGTCCGGTGCCCCGCCAGGGTCTGTAGCCTGCCCGGGGGTTGCCTGGGGAGGTGCCGAGGAGAAGTGCCTCGTTTCGGTGCGTTTTGTGACTTGGGGTTTAAAAGGATGGGACCCATAGGCTGGGCTTGGGACCCTCACCAGGGGATAATTAGATCTGTTAATAACGATAATCTAGCTGTTTTGCATTTGGGAAGCCAAAAGCCACACGTTTAAGGTCTCCTCAGCTGGTGGCTCCTGCAGAATCCGTGATCCACCTGTGCGTCCACACCGTATGCCCACCTGTAAGCCCTGCCCAGGGCTTCTCGTTGTGTTCTCCACATAATTACCTGGTTTCTGATCAGGGCAGTCCTGTAATTAACCAGCTTCCCACCTCCGAGGTTTGGGGAAGCCTCCCACGTGGGTGCTGTAGCCAGAATACGAGGCGTCCGTGTTGTTTCACCCACCTAAGCCTGGGCTCTGGGGTGGTGCTGCAGGATCTCAGCGTGGTTTTTTGGTGTCTGCTTCCAGGAAGAGGAAGAAAGGAGGTCTCGTGCTAGAGCCCGATGAGAAAGAGGAAGGAAAGGCTCAGGAAAATGAAGAGGAGGAGGTGGATAACTTAAAGCAGACGGAAAAAGACAGAGAAGAAGAAGAGAAAAAGAAAGAGGACGCGCTTTGGGCCAGCTTCCTTAGCGACGTGGGACAGAAGCCCAAAGCAGCAGTGGGCACACAAGCTGCCAAGGTACCAGGGCCTTCGCTGAGGGGATGTGGGAAGGGCCTCGAGTTAGAAAGTGCTGGTCCTGGCTGGTGGCAGCTCCAGCTGGAGCTGTGGAGGGGCTGGATTTGTCCCTGCCCCATCTGTGTTGTAAGCCTGGAGCCCCACTGCGGGCAAAGCTGGTTGCCTTCCAGCCAGGGAAGCCTGTGGTCTGATGGCGCTGATACTTTGGAGCTGCTTGACAGCATCCTGGAGCGTCCTGGGGAGCTGGTGGCTTCCCTTCCTGGTGGTGGGGTCCCCTTGTGAAGCAGAAACAGCGTGGTGAGCCTTGGTCTGAGTTACCCTGGTGTGTACAACTCTTCCCCCATGGCTTCTTGTGCCTGCCCCGCTGCTCCCAAACTAGGGAGACAGGAGAGGCACCGCTGTCCCTCTGTTGTTAGAATTGATATTTTTTTTGAGTGATCAGCCAAAAAAAGTATCTTATAACTATGACCTTGACTCTTGAGCAAGTGATGTGTAGGGAGAACAGTTCTCGTTGTGTGACGCTCTAACTGTTGGAAAGCTGGAGAACAAGCGTAGCTGCATAAGCTTGCAACTTTCAGAAGAGCCCTTCTACCTGAAGCCTCGTGCTTCTCTCCACCTCAGTTCTTACTGGCTGAACAGCTGAGGTGGCCGTAGGTAGGCAAGAGAGGAGAGAGAAAGAATTATCTTCTGAGCAGCTCTAGTTTTACGTGAGGATCCCTAGAACATGTGTGGTCCTTAAAAGTTCCCCTGCGGTCTGGAATAATTTATGGAGATGCAATTCCTCTGCTCTTCTTGTGAACTTCTTAATTTGGGCTTGTTTTCTGGAGCTCTCCTCAGTGTGTGGTCAGTTTTGAGCAAGAATTCAAGTTTGTGCTTTGATTACATGCGTGGTCTGAGGATTTTCACGTGTGATGTTAACAGCTTTAGCTGTTACTGTGTAAATAAAGAGGCAGTGTGGACAGATAGCTTAAGAAAGCTATTTTCCTCTCAACGTTATTGACAAATGGCCTGGTGTCTTCAGGGTTCTCTGTGAAGATCAGCCTTGCTTTTGCTGCTGAGGGTCTTTTATATTCCTGGGCAAAAGTGAATTCTGTTTAATCCACCCTGGCAGCTTTGCTGTTTGGCCGTGCTTGATTTGGGAAAGCTGAATTCTTCGGAATTTTGCTTGCTTCCTGAACTGCAGCAATACATTCTTCTCAGTTCCTATATTTGATTAGCTTCACTTCTCATTTTGGGTCTGTTCTAAATCCTGGCTTCCAATGAGAGACTGGGAACGAGACAGGGAATCTCCTTCTAGCAGCAGGGACTCTTCTTGTCTGTGGGTGACGTGCTTTGACCAGCCAGGCCAAACTGTGGTGCTGCCTGAGGTCTGTCTTGGGTCCCTGGCCCCTTGGAACAGTAACTTGGCTGCACGAATGCATTGCTTTGCCTTCTCCCTTGTGTATTTCACAGGCTGCGGAAGAGAAGAATGTGAAGAAACTTCAGGAGAAACCAAAAGACTCGGAGAAGCCAAAAGATTCAGGAAAAGTGACAATCACCAAAGTGTTTGACTTTGCCGGTGAGGAAGTCAGGTGAGTTGGCAGCTCTGTGCAGAGCTGGTGCTGTCATGCTGCCGGCAGGCTGGGGATGCACTGTGAAGCGTGGTGCATCCTCTCCTTTTTCCTTTCTGCTTTTAATCCTGAGCACAGAAGAACCTCAAGGGAAAAGAGGCCAGGATCTTTCTGCCTGAGGGCTGCAGAGTGTCTTTAGATGTAGACCTCAGCCTTCGCTTTGCACCGTGAGAATATTCCTTTAAGTTCACCTAGGCCTCCTGTCTGGAAAGCGTATAAAATAGTGGCACTGCCACTGAGGGTTGCATCGAATGTGGCCACACAGGCATGACGGTCGTGCATTTTATTCCTTCAGCTCTTTGTATTCCTTCAGTCTAGTCCAAACCCTGTGCCCAGGGCAGGATATCTGCTGGTGTGTTCCCTGGCATTGTGCACAATGCAGTACCTGCAGAGTAAGAGGTGTTTTGCTGAACTAATAGCTAACTCCTTCTCTGAAACAGCTGCAGTGAAGGTGATGGGCTAGGTGAAATCATCCTCTAGGCTCTTTGGCTTGCAGGAGGCCCCATGGGATGAGCTACAAAAAGGGGCTGGAATCTAAGGTGTGAAGTTCCAGACCAAAACCACGGGGCCCTTTGAAATCTGGTGAGCTGTAAATCCGGCTTTGTCAGATGAGAATTTCGCCTCTGTTTCGGTGGCAGCAGAGGGCAGCAGTTCCCAGCAGTAACACCCCAGCTGCCCGGATCGGGAGGAGGAAGCTGGGAGCTGGGGTTTCCAGTGCTCTTGCTTTTCATGTCAGCACTGCTGCCTGAAAAATCTGAGGAGAGCCGTGAGTCATAGCAGCGCCTTTCCCTGCACAATCTGGACTGTAGGAATACCCTTTGTTCCCTGATGAAATACAAATAAATGCACCACTGCAGCTCTTCTGCGAGAGTTATCATCTTCTTTTTGCATGGGAGAGATGAAACTTTTCCCATGGACACAAAAATCTGTGGCAGAATTACAGACAGACGTTTTGTTTCTTGATGCCCGGTCCTCTCAACAGCTCCTTGGTTGTCCCCACTTTTTCCGAGGCGTGGAAAAAGTTTCAAATGTGATGTCCTCCCAGGTGAGGACAGGTGAAGCTCTGGACTTACAGGCTCACACAAAAGCCTCCTTGGGTCGTGACATACCACCAGGTAGCGTGGGGCGGGACTGAACTCCTGGTGCTCTGGAGCCACGTGAAATCGGTGTGCAACCTGCTTTGGAGCCTGGAGACGTCCGGCTGTGTGTTGTAGGTGAGTGCCATGTCCTGACACGAGCAGAAGCACATCACCTAGAGGAGGGGGTCGATTCACAGGAAAACTCTGCTTACTTCAGAACACGGGTCTGCTGCTGGTAGAGAGGAATTTTTGTGCACTAACGCTTTGAAGTAGGACTGTTCAAAGGAGGGAGCTCGTGAAAATGCCTGCCTTGAAGCTTCGTGCTTACCTGGCTCCGTGAAAAGAAGCCCCAGATAATAATTGTCTCTACATAAAATCAGACCGACATCTGAGTAATTCTGGCATTCTGGGTTCTGTGTGGTGGGTGCAGATGAGTTCTGCCAGTGCTGCTCTTCCTTTTATCGGTAATTTAATTTTAGTTGGAGGGATCGGGGAAGCTGTCCTTCCAAAAGTGTCTCGCCTTGTGCAAACAGAACTTGGTCAGAGCTCCCAAGATGCTGAGGTTGTGGTTTCAACATCGCTATCTTATCTATCATTTTTTAATAGCTGTAATGAGAAGCTTCCAAGTTAGATAAAAGCATATTTTCCGGCACCAGTTGCCTTTCTGCTATCCTTTCCTCGATATTGACTGTTTCCCTGGGGATCTGCAAAGGAACGGATACAGGCTTCTACTAAACTTGTTTCAAATAGGCAAAAGCTGGAGCTTGAGCAACAATGAGGCTGTAATCCTGCAAGCCACCACTGATGTGCTGCTTGTTTACAGCAGCTGTTGTATCAACAGGTTTCAGAGCCAGCAACAAAGCTGCTGTGGGATCCGCAGGGCTGCTCTCTGCTGGTGCTGGAGCTGCAGCAGGCTGCTTTCTGCAGCTCTTTGATAAGAGAAAAATCCTTCCGTGTTTCCCCCTTGATTTTTGCGGCTGACAGACCGTATTAAAAGCTGAAGCTTTGGTGTTTGCTCCGCCTCGCTCTGCGTTAGGTGGGTAGGATGTCAGGAGCTATCCCTGCTACAGCTGCTGGCGCTTTTAGCCGCGGCAGGCGGGTGCCAGAGGGCTGCTTTTGCTTTCCTCGAGCAGGAGGTTGTCTTTGACCCTAACGGCTGCAAATGCTCTGAATACCAAGTGCTGACTTCCTTGCCTGGGGAAGCAGCTGGCAAGTTGTTGGTTACAAAGGACAACACACGGTAGCTGTGGGTGCGTTTAGGGCTGAAAGAACTGCAATGAGAGAGCCGTCTCTTGCTTGCCTTTCTGAATGGTTTGAGGCTACTTCGGAGTGTTGCTCTTCTGAAAGCTTGAGAAGAATTTAGATCAGTATTTAAGCGCTGAGAGATTCAGGGCACAAATTTCGACAGTCTGCTCATTGAAGCCCGAAACAGAAGATCATTTAGCCCTGATCTCATGTTGCAGAACAATTTATTTTCCCCTGTAAGAAGACAAACGATCTCTCTTGCATGATTGGAGTAGTAAATGTCTCCTGAAAGAAATCTCTAGCTGCAGGGTTACACTAGAATAGTGAAAGAGCTTCCTTTCTAAGCTGTCAACACCCCTAAATATTATAGTTGCACTTAGTGGTGCCTGTTTAAATTAGTTTGTGCTTTTATCGGTTGCTAATGCTGAACTTCAGGTTCAGACTGTTGTAAGTTGCCAAATAAAGAACTAAATTTAGTGGCTTTTAATTTAAAAAAAAAAATGCAGGATTTAGTAACATCTTGCAAAACCACAGCTCTTGAATGCTGGAACTAGGAATAGTCTTTGTAACGGATTTCTGTTGTCTCCAATTGTGGCTTTTCTGTCTGCTTTTTGTTCCTTCCTGGCCTTACACAGACAGGGAGCAGGTGACTGTCACCCGAAGGGCTTTGACTGTGGGCAGTGGGAGCTGCAAGGATCGGTTCACCATCTGAATGGGAGTTCAAGGCATTTCTCCCTGCCTGAGGAGACTTAAGTCCTTTTGAGACCTCTGGTTTGTGAATTTATGATGCAGGATGTGTGACTACGTTAGTAGGGAGCCACATCCCTGGTGCTGGGGTTTATCTGTTGCAAAATGCAGTTGCTGTGTGATGAGGCTGGCTTTCTCTTTGGCAGTCCCAACTACTTTGGCCGTTGGGTTTCTCGAAGCCACTGCTGAGCTCAGTGTTCTGTTCTTTTGCCCCCCTTCCATGGGAGTCACCTCTGTGTCTGTCCAGGACTGCAGCAGGAGGTGGCTCGTGTGAATGGAGCTGGCCCAGCCCCTCGGTATCCGTAACAGCCAGGGCAACAACCTGAAAAGGAAGGACAAAGTCAGGTCGTTGAATGTTAGAAGAATGGATTTTAGGTGGAAACATTCTCAGTGTACCTTCATTTGACTTGCAGAGGTGCAGAACGAGTAATGATGTGTGGCTTCGGTGCTAATTCAGGAACAGGAGGCCTGTGCTCGAGACCCTGCTTTGTTCAGGGGTAATTGCAAGCTCCAAATAAAGAACTCAAAACTGGAAGTTTCATCATTCTGTGCGTATGTGCTTATTTTTGGGATCCAGAAGAGCTCCCAGCAGGCTGGGTGCTCAGACCTCAGCTCTCTGGTCCCTTCCCCTCCAGTCCTCGCTGCCGGTGCTCTCTGCAAGCAGCCAGCATCTCAGAGATGGCTGCTACCGGCCCCTGGAGGACTCCCAGATCAGACTTTTGCATTAACCCTTGAGCCTTTTCTCGAGCATCGTCGCTGTGCTTGCGTGCTCTGAACCCGTTTCTTTCAGCACTCCCGTGTCTGGCAGGTGTTCCTTGATGTGAGCAATTCCTGGCTTCTCGCCGCCTCTGGGGCCAGAATTGTCACGCAAGCTGTGCCTGCTGGCAGGGTGCTGGGCCTGGATCCGTGCAGAAATGTTTCAGGAAAAGGTTTCAAGATCTCTCTGCCTGCAGCACGAGCTTTGTTGCCATCAAGGTGCCGAGATAAGCAGGTGTGGTGGTTTGACCGTATTAGGCAACTGAACACCACAACCGCTCTCTCACTCCCCCTCCTCAGATGAGGAGGGGAAGAAGTAAAGGGAAAAAAAACAACTCACGGGTTGAGATAAGGATAATTTTAATAAAGAGAGAAATATATTATCAAGGAAATATTATATTAATTAAACAATTATTAACAATATTATTATTATTAACAATATTATTATTAATTAAACAATTCAACTAAAGGGAGGAAAGGGAAAAGGGGAAGAGGAAGGGGGAAAGGGAATAACAAAACAAGTAAAGGCTATGTGGAAATGCAGAGGGGAAAAAAAAAAATTAGTCTCTACTTCCCACAAATAAGCGATGCTTGACCACGTCCTTGAAGCAGGGCCTCAATGCACGTAGCCGGTGTTCGGAGAGGAGGACAGACGTTTTCGCAACGAGAGCCCACCCCACCCCTCTTCCTCCTTTTCCCACCTTTTATTGCTGAGTGTGACATCATATGGTATGGAATATCCCTTTGGTTGGTTTGGGTCAGCTGCCCTGGTGATGTTTCTCACTTTTTGCCCACCCCCTAGGAGGGCTAGAGAAAGTCCTGATGCTGTGCCAGCACTGCTCAGCAGCAGACACAACACCAGTGTGATACCACTGCTGTTTTAGCTACAAGTGCAGAGCATAGCACTGTATGGGCTGCTGCAGGGAAAGTTACCATCCCAGCTAGACCCAGTACAGCAGGTGCAAAGACCCAGCCAGGAGCTTTTTACATGCCGCATGTCCTTCTGCCTGCCCCCGATGAGTGCTGAAGGCATCGTGCTTCCTGCCCTGTCCAAAACTGGGCCAGAAGTGTGTAGGGCCCGGGAGCTGGGGGTTGCTTTATGGACCCCGAATACAGGGTAAATGTTTGGCCGGGGACTCTTCAGGTACTTCTATGTTTGAAGGCTGAGCAGATGGATGAGGTTTGGCTGAGTCCGAACGAAGCTCATCTTTCCAGGTTGATCTTGGTAATCTTTATCCGCTTCTTAAATGCCTGTTCCTTGATTAATTCAGGCTGCTTCTGAAAGTATTCCTCAGTTTGCCTGATTAAAGCTTACCCTTGCCTTAAAAACTCTGTGCGGGAAGGGCCCGCGTTCGGTGGGTACGGTGCTCTCATTGGGACAGCTTTCAGGCTAAATTCGGTCGTGAAAATCACCTAACATCTGGCGGGGGGTTTCTTGCCCCGAGGGGCAGTTGATGACCCAGTTCCACAGATATTGTTTGCTTTTGGGGATTGCTTTCAAGTGGGTTTTAGTGAGGCATTTAGTCCAGAGGTACATACAAAGGAGCAGAAGGCTCTGATGTGTGTTTGAAGTCCTTGAAAGCTTCACTGATGTAAAGGGAAGAAAATCCTTAGCTTTCTTACAGAACCGTCTGTCTCAAAGCGCTTTTTAAGAATTGTTATTCCCCGTTTAGGAATAGGAAAGCTGAGGCATGCTGGAGCTGAAGCTGCCCCCTGATTCCTTGGGTCTCCTGTGCCTCGTGACCTGGGCACCCGGGGGAACCAAGCCTCCCTTGTGCACTGCTTGTACCAAAGATCTGGAAAGGGCCAGGAGGGCTCGTACACGGGGGCTGTTGCATACTGAAGCCCAATACAGGGATTTAAAGATGTACATAAAATACTTGATTCATAAGCAAATAGCTATAAACTTAAATTACTGTGGTAATTACTGGGGTTTTGTACTGGTTGAGGTTGGTATTTCACCTGCTGTAGTTGAAGCGTGAGGCGGAAGAGAACCTGCTTTACATCTGGTCCTCTTTGCAAGTGGTTATTTTCTAGGGTGTTCCTGCAAACAGACTCACTGCTCGGTTTGCGTTGCTGCTTCAGAGGTTTTCAGCTTACTCTCAGAATTCAGGAAAAAAAATTTATTCAGAGTAGATGGTTTGTATAGTGGACCTTAAGGACCCGAAATTGGGCCTGAAGTCGGAGTAGTGAGTTTTGATGGTGAAATGCAAAACCTTTGGAGCAGAAGTGAAGGTGAAGTGGTGTGGTGGAGGGCAGGTTCTTTTCTGGGATCTTTTGGAGGCTCTTCTGTGCTGATAAAAGCCCTTTTTCAGCCAATAACATGTCTCTCCCTTGTAAAAGGAATCCTGTTGCTGGTAAGAGCTGTGCAGGCAGGGCTGCAGACCATGCCCAAAGTTTCTTTGTTGGCTGTCACTGCTCCTGTTTCTGTCCCCAGATCTGCTGCCCCTTCCAGAGCTTCACCGCCTCAGTCCTCACCCTCTTCAGGAGAGGGCAGGTGGGAAGAGCTGCAGAGGAGTAATTGGACATCTGAGAACAGGCCGAGCTGTCCCAAGTCTTTGTGCTGCCTCTTATTTCCTTCTCAGTAGCTGTGATGTCCTCTCTGCTCCACATGTGATAAAGGAGACCAAATGTGGTGAAGCTGGGCAACAAAGGGGGTGGGAGCCAAGCAGTTTGGGGGACTGCCTCCTGCTTTGTTGCTTTGCTTTGAAAATGGGTAAGGGTCGCTTGTCTGGGGGATAGCTGGAGCGGGGAGACTGCTGAGGATGGTGCAGTTAATTTATTTCAAAGGGAAGGGGGAAAAAAAGAGCAGGGAATTTGCTCCCACAAGTCTCAGGATTCAGAGCTGGCACAGAGAGTAATTGAAGAAACGTGTAATTGTCCATCTGTGTTCTTGCTCTGTGGTCTCAGCATGGCTCAGTCAGATGTGTTAGGCTAATTAGCTCTGGGAGAACATGTAACGCCGTTAACTCTCGCCTTTCCTTGTGGTGCTTTTCGGGAAACTCCGATGATGAATAGCACAGAGCTGGCAGCGTGCTCACGCCGCTTGCTGGGTATGAACCTCGGGCATTTGTTTCGTGCTCGTGGGGTTTTGTGCAGCGCTGAGTGAAAGGCATCTGCTCTTAAAATCAGGAGGAAGCTGAGCAGTTTGAGCGCACACCTGATTATTGGTGGTGTAGGCGGAGGGCTGCTTGAGCTCAAGGTCTGTGTGTGTGCTTCACAAGTGTTTTGTTTTTTTTTTTTTTTTTTTTTTTTTTTTTGCAAAAGCCTTTGATGTGATGTTTGTACCTGTGAGTGAGAAAGGCGGCTGAGAATGTGTGCTTGTTTGGAAAACCCATTTTTACAGGTGGGTAGAAAGTGAGACACAGCTTCCACCAGATGTGCTGGATGAGATTAGAAACAGAAGGCCATGATCTGAGCTGATCGGGGCAGAGGAAGAAACCACTCCTGGTATTTTGGTGTGCTGTTGGCAGTGGCTCTCATTGCAATAGCTGGGAAAAAGGGAAAAGTCAGGATAACGAGTATTAGCAACTCCTTGGAAAGCCATTCCCGAGTCTCATTGTCCTGTTGGGGACCATTAGGTCTGGTTTGGCCTGGTGACAGGGGATGCTGTATGTCTGTAGGGTTTTATCCTCAGTCCTCTTTGACTAAGGGCTTGTAGAGAAATGTGTTCTAGCTGCTTCCCAGTGACACAGCACTGCTTCCCTGAGGCTTGCACAGTGCAAAAACCTTGCCTTTGAGCTTTTCCAGCTACTTAGCCTGAGCAGTAGGCTTAAGAACAGGAAGGTCTTGGGGATATGTTCTGGTAACCTTTCCTCTGTGTGCTCAGTTCCCTGATGCTTCAGCACTTCCCTGGGGAATCCAACTGCTGTGTAACGCGACGGGGTCCCGAGATGAGGTCCTTCAGTGCGAGCTGGAGCTTCCTTGTGTGCTGGTTTGCTCGCTGCACGTTTGCTGCAGAAATTAAAACTTCATGGATGGGGACACAGAACTCCGCCAGAAATTGAAGCCAGAGCACTTGCCCCAGCAGTAAATCACGTCGGTGTGCTTAATGTGCTTTGAGAAGGGGCATGGCCTAGTGAACGGCTCCAGTCAAGGATTTTCATTAAGGGATGTGCAGATGGGGCTCCTGCTTAGCTGGGGGCCCTGAAGCACGGAGGGGTTGTGACTTGCAAAGTGTCACAGAGCGGTGCCAGGCTTGTCCAGGGTGTTCCTGGCATTCAGGAGCATGCTGACTCCTGTCTTTCTCCCTTACGTTACCGTGCTTTTGAAAATCCCACGGTGACCAAGCAGGTGCCCAGCTGGAAGTCAGCTCGTGCTTCTTGTGAGCACCAAGCCACGAGAGGAAACAATTAGTGTGTGCTGGTGTTGTGTGTGTGTGTTTTTGTTGGTAATCAGTGCGATGGAAAAGAGGGCTCAGCTGGGATCTCCAAAGGTGGAAGGAGTCTCAAAGCATCTCCAAAAAGATGGCTTGACCTCCAGACTCTCTCCCAAGCCTGTGGGATCTGGGCACAGCATCAGTTTCTGGATGACCAGCTGCCTTCTCCCATTGCAGGTTCCTCTGAGTGTTTTCTGCCTGCGTCCTGTGTGGTTCGTGTGGAAATAGTGAGTGCAGAGCTTAGGAAAGGATTCCTCCCTTTCCCAGTGCGTAACGGAGGGGACGTTGTTTCTGTACCTGGCTTCCAGACAATTTCCTGACTTATAAAATCTGGAAACAAAAGGTGCTCGGTGACCTTTTTGGGTCACGCAGCTGCCCTTTTGCTGTTGGGCAATAAGGGGCTCCTTCATCCCTCTCTTCATGCCTTTGTTGCAGGGCCTCAGCTCCTGTCCCAGCTCTTCACTGCTGGCCGTGTTTCTCTCTCTTCCACGCTGCCGTCTCGTTCCTGACAGCTCCAGGCTCAGAAAAGAGCTTTTGAAGTCTGGTGAGGTGCTGGCAGAGCTGCCTCTGCAGCCCATTGGGGTTTCCCCTCCTGGAAAGTGCAGCTTGCCAGATGGATTCTTTTTCTAACTCTGAGATTCTGAACCAGGAGGGTTTGTGTGTTAGCCTGAAGGGAAGGCAAAGCTGTTCTCTACCTCGCTATCTCATTAACACGTTACAAACTGAGTCAAGCTTAGTCTGGCCTTTCCTCCCTGGGGATGCTTCTGCCTCACGGTGTGTGTTGGCTCCTGCTGCGATCAGTGTAACCTTTGTGCCCGTGCTCATAGCTGCAAGTGAATTTTTGAGCCCTGATTCACTGAACCTACAACATTCCTTCCCTGGGCAAGAAAAGGGACCCCTAACAGGGATGCTGCAGTGCTTTGCAGGATCCGAGGGGCTGCAGGGATCTGTCTTGCTCTCGGTGTGCTTGCTGCTCGTGGCTAACAGGGCCAGAGGACTGTCACACACAGAGCAGTAGCATCTGTCTGTTACCTGGATTGCTCAGCTTTGAGGTGTGCTCCCTAATTTGCAGGTAACCCTTTGGGGAGGTGCAAATCAAAATGAGGGGAGGCAGTGAGCAGGGACCTGGTGCTTGTGGATGCTTCAAACTAGGGTGATGAAGCTCCAGGCAACAAGATGAAGACCTGTGCCCTGGCTGGGAGTGACCATCTCCTTCAGACTTAGGAGGACATGGATTTCATAAGTGCTTTGATGTGTTATTTGTGCTAAGGCTCCGTTCACCTCTGTTTCTTTTCAGATGAATGGTTTTGAGGTGCAGCCTGGACTCAGTGTGTGGATAGCAGTGCACACCTGCTGTGAGGAGCAGCACCAGGCAGGCAGCTTGGCCCTTGCCTGACTCCGGGGGAGCTCAGATCAGATTTGGTTCATGTTAAAAACCAGCCAGCAGCTTCCACGCAGATAGGCAGCCCGCAGAATTAGCAGTCAGTCCAGCCTGATCTTGCCTGTTTTCCTTCAGGGAAAACAGGCAAAGCTACTTCCCAAGGAGCAGCTTCTCCCACTTGGTTCGAAGAGCAAGGTTCAGAGAATGTTTTTTATTGAAAGGGGGGAAGCTGACCTTTTACCTTGAAATTAGAAAATGTGAGTAAGTGATGGGGACCTGCTCCTTTTAGCTCTGTTTGCTTTACACCAGCTAATCTAGCACACATCAAGTACACATCCAGTGTGCAGGTGATGTGGCCTGGAGGTCCGGTTGCGCAGAGGCTCGACTCTCCCAGGAGGTGCTGAGCACGTGCGTGCCTGCGGCTTCAGGATCGAGCGGGCTGGAGCCACCTGCACCAGGCAGGTGCATCTGGCTGGGGAGAGAGCACCCAGACCGTGGCACTGCAAGCGCGGGAGTCTCCCCAAACCACCTCCAAGCGGATTTAAAGACAATATTCCTCTTGGCTCAGAAGGGCTCAGAGGTTTGGATGTTTTTTTTTTTTTTTTACAAACCCCTGTAGATGAGTATTGCTTGTTCCTCAAGTGATCATTCCAAAAGGCTGGAGGGCTACTTAATGAGGCTAGACACAGATGGGGAATATTGAAGAAGGATAATTAGCCTTGTTTCCCCCCCTCTCTCTATGTGATTCCCCAGAGCTAACAACGTGAGGGTGATGTGGAAAGTTTTCTAATTGTGTCAGGTCTAAACTGGGGCAGGTTTCCCAAGTGAGGACCGAGTGTCCTGAGTACGAGTGGTAAAAAATTGGCATTTTCCAGAGCTGCTACTCTTGCTCACCCATCCTCAGCATGGAAGTCATGGGAGATGGCACCTTTGTGCTGCTGCAGTGAGGGATTCCAGCTGTCCTCTCAGCTCCCAGTCCCAAATACCAGCACGTGCTTCCTCAGCCTGATGCACCCCAGGCATTTTGGTTAGAAAAATGCCGTTGTATTGAGCTAGCTGGGGATAAATTGGAGGGATTTTGGTACTTGGGATGCACAAGGTTCCTGTTACATGGCCAGGAGCCTGCCAGCCTTCCTGCTGTGGCTGTCTTTCCCAGTCTCCCTCGTCCTGCCTGCGAGGTGCTGCCTCCTCTTCCTCTCCTGATTAATGTTGCAGGTGTGTAGCGATCTAGCTCGCTTTCATCATAACTGCTTTGAAGCAGGGAGGACCTTCCTGTTCTACAGTTGCACGGTTCCTTGTCCTGTAGTGTCCTTTGTGCCACTAGACTCCAGCACGGTCCAAAAAATTAGTAAGTGTTTGTGTTCTGGAGGTCTTACTAAGCAATTTAATGCCGCAGCAGAATAACGATGTCTTCACGAGGAGGTGATGAAACGAGTGGTTCTGTGTGTGAATTACAGGGTCTGCAAGTGGGCGAGACACCAGCTCCTCGTTTTATTGCTGACAACATCCTTATTGTCATGTTTATTCCCGGGTTATAATGCGTGAGTGGCATCCCGGCAAACAGTCGGGCAAACAGTTATTTACCGAGCATTTAAAAGTGAAAGGTCTTGTAATTTTCCTTAGTAATGACTGTGATTTCTTCCAGCTGGATTAATGGCTCTCACGGCTACCCGTGAGGAGCAAGAAGTGGTTTGGTTCCTGCATGGGGAGTTATTATCTCCCATAATAATGCAGACCAGAGGATTTTTTTCCCCTCCCTGGCCTGGTATGTGAGGAAGGACGAGATGTGCATAACCTGAGCCAACACCTTGCAAAGCCCTTGAATATCCCTGCTTTGATCGTTCCTGGTGGATCAGCCGGTGCTGCTGGCACCAGCCCAGCCACAGCCTGCCTGGGAGCTGCTTTTGTTCATTTTTATGAGGCAGTCGGGGGGGTCTGGTGATGGCATTGCCTCCAAAGGTCAGCTTTAATCGCGTTCCTGCCGCATTCCTCTGTCCCCAGCCGGGCGGTCCTACTGGAACAGGTTGCACGCAGCTTTGCAGCTCTGTCGCTGCGCCGAACGGTCTCAAAAACACACTTTGAGCAGCCGCCAACAGGCCAAAAACAAACCAAGTGCTTTATTCTGTGCCCAGCCATTGCTGCTGGAGGAAGCAAGTGTCCAAGTGTAAGTAACCTCAGTCTTGTGCCCTGGGTGGCCAAGTGATTTCTGTGCTGTCATTGTGCCCGAGCCCTCCTGTGCATAATGCTGGGGGCTTAGCAGGCACAGGTTTCTATTTTCCAGCCTGTTTTGGGCATTGGCCACCTTCCTGCTCAGAGGGCACTTGTGCTGGTCCAACAAATGCAGGCTGACAGACTCCTGGAGATGTTTTTTGCACACATCTTGGCTTTGTGCTCTGCCAGGCAGGCAACGGGTTAGTTTTGTCTCTGGGTTGGAGCAGGCTGAAGGTGTGATGTTAAGAGCAGGGGCCTTGTGCTCAGGTCCTGCAGGCTTTGCAGAGCTGCTCTCCATCACTCGCACCCGGATGCTGTGAACTATTTACTTGCAGCTTTCTCTCAGGCTCGTGGGAGTCGAGCACGCAGCGCCCCGAGGAGCTGGGCTGTCAGCTCCCAGCACAACATGCGGCATCGTGTGCTGCTTGTCGCATCGTCTGCCTTCCCTAGGTGCTGCATCCTTCATCCAGCACTGTCCCGGGCCCAGCAGCTCGCAGGACATACAACCTAGCCCAGGAGGTACCGAGGCTGTGTTGAGGACCGGCAGCTCTTCGAAGGAGGCCAGCACAGGGCATTTTTTCCCCCCTAGGATGTGCCTTTGCCGTGCTGTGCCTCCCCAGCTGCGTGCCTGCTGTTCCTCCCGGTGACTCAGGGACCGTGCTGTGGGACGAGGAGCGGTGGTGGGCGGCTGACCTGCGTGGTGGTGCGGCACGCACAAACAGGCTGCGGGGTTGTACTCGGCTTAGGGGGAGCTCCGTGGGGAATCGTGGCTAATTGCTGCGTGGAGATGCTGAGCTTGTCCTGCTGGAGGAAATCCGTGCACGCAGAGCAGCCTTCGGGGGGTGCTGGCCGCATGACGCGGCTGTGAGGGGGCTGTGAGGGGGCGGTGTGTTTGGGGTGGCTGGAATCGGGATGGCACTGTAGCAGGGCTTTTTTTTTCTTCCGGAGCCGCTTTTCCCACCAGCTCCTTTCCAATCCGATCAGCAAGTACTTCTGAATATTCATAACGTGGGATTTGTCTCCTTTCACATGACTGCCACCAGGCTGGAAGGTGTGTGCCCGTGCAGGGGGAGAAACGGGGTTAACCTGTTCTACGCTGGCAGCACGGGGCTGAGCAGGACGTGTTCAGTGCCAGCATTAATCCTTGTGTCTGAACGTGCCTTCTCCATCGTATTTGCTGTGGAAGAACCCTTCCCTACCAGCTTCACTGATCCCCTGTCAGCAGGGGACGCGTGTGCGCTGGTTCTGCGCGAGTGGGATTTCAGGGTACCGATGCCTCTGGGCTTAACAAATAACTCCGCTGTGCTTTCCTCCCTGCCAGTGCTTGGAGCAGCGATCCAGCTGGCTCTGCGTGTGCTGGGGTCCAGCAGGAATCCTGCAGCCAGCTCCTGCCAGGAAGGAGCTTGGGGGCTGCCGGCTCGTGTGCCATTGCCTCAGCTGCCAGCTCTGGTGCTGGGCTCGCTGCTGGCTTCAGGGGGTGGGAGGCAGCAGCTCTTGGCCTGAATTTTAGCAGAGCAGTTCCTGCAACCGGTGAGGCTTTCAGCGAAGGGGCCTCATGCTGGGCTGACCAAGCCAGGAGTCGGGCTGCCTCCTTCGGGTCTTCACTCTCCGCAGATCGAGCCCCAGGGCCCAGGAGAGGCTTATGGATTTGTTACTGAAGGGAGCAAAATTGTTAGCTTGGCAAACCAGGGAGCCCTCAGTAAGAGCCACTGAAAGCGTGAAAAGCGTGTTGCTGGAGGCAGGGCAGCACAAAGGAGGGGGCTGAAGTAGCCGGGGTTTCCAGCAAGTAATTAATTATTGAGTGGTTTTCTGGAGATTCTTTCTCACGATTGTAATTCATTCCCTATTGTAGATGCCGTATAGATTCATAATTTTGTTCTGAAGTTCAGTATTTTATGCCCCGAGGGCCTCAAACAAAAGCTAACTGGAAAATGAGGGCACGTTTCAGCATCCTGCCTCGTCAGAGCTTTCTCTCTCCTTCCCCAGCCCTGCGCCAGGCTCCCTGCTCCCGCGTGGGGTGCAGAAGTGGCCAAGCCCGCGTGCCGTGGGTGGCAGACCAGCTGTCACAGAAGGGCTGCCTCACTGCCCAACAAATGAGGACATCAAGAGCCCAATTAAGAGGCTGGAGTTGCCCCCCGGTGACCTGCGCGGAGCATTCAGTGGCTTGGAGTGAGGCCGGCCTGTTTGAATGAATAAGCGCTCCTGTTCGTGCGGAAACCTTCCCCTCCTTCCCCCAGCTCTAATTAGCTGCTCCTTTCCTTTTTTCTTCTGTGAGCATAGAGGGGCTGTAATTGCAATGAAATCCCAACAAGATGGAAGTTCAGCGTGCAGCTGGCGGAGGTGATAGTTGTGCAGGTGCTGTGCTCAGCAGACCGGCTCTCGGACCTCTTTTCCGCGTTGCCTTGCTGGGTTTTTGGTTTTGCCGTTGCCAATTTGGCTCTTCCTTACTCTGGTTTGTCTGTTTCCTCCAACAGAGTGACTAAAGAAGTGGACTCAACCTCAAAAGAAGCTAAATCTTTTCTGAAGCAGCAAGAGAAGTGGCAGACGTCGGCTCCAGCTTCCCTCCCGACCGTCTCTGGGTGAGTTTGTGGCTTCTCTGCCCGGAGTATGGACCTTTAGCCAGAGACGTGGCACTGCAGTTGGTATTGCAGGCTCTGCCCTGTGACATTTAAGCTATTGGATATTTATTTTCTGCAGGGTTTCGGTGGGAGCAGAACGAAGCCTGGAAGGTGTGATGACTTGTGGGGAGGGAAGCGGGGGAAGCGAGCCGTGAGTCCCAGTGACTCACTTCATAGGTGCGGACTTGACTTTCTCAGTCCTCGTAAATCCTTCATCCCAGTAAGGAAACGTTGCTCTGAGTGTCTTGAGCAGCGTGATGGGACTGGAGGTAGCCCAGGAACATGCCTGAGGTTGCCTGCAGTCCTTTGAAAGGTGCTTCCATGGACCGTAAAAAGCCACAACGGGCTGGGCTGTGACTTGTAAACTTTGGGGGAGTGTTTGAATGAGACATGTTTCTGCCTCTCTGTTCTCTGATATCATTGCAGTGTGGATCTGATGCTTCTTGTTTGAGCTCTGGCACATAATTCCGGGGTTATTATGCTGCTTGTCAGAGATACAAAGGGGTCAGGTGTGGGCCTCTGACGTGTCACTGTGTGCTTATGGTGAGCCTGGGAGATCGCGAGCTGCTCGGGAGGGGAGGAGCTGCCCCGCTCCCAACAATGATTTTTATTAAGTCAGTCATTTGCATTTATATCTGAAAGACATAAGCTGGGTACGAGCTGGTCACGCAGAAACAAGGCCCGTCAAATACACACATTGTCCTTCCCATCTGCTGCAGAGCCGTTCTCCAGCGTGATTTAAGGCTGCTGTTCCCCGAGATAGGGCCTGATTCACTCCCTGCAGCTGGATCGTCACTCGTGCCTCCAGCTCGGAGCTACATCAGGCTGGCGAGAGCACAGTGTGCGGCGTGTGCGTGACTTAGCAGCTGCTGCTCCTGAGATGAATGAACAAATAGATGAGCGTAGCTTGGCTGCTGCTCTCCGTGCCACACGACCGTGCAAACCATGCCACACGACGGTTTGTCCCTGCAGAGCTCGCCGGTTTTAACCTAAGTGGCGTGGGGGCGTCGTGCTGGAGAGCCTTGCTTGGGTTGGATGGGTGTTCCTGCTTTGTTTTGGCCGGCCATATGGGGGGTGCAGGTGCAAGCTCCTTGCCCTGCTGGTGCTCCTGTCTCTCCAAACCCTTCTCAATCCCCCCGGCGATCTCCCCGCCGCTCCGAGTGCGGGCAGGTTCGGTGGCTCAGTCGGAGAGCCCTTATTAGCCCTAATTAGGTTGTCATTCAGCTTGCCAGCGCCTGATGTCACCGTGACTGTCGCTTGCCCAGAACATGAGGCTGCCTGGCTCGCTGAGGGCTGTGCATCTCGCCTTCCTTTGGAGCAGCCAGCCCTGCTGCTGAATGTGCTGTAAGTGGGATGGTGATGCTATGGCAGAGGCGTCACCTCAGTGCGAGGAGCCCACCAGAGCTCTTGAGGGTATAGCAGGCGGCTCTGGGGCAGCCTGGCCAGCGTGTGCCCTCCCTCTGTAGGTTTTCTACCTTAAAATTGTACCCTACGCTGGTCTCTGAGCCTGCCAGAAAGCACGATTCCCCCACAGGACTTAGGGGATGCTTCCAGCCGGGAAGCTAACCGGGGTATTTGCAGGTGAGAAAACTGCTGCCGGGCTTGCAGCATTCTTTAAAACCAACCGTAGGTCCCGTGTGTTAAGAAAATTACACAGGTTGTAGGTGCCGAGCTGTTGTCCAAGCCCTGGCTTTGCTCCCCTTGGAGCTGCAAGCCCTGGTGGGGGGAAGGACAGAGCCCAGCGTGTCCTGGTGGTTCTTCACTGGTGTCCCTTGGCTATGTGCAGTACAGACATGGGAGGCTGGGATGCATTTCTCCCCCGTGCATTGAGATAGAGTCCCAGGCAGGGTCAGCATCACCAGCAGGCACTGCGGTGCACGTCATCTGGGATCATGGATGTGCCTGTGGACACCCACTGTTCAGCGAGCCCTTGTCAGCCTCCAGGAGCTCTGTGTCAGCCGTAATAAAACAAAACAGTAAATAAACCTTGCCGTGCGTACGGGGGCGTGAGCGGCTCAGGGTTGCTTCCCCATCTGGCTTTTCCTCCTTTACCTTGGAAGCAGCTCGCTTTATTTCTGGATGCGCCCAGCCCGCCCTGCGTTTATTTAATTTCCTTTCTCTAAACAGGCAGCAGTAATCCAGGAAAGCGGCGCTCGCAGAACCAAACATCCAGAGCCGCGTCCCCGCGCTGCAAACCCTCGCAGCTAACTGGTGCGGGGCAGGGGTGGCCGGGGCTGAAAGTGCATTTCCTGGATGTGTGCAACGGCCACACCGGATGCGCTATAAAAAGCCGGAGTCGTGCTCGTAAGGGACGTGGGGGTGGCTGGAGGGGACCGAGTTAAGCTCTTGGCTGTAATTAAAGCCAGAAGAACGAAACATCCCACCCGGTTCTCGCAGCAGGCTTTGCTACAGAGGTCAGAAGCCCTCGGTTCCCAGGGCCCCGGTGGTTTCCCAGCCTCCTGACGATTCCCATTGTGTCCTCCCGTGGCACCCAGCTCTCGGAGCACTGTAGGCAGCCGGGCTGGGTTTGGCAGTGGGGTTTGGGGCTGCCAT
>CM021741.1:8401364-8418883 GCA_011075105.1 Heteronetta atricapilla
TTTGGCAGTGGGGTTTGGGGCTGCCATTGGGTTCCAGCCCCGTTCCCATGCTGCTGGTAGGTGGCACCAGCTAGATGTGAGCGGGGATCCCCCGATCGCTTCCAATTCACTTTCACAAGTTATAGGTGGGTGACTCCTGGCGTTCGCAAACCTTCTTGCCCATGTGTGTGTCTTAGGGCCTGTTTCTTGTCCTTGTTACCGCTCCTGAGCATTTTGGAGGCAGCAAGAGCAGCTCCTGGCTGTCGGCGTGTGAGCAAGCAGCTCGACGGGCATCCCTGGTGCTCCGAGAGCTGCTTCCTGCTGCTAGCAGTCCTGCTTTGCGACACCCTGCCGTAGCTGGAGGACGTTAAAGCAAACGAAAGCCTCCACGCAGCTTACTGCAAAATGTCTGTGTGCACGCGTGTGTGTGTGTGAGACACCAGGAGGAGGGTGAGCGAGGGCTGGGAGGCACCCACGGAGGTTTGGGTCCTCCTGCTCAGTCCTCGCTGCTTTTCGAAGCACGGCGACCTCACCTAGGGAAGGGGGGTTCCGTGGCAACCACGAAAATGTGCGAGATGAAAGGGAGAAAGTGCTGCTGGTGGATCTGATTTGAGATCCCCCTCCAGGCAGCTGTTTCTACACGGCCTGAACAGGAGCCAGGATGAAAAAGGGAGGCTTTGCACTGGCTTTGTTCTCGCGTTCGCTCATTACCAAAACCGCTCGTAATTAAACGTGGACTTGCTCGCTCAGCCCAGCTGTTGCTGCTCTGTTTGATCCTGCCTGGAATTACAGCGGTGGATGCGTGACCTCCCGGGCCTCTTCACGCCTTGCAGCCTGGTAGAAACGCGGGGTGAAATCCGACTTGGAAGCGAGCAGCGCCGCTCCCACGGCTTGCGGTATGTTCCGTGCTTGCTGACCCCAGGGCTGAGCTTGGTCCACGATGTTTGAATCCTCAGTGCAAGACCTGGCAGCAGGAGCGGTGCAGAGAGCTCTGACCCAGAGACAAATGCTTGCCCTGAGCAAAGAGAGCAAGATGACCTCCAGCCTCCTCGCAGTGAGTGCTTCTCTCCCCTGGTCTCCAACAGAGCAGCTCGCTTAGGCTGGCCGTTAAATGATGTGAAAAGCTTCAGGGCTTTGCTTTTGGAAGTCATTTGCTCTGCGGCATGCTACTGTTGGAGCGGAGGGATTTCAGCAGGAAGACATCTGTGCGCGGCTTCTCTCCCAGCTCATGTGCGGGAGGAGAAATGGTGGCAGTCCTGGCGGGAGGATGCAGATGGGTCAGCTCCTTGCGCTGTCCTTGGAGGACCTTGAGCCTGTTTGCCGCATCTGACTCCTTAATGTGATTTGGAAGCTACGCTTCCCCTCGAGCCTGGTTGCTTCTAGAGGCTGCTTTGCATCCAAAGCTTTTCTTGCAAAAGATTTTCTTTCTGCATGAGCTGAGCTGGCTGGATTGGGTCCCCTTGCTGGTATGGCTAGCACGGGTTCCTTGGGATCTTAAACGGGCACTGGTGAGGCAGGCACAGGCTCTTCAGGTTCTCCAAACCTCAGATGATCTTGACCCAGTGCTGCAGTGCTCGTGCCTCCAGGGAGCAGCTTCATTTCACAGCAGCCCCTGAGGCCTTTTTCCTTCAGAAAGCAGGAATTTGCATTCCAATCCCAGCTCAGCACCAACTGGTTATTTAGCTAAAACTTGCACGTTTTACATGTACGGGCTGAACGAAGATGCAAATAAAGCAAATAATCAAGACCTTCTGGATAGCTGGAGGTGTTGTATTTTTTCAAACAGTCTCTGTAGCAGTTGAAAGCTCTGTTCTTGGTAGGGATTTCAGGCAGCTTCCTCCTGCGCTTCCCTCGCTGTGCTCCAGAGAGTGCTGTTCTCTCAGACGGAGAAGTCCCAGCCCCTTGCACTGCAGCCAAACGTCTGGACGTGAGTAAGTACCTCATACTTCTCTGTGCACAACAGGATGAACCAGCCAGGGGCGATATTCGTGTGCCCCAGAGCTAGTTCCACTTATTTCCTATTCATACACTTTGATTGTGAAAGATGAAATGTGGCAGTAGCTGCTCCAAGTGAGCAATTGCTCTTTAGGTCTTAACTCCTTTTTTTTTGTTGTTTAATTATTCCTGGTTAGTGTCTGTCCCCTGGTTCGTGCAAATCCACTCTGAATCAATGCAGTAATGAGGCTGCGTGCTTTTTTTGGAGTATCTTGGCCTATTTGCAAGGTGGACTGGGAATAATGACCCCAGGGGGATTGGCGTGGCAAGGTGCTTGCGTGTGCAGCGAAAGGCAAGTTTGGAAACTTGGAAAGCGATGGCTGGTTTGGTGCAGGAGAGCAGGGTCTTCCTCCTCCTCCTCCACAAAATGAGGCCGATTGCCACACGCCTGTACGTTACGACTGCCAAACACCCTCACCCTCTGGGATCTCGTGGAGCCAGTCTCGTACCCGATGTCCCAGACCGAAAGCGAAACGTGCGCTACACATCCTCCTTGCAAATAGTTTCCCAGGAGCAATCTGTGCTCCTTCTCAGGCTGTATGAGTCAACGTCTTCTGCCCCGGCCTCTGCTTTACAGCAGAAATGAATGAGATTTTGAGCTCCAGCCCCTGCTGTCCTGCAGCCTTGGTATGCCAGCACGAGCGCGGCCGCTTTTGCTCGGGGCGATGGCATCGTGTTGGAAGGAAAAGTCCAGAGGTGCCTGTGCGGCTGCCTGCCGTGCTTCAGTCCTCGTCTTGATGTGGCTGAGCTGAATCCCCGGGCTGGACTAACTGGGATCAGCTGTTTCTTTTTTTTCAGCCTTGCTGGAGGTTCAGCAGAAAGGAATGTCAGCTATTTGAGGACTTAGGATCTCTAAAGCATTTGTCTTATAAAATACAAACAACCCCCCACCAGACCGGGGCCTTTGATAGTTCCCCAATGAAAGTCGTGGGGCCGTTTTCCCTTAGGGCAGTGCAGGTTTTATGAGGCTTATTTTCATTTGCTTTCATCTCTTAGATCACGAGCGTTTCTCCTTCTCCCTCTGTGAAAATGATTGAGGAAATTAACTGCTAATGGGGAACGAAGCCAGCTGTATTTGTATTCCAGGCCCCTCGCAAGGTTACGGAGGGAAGCCCCCGCACCTTCCCGTGTTAGCCGTGGTCTGGCTGCGATGAGGTGAGAGGGGAAGCCTGTTTGCAAGGTTAAAGCCTTGGGACTGGAGGTGGATGTGAAGGCCTCCTGTTCCCAGCTGTGCAATGGCTCGGGGGGGGAGCCTACCAAGCAGATTGTTTCCACTCCTGCCTTATTTTGCTTTTATCGTGCCTCCTTGTGCGTTAACTGAGCTGCACCGCGTCCCTCCGGCGTCTCCCCCATCGCAGATGCTTGTGCTGGTTACATCAGCTTGCTTTCCCACACTCGCCTTCCTCGCTTTTTCTCACGTCAACAGAAAAAAAAAAAAGTGCAGCTGAACCCTTCCTCATTAAAAACGAGCCAGCCAAGTGAGGCTGGAGGGCCAGTCAGTGGCGGGGAGCACCCTGCTTTCGGATGGTCCTGCTGGTGGCTCCATTCATGGAAAATCCCGTTCTGGTGGCTCCATTCACGGAAAAATCAGCACAGCAATATTTTCCAGCGGGTTTGCTAGCCAAAACTTTCATCTGCTGCTGGGTTGTCAGCCTCGTGCAGGGCTAGGCTTTAGAAAACAGGCAAGCCCAGGCTGGCTCGCTGGAGATCAAGACGTGAAGTCGAGCAATTTAAATGGGAAAGTTCCCGACTGAAATGCTGGCTTTCTGCCTTAAAGGAGATGTTGGTGCGAATCTGAGCTCTCCAAGGGAGTGATAACCCCTCCAGTTGGCAGCACGCTCTGCAACTGTTCCTCTGTTTGTTTCCAGAGCAAGCGTGGCCGTGCCAGGCAGGGGGATCTCCTCCTCCGGGTTCTGGTTCGGGGGCTGGCTTGAACTTCAGCTCTTGCAGTCCTGGCGTGGAGGTGAGGAAGCTCCCAGATTTTCACTCCCCTCGTTCCCGTCTGCTACCCAGAGCCCTGAGGATCTGGTGCGAGAGCTGAGCAGAAAGGGCACCTTGAACAAGCTGCAGGCTGTCTGGGGCTCTCCAGAGTGCTCTAATCCGCCCTGCCAAGCCGTGGAGTGCTTCATTTCCCTATCTGCGGCGTTTCAAAGCCTTCCTGGTGTGTTGGGTCGCTGCCTGGTTGGCTTTGCCCCGGAGCCCTCGGTGCTGCGCTCTGCAGCGTGAGCACAGTCCTGGGGGCACCGAGGGACCCCCTGCCCGGGCCGATAACAGGGCTGTGCTTTCTCCAGGTGCCCAAGGGCGCTGGTTCTCCCCGAGGCAGGGAGCTGAGGAACCTGATTTATTTAATATTTCTGCTGGATTCCTCTTGTTTTTCTAGGAATCCCCAAGAAAGATGCATTTTGTGCCCTCTCCTTTTGGTCTTTTCCTAGCATCTCCCACCGGTTATCAGCAGAGGTGGATAAAGGACTCTTTGACCTGCTCCCGGGTAGCAGCTTTGATGCCCTTTTGGGAGCTCCAGCGCCGTTGCTGTAAGCCCCCAGGCAGGCGGTGGACAATGCAGACGTCTGTTCATCTCAGCCCGCCTGGGCTGAGAACAATGATGGTATTTCTTGAAGTAACAAGTCCTGGGCATGTGCAGTGTTGGACTGTAGCACGATTTTTTTTTTTCTTTAAGCTGCAGGAAGGCTTGAGAGCAGCAGGCCGGGTTGGAACAGCCCCGAATGCAAGCGTAGGGGAAATTTCCACCTTTCCGATCACTGGAAAACCCAGGGAGAAAGCAAATGGCTGGTGTTCAGGTGCTGCCCGTTGTGCCTTCTGGCTGAGTAAGCGCACGGCCTGCGTCACCGCTGTGCGTGCTGTTAGGTGGGCCGGCTGCCTGCTCAACAGCACGGAGGGGGTTAAAGCCAACCCGCAGCAGGGGCTGGCTGATTGCAGCTCGTGGCTTTCCTAAAGCCGGTGGGAATTCAGCCGAAGGCTTCGTTTCCCCCCTGCCCCCTTCCCGCTGCTAGAGGCAAGCGAACCTTCCCGGCTCCCCGGGAGCTGTGGCCGCCTCGCAGAAAAGCAGAGGCGTAAGCGAATGAAAGATGAGATTATTAAACTTTCTTGGGAGAGCACCGAAAGAGTCATTTTCTGGCGTGGCCACGCTGTTTCCTTCCAGGATGGCCGCTGCGCAGTGTGCCTGCCTCTTCATCTGTGACCCGCAGAGTTCTCCTCGCAGGAAGCCTGGCGAAGCAGCTGGCGTGCACGATACTGCTGGCTCCCCGGGGACGGGTGCGCGGGGACGTCCTTGGCTTTGCCATACCCTCTGCGTGACGCACGGCGAGTTGCTTAGGCCACAACCCACCAAGGTGCTTAGGCTCTTAATCCTGGCCCTTGTTGAAATCCAAGGAGAGTTCAGGCGCTGTTTTGTGGATCTTGCCCCCGGATTTGTGACACTTGAAGCGATGCACGGCCGGCGTGCTGCCGTGCCAAAACACGTGTGAATTCCTGGAGGTGGAGGCTCCTTTGTGCAGCACCTGGCACGCCGCTCTGCGCCGGGCCACAGCGGCTCCTGCAGCATCGACCCCGCTGCCAGGGTCTCCGTCCTGCTTTGTAACTCACATCTTGTGTTAGAGAAGTGCTAAACAGAGCAGGGCCTCCTCTGCAGCCTTCGCTTTAAGCTCGGCACTGTGGTGCTGTTTTTCCTAATGTGTAAAATCCCTTCTCGCTCCCTGCTGTTTGCAATAACCCTTTGGAAAGCTGGACTGGCTCTCTGCTGGCTCTCCGCTTCCTCTCCGCTCACACGCGCGCCCCGGAGAGCCTGGCCAGCAGCGTTTGGCTGTTTGCGTTGGGGGGGGATTTTTTTTTTCCTGCTTTCCCAAGTCGAAGCAGTGTGTGTAGCGTTTGTTTTGGAAACAAAACAACTTGTAGAGAATTACATGGCCTCTGCAAAGGGATCAGAGCGAGACAGTTCGTGTGCTTGGGGCTGGCTGTGGAGGCTGTACGTGATAGCTGTCTCCGTCCTTGCTTTAGGGTTTCGTGGTCGTTGTGTTTAGCAGGGGATCTTGCAACCAAACGAACCAAAGTGCGGTGGTCACAGGGCAAGCTATGGACTGTTAGTGGGGGCAGAGTTATCTGCACACAGAAAACGAGCAGGGGTTTTCCTACCAGCTCTTCTCCAAAGCATTCAGGAGTAGAAGTGATTATTAATCTAATTATTAAATTTACCATCAGCTCTGCGTCAGAGGGATGCTGACTCTCTTCAACTTTCTTTGTTACAAATACCTCCTGGAAAAAAAACGCCTCCTGTCTCCTTCAGCAATAGGTGACCTGGGTGGGAAGCAAACAGCATTGCTGTTACCAGGAGCGCTATCCTGCCTTCGCTTGGTGCTTGTCCTGGTGTCCCGGGGAGCAGGGACCCCTCCATCAGCTTCGATTCCTTCCTGCTCTGCGTTGTGCCAGGTGTCCGTGCTGCATGCTCCTCAGCTGCTGAAGTCACCTGTGAGGAATGTCCAGCCCGATGCCCGTAAGCAAATTCACAACTGTCCTCTTTGGCCGTGGGATTTGTGGCCTTGCTCTTCCTTTAGGAGGCGGTGAGATCATATTGGCAGGACCCAGAATGTAAATCCACGTGGGCTCTGCCCCAGGCTGGGAAAAACCTGGAGTGCAGCAGGATCCCGGGGCTGCAAACCCTGGCAGAAGTTGGCACGTTCCCTGCACGCCCTCGTCTTTGTGCCAGAGCTGATGCTTTGTCTGCTGCGGGATGAGCCGGGGAGGGGCTGGCTATCAGCCACTGCCGCTACAAAGCCTCAAGTCTTTGCATCAAACTTACAAACAAAGCATCCTGGGGTGGTCCTGGAAACTCCCAAGTAATGCTCCGTGCAGGATTCCCAAAGCAAAGCCTTCAGTTGTCTTCAGTCCCTCTTGCTCTGCTTTTCCTCCCCGTTCCACGCCTCCTGTGCTGCGGGCAAGCCCCAGGAGCCCAGCCCTGGCAGCGCGAGCCCGGTCGGCTTCCAGCAGTCGGATTCCCAGGCAGACACCAAGGTCTGAGGGTGCCGTAGGTTACAGCTACGTGTAGTACACAGAGGAAAATCTGCATATGGTGAAGGCTTTTTATTGTCTGTGCTCTAAGAAGAGGAGGAAGACCTGAGACCCTCGTGCTGCTGGAAGCCCCAGGAGCTGGGGACTTGGTGGGCTCCATCCTAAACCCTGTCTGTGTCGGGATGGGGCCTGAATCAGCTCGTTTATTTTTTAGCCAGTACAAGCGCAGGGTCCCAAGTCATTCAGGAAGGTTGTTTGGAGGCAGCTCCCTGCCTGGAATAAGAGGAGGGCTTTGAGCACGGTCCAGTCCTGTCCACGCTGGCAGACTAAACCATCGCAGACCTCTTTGCCTGAAGCAGCTTTGGACAGCGTGCGCGGGACCACGGCGCCTTTACGAGCCCACCCTGGCTCCTTCTGCTGAGCTGTGCTGAGGAGCAATGAGAAAAACACAACCCCCTGGCACCCTTTCTTTGCCTGTGCTTTGCAGGAGAGACTCCAGCACCATTTTCTTGAGCAACTGAGCCGAAATAGCGGGTTTTTGGTATTTGCTGGTGGTTACTGGCATAGGTGGAATTGTTTGGCACTGTCCTGGTTGTGTACCCCAGAGATTTTGACTAAAATCTCTGCCAGGGCGAAGGCCAGCAATGCTCCCGAGTTCATTGTGCTCCGGCATGGCACGCTTCTCCCCGCCCACCCCTGTGCCAAACCTTTGGGTGCCCTCTGGTACGGGACTTCACCCAGTCCTCAGCTGGAGACCTCAAGAACCAAAGATTCCTTCCCTTTCTTTGAGAATAATTAACTGCGGCGGCTAATTGTTGAGCGAACTGTTTGAACCGGTTAAAAATACACCAGAACTTCCCAGAACCCGGCAAATTGGTTGAGCTCGGAGTATTTGGATGTCACTAAGAGGCGGCTGCGTTCGCAGCTGCTCGATCAGTCCGCTGCTGCCCTGCCGCTCTCTCCAGCTCTGCCCGCGGATGCGCAGCGGCTGATTTGTGGCACTTCCCAGCTCAACCGAGGGCGAACTGCAGAGCCGTGTATCTGCTCGTGAGCCAGCTTTCTTCCTCGTACGCGGAGATAAGCGCCGGGGTGGCTATCAGCAGGCTGCCCAGTGCGTCAGCGCATCCGTTTCTGCGCGTGCACCTTGAGCCCGGCTTGTGCGCCTGTGTTTTTTTAAACCTTATTTACCGCTGGTGATAAACCCGGAACCACGGCCTGTGCGGGAAGGAAAAGGGCCTGCTGATGTTAAATGCTGATAGCAATACGACAGGGCTGTGGGGCTGTGACGGTCTGGGGAGCCTTCAAGCATTAGCTCAGAGCTTTTGCTGAATGCCACGGGAATCTCGGTGTTGTGCGAAATAAAGTGCTAACGTGCTTCAGATGCACGAATTACGGACAGGGTCCTCCTGGGTGCACGGGCTGTGGAATTGTAGGGCTGGGAACGGAAAGATACAGGAAAGAATGAGCCTTAGGAAAAGGCCCCCTGGCAGAGAGTTTCGTATTTACTTTGATTTGTGATGTAACTGAAAAGAAAGCAGCTGCCCAGAAATCCAGGCGCCTATGGATTGATCGCTGTAGAGGAAAAGGTGAAGACCCCGTTCCTTGGAAATGCTCTGGCGAGTTGGATGCGGTAGGTCGGTGTCATCGCAGTGCCTCTGCTCTGAGAGGACGGCGTGGTTCTGCCGTGGGCTCCTTGTCAGCTAATCAAGCCCAGCGGTCGTCCAGAAGGCATGGTAAGGGCTGAGAAACTCCCTGTAAAACAGCTTCCAGCACTAATTAGGCTCTTCTCTCCCATCCTTTTAGGACTCGGAGCCACAGGCAGCGTTGATCTGCAGTGGGAACACTTGGGGTTTCTCGCCCCGTCTCCAGCACAGGACCCCTCGTGTGGCTTGTGCATGTGTCCCACGGGGCCCATGGAGCGTACCTGCTGCTTCTCAGAGGGCTCATGAGCAGAGGCACGGCTCCCTGCAGGCTGCTTCCAAGCCCCTGCTGCTCCGTGCCTTGCTGTGCCAGCTCCAACCAGCTCTCCCAGAGCGGGATTTGCTGGGCAGCGCCTGCTTCCTCCGGGACTGCAGCCCCCTTATCCCATGCTGAGGACAGAGAGCTGCTTGGGGGTTGTTTAACTTCTGCAGGCTGTTCCAGCCTAGGGTAGAGCTCCTACTGGGAGGAATATTGGAAATACGGGTGCTGTTGAGGCAGGCGGCGGAGGCTGGGGCCCGTCTGGGCAGGGTGAAGCTGTGCGGGAGAGGACCCACCTCTGGTCCTGTGCCGGAGAGGTGTCGGCACCTCGAGCATCGGGTGGAAGGATGTAGTCGGGTAGGTGTGCACGTGCTGTGGGAAGGAAAAGAAAAGAGCTTATCAAGCTTTATCATAACCTCATGTAAGCAAGCTATGCTGAGAGTACTGGGGGTGACAGCTCAGTCTGGTAATTCAGCTGAAGTCATGCTTGATGTGGAGGGACTAGATGAGAGGAAGTGATCTTTCTCCACCAGCTCCTTTTTTTAAACGTAAAGGTTTATCCTGGCTTCTCACAAAAGGTGCTGCAGGCAGAGCAGCGCTGTGCACAGCATCTGCTCCAGGCTGTGGCTCCTTGGCAAGATCTGGCTGCTGTGGTCCCGCTGTCCCCTCGCGCCGTGCTGTGCCTGTCGCTGCTTCTGCGGGGCTGTGTCCTGGTGAGGACGTGAGCGCTGACCGCCAACGCCGCGTGGCTCTGTGGCCGCTGAGCGCTGGAGCTGGGGAGAAGGAGCTGCATCCAGTCTCAGCTAAGGATGCTCATCGTTCCCAAGTGAGCCTGGTTCCCAGAGGCAGGGAAGCCGCTGCAGGAAGGATCACTTTGTGCTTGAACTTCTATTTTTCCCTAGAAGCTCTTGGGCAGGGCTGGAGACGAGGGCTGGGGTTAGAGGCAAGCTTTGTAGGCTGGGTGCCTTGCAGCATCTCCTGTTCCACAAGCTGCTCTGCATGCGCGTTTGCTCTGGAGGCTTCCCAGGATGGCATCATCATTTGTGGCGTAGAGTTGAAGGAAAAAAACAACATTTTGGGTCGCAATAGGGCATCTCCGCAGTCACCTGCGTGCTGGTGGGCTCTGCTCACCCAGACCCATTACGTCGTAATATCACTTCCCTCAGCTTTTTAATTAAACAGAGGCTTCGGTTTCATACACTTCTTCCCAGATTTCCTCAAAGCTCTTACATTCATCCCCTCCTCGCCCGTTCAGCTTTTCCTGGAGGATTACGGCCTGCTGGAAAACACAGAGCACGTTGTGACGCCCGAGGCAGAAGCTGACTCAGCAACCCTTCCCGCTTAGGCCGCTGCTGTTGGTGGAAGAGGAGGTTAGGTTTAAAATACCCCTGCCAAAAATACTGCTGCTCTAACAGAACTGGTGCCCGTTTTATTAGCTGTCACTGCGTCCTTTTAACTTGGGTTATGTGTTTTTTCTTTTTAAAGACTCTCAGCCCACTAGTGCCTTAACATAAACACTCTGGAAAAGAGGATTTTCCTCTTACGTGCTGGAATAATTCTGGTTTTTATCTTCCACGGGAAGGTTTCGGGTTTTCCTCTCCAGATCTCCGGAGAAAGGCTGTGTCCTAGGCGCAGTTTGTGTTGTAGCTCGCAGCGGTTTGTGTCCTTAAAGGATTTAAACTCAGGAAAGCTGAAGTCCTGGGAGCCTCCAGGGAGGTGGATGGGCACCGCTTATAGCATGAAAAGCGTTTGTAGACAAAGTGGCTTTGGAGGAGGTGGCCACGGAGCAGCGCTCCACACGACGGCGGTGGGAGCGGTGGGCACCTGTCCTTCCCAGAAATACCCGAGTGCCTTTTTTCCACTTGGGGGGATTAAAAAGTTACGCAGGCTCGGCCTCGTTTCATTAATGGATTTAAAACAGGCTTTGGCAGCAAGCAGCCAAGCACATCAGGAATGGAACAGAAAATATTCCTCCCGAGCCCAAGAGCCTGGAAACTGCCTCTCGCACCACCGAGAGCAAGTGACAAATGCTGTTCTTGTTATGATCTGAAATCTTCCCCTCTTCTCCCTCCCCCACATCCATCGTGTGCTTAAGCTATTTATTAGCAAATTTAAAGCCCCAGGCACAAGCCTATTGTGGAATCGCCCTAGGACTGGTGCGCTGGAGGAGGGCCGTGTTGCATTAAGAGGCACTTACTGAAGCAGCTGAATTCGGTTTCTTGATTGCCTTGGCTGCAGCTCGAGGTGCTTATTCCTGTTTCCTTCCGTTAACCCTTATTTCTTCCCCAGCCTGCTCTGCGTTTCTGGCAGGTGATTATCATCTCTGGAAGAGCTGACGGCTCTGGTAGGCTCAAGCGCTGCCGGAGTCCTGATGTGCACAGGTTGGCTTTGGCTGTTTGGAAAGAAAGGCTTGTAGAGAACTTGGGCGACGTGACACGTGTCTGTCTCGGTGGGAGCACCGAGCGCTGCCCAGACCCAGCAGGACGGTGCCTTCCTCCCCTGCTGGAAGGCTGCAGGGATCTCAGGCCGGTTGCTCGGGGTGCATTTCTCAGTTACACCGCGTTCAAAGTTGGGATAACCCTGCCATGCAGCCTGCTGCAGAACCTTGAGACCCGCTGATGGAATGAGGTATATTCCACCGTGAGGAGGGTCCTGGGGGAAAATCTCGTCTGTGATGTTTCAACAGCGAGTACTGGGATGAAATGGATTTCACAAAGGGCCCTATTTTAACTCCTTAATGTTTGATAGAGGCAATTCTTTGTGGTTGCAGTAAGTTTGGAAGGGCTCTGCCTCTTGCATCCAGGGGTCACTGCTTCCATACGGAGCTAGAGCTGGCCTGTTGTGGTTCGGCACGGGTAGGTGTGAGCTATGAAAGTTGTTTTCCTAACATGCTGTGCCTCTGCTCACTTCCCCGCCCTTAGACTGCATCTGTACACTTCAAAATAGGAGGAGGAAGAGGGCAGAGAAAGAACAAAGGCTGGTCGTACAAATGGAAGGAAACCAGGGAAACTCGGGAGGAAGCGGACGGTGCGAAATACAAAAAGATCCAGCTGCGCTGAACGCCTGGGGATGCCTTCGGCTGGGCATTCAGAGAGGCAGAGCTCGAGCCCTGCATTGTGGAGCACAACTTTCCTTTGGGTCAGTAACCTATTGAGACACCTAACAATGTCCATTATGTACAGCAGCTTGTTTATGCCCGGTGCTGGAGCTTGCTACCTCTGTTCACCTGCAGTAACACAATGTCCTCCTTGCGGAGGGGCCTGGCTCCGTTTCGCTGTGTGGACGCTTGGTGCCTGCTCGGAGCAAGCACCTCGGTTGTGCTGCTGCATCTCCCTCGTGGTGGCAAGATGCCCAAGGAGAGCATCTGCTGATGAAAACGCTGTTTGTTCTTGGTTCACTGATAGCAAATGTCTCTTGATTTCCCCTCCGTCCTTCGAAGGGGAAAAAAAGAATGTAGCAGCGAGAGGTGGGTCACTGCCTTCCTGGAGTTGTAGCGATTAAATCCATCCCCTGGGGCAGCCTGGAGAGGTGAGGCCAGAACTGTGCTGGGGCTTGGTGGCAGCGAGTTTGGGGCACCGGGTGGACCTGGTGCAGCCGTGCCCTTGCTGCAGAAGAAGTGGGGCTGTCAGCCCACGAGAGAGCTCGGCTTGGCATTGCTCTGCAGCTGCAAAGAAAGCAGCTGGCCCAGGTTCAGCGTACGAGGGAATCCCCCGAGAGGCTCCGTGCGCTCCCTGTGGGGCTCGGGGCAGCAGCTGCACGAGTGCCCGAGCTCGCTCCGTGCTGGAGATGCCCACTGCAGCCGTGGGCAGAGGATAGGGCTAAAACCCTGCTGCTTGGAAGCAGCTCCCAGCCCCCACGTACAGCACGAGTTGTCGGATCACGTGGCTGCGCCGTCGCCTTGATGAATTTAAGAGCCAAACTGCAGCTTTTGGGTTAGCAGGCATCGCGTAAGGTAGGGCTCGGCCTCAGCCCGCAGCTTTCCGCAGGAGGACGTCACTCCGGGCCGAGGGAGGTGCTCTTCCTTTCATCCAGCCCATGGCAGAGCAGCTGTGAGCAGGGATTGAAAGCGCTCGAGCTCGAAATAACGCGCACGCTTCGCCCTGAGAGTAATTTGGTCGTCGGAGCAAGTCCGAGCAGGTGATGGTGTCTCTCCTGGTGCTTAAAGGGAGAGAAAAAAGCCTCTTGGCAACTCGCTTCTTCGGGCACACGCCCTTGTTTAACCAGCACTCGTTCAGTCAGAGCCGCTTAGCAGCTTTTAAGACATTTCTTTAGGAAAAATATGAAAATTCTCTGTATGCAGGGAAACATCTGCCATCCTTCTGAGCAGAGAGCACAGCAAGCACGGTCCCAGAGCACATGGGAGAGCCCCGGGTTCTCACCACAGCTCTGCCAGTTCCTCACAGAGAGCCGAGCTGGCTGCAGAAGGTGAGAGCAGAGGTTTAGCACCGCATCCAGAAAGTCAAGGGGTGCCTCTCTGAAGCCGTGGACGTGTGTGCAGCCCACGACACACAAGGAGGGGTTTTGCTCGTGGTTGCTCTCAGGAGGCTGTGCTGCTCTGCCCGTCGAGCCCTTGTAATTGCCCTGAGCTGAGCACCCAGGAAGCTGGGCTGCACCGACGCTGTCCTTGCAGTAACAAGTGAGGAATGGAGCACTTAAATAGAAAAAATAGAAGGTACAAAGCAGCTAGATTATGTCCGTTTTGTCACTGCTTTTCCTATTCCTCACCAGGCACAGCGATCAAACTTGGTCGTTTTGAAGCAAAGTAGCCCTCAGTCCTCGGCAGCTGCTGTCTGAGTACATGAAAGGGAGGAGCGAGCCCACAGCTGCTAAAAGCAGATCTCAACTACTTAGATTTCACTAAGTATGTAAAGATTAGGTCCGGGCGTAGAGGATGGAACAGTTTCGTCCTCTATCTTTTAATAAGAAGCTTGCATTTGCAGACAGGAGGAAGACCGAAGGCTGAAGGCTCTAAAATGCTCCTTTCTTCCCCACCGCTTCCTCCGAGCGGGGTGGGGTAGGGAATGCGTGGAGATCCTACAGGGAATAAAACCACGTCCCTCCTGGGCTCACCACAGCCCTGCCCCAGTTCCCAAAATTGATGGGTAAGGATCTGTCGGGCCGGAGTTCTCATGACGTAGCCTTGCTCGCTATGTGGGAGACCGAGCGACGTACGTGGGAATTAAAATACATGGGGCTCTGCACGCTGCAAATGTGAACGACAAAGGGCAGGATGGTCTCTGCCTGCTTCGTGCCTGTAACACGAGAAGCTCTGAAAGATCCCCGTAGCCGTTTGCTTTTGCTCTCTCCACTGAGTACCAAACCCTTTTGGGAAGGGACGCCGTTACCCTCGCGGTGCTCCAGCCCTTCGATGGAAAAACAAACACCCCGGAGATCTCCAGAAGATTATGGGGCACAGCAGGGAGGACCAGCTTAACACTGTCTTAAAAAACAAAAAGGCAGGGGAAAATAGCTGGGAGACGTTTCTCCAGCTGTCCCTGTTTAAAAATGTGGGAGGAGGAGGAAGGTGTGGGTCCCGGTGCAAAGCAGAGCCAGCAGCTTTCGTGTCCCCTCGGAGGGAGCAGAGATGTTCTCGCAGTAGCTCTGTGCTCACAGAAATGAACAGCGAGAAGATTGCATCTGCCCGGGCAGGGTGTGAGCAGTTTCCACCCAGGCTTCTCGAGAGCAGCCTGAGATGTTTAACGCCCTCCTGCCAGCCCAGCCGCTCGTCCTCACGCAGGTCAAAACAAGCCGGGGAGTTGCTTCAAGGGGATTTGGAGGTGGTGTGGCGTAACAGACCTCGCCGACGGCTTGGGATGCTCGCTCCCTGGGAGCCGGAGGAGTTGGACGTAGGCAGCTGTGGCTGCGTGATCGGCAGCCCCGGGGGCAGCGAGCGGCCCCGACGTGCTCCGTGCCACCGCCTGACCCGATGCGGCGGGGCCAGCCCGCGGTTGTGGCGTGGCTCCAGGCACGGTGAGGGTGAAGGTCCAGGAGCTGAAAGTGCCTTTTGTTCCCGATCTGATGTTCCCCTCGGGTTGTGCCCTGCCTGTGTTTGCAGCTTGGCTGAGAAAGCCTGCCCTGCCGGGGAAGTGCCGGTAACTCCGCTGTGCGCCCGATCCATAGCAGGGATTTTATTTTCTCTGCTGTGCCTTCGTCCTTTTGCTGTTTTAGCTTGTCCGCTCGTTACAGACAACAAGGAGCACGAGGTGACGAGGAAGTCCTGGCAGAAGGTCTAGCTGGGAGCTGGTGCACGTCCGCTGCCTTCAGCCCTGCCCCCCAGCTGCTGCCCCATCTCCCCAGCCCCAGGGAGATGCCCTTCCTCTTCAAAGCGACTCCTGGGCTGGAAAAGTGCTCGTTGCAGTGGTTTAATCCTGGGAGCTAATACCTTTAGGTCTCCTTCCCCAGTACAAACCGGGGACCACCTCCAGCTGTGGTCCCTCTGCTCGTGTATTCATGCTCCGGCCATCCTCTGCTCCTCCTGAGCTTTGGAAGAAGCGCTCGGCGCTTCCCACTTCCCACTCACCCAAACGTGCAAGGTCAGGAAGCCAGCAGGGAAATTCTGCCTCAACCTTGTAAAGCAGAGGAGCCAGGTAAAATAAACCCTCGCCTTCTGAAGTGGTTACCGGGGATTGTAGCGATGCAGGCTCCCCCCTCTGCCCTGTTCTCCGAGGAGCTGAACACAGCGGGGTCTGCTCGGGTAAGCGCCCCACCTGGGAGATGCTCCTGGAGGGTTTTGCTATGAGGGAGAAGAAAACCGAAGGGGATTTTTGTGCGTAATGTAAGAATCCCGCTTCTAAGCTGTGCCTTGAGGCGTGTAGTTAAATGGTGAGGGCTGTCAGTATTTCCTCCAGCAGAATTTGTTGGGACAGTTGTGCTGGATATTCTTGCTTAGCTGCTGTTACTTCTGTCCAGAGTCGGTGTGGCGATGATAACAGAGGAGAAAGTAAGCCTTGGTTTCTTCTTACACATTGTCTCCGGGCTTACTATCGAGCTTTGGGCATCTCTGTATTCCCCTTGCTCTGCAGGCAGCAGAGTAAGTCGGGGTCCCCAGGGTGGGTTTCAGTGCACAGAGCTCTTTGTGGTAACCCACAAGCTCGGAGGAACCCAAATCTGACTTGCAGACCCGTTTGCGTTGCCTCCGCCGTGCTGCTGCATGAACCAGAGGAGCGTTTTCCTGGAATCCTGGGATTTTGGTTTTGTCGCCGTGCCACCATTGACAGCATCCACAGCCTGCTCTTGCTGCTGCTGCTCAGGCCTGCACAGTGAGCTTGTTCTGCTTCAGAGGGACAACGTGGGCATTCAGAGCCTGTGGGTTGCGTTAAGCCTTTGGTCTGTCTGCTGAAACTCCAAGGAGAGGGGCTCCGAGCAGCGGTGCCCCCAACCTTTCCATCCAACCCTTTGGGCTGGGTTGCGGCTGAGCAGCCGGGTCGAGTCTCACTGCGAATCCCCAGGGTCGTCCTTGATGGATTGTGGGAGGGGGCGATGCTCGCCTTGGATGAGCTGCCAACCTGAAAATACTTGGTGGTTTTCTCCTCCTAACCCTCAAGTCCTGGGCCAGGTAAGGACCTCAGCCTTTGAGTACAGAAACAAAAGTTTCTGCTCTCGTGGCTGGAAGGAAGGGGCTGCCGCTCCTGCTGGCTTAACCTAAGGCTCAGAAACCAGGAGGCACGTTAATACTCTTTGTGTTTGTCTCATTTTTTTTGCGGTGTCTAGCTTTTAAACTACCCTCAGCTGGAGGGGTGTGGGGGCTGACTCACGACTTGTGAGCCCTGCAGCTGGCAGCCGCGGAGAAGCGCCCGAGCGCTCCTGGTTACGCCGATGTTCCTGCGCCTGCGAAACCGGGCTGAGTGCTCCGCTTCGCAGCGCTGCTGGCCACTAGCGTGCGGCTGGTGTAGGTGGCCTGCCCCGGTCTGAAACGTGGCTGGTGCCCATACACCAACACCACGCAAATCTGCCTCTCGTCAGCAGTTTCCTTCTCGCATGCGGCCGAACGGGGCTTGGATATCCAAATCCCCAAGGGCAGAGCCTGGGGGGCCGTTATTTGCCCTGTTTTCATTTCATGTTCGGAGATGATGCTTTGCAGGGAGGCAGCTTTGTTATGGCTCCTGAGTCCGTCCAGTCCCTTCCTAGTCTAAAGAAATCTCATTATCATCAAGAATCTGTCCTGGTTCTTACATGAGACTGGGGTGAAACTCGTGGCCAACTCTTACGTGTGTCCCAGTCTTCCCAGTTAAGGCTGGGCTGCGGGAGGGATGTGCTGCCTCGACTGAGGAGTCAAAGCGGAGGAAAGCTGATGGTGTGGTGGTTCTTCATTTATTTTTGTCTGCAGCGATTTTGAGCCCCAAAGAGCACATCTGTGCTAATTGACCATTAAACGAGATGGCTCGCTGAGGTGTGCTGTCTCGCCGTTGGGATCCTGTAAGGAGCAGCGCTCTGATCAGCTGCACGCAGGGCACTTAAACACAGGCTGCCTCGTGTCCGCCAGGCTCCCACCTCTGCTATTAAGGAGCCGGCGTTTGGGGTTGAGAAACAAACCTTTGGGGTGGTGGGGCTGAGCATTTGGGGTT
>CM021741.1:8418893-8438924 GCA_011075105.1 Heteronetta atricapilla
GAGCATTTGGGGTTAAGAAACAAACCTTTGGGGTTGGGGGGCTGAGCGGCGGTGCTTTTTTTCCCGAACTGGTAACGTTGCAGACAACAAAGGCTGCTCTTTCAGCTCGAAGGCAGACTTGAAAGCAGCACGGTCTGGAGCTACGTCTCTGTGCCGGAGGTTTCCAGGACTGCGCGCGTGTTTCCGCACGTCCCGACCACGGCTCAGGCACCTACCTGGCCACGCATCCTTTGTCCCACTTGCTGCGCCTACAAGTGATGGGTGTTTGTGTTTACCGAGCTTGGAAAAATCTGAGCCCCGAGGGATTCCGGCTTCCTTTTGTGTTATGAATCTGCTCGAGCCCAGAGCCAGCTGAAGAAGCTCTCCTTGCTCGCAGAGACGCCGTGTCCAGGCTCCGCGAGGGTTTTGGAGGCTCCGTGCTGGCGAGGAAGGAAGGCTGCTCCTGCTGCCTGCGAGATAGCAGCAGCTTCGCTCCCGAGTCGGAAAGGGCTGGACGGAAGGAGGGGCTAGCTGTGAGCAGAGGCAGGCTTCTTCCTTCCCTCTTCAAATCCTGCTCTGGTTTGTTCGCCCCGGCCAGCCCCAGCACCCTCCTGGCCTGGGAGGTCGAGGCACCCTGCCCGGGGCGTGGGGAGGGCTCGGATTGCTTGGCTGCTTCCCCCCCCACCCCAGCTGGTTGTTGTACATCATCCTAAAGCCTTAACACCGCGCGGCGGGCTAGAAGTGGGAAGGAGGACGAGGCTGCTGCTTGCTCTGCTGCTTTGGAGCCGGCGCAGTTGGTGTTTTATTGCTGCTATTAAACCTGGAGGAGGGCAGGGAGGAGGGAATGTAGCTAATGCGCGACACCTGCCTCCGACAAATGCCCGAGCCACTGGAGACCCAGCAGTAATTTTGTAAATCACGAGCAGGTTTTCAGCCTTCCCAGAGAGAAATGAGCGCTTTTAAGTGCTAGCCACCGAGCAGCCTAAAATTACTGATCCAGCAGATTAATCTATAAACGGAGGTAGGTTTAGAAAAGCCATCGGAGAGCAGCGTTCAGTGCAAGGCGACTGCTTCTGGTTGTTCTGACCTGACAACGCAGCCGCTCACACGTGTTACGGTGACATACATCATTTAGTCGAGGTCTGGCCGAGCCTCTCGCCGGGAGAGAGGGCTGCTGCGAGCAGCGACAGGCCGAGTGGGAGGCGGGGTGACGAGAGGTGCCTACAGCCCCAAATCCAGCCTGCCCCTCCTGCCCCTCGCTTCCTTTCCTGCTCCGGACGCACGTGAGCGGAGGCGGGTTGTGGGGCTCGTGAGGGGACCTGGGGCAGCTGGAGTGGAAGCAGGGCTGGTGTGTGCTGAGAGGGGTCGAGCCGCCACGTCTGGCCGAGGTGACATTACAGGATGTCTGCCTGCGGGCTTCGGTGGCCTTTTATTCGGGAGGGGAGAGGCGGGAGGTGGCTTCCTTTGCAGCAGCCAGGGTAAAAGAGGCTTTTAACACAGCTCAAATCCCGCAGCTGCTGACTAAGTTAAAAAAAGAAGCGCTGGCACTCCGTCCTCCTGGGGCAGAGCCGTTTCCAGCTCTTTTCCATGACCCGGGGATGCGAGCCATCCCTTCTGGTCTTTTTTTTTTCTTTTCCTTTGTGCCACTTTCTCAGAGGAGAGCAGTGTGAGAGTTTCTTCCCTTGGCAAGGCTCTACCTCTGCTCAGGCTTCTGTGCGTGCAGAGATGGGTCGGGCTGGGACTGGAAGGAGAAGCGTCCCAGAAGCGTAGCGGCGCCATCCTGGAGGGGCCGTTGAGGTTTTGTTTGGTGCTGACTCCTCAAACCTCTAATTACAGACCCTGGAGGAATGAGAAATTGAAAAGTGGAGAGGTAAGGAGGTACAGCTGTGTGATTGAGGCTCTCCACCAGGTTTTCACTAGTGGTGGGGGTGCCCCAGAGGCTGTCAGCAGGACCCCATTCAGGAGCATCACCAAGGAGCCGTGCCAGGGAAATGCTCGGAAGTGAAGGGACGGATCGGCTTTCACCAGGAGGTCTGATTATGATTAAAAATGAAACAACACCAAAACCAAAACAACAGCTAGAGGGTGATGCTCAGGGGATTGCCCAACGGATTGGGTCAAGGGGGTTTCTCTGGCCTGGGGCAGGTCGCAAATGGCTGGAAATTGGATTGAAAAGGGGACAGAGAAGCATTGAATTGACACGGCAATGTGTAAAGGGCATCAGCCGTGGTGATGATCCCAAAAACCCACGGCCCTTCTCACTCGAGAACGGGATTCGTGGCCTTGCACGGAGGAATCGGTGCTACTGGGGACGGAGCGCTGCGTTGCGGAGCGCTGAGCTTCAGAGGTGACGTGATTTCCCCAGCGTGCAGCTTCAACGTTTCGGGGGCTGTCCCCGGCCCCTCGCAGCCCTGGGGGTCTCTGTGTTTGAGCCGGGACGCGCTCTTGGTGGCAGCAGGCACTGGGGTCACGGCAGTTCCCCGAGCACAGGCGGCGGAGCTGCAGCCTGCCTTTTCCAAAGAGGCATCCACCGTGGAAAGCCTTCACTTTGGGAGCATCCTTTGGGAAGCCGTTCCCATGGTGAATGCGCTTAGCACAGAGCAGATCCCCGAAGGAGCTCGAGGCCTCCCCTGGCAGCGTGCCTGCCTCGCTCGGTGCTGCTGCGCCGCTCGCTGCCCCCCTGAGACAAAAGCCGGGCTACGAAGGGACCGAGGGACCTGCTCGGGGTCAGATGGGAGAGCTGGGGACCTGAACGAAGCTGCTGGCTCTGGCCGAGAGCATGGGAAGCGCTAGTCCCTTCCTTCAGCAGCGGCCGCCGGTTGTCTCCTCGGCGGATGATGCATGCGGGGAGCTCTGCCTTGCCCTCAGCAGCTGGTAGGTCACACAGGATTTGGGAAAAGGCTTTGGCATCCTCCCAGGCAGAGGCTGTGGGACACTCACCAGCGAATTCCAGAGATGCTGTGTCACCAAAAGCCTGGCCCTGTGCGGGGGCTGTGGTCCCCACGTCCCCCCAGAGCTCTGAGTGGCTCTGGGTAGGCAGATGGTGGCTGCGAAACCTGCGGCTCTGTTTGGGAGAATCCCGACTGCCCTGGGGGGGCAAGGAGGGGAGTTTGTCCCCCCAAGGGCCTCCATCAGGAAGGGGACAACTGAGGTTGGGGCTGGGAGAGCTCAGCTGGCCGCAGGCTCTGCCTCTTGGGGCTGGAAACCTCAATCCATTTCCAGGGGAGAGGAAGGGCAGCGCCTCCAAGCAGCGGCTGCCAACGCTGGAAGGTGCTCGGAGGTAGCAGGCCTTTGAAACACTTCAGTCAGACCCTGGGGAAAAAAAAAACAAACACAAGATAATCTTACTTTGTCCTCTTCTATACCTTTTGGGCTCTCTGCTTTGCCTTTGGGCTTCTCACTGCAGCCTTAGAGGGTTCATTTGAAGAGAAAAGCGTGCGCCCTTTCATCAGCTAGCGTTTTATTGCTTGCTTTCTCCTGGGGTTGGACCTGAGGCCTCGCGTGCAAACATCTTAAAAGGCTGTGGGGCGTTTCCCTCCGGTCCTTGCCCCCTGCGCTACCTTCTTTGATCTGGATCCTCTCGCCCTGCGCCGGGAGCAGCTCTGCGGAGGGGCAGGTAACCCCCTGCAGTCCCGGCGAAGCCGCCCTTCCCAAAAGCAATTCCAGGTGATCCGGCCCTGATCCTTGTTTTACGGCCGCTCCTGGCAGTGCCCAAACCCTCACTGTGCCCCATCACCCCCCGCGCTGCCGGGACGGGCTTTCCAGGGGAAGGTAACAGATGATATTCGTGCTATTTCTTTCCTCGCACGACACGTCAAAGCTACTGCCGCGCCGGGCGGCTTGCGCTGGTTACTCATTACAGCGGCGGGGCTGTGCCAGAAAGCCCTGCCATTTGCTCACCTCCCCCCCTTTGAATTTCCTGGGAACTTTCCCCTGCCCCGAGCTTCGCAAACATTTGCCGGTGGAAGGCGGCGTGTTTGTTTTAATCGGGGCCTGCTCTTAAAGCTGGCGGATTAATGGCTGAGAGCGGAGGGGGACCCTCCCCGCTTCTCTCCCGGCTCTCTCGCCTCCTTGTGATCAAAGCCTGGCGCTGATCCCCTGCGCTGGGAAGCCAAGGGGGGAACCCAGGGGCTCCTGCCTCATGTGGGGGGCTCGGGGTCGTTTTCTCAGGCTGCTGGGGATGTTGGAGCCGCCTCGCACCCCAAAGAGCGACCTGGGAATGGCCCCAGCTGCTCCGCCGTCCCCACTCATTCATTGGCAATCCCGTTAGTGCTGGAACAATTCCATTAGCAGCGCTGCTCGGGCACGGGGGGTTTTCTCCTCCGCTGATTGAAGCAGAGTCCCTGCAGCAGGCTGGGGGGCTCCTCGGGCCGCAGACGGAGACATTCCCCGCCTAGCTCAGGGCTGCTCAGCGCCGAAATCCCAAACAAAAGCTCTGCTGTCAGACAAAGGAGAAGGGAGCGAGCCTCTGAAGGCAGGCAGAATTCCTCCTCGGCTCGCCAGCAATTTCTTTCTAACTGTGCTTTTTTTTTAAAGGGTTGGTCACCAATTCAAAGCCGCGTCGTTTCGCAGACCAAGATGTCAACGGTTTTAAGGTCTCACGGTGAAATAGTTCCAGTGCCGCCGGTTGCAGCAGCTCTGGCTGTTCTCAAACAAATGCCTTTTAAGATAAAAAAAAAAAAAAACGGCCTGTGCTTGGTCCCAGCCCAGAGCCGTGGTTGTGGCTGTTTTAATTTGAAACGTCTCAGCTGAACCCGGTGGGGTCAGAGGGAGCTGCAAGCCTCGGAAAGGCAAGTCACGCTTCTTTCGGTGCCGCAACGCGGGCACAGCACGGGGCTTAGCTCCAGAATGTCCCCGCGTGTGCCCCGAGCTGCAGCCTGCTGAGGATGACGTGCTGGGTCCTGAAGCTCTTTGCAGAACTTCACAGAACTTCAGAAACGAACCCAAACCTTCAGAACTAAGCTCAAATATCTGCGGAGACCTCGTTTAACAGCGTTCAGTGAGAGGAAGGGGTGCAGGCAGCGCTTTGCAGGTTCAGATTAGCCCACGTGAAAACGCTTTGGGAGTTGTGATGCCTGGAGGTTTTTCTAACGTGAAGGATTCTGATGATGATTTTCACTGTTCTCTCCCCCCTCAGCTGTGATAAGCCTACCCCAAGCCCAGCTTCGCCAGGTTTTTGCACATCGTCATAAACAGGAGTCCTTGGAGCAGGTGGAGAGCTCGCTTCGGGACTGGTTGGCAGGCAGAAGGTGCTTCCCCGTACCGCAAGGCACAGTCAGGTGTGGGCTGCTGGGTTTGCAGAGTCTCTGCCGGCCCAGGACCTGACCCCAGCAGGGTTCCCAAGTGGCAAGTGTGTTTGGAGAGCCCGCTGGTGGAACAGCCTCCGTCTGTGCTGTGCTGGAGGGGAGCCAGCCCCCGCTCCACAATGCCACCCTGATGGGGCGGGAGCGGGGCTCTGCCGGCACAGAGGGGCCTTGTGCCACCCCTCGTCCCCGATGCTGCCCTGCGGTGACAGCCCGTGTGCTGCCCTGCTCCCCCAGCCCGGCCCTCCTTTGTTGACAGCCAGCCCGGCTCGAGGCCCGAGGAAAATACGGGGCTTCCTCTGGCTCCTGGAGGCAGCAGCGCCTTCACAAAGGCTCCGGGCCCCAGCAGGAAGCCCCGGTCCCTTCCCTAACGAGGTTTTCCTGCCGATAAGGGGACCGGCAGGTCGGGGGCCCTGACTGAGCCAGCGAGCTCCCCAGGGGCTGCGTGGGGCTCGGACGCATCCCCCAGCACCTGCTCCCCTCCCTGACCCTTTGGGGTGCTTGTGGGGTGCTGCCCGCTCGTGGGAAGGCTGGATGGGCACAGCACCCCCTTGTCCCTCGGCGTACATGGAAACCCAGTTCTGCCTTAGTGCTGGGAACATCTGCCTTCGTGTGTATTTCCCCCTGGGTCATTCCCTAGTTTGAGGAGCAGACCAGAGAAGGAGATGGTGGCACTGAGTCTGTGCCGTCCTGTCGTGGAGCAAAGCAGGACTTAGTCTCTTTTTTCCAGCCATGTAATTAGGGAAGGCTTATCCAGCCCAGCTGCTGAGGGGAGACGAGCACGAGGCATGGCATAGCAGGGATACACTAGAAAAGCCACTCGCTGGGGTCTCCCAGCACCCCCCCGCATCACGCTCTGCGAGGCCCTTCAGTCGCAAGCTTCTTCCCCGTCCAGGAAGCGATGCCACGTGGGGACAGAAGAGAAACCCCGCTGGGCTTTGCCTGGGAGCGTGCTCTGTCCCTGTGGTGATGCACAACCAGCTGGCTCGCGACCCAGCACGGAACCGGGGCGTTGCGGTTACGCAGGGTGAGAAATGGGAAGAGCTGGGTGGTTTCAGGGTCTGGGGAAGAAGAAAACTTTTGTTATCTCTCTGGGGAAGGCCCCTGCAAGCTGGCACCGGGTGTCCTGCAGCACCTGCTCCCTCCAGCCGGAGCTTTGGGAGCTAACGCCACGCGCTGCCCGTCGTGCCGTGCGCCCACCTTCTTCCCACCAGCGTTCCCACTCCTCCGTCGGGGTGTGCAGCTGGGAGCAGGGCATGGAGCTGGCACAGGGGCTCCCGGCCTGGCTCCTGCAGGCGTTCCCCTTGGCATGGCTGGGGGACCCGATGGGAGGACGGCAGTGCAGCGGGCAGGGATCTTCCTCTTGTTAAAACCAAGGTATTCTGGCCGCAGCGCTGCCCGGCTGTGGTTAGTTTGTATGAGAACCATTTCCTGCCGCTAGGGAAACTATGCAGCTGCACGGCAGCTCGTGGCAGGGGCAGATGGGAGCACTTACAATCCCTTTTGTGCTCCTCTCCCCGCTGAGGGGCAGTTTCTCACCTGCGTCCCCACATCGGTGCTGTTGCGGTGACCCCGTGTTTGCGCAGCGCTCGCCGGTTGTGGGCTGGGGAGAGCAAGCAAGCGCTCGGCCAGGTGGGGATGGCCTGGAGCACTTACAGTGCAGGTGGGTGAGTGCTCGCCGTGAGATTTGGGCTTATCCTTGGTGAGGGCAGCGTGGTGAGAAGGCCAGGGGCTCAGGAAAGCCGGGGCTCGATGGTGAGCCTGTGGGCAGGTGGCCTTTGGGCACCCATCGTTCGCTGGGGGGGGACGTGCCGTGTCACCACGCATCCTGCCACCTGACCCCGCTGTCCTCGCCTTCTGGCCGTCGGTTTGGTCTGGTTTGGCCAGCTGGTGCTTGGCCAACTGCTGTCTGGTCTCCGGGGGTATTGCACAAAGACAGGAGGTCCTTCCCAGGTGTTAGTCCTCAACAGCTCTGTGCCGCTGCTGCGTGGGGACGTCTAAGATGCGTGGTGTTAAAGGATGCTGGTCCATGACACGGACTGCTGGGGACAGCGGTGGAGTCCCCATCCCTGGAGGCCCTCAGTGGACGTGTGGATGCAGCACTGAGGGACGTGGTTTAGGACAGGATGAAGGTTGGCCGTGGTGATGCTGAAGGTCTTCTCCACGATTCTACAAAACGCACGGACCCACCGGAGGACCGGTGCAAAGCCCTGCCTTCGGCTCCCAGCCGTCCTCCGCACGCATCAGAGCAGGAAACAACGGCTCGGCAGCAGCCGAGCAGACACAGATCCGAGTGAATCAGCCCCGGCGTGACTCACGGGTGTCACAGGGCTGTGAAAAAGGCACACGTCACAGGAGGCCGGGTAGGAGCTGCGTGCCTCGCGAGGCACGCCGAGCATTCCTTCTGCTCCCGGCACCGCCGCAGCTGGAGCCCCGTCCCGGTTTGGACGCCGCGTTTCGAGGAGGATGTGGGCCAAAAGGAGGGAGTGCGGGGAGGGCAGCGAGCACGGTCAGCGGGCTGGAAGCCGCGAGGAATGAGAAAAGCTTGAAGGAGCTGGGGTTGTTTAGTCTAGGAAAGGGCAGGCTGAGCGGGGGGGGGGGCGGAACGCTTTCAAAGACATAAAAGGCTGCTGCAAAAAGTGAGGGAATGAGCCGTTCTGGGTAGCTACTAGCAAGATAACGAGAAAGCTTACATAAGGGAGAGGCTGATGAAGTCCTGAAAGCTCCAGCACGTGTGCGATTGGCTTCAGGAGCCCTTCCGAGCACCATCTTGGGGCGGCCAGGAGAGGAACCCAGCTCCCTTTGGCGGCCGGGCTCCTCGCAGCCCTATTCTCCTGCTGCTTGGGGATTAGTTTAGAAAACTCGTGATCGATTCTGTCTCTTTGGAAGCAGGCACGCGTCTCCAGCCGCCGCTGACCTTCCCGTTACAAGACAGCAATTCGCAGAGGCCGGGGTCGGGCCGCAGGCTCGCACTGAGTTGGGAAGAAGCCTCCCTTCAGAGGATGGGAATAAAGGTGGCGGTCACCTGCAGTGGGACAGCAAGGGGCCCTTTGCGTGCTGTTTCTCCCTTCACGTGACCGTGCTGGGCACAGTCCTTGCCCTGAAGACACGAGACAGGCCCAGGGAATCCCCCTGCCAAGGCAGAGCTCACAGACAAGTGCGCTGGCTCGGGGGCTGGCTGGGGCCGTGCCTCTTAATTGCGGAAAGTCAGAGCGTGGCTCCGTGTCCTAAATAGGCCGTTGTCCTGATTCTCATCCCTGGGATCCATTATGCCTTAGCAAATTACTTTCTCTCTTTTAAATGCCTTGGTGATTAAAGATGCCACTGCAGATACCCTTAATGAGTACAAAAAAGGGTAATAACTCCTCTTGTTGGCACTGAATGCAATTAATCAGGCCCCTTTTCCTTGCTTTTTAAACAGATGAGGCATTTAAGGCCAAGCAAGTTTTTAATTGGACTTTAATGTCTCTCATTTACTTCGTTTTGGCACGGGCCTAGGAATTCCCACCCGCAGGTCGGCTGTCGGGTTTGTTCAGGGCGATGAAAGGCTCGGCGCGGAGCGAGGAGCCAGCGGCAGACTCGAACGCGTCCCCGGGCCGCGCCAGGCGGAGCAGAGCCAGGTCCCGCAGCCCGGCGCGGGGCTGACACCGCGCACCAGCAGCACCTGGGGAGCAGCGCCCGGCGCGAGGCCGCCGCACGGGCTGCCCTTTCTCGGCAGGTTGCCTTGCCTCCAAGGGGCCACCGGTTGCAGCCTGCTTGGGGGGCTGATGGTGGAGGTCCGTATTCGTAAGCCAGGCCGCCCGGCTTCAGATATAGGGTGAGTTGTGTCTTTTAAGGGATAGTCCCAAGATCTGCAGCCACGAGGAGGCCCTGAGCGGCGTTACCAGCGGATGTGTGTGCAGGCATCGTTCCTTTATGCTAGGGATTCCCATGGGAGCCAAGATCCGTGCAGAGGCACTGCCTCTGCTCCCGTGGCCGTGAGCCACCTTCCCTCGGGTTCCCCTGGCTCGTGGCTGTCCTCTGTGGTGGTTTGGGCAAGGCAGCAGCCTGCAGCATGTCCCGGGCCGTATCTCACGCAGGGCAGCGTGCTGCCGCCCGGCCTGCCCGCTTGGCCTCGGTCCCAGCTCGGCTCTTCCCCGCTGACAGCCCGAGGAGCGGCAGAAAAGGCATCGGCCTCGGCGTGTGGGAGCTTGCCTCGGAGCCTGCGTGTCGCCCTGTGCCTCAAACACCCCGGAGAAACCCTGACATGGCTCCCAGGTGCGTGCCCTGGCTTCAGTAGGGTCTGTAGTGCCGGCACCGAGCGGCTGGAAGGCTCCCACCAGGGAGGCACCCAGGGACAACAGCCCCCGGTTCCACGTCCTCGCCTCCAGTGATCTGCGAGTGGGATCAGAGGTCGCGCTTCTCTGGCTCTGTCTCAGGACGTCTTTAAGCCCATGCTAAAACCCGAGGCCACTCAGCAGCTCCCGCACCGCGCCCTGGCTGCCATGCACGCTGCGGTGTCTCCTGTGCTTCCTTTGAGGTCCTGAGCAAGGCTGAGGTCCCCTCCAACCTCAACCATTCCTTGTTCTGTGCTCAACACCGCACTAATTATCAGCCTGAACCTTGTTGGAACCAGTCCGAGGTACCGGAGCCCGGCAGAAGTTTCTCTTCCATCCTTTGGATTCTCTTCTAACATCCCGCTCCTGGCCCCAAGCGGCACGGTGAGCTGCTCAGCACAAACACCGCCTTCCAGGCAGCAGGGAACGCCACGGGGCACGCTTCTTGCCCAATATTTTGTTTGGTTTTGCCTTCTCGTTTGTCGTATCTCCTCTCCTCCCCCTCCCTCACAACCTGCACGCTCACCTGATGGTTGGGCGGTTGTGCAAGGCTCGCGTGCAGCCCCGGGGAGCCAGAGCAGGAACCGAACCTCTCCGTTTGTCTCTCATGCACGGGACCAGGGGTGCCCTGCAGCATTTTTCTCCCCGCTGCGACCTGCAGATAAGGACCCTCGGAGCCGTCGCGTCCTGCAAAGTAAGGGAGGGTTGAGGAGTGAGCGAGGATGAAGATCTCACTGCGCAATCACGGTGTGGACATCTTGATGAGGTGGATAAAGGTGAGCAGAAGATCATCCTGCCTGCCAAGACCCTGCTGGCATGTTGCCCTAGGACTGGAAAAACATCAGGGCTGGGCCCTAGGACGCTTCTGCTCCTCTGTCCCGCAGATTCGGAGCTTGCCCCGATGCCCCTAATTCAGGGACTCGTCCCCTAAATATACCTATGTCGGGAAGCTGCAACCCCAGGTGACCACGGCCAGCCATTCTCCTGCTGTGAATCTCCTGGCTGAGCCTTACGCAGATGTCACTTTCTTTGATTTCATTCCATACAAACCCTGGAATTACTTTTCTTTGGAGGCTCACGAAGCACAGAAGCACAAACCACGCTAATGACCTGACCAGGACAGCTCTGGATACGATCCCGAGGCCGGCCGGGCTGGGGAGCGCTGACGGCGAGCAGGCTGCTGCTCACCTGGCCGCCCTCCTGGGGCCCCCTCCCCGCATTCCCCCGGCTCCCTGGAACGAGAATCATTTCCTCCCCGGCTTTTTGCAGAGACAAGGGCCTCGCAGACGTGGAGTTATCTCTGGAATGTGTGCAAACAAGGAGTTCCGCGGGATGTTGTTTGCCCCCCTCTGCCGGGCTGGTTTGGGAAGGGGTTAAGGCGAGTTTGTTTTGCTGGTTCCTAGCTTTGAGAATTGTCTTCCCCAGGCAGCGACCCGCTGACCCCGGTCCCTCTGTGTGCCTTTCCCAGCAGAGGGCTGAGATTCGAGGCCCCCGGCACGCGGGGGTGGGATGTGGGGCCTCTAAGGAGGAGGTGAAAGGCAAAGGTGGTCCTGGGTGGGCTCTGAGGTCCTTCCAACCCGAGCCGTTCTGTGAATGAGCAGGGGGACAAACCCCTGGAAGTGATACAGGGGCTGGAACAAAATGCATCGCCGGGAGGGGCATAAGGAGCCCCCCGTCTGTTTGCCTAAAGGGCAGCTGAAGAAAATGCAGGTGTAGGCTCACTGCGGGCTGTGAGATGGTGCCGATGGGCACCGAGGGACTGCGGGGGTTAGAATAAGCGCAGCGACCAGAAGCCAAAGCTGGATGAAACCGAGCTCGGGACGTGCTGAGGAAACGGTTAATTCCTCGACGTGCTGTCAGCGCCGGTGACGCACCGAGGCTGGATCCTGGATCCCAGCCAGCAAACGGCGCCTCGACCCGAGGACAAAGAGCTGGGCTCAGCACCGGGGTGCTCGGTGCGACGGCTTGGCCTGGCGTGCGCGAGGGGTCAAACGGGATGATTTCATGATCTGCCTGGGCCTGAAAGCTCTCTGTTCTCTTCGGGGGATGAATGAAAAAGCCCTTTCACCAAAAAGCCGGCACTCGAGGCGTGCGTGCAATGAGCTCGGCCGCTTCCAGGGGAGCGGGCGGGACCCGCAGGAAGCGTGACCTGGCCTCCTGGAGCTGGTGGCCATCTGCTCGGTGGCCGTGGCTCGCCACACTGAGGCCACCTCTCCCCCGTGACGTTCCTCGGCTCCGCCGTTAATTGTTGTGTGTCCCCGTGCTTAAGTTAACGTTCGCCTCCTTGTCTCCCTCAGGGTGAAGAGGCCGAGCGGTATGAGCAGCCTCCTGGGGAAGATCGGCTCCAAAAAGCAGAAGATGAGCACGCTGGAGAAGTCTAAGCTGGACTGGGAGAACTTCAAGGAGGAGGAAGGCATCGTGGAGGAGCTGGCGATCCATAACCGAGGGAAGGACGGGTAAGAGGGGTTTCATCCCAGCCCAACATTTCCCTGTGGACGCAGGAACCCCATCGCATGCTGCAGAGTCCAGGAAACCCAACGGGGTTTCTTAGGGATTCATTTTAGGGATGCCTCAAGCTGCTTTAGGCACTGCAGGAGGTCAGGTGAAGCCTGCAGCAGGTACGGGCAGACACCTATCGCTTTGCTCACAGCCTCGTGACTTGAAGCCCAGCTGACGCAGAGCCTGGCTGTGCTTTATCTCCTGCTAGTCAGACCAATGCGGCGTGAACCAGTCCAGTGCAGCGCTCCCAGGAGGAAACACAATTGCCTTTGCCTTGTTGGTTTTTTTTTTGGTTTGTTTTTTTAAAAAAAGCCTCACGTTGGGAGGTTCTGTCCTTCAAATGACGTGCTGCGGCTGCGCGCCGTCCTGCGTAAAGACCCGTGCCAGCCCGGAGCAGCTGGCAAGGGGCGGTAAAGACGAGGGCTGCGCTGGGCGCCGATCGTGTGCACCAAGCACCGTTCACCCCAGTGAAGCTAATGGGAGTATCGTAAAAGTAAATGGCGATGCTGTAAATAAAGCAGAAAGCTAATGACGTGCGCTGCAGGGAAAGATAAGGTGATCACAAGTGGCGCGTACGCCCCAAGCGCTTTGCTAAGCTCTGGGAAAATGCAACCGCCTTAGCGGACAGCTCATAACATGTATTTGTGTTACGAGCTCTTCTTTCACTCTGCAGGGAAATCTCAGAGCTTCTGCATTCCACCAGCCTTGATTTTGTGTCTCAGAGCGGTGGTTTATTGCTGGTGCTTTCCTCAGTTTGCTCCCGCCCCCTTCCACAGCGCCCCTTCTCCTTTGGATCCGCTCTGCCCACGCTGCCAAGCGTGGTCCTGGCTCCAGCCCTTGGCTGCTCAGGGCTGGACCGGTCGGGGCAGAGCCACCACGAAGAGCCCGACCGTCTCCTGCCCCTTGCAGGAACGCTCTGCTTCTCCCCCAGCGCGACTTTCACAACCTGGAGCCGGCTCTCCCAACAGGCCTGGGGGCCTGCGTGTGAACGTTTTGTGCCGTTTCTCTTCCCCCCATGCAAACTGGACAGCTTGCTGCACTCCTGCTAGGAGGTGCCAGCGGGGCAGGTCATGCAGGGAGGGCACCTGCTGCTTCCAGGCCCTTCTCCAGCAGCCTGCTGTCCCTCCCGGAGCGGCCTCTGCTCCTTTAAGGTAGGCTGGGACGCCTCTGCTCGCCCTTCAGCGGGACAATCATTTACACATCTATCAAAACCGCAAGGAGTGGTTAGTAACCTTTCAACCCTGCCCTCGTCTCTGCCTTCCCACCCCTCCTATCGTCGGTCCCCAATCTCTTCTTCCCCTGCAGCAGGATCCAGGCTCGCGTCACATCCCAGGGACCTGCCCTGATTTTCCAAGGAAGGACCGAAGCCGGGAGGGGAGGCAGCTGCCCCGCGCTGTCGATCTGTCACTCCGATGTCTTTCCTAGCTGGAACTGCAAAGCAGCCTCCAAACTGGGCCACCTTTGTAGGGCAGCCCCGGCGGGGGAGCAGCTGGTGGGCACAGGCAGGACCCGACTGATGGATGGAGCCTGGCAGGGGACAGAAAGCACCCCCAAAATCCTCCCAGTGCCATCACAGCCGCCCTCGTTAGTGGAGGCAGCCCCTTCTCCCCAGAACGTTACCTCCCGTGCCTGCTGTGCGCCACGGCTGCCCCCTTTCCCCTTTCCCTGCCTGCTGAGGGGTTACTTGGCTCTGTCCCCTGCCGTGCATTTCTCTGGCCATGGGATAAAGCTGCTGTTCCTGCTCCAGGTGCTCCTGCTCTGCCATCCTTGTCGATGCCCCGGAGCCATGCGGGGCTGTCCACGAGGCTGCCTCCTCGCTGCGCCTGGGAGAAGCCAAGGGCCAGGGGGGCTTTGCCCTCACTTGCCACGCTTGTGGTCAGTGCTGAGCTGAGGAGGGGGAGGAAAACTGCCCCCCCAGGCACCGTGACATTGTAATATACAGCGGGACCCCCCCGATTTCCTTCCCCTGGCCTCTCCTGTCCCCAGGCACAGGTCACCTCCGTGCTCGCGGGGACAACGGGAAGCGACACTCCCCTGCCTGCCTTTCCTGAGCCAGCGCAGGGCGGAGGTCTCGGCGCGCGGTCCCCTCGCCCTGCCGGGGGCAGGTGGCCATGAAGAGCCCCCCGAGGCCAGCACGCCGTCCCCGTGACACCGAGCCGGGCACCGCGGGCCGGCGGCGCTGAGCTGACCCACTTCTGTCAGCACGGAGCGGGCAGAGATGCCACCGGGGACCGAAGCGGGGACAATCAGTCACTGAAGTGCACTTGGATTAATTAATCGCGGGCTGTGGTGCTGCTGAGCTTCCCTCCGGCTCTCGGTTCAGGCAGGGGCTTGGTGCCACCAGCGCCAGCACTGTGGTGGCCGGCAGGGAGAAGCCAGACGCAGCAGCTCGTGCTGTCCCCGGTGCCAGGCGTAATGACCTTGTCGTGACAGCCCGGCGCTGGCCGCTGTGGAACAAATGCAAAACAATTGTGATGGTTCAATTACAGCTCCTGTTCTGAATTGCAATTTCGCTCCCTCTGTAGGTTAATTAGCAGCACAGCCCCGGGCTATCTGTGGCAAGGGTTTGCAGCAAAGTGCATTAAAATTCGGCTGCGCAGCATTAGGGAGCGGCAAGGTGCTTCGCGGGGGCGCAGGCGCGCTCGCTTCCCCCCCCGCAGCATTCAGGTGCCCGGCGGCGGGGGCGAGGCGAGGTAGGGGCTGCTCTCAGCTGCAGCAGGCTTGCTGGGCGCTGCTCCTCGTGGCCCTAATGCTTCCCGAGCCCCTTAGCTGCTTGCACTTCACTGGGTACCATCGGTGGGTTTGGGGGATGCTTTACGGGATCCCCTGGAGGCCAAGGGCAGCATCAGAGCTCTCTCTCCTGCTGAGGAGCTGCCCCAGACCTTCAGGTTGGCTGTGAAGGCCATTTCTCCATCACAAAAAGAGCCCAGGAGCATGGGGTACCCCTGGGCTTCACCCCAGGACCCTTTGTCCCATCCCGCTGTGAGTCCCGAGGTGCCGGTGGGGGCACCTCTGCAGCCACGGAGCCGTTTCAGCATCGTTTTCTGCCCGTCCCCTCGGGTCCCCATGGTCCCAGGCCGCGAGCGCTGCTTACAGCATCTCTGCCTCTCTGTTCCCCGCAGGTACATCGAGAGGAAAGCGTTCCTGGAGCGCGTGGACCACAGGCAGTTCGAAATCGAGCGCGACATCAGGCTGAGCAGGATGAAGCCCTGAGGGGCCAGGCACGGCTCTGGGGTCCCGCTGGCTTCCGTGCCCCAGCTGGGGGGCTGCCAGCCCCCGCCTGACCACGGGGCACGGGAACCGTTCTCTACCCCAGCCTGTACGTCTCGGCAGGTTTTTCTTTTTACTGTAACGTTTGGGGAGGGTCTTTGTCAGTGGGCAGGGGGTGCTTCACGGGTTCAGTCACCCAGCTGGTGACAGAAGCGACCCCGTGGCACCGATCCTTTGCCACCCCTGGGATGCTGCTGGAGCCAGGGGCACGCGGAGAAGCCAGGTTAGGGCTTGGTTAACGTTTGTGGTGCTGGGAGAGGAGCTGCAGGAAAGGCTTCGCGGCTGCTGTGTGTGTGCAAGCCCTGGGATTCGGGGCTGCGGCCCTTCTCCCCCCTCTGCCAGCCCCGCAGCCTTCCCTGCCCCTCCGCGCTCTCGCCCAGACAAAGCCAAACTGTCTGTACTTGTTTGTGGGGTCTGATGGTGCTGGGGCTTTTTAAGCAAGCCGATGAAGAAATCCTCCCTTGTTCGCTCCGTCGAGGAGAGGGGAGCAGCTGCAGCAGGCAGGACGGGCCAGGATCTGTTCACGTGAATAAAGTATTCCATCCCGACGCTCTCGTGTGCTCACAGCCTGGCTCGGTTTCCAGAAGGCAAAGAAAGCGAGGGTCAGTTATGGGCGTGTGACCACGGCCCTGCTCCGTGCCTGCCTCTGTAGCGGCCTCGTGGTCCCAGCCGTGGCTCTGCACAGGAGGCTTGGGCCTGAACTGGGTCTGGGATCAAATCCAGAACTGGGGCCAGCACAGCCGGGCCATAGCAGTGCTGCAGGAGCAAGGAAACCCTCCGAAGGCAGGGATATTCCTGGGGAAAGCTGCCTGGGAGGGCAGAGCGAGGCGCTTGGGTGTGGGGCGAGGCGGCGGGGAGCCGGAGGCCAGCAAGTGCCGTCACCTCGGCCATCCCTCCTGCGTCCCGCAGCTCCCCGGGCCGGGGCCGTGCTCGTCCTCGCAGCCTGCCGGCCTTTCCCCGGGGGCTGCTGCTCGGCGGGGGCAGCCCCGGCCGCCTCCCGTGCTGTCGCTGCGCCAGGCGGAGAGCGGCACCAGCCCCGGCCTTGCTGCTGGCGCGCTTGGCCCCGTGCCGCAGCTCCGAGCCTGGGCTCAGCTCGGGGCTCACGTGTCGGCTGCTGAGTCAGCCCTCGCGCCGGGGACGCGGAGCGGGATGGACGGGAACAAAACACCACGTGCTGGGGGGAGCCGCAGCCCTTGGCGCCGTGTTACAAGCAGGATAAGCTGTTACCGAGCTGCTTCAACGAGCCTGAAAGTTGACAAAAACAAAACCAAGGGGGCCGATGAAACGCTCGCGTCTCCCGGCGCTCCCAAGCCGGTCGCAGTAACCGGAGGGAGCTTTGCGAGGGGACGGTGAGACTGGCGTGCCTGGGACATGCTCGGGGTGCCCCAAATCCCCGCGGGGATCCCCCCGATGGTGCTGCAGGACAATTTGTGTCCCAGGAATGGCAGCCACGATGGCCGTGAGCATTTGGGGGCCCGGAGCAGCCTCCCTGCAGCACAGCCAGCCGGGCAGGAGCCGGCCCTTGCGCCAGCGAGCTTTATGGCCACGGGTTATTGCATGGGAATGGAGCAGGGGGACTTTGGAGCCCCTAAAGAAGACCAGAGGCACCTAACACAGCCCGGTCCCATGGCAGGCAGGCGTGTGAACTCCCAGATTGAGCAGGAATCCTTCCCATCCCACCGCCTGCCCCCAGACAGCTCCCTGCAGGCTCCCCGGCACCGACCCGGGCTGACACCAGTCCCCCCTGTTGGCACGCTGGTACTTCGGGAACCCCGGGGCCCCCCAGTTCCTGCCAGCCCCATAAGGCTCCGTTTTCTCTGCTCGCTTCCCTTCGGCTGAGCGAACGTGGACGTTTTTGAGATCTTGGAAGCAACCTGACCTGCTGGAAGCGAGCGGGCTGACGGCTCCCCGCTGCGCCGGGCTGGGTCTCCGCACGCCGCTGCCTCCGTGGCCCGTCCCCGAGCCGTCCCCGCGCTGTCCCTGCCCCTTTGCTCCCCGGGGACAGCTCGCAGGGGCTGGGACCGCCGGGGCAGGAGGGGGCAGCTCCAGCCCCGGGCTCATTTCTGGCTTCCTCTGCCAGCGCTCCCGAGCGTCCTGCGTTTTTCCTCGCTTGGATCATGTATTCCTCGCCTCTCTTTCCTGAAGACGAAGAGTGATTTACAGGGCTCCAGCAAACACAGCTTGGCTGCTTAGGAAGAGAAGAAAAAAAAAAAAAAAAAAAAAAAAAAAGCCAACACAAAACCACTCCGCTTGCTATTTCCATCGCCCGCCTTCCCACAAAAGGGCTGGCCCTGGTGCACGGCCCCGAGCGGAGCCCTGGAGCCCCCCCAGCCCACGCTCCTGCTGAATTTCCGCGCGGCCGCCGCGGCCTCCGTGGGCCGGGCCCTGCGTTTCGGCACGGAGGGCGACCGGCGCTGCCCGGCCCCCGGCCCCGGCCGCCTGAACGGGCCCCTTGTGCTCTGGGCCCCGAACAAGGCAGCGATTGTGTGCGCCTGCCCTAGCGCTCTGCTACGGGGTCCCGCGCGGGGTCCATCCCGGCTCCGCATCGCCACCGCGGGCTGCAGAGAAATAGGAAAATGGCTTTTCTCCCCCCCTGGGAAAAGCCGCCAGCTCTGTCGTTTGGGTCCCCAACGTCATCACGGGGTCTCAGCCCTGTTGGGAAGGAGCAGGGCTGGTTTTAACCGCATGAAACGCGCTCTGCCTCTCATCCCCGCGGCTGAAAACCTGCCCAGTGCCACGGAAAGGCCCAGGGATAAACCCTTGTTGTGATCCTGTTGGGTCCCGTGATATTACAAGCCAAGAGAAATGCCCTCATTATTTCCAGAATATTGAAGTCTAATAAATCCCCTACTGCCTTATAGGATTTATTTATCCGTTCATTGCTAGGAGACTCAGTCCCGTGTAATCCTATTGCTGCTCCAGGAGGCGGGAGGCAGCTTTCCGAAGGGCAGAGCCGCGTGTAAGCAACCAAACGCCTCTGGTCCCGCTGGGGACGGCTCCATGAGCCCCGCGAGCGTCCCAGTGCCACCCCTTCCTCAATGTCCTGGTCCCCTGGGCCCATGCCCCGGCTTGGGTAAAGGCTGGGCTCACCAAAACATCTCCTTGGCCTGGCCCTGCTCCTCTTGGCCCCATGCGGGTGACACCAAAATTTGGGGTCTCCCAACACCTTCCCGAGCCAGGACCCAGAGGGAAAAGCCACAGCAGGAAACTCCTGGGAGTACCGTGGCAGCTTGCTCCGCGTGGAGCCGGCCGTGCCTGCCCCCCCGGATGCGGGGGACTCCCAAAAATGACGACGGCCACACGAAAATGGCTGGAAATTTCGCCGCTGAGCTTTTGCCATAGCAACTGTCGCTGGGGCAACGCAGCATCCCCCTCCCGAAACGCCCGGCCCCGTGTTCAGATGCCGGCCGGGGTGGGCTGCACCAAAGCTGGGTGCCCCCGGTTGCTCCGTTTGGGGCCGACGTCCCCCAGCCACAGGACATGAATTTGGGGTGCTGAGCGGGGCTGGGGATGTTAAATACCCCCCCAGGCCAGGCACGGTGCTGGTGCAGCTCTGCCCCTTGCCAAAACCCACCGCCAGCAGCGTGGGATGAGCTGCATCAGCTCCGCGCAACCCCAGGGCCCCCAGAACGCTGCATTTTTTAATCTTCCTTTTAGCATTTAATTTTCTTTCAGGTGGGAGAAGCAGAAGGGAACCTGCCCGTGCCTGTGGCCCCCCGGGTGCTTCCCCGGCGGAGGCAAGGGGCTTGCAGGAGCCTTTGCCAGCTCGGGGCGCTCCCCAGATGCGAGCAGCGATTTTGGCTCCGAAGCAACAAAAATGGCCGGGATCAAACACCGGCACGGGCCGCTTTGATCTGAGCATTGCCACAGGGAGGGGAAATTAAAAATTCCTGCTTGCTTTTAAGCGCCCGTGCTGCGCCGTGAGCATCCTGCTCCGGGCACTGGCTGGGACGGGGCCACCGCGGGCAGGGCAGGGTGTCCCCGAGGGTGACACCGAGCATCCCACAAGGACAGGGCGCTCGGTGCCTTCCACAGCCAGGCTCAGCTTCGGGTTTGCCAGGCGCCGCGAGCTGCCGGCCCCGCCGGGAGGAAGCCACCGACCTCCGGCTGTGGTCTGCGGGCTCGACCGCAGCCCCCGCCAGCACCGGGGTTATCGCGGGGAAGCTTCCAGCAGGGATGGCCTCGGCGGGCAGCGTCTCGTGCGGGGCGGGAGAAGCCACGCGTGGAGGCGAGGCGGCATCGCCAACAGCGGCCAACGCTCGACGCGCCTCGAGCTGGCCCCTCACAGCCCGACCCCAAAACCCAAACCCAGCGGGGAGCCCCAAACCCAGCGGGGAGCCCCAAAACCCAACGGGGGAGCCCCAAAACCCAACGGGGATCCCGACCCGCGACCCCCGTTCGCTGCCGTTCCCCCGGCGGCCTCCCCTCGCGCTCCCGCCCGCCGCGGCCGCCTGAGCGCCGCCTTCCGCCGGTGCGGGCGCAGCCCATGGGCGGAGCGGGGCCGCCGGGCCCGGGCTGGCACGGCGCTGGAATGATCCCTCCGGCGGGGCCGCCGCCGCCGCCACCACCGCCGCAGCGCCGCCCGAGCCACCGCCACAGACAGGCCCCGGCCTCGGCCTCGGCCTCGGCTTCGGCCCCGGCCCCGGCCCCGGCCCCGGCCCGCC
>CM021741.1:8452492-8580858 GCA_011075105.1 Heteronetta atricapilla
AAAAAAAAAAAAAAAAAAAAAAAAAAGAAGAAATCTATATTAGGATCCAGCCATGAGTAAACAGCGCCGCGATGTTCCCCGTAGCGCTGTGCCATGGCACAGGAAATCACGTCACCGCCTCCGGCTGCGACGGGGCGAGGTGAGCTCAGCTCTTCGGTCTGGGAGCCCTGGGTGGGGGAAGATGCTCCTGAGCTCTGAGCGTGGTGCGGGAGAGGGAGGAGGCGCAAGGCTGGGTCTGAGATTTACCCCTGTTAGCCAGCCCCTTCCCTCTCTGTGTACGGAATGCCTACCGCCATCGAATTGCCTGTGTTGCCCTGTGTGCTGTTGGCTCGGGAGCTTGTGGAGAGCTTTTGGTTGTCACGGCCATGACTGCACTTCACAAACCACGTGCTAATGGTTGCCCAGTATGAGCAGCACCTGCGGAGCGAGTGGTTGGTCGGGGAGCACCTGGCTCTGTCCCTGGTCACGGAGGTGAAAAAGGTGATGGAAACCAGACTGGGGCTGTGTGCGTGCACTTACATGCTGCCCTCCTTGTCTGTGTTTATGGGGATGCTGCAGACTCCTGTGCCAGCCCCCAGAGGTACCATCCTTCCTTTTCTGGCTCTCGGAGAGCTGGAATTGGGTGGCTTGATAATGTCTTACCCTGCAGCTAACGCAGAGCTAGAGGAGAAGACAACCTTGTCCTCCTAGCCCCGTGTAAGCTCCCAAAGGGGTGAGGAGAGCTGAAAGCTGCTCTCCTGGCGCTGCTCCCCGAGGTGTGGGAGCAGGACACCCAGCCAGTTTGGCAGCGGTGTGTGAGCAGGTTCTCTGCTCCATGCCCACCTGGGACTGCCCTGGTAGTGCTCCAAGGGAAGCACGTGTCTGTTTCTGAAGGTCGGGTTGCTCCTGGCCTCCCGAAGGGAATCCTGCACGTCGTGCTGCAGGTGAAGGACCAGCAAGGATGTCTCCATCTGGTCGTGAGAGGTGTGATGGAGCTCTTCCGCCTCCTTTGACTTTGCGGCAGGGGCTGCGGCTCCAGCAGAGACAGCTCAGCACCTCTGCTAGCAGGAGGTTTGTCAGCCAGCTGCGTGCTGTGTGTGCACCGGGGGGCCATCGCTGTCCATGCTGCCCTCCTCACAACAGGGACAGCCCTTAGGGAGGCTGCCAGCACCTGCAGGGGGACGTTGCAAAGGCATAGCCGCATCTTTGGGCTGAGAGATGCATTTGGGGGAATATATGAAGGGCAAAACTGCTTTGCAAACATAACCTTGTGCAGACAAATCTGTGCTCGCAGGCTCTGCTAGGGAAGCATGCCAGGTTCCTTGCCCTTGTGCTGTGAATTTGACAGGGAAAGAAAGACTCTTCTGCACACATGGAGATCATGAATTCCTTTTTGGATGTCGGGGATGGCAACTGGGCAGCTGCAATACCCTCTGCACCTGCAGGGATGCTCTGATCTCACCTGACGTGGGCTGGAGGTCGTCATGGCTGTGCTGGGGATCTGTCACGGGGAGAAGGCTGTCACAGGCTGTGGGGAAGGCTCCGCACGCGAGGAGCGTGTAAAAGATAAGCGCAGACAGCGATGCAGCTGCTGTGCCCTGACCCGCTGTCAGTGTTGCGTCCCGGCTCTTTTTGCCGAAGGAAAACAAGCTGCGCTCCTGCAGGGACCATCGTCCATCCTTGCTGCTCATAGGAGGTGCGGCAGCACATCACAGGGCTGGTGGCATTGAGCTGTCAGCTCAGGACTGCTCCAACCTGCTGTTTGGAGACATGCCACGAGGCCATCGTGTCCAGGGGGCTTTAGGGCCAACTGTTTGCTGTCCTCCCCGAGAGAGGAGTATCTGCAGCTGTTCCTGGCTGGAGCAGCACACACCGGCACCAGCGGAGGTGCCCGGCAGCGGTTGCTCCTGCCCAGCCTATGGAGCCCGTCCCTGCAGGGGACATCTTCCCTCCTGCTGTCTGTCCTCACATCCTGCCTGAGCCGCCCTTCCTCTCGGCATGGGCTGCTTTGTGTGACCGTCATCGGGAGGGTGCTGGCACCACGGCCTCCTGCTTGGAGGCCGGTCCCCGCCGAGGCCACGCGGTCCCAAGTTGTGCAGCCAGGCCCTGGCCCCATCCCCAGGGCTTCTCCCCGGTGTCATCTCCTGCTGCACGCCTGCAGGCCCCGGGGTGCCCGGCGGCACCTGCCTCTCCCTCCCTCCCTCTCCACCTCGGTGGTTCTGCCCTTTCCCGTTGTCACTTCTGGAGGCTGTTGCCTGCCTGCGCGGTGACCTTCCCCGCTCCCGGGCAGTATTTTGGCCCCTGGCCATCTTAAACAATTAATGGAGGGGTGGAGAAACTTGCCATGTTAAATTACTTCCTCCTTTGGGAGGGGGCGAGGTCTCCACATCTCGCCTGATACCAATGCAGTTTGTTGCCGCTGCCTGAAGCGGTCACTGCCTCTCTTGTTTTCCTTCCAGAAGTTACAAAAACAGTACCTCTCGGTGCTCTTTGCTATTTCTCAGCGCTTTTGCCTAACCTGTAGCACTTCCCTTCGATCTCGCAGAGCGGAAAAACCTCCCTGAACTTGGAGAAAAGCAAAGCCAAGAGGAGGGGGGGCATTTTTGCTGGAAGAAACCTCCCCACGACGCTGGAGATCTTCTTGGGATGTCTGCGGTGGGCTTGTTCTCCTCCAGCAGCTTCTCAGACCTGCCGGGGCGAAAGCATCTCCCTGGCACGGAGCATCCTCGCTGAGCAGCTCCGGGCGCGGTGAAGGGAGCGGCGATGCCGTAAGGAGCAGCCCGCGAGCGTCCGCTGTCTCTGCCTGTGTCCCTGAGGTCCCCGCGGGGCTGGGGAGCGCGGCACCCTGCGTTATGTCCCTCCGCCGCCGAGCGCTGGGGTTGGCTGTCAGAGAAACCTTCGAGGTCCCCTGCTCGGTAGTGTCATGAGTTAGATTAGTTGGAGCTGTGCTGGGGGCGGCGAGGGCTTGGATTACAGTCCGGGACTCAAAGTGCTTCGGTAGTTCACGTCGGAGGGGAGAGGAGACGCCCCGTCGCACACATGGAGGAAAAAGAGAAAAAACGCCGCTTTTGGAAGTGAGGGGGGGATAAAGGAGGCCGGGAAGATGGTAAGGAAATCGCCGCGGAGGGCTCTCGAGCGGGGCGGTGTGGGATGGAGCTGGATGGGGCAGCCGGCGCCGGGAGGTGGGAAACAGCTGCTCTCGTGCTTCCCGTTACTCGGATGGCACGCCGCACCCTTGGGTGCTGGCCCTGAGGATGGCTGCGGGGCCGCAGGGCTCCTGTTGGGTGCTTCTCGGGGCTGCAGCCCCGCAGCGAGGCGCTGAGATGTCGCAGAGCAGGAGGCACAGACAGGCTCTCCTCCTGCCCCGGCCCCTGCCAGCCCTGCCTGGGGGCTTGAAATGGGCGTCCTGCACGGGCGCTGTCCCCACGCAGCGCCTGGGGAAGGGCAGAGCTTCTTTTCTGCTGCCCAAGGTTGGTGCTGGGGGGCTGGAGAAAGCCCTGAGAGCAGCAGAGGACCCCATCTCCCCAGGGAGGGCTGCAGGGCAGTGCTGAGCCTGGCTGTGCCGCGCACACAGAGGTGCCCAGGTGAGATCCCGCTACGGGCCAGGCCGGCTCCTGATGCTTTGTTCCTGGGGCAGGCTGAGACCTGGGGCCCGGCAGCCCCGAATCTCCTGGATGTGTCCCGCTGTGCGCGGGGTGCTCGCCCCACGCTCTGCCTCCCTGCGAGAGACGCACGGGAACAAAGTCCGTGACGGGGGCGAGCAGCTCCCATCGCTGCTTGGCAGCACTCTCCTCTCTCTCAAACGTCCGGCTTGTGGGCTCGGGGAAGCTCGGCTTTCTGTGAGATGAGGTGCCCAGCTCCTGGCTCCTGCAGCCTGAGCTCAGCTCGTGGGCCTGCCTCTTCCCTTGGCCGCCCTGCCTCTCCTCTGCACCCTCGTGTGCCTGCGTTGGAGCTGCGGCCTGCTGTCCTCTCCTGGCCTGCTGCAGGCATCTCACCTGGACTCCTCACCCCAGTCAGGACAGCTCTTCCTCTCAGCTGCACTTCTGCAAGCTGGAGGTGCCTCTGATCCTCGAGATCATCCCCAGTCCTGCCCCTTGTTGCAGCGTGAGCTGCCTGAAGCAGGGGCCTTTGTGCGGAGCGGTGCCACGGCCAGGCCGGGTGACGAGGTGGGCCCTCAGGGACCGGGTGTCGCGGCTGCGAGGGGATCGGGGAGGGCTCCGAGGGGACCCTGTGCCCTTCAGGTGCTGCCTTCAGGCCTGGCAGCTGCGAGGAGCAGGCACGAGAGGCCAGGCTGCCTGTGGGGAGAGAACACACCCGGCTGCGGGTGCTGGCCTCGCCGCAGACACCGGGTCCGTGGCAGGCGGCCGTTCTCAAGGCCCCAGCGGACCAGAGGCGAGGTCTGCGAGCGGCTGAGATGCGGCTGCAGCTCCGAGCTGCTTGGCTCGCGTTTCCTGGTGAATCAACCAAACCCTGCAGGCAAAAGGTTTGGATCGAAGCGAGCGTGGCTCGGTCTGTTGGCCTGCGCGAGGTTTCCCCGTGGCTGTGGGCAGCCTGCGGGGCTCTCAGAGGCTTGGCCCCTGCTGGAGGGCTGGCAAGGTGCAGCTGCAGGCTGCCCGGCTCTCTGTGAGGCAGGTGATTCCTCGCTGCCGTGCTTCAGTGCTAGGGATGCTCTGCTCCGTGTGCATGGTACGTAGGGCTGCTGCAGCTGGGGGATGCCCAAAGCACCAAATGTGCAGGATACCTTAGGCCAAGGCTGTCCACTTCCACCAGAACTGGCTTGTGCAGCTGTGAGACCCCGTGGCGCAGGGAAGGCTGGAGCCTGGCTGGGCTCTGCCCTGCTCAAATTGTGGCTTTCATGGCTGGGGATCCACCCGGGACCCCCAGTCAGGATTTCCCCTCCACGGGAGAGGGAGCAGGCTTCCCCCTGCCCGGTGCCCGCTGCTGGATGGGGCACGGGAGGTGGTCAGGACGCACGTTTGGACAGCCGTGTCCCAGCCTGGCTTCTCCTGAGGAACAGTTTATATCCAAGCACGAGCAAAACAGCGCTGTTGGGTGGGTTGGCTGGAGGCAAAGCAAGCGAGAGCCCTGCTCCCCTGCTGCACCGCAGTGACGTCCCCAGGCTGAGGGACAGCTTCCTCTCTGGAAGCTGCTCTTCCACCCTTCACAGGACGATTGCTGCTGCTCTTCGGTGGCAGCAGGGGCACTGTGGACCCAGCACGTGAGTTCAGTGAGGCTCCCGCAGCTGTGCCCCGGGAACTTTTCTGGTCTTCTCCCTGGTGGCACTTCCCAAGCCTCCGTGTGTAGGGCAAGGCCTGGGTGTTTCACAGCCCGTGCAAATGCTGGTGTCGTCCTGCAGACAAGTTCAGGTGGCACTGCTGTGCAGGCAGGATGGGTTTCAGCAGCAGAGCCTTCCTTTTATCATCCAGTTAAGTCTTTCCCTTGGGGTGGGAAGGAAATGAGTCTGGGAATCACAAAGAACTTTAAGCATTGGGGATCTTCTTTCTTTATTTCTGTGCCAAAGCAATGAGCAAGATTTTGGAGCACAAAGCCCGGAGACGTAATCCTGAGCACATGGAAGTGGTTTGAAAGCATCTTCTCTGGGGTGACAGCCTGTGCCTGATGCCCACCTTCTTTCCAACCCCCCTGGGAAGGTGAACGTGCTGTTCCTTGTACCAATGGAAGCAAGGGCTGAATGCAGGAGACAGGCCAGCTGCAGGCACATCTGCAGCTATCTTGTAACTGGTGGGGATGCAACACAGCTAGCCTTTATGGTGAGATGCTGCAGGTTTCCAGGGAGGAATGTGCACTGAGCACCAGCACTTCCTGGAAATCAGCACCCTGCAACAACCTGCCTCTGGCTGTGGCGGGGTCTGTCTGGAGGTCTGTCTGGCTCAAGGTGGGGCATCACGGTGGGGAAGCCCTCTTGGCTTCTCCCTGAGCTGTCCCCTGTGGTCTGCAGTACGCCACGAAGGCAGGAGTGCTTGGTAGCTGCAGGCTGTGCGTGCTGGAGGTGCTGGCTTTCCAGATAGCCCCGTGGGAGATGTGCGCTCAGGAGCCACGTGCGCGTGAATAGCGCTGCCTTTGTCGCGGCTATCTTGCGCTGTAAATCTTCTCTGTGACTGTATAAAGAAAAGGCCATTGCTGAAAATGGCCCAGTCCTGCGATTGAAGAGGAATGGCAATGGAACAGTGGCTGCTTCAGCAGCAGAGAGGGAGAAGAGGAAGAAGTCCTTGAGGTGAAGCTGGTGCCTATTGAGAGTCCTCTCCTGCCTGGCAGCGGAGAGGAGCCACCAGAGTGTGAAATGGGACGATGGGGGCGACAGGCAGAGGGGGACCTGGAACCTGTGGTGGGCCCTTTCTGTAGAGTTCCCTGCAGCCTGGGCCTTCGGGTTTGGAGGAATAAAGTCATCCTGCTCGTCCTCTATGGAGACAACCTCGGAAACACACCCAGCCGCGCTTGTGAAGCACCCACCCGAGGGTGCCGTCAGCGCCAAGGGCGCCCCGCTCCTGGGCATGCAGTGTGAGCATGATGCAGGGAAGGGCCTTGTGAGCATCTTGCTGCTGGTTGCTTTGGGAGATTGCCAGCCAGCTCCTAGACACTAGAGCACAGAGCTGCATGGAGCCACGGGCTGGAAAAAGCAAGTGGCAGGACCGGGATCGGATGCGTTGCTGATTGAAAAGATAAAAGCAATAAGAAGCAAGGACAGCCTGCGAGGGCGAGCTCCCCGCTCATGCTGGTGGGATGCTCCGGGCTGTGCTTCCACACCACGTGTGATACCTGGCCTGCAGCTCAGGGGAGCGAATGGATGTTGGCTCTGAAGGTCTGGCCCTGCCCAGGTCTCTCTGCCACATGCAGTGCCCCGTCCCTGTTGGTTAGTTCAGTCTTTCACTTAAAAAAAGAAGAAAACATTGGGCCGTTCTCGTGGTGAGTGCTCCTGGCAGGTTTCATGCATATTGAAACTTTTTTTTTTCCTTCATCACCGGACACCAAGCTGAAACATTGAGATCGAAGCAGCACAGGGTGAATCTAAAACTCTTCCTACTGCTCGAATTTCCCATGGGCTGGGATGCCCAGGATGCTGCTGGGGCAGCCAGCTGCCGACCCGATGGAATCGAATGGCTCGGCCGAGGAGAAACGGGGAGCAGCCGAGGATTGCTGCACGTGCTCCTCCTGGATGTGCGGTAGGGAAAACCTCCGTGGGACCCTGTGGTCAGCCCCAGCAGGGCGAGGTGCTGTGGGCAGCTTGCCTGGCGCGGGGAGGAAAAGCCGGCGGAGTTCTGGTGCTCTGAGCTAGGTGTCCACCTTGAGCTTCGCAGCCCGCGCTAGGTGTGGCTGCGCTTGCAGGAGCCTGATGTACAAGGCTTCCTTCGCGGGCTCCTCCAGGAGGATCCCTTCCTTCCCCGAGGCTGCCTGTCGAATCTCCCAACAAAACCCGAGCGCTGCCGAGCCTCGGCCGTGGTTAAAGGATGTGGATTATTTGCTGTCTGTTGTCATCTTTCTGAATACATTTACCTTTTGAACAAGGTCCCTCTCATACGCTCAGGAGGCTGGTATGCAGACCCGTTAATGGATCAAGGGGAAAAATGCCTGTAGATGTATTCTCCTTTGTGTTTGGGCTTATAACCACCCACGTTTTGGCATACATCCCTTCTGTGCACAAAGATGTCTTTTAGAAATCTCTAGTTAAATCTCCACCCTCCTTTGATATGTATGGAAATAATGGGACACGTGAGACTGTTTTCTATTTGAAAAAAAAAAAAAAAGCTATAAAGGGAGTAGCTTAAAAGGCCTGTGTTTACTCCTTTCTAACTCAGGAGTTCAGTAAAAGCAGCGCGCTGAATTTATGACTGATGTACTTAGCTCTCCGGGAGGCGCTCGCTTTGGGCTTTATCTGAATACAGGGGCAATGTTTTCACCCAGCTCTAAGCCCCGGGCTTGGCTGCTCGGAGGCAGGAGGGCTTCAGCGCATGCCCGAGTGCCTGTGTCCTTTCCTCAGCCAGCTCTGAGAGTCTCAGAGCAAATTTATCCGTGCAGGACATGGACCGCTGCTCCTTGCAGTGCCCGGGGCAGAGCTGGCACGGCCACGGCCACCTGGGCTGCCTGCCTGTCCTTCTGGCTGCTCCTTCCTCAGCGCTGAGGGCACCTGAGCTGGCGTCTGGTCTGCCAGCTGCTTCCTCACGTCAAGGGCACGCAGGGATGTGCTCCTCCAAGGAAAAGCCCTCGCACACTTACTGCTTTCTCCTACCAAGAGCCAGCCCCTCCTGGAATCGTTGCTCCGGCTTCGGAGCGCTTTCCTTTCCCCCTCGATGTAGCAGGAGTCACGTTTCATGCACACATGGTCACGCAGGCTGCATAAAGGCAGAAGGAGCTGCAGCTCGTCTCTTAGGGGATGCTGTGGCCGTAGAGCGTTATGGAGCTCCCACGCTGTGTCTATGAGCTCTTGTTTGACTGCAACGCGTTCTTTTCTTGGAGGCATCCACCCTCGGTTACGGAGGTTGCAAGAGGTGGAAAATCTGCCCTTGGGAGCCTGCCCCAGGAGCTCGTGCACCTTGCAGGGGAGGGGTGGGATCCGAATAATGGGATCTGGCTGCGGCCTCACGCTCAGAGCATTTGCGAGGCTGGCAGAGGAGCAATAACCTAAGTGGAGACCCTGTGAAGATCGTTTCTGGCACTCATCAGCTGTCCTCCTGAAGGATTATCATTTTCTCTTGGAGCACAGGAGGCTGCCCATCTGTTGCGAGATGCTCCCAGATGGGCGTCTGAACTCGAGGCGTTGCTCGTGGTCTCGTGCCCCTGCCTAAAAGGCGTCGAAGCGAGCTGACCTGCTTGGCTGAGAGCTTGCTTGGTGGGCTTTGTGGCTGTATCATCAAATCTCCCGTTCTGCCTGCAGCCCTGATACGGGGTAGGAGTGGGACACGGTAAGGACACTGCTGCTCAGGTCGGTTTGCCAAAGCGATGCCAACCCCTGAAGCTGAGAGCGGAGCAAATACTGTAACGGATCAGCTGAGCGAGCTGGAGCAATTTCTGCTGTTGGGTGGCGCAGAGAACGATTTTTAGAGCGTTTGCACGAAGAGCCCAGTAAGAAAGGGAGTCTGTTGTAAGTCTGTCGTAATGCGCCTTTGTCCTTATGTAGAAGTGGAAATTCTTGGCTCGGCCTGCGATATCCGACAGGATTTAGCAAGCCTTATCCTGCCCTGGTGTCCGAGTAGGAGCGGGGAGCAGGGCGCGTGGTGCTGCTTGCTGCATGAGCCGGGGGAGCCAGCGCTGTCCTGGGGACCTCGAGGACAAACACAAACACATCGCTGGGTGCCGCAACCACGGCCGCCGAGCCCTTACACTCTTCCAGCCTAAGTCTGTTGCTGGGAAGGGTGTTTTGGGAGCGCCCAAGGCTTTGTATCCTGCTGATTACAGCTTTGTTAATTAATTGCATGGTTAGCTATGCCAATGATATCAGAGGAAAAAATAAAAATCTGTGCTTAGGCTGTTATTTCAGATTAAGGATTTAATCTCTTGATTAAACTCAACCAAAATAAGCTGGTGCCCAGCTGTAGGATGCTGGTGTCTCCGCAGCCCTTCCCACCCACTCCTGGGCTCTTGTTTCAGCTGCAGCATTGTCTGTGTGAGGACAGGCCTTTGGTCTGGTTTTCCAGATGCTCTTCAAGCACCTGTATCGCCCCCTAATCTATTGCTAATGGAAAGCAGCAGGCCCTTGGGAGCAGGGGCTCTGGATAAGACCTGCCTGTTACTCCGTTCGCCGTGAGCTTCAGTTAAGGGTGCGAAATGTCCCCGCAAGGAAAGGCTAATCTCCATTTCCCGGTGCTGCTCCTCACCGCTCTAAGAGGACTTTCTCGGGCTGTGGGTCTGTCTTTCATCCCCGGTTTGGCCTCTCTAATCTGTTCAGCAGTTGTCAGCAGCTCCTCTGATGTGTTGGGTGTTGCAAGGACAGATGAGAAAGCCGCAGGCCCTGCTCCAGGGAACCTAAAAAAGCTAAAGGAAAGGGAAGAGAGGAGGAACGTGAACGCGGAGCTCTGTTGGAAGCAGTGCCGGGTGCTGTCTGACCACATGCGGTGCTCGTTGTTTCGGGGAGCAGCGTTTGGTCGCGCTGGGTCCCCAGGGGCAGGGCTGGAGGTGGCTGGGAGAGCAGAGACCTTGCCGTGCCAGCAAGGGTCTCCACGGGTCTGGCTCTCCCCCTGGGGACACGTGTAAGATCCAAAGCCGGAGGCTTGCAGGAGGTCGTGCTCTGCTTTCAGAGCAACCTGGGATGTCCCCCGGGGGTGCCAACAAACCAGCCCTGGGCTGGAGGGCTGCTGGCCCGGCTTTGGCCCTGCCTTTCACGCGCTGAGCACGCCCAGACCTCCAGCATGCGCAGAAGCAGGACCTCGGAGCTGAAAAGCAAATACATCATTTTTCCCTTTGTTTAATTAAACGCGAGATCATGAGTTAATCGCTTCCAAGCGCTTGTTTTCCTGCAGCGCCTGGAATGATAATCCCGCGCGCGCTGCCCAGTAGGAGCTGCTTTGGCTGCCGCGGCCGCGTCAGCCCGGAGAAGGGCCGGGGAACGGGGGGGAGGCATCTGGAAATGATTCCTCGCACCACTCCCTGCGAGGCTGCCGGAGCTGGTGGAGGCGCAGCCCGCCAGCGAGGCCGGCCCGGGCGAGGCCGCAAGCGTTCCTCCCCAGCGCGAGCGGGTGCTGCGCTTTTCCCCCCTCCAAAACCTGAGAAAACAGCCCGAAGAGCAGGTAGAGCCACCCGTGGTTATCCGGCAGGGAGGCGGTGTGAATGCCTACCTCCCGAGCCGCAAGGCTGACCAAACAGCGCGTTATTTCAGCAAAAACGTCCCGAGGCAGGCGGGGTGCCGGGGCCAGGCGCCCGAGCCCCGCAGCGAGCAGCCGAGGGGGGAGCTGGCACTTGTTCTGGGAAGATTTTTCTCCCTTGAACTCATTGCCGCTGCGATTAGAGCGGCTCAGGAAATGGGGATGGGAGGGTTCTCCTCCCTGCAGAAACGGAGTGGGAAATCTCAAATTTTCTCAGAAAAACAAGCCTTGCTTTCAGCCAGAGACCGTTTTGAGCAGAGAAATGTCCCTCTCTCTCTTTCTCTTTTTTTCTTCTTTTCAAAGGAAAAGCAGCCTAGCTTCGGGCTTGGTGTCGGAAAGTGGAAAGGGTTCACGGAAAGCCCAGAGGTCTGTTTTTACTGGAAATGAGGTTTCTCACGTCAGCTGAGAGCCGAGCAGCCCCAGCCAAGCGGCGCAGCACGGCAGCCCCGTGCTGGCGGAGGGACGGGCGCAGCCGGCCCCGCTCGGCGCCTGCCCCCGCTCCTTTCCCCCAGTCCCCAAAAACTGGCTGGGGGCCACGGGCAGGCACTGCCCTGCAAGCACTTGGAGCTGTGCCTCTTCCCAGTTTTCTCTGTTACTTCTCCTTTCCAGTTCTGGGGGCTGGGAGGGTTGGGTCATCTCCACGCACCTTAGCAGGAGCTGTTGGGTTTCCTAGGACCTGGCTTTTCCTCCCCGGGCTGCCCCTTGTCCTGCCAGGCCAGGCAGTGCTGGGTTTATCCGCAGCACGGTGGGATGTGTAGTTCCCTCTTGGGCTGCTCAGGTAGGGCGTTAGGAGGTGTATCTCAGGACGGAGCTGCGTGTCCTTCAGCTAAATTCCTGCTGTGAGATGAGCCCTCAGCGCATTGCACGGGCTGGTCCTGCCTGCTGGAAGGGAGTGTTGTCTGCCCTAAGCCTTGGGCTCGTCAAACAGCCTGGCCTCACCCTGCTGATAGCTTTTAGGAGCCTTCAGACAGCAGCTGGGCTGTCAGCGAGCAAGATTTGTGTCTCTTCTTCCTGTTGTCCTTGACCAAGACTCGGCTTTTTGTAGACAGCTGTTCTGGAGCACGATGCTTCCTTCCAACCAAGGTGGTCGAGTGAATCGTAGGCAGGGTGGGTCCGGAAAAGTCACAGCCCTTCCCTGCACTGGGCTGCTGTCCCAGGCATGTGCCTGGTGTGCAGCCCTGGGGATCTTCCCTCTGCTCCCTGGGCAGGCTGACTTCTTCTCCAAATCTGCAGGAGGGTCTCCAGCATCCAGCCTTAACTGGTGAGCAGCAGGTCCCAAAGAGGAGTAACGTGAGTCAGAAGGAAAGGCAGCATGGCAGGGGTTCCCAATGACTGGAGCAGCTGTGTAACTCTCTGCCTGCCCGCAGAGGCAGGCAGAAAGTTAGATGAGTGCACCTAGAAAGGGCCGAGGAGCTCCTTGTTACTCCAGATACCCCCTGGCAGGCTCCTCGCCCTAGAGGAGGTAGGTGGGTCCCCTGAGCAGGGCTGTGACTGATCCCCGGCTCCTTTTCCTCCTGCCTGCTTCTTTATCCTGTGCTGGGGCTGCTGCCAGGCACTCCTTGCCTCCCCTCTGCCCTGCCTCCTGCTCCTCGCTGCGGCTCCAGCTGGGGAACGGGGCACTTAGGGCAGAGCGCAGCTTTGCCACGACCGTCTTCATCCCTCCATTCATTTCGCAGCACCCGTGGCTCCTGCAATACCACGGAGGGGAGGGACGACGTGTCCCACCCCACTTGTTTCTACCCCTTTGCCGCTCGTGAAGCCCTCCTGGGCTCCCCCTGCCCTCCCGGGTGGGACCACGCTGGCTTCTCCTCTCCCTCGCCGCCCGCCAGCCCTGCACCGACAGCCGGCTCCCAGCTGCGGCACGGTGAAAGCTGCCGTGGCCGGACGTGACCTTAACCTGGGCTTTATTTAGCGCTTTGATTTATGGAGGAGTTATTTTAAAAGCCTGTTTCTCTTTTGGGAGGTGTGGCGAGCGTGTGGTGGCAGCGTGCGGGAGTTCATGGGCCTCCTGTGCTATTCACAAAGAAGCGTTTGAGTCCCAAGACCCTTTTTTTCCTTGGGCAGATGCTCTCTGGCTCGGTTGGAAAGCGCTCCTGTTTGCGTTTGTGCCTGAAAAGGAGCGAGAGTCCCGTGCCCCATGAGGAGGATGTGGCAATACTGCTGGAGGTCTGCAGCGCCTGGAGGGGGCTGCGTTCTCCTGGAGGGCCCCTCCTGGGCTTTGCCACCTCTCCAGGCGTGGGCAGGAGCGGCAGTGGGCTGTGGCAGCAGTGCCCTGTCCTTGGATCCTTGCTGGGTTTGGCTAGCTCCCCTCCTCTGGACACCGGCCCCTTATCCTGGGTCGCAGAAGTTTCTCCTTGCCCCTGCTGGAGGGGTTGCACCCCCCGCGTGACACGAGGGACGCAGCTTGTAGATCAGACGGGCTGCAGACTTCAGATTTATTGGAGCTGGATGCTGTGCCCTTCTCCTGCCGGTTCACACGAGGTCCCCGTGCCTCCCAACCCCAGCTCCTTCGGCTGTGTGGCAGCAGGCACTGCCCGCAGGCCGCAGGCGCACCCCAGCGCGAAGCAGCAGCACCGCGCAGCCTCCTGCCGAGGTCGTTCCCACAGCTCCCTCGGCAACCTCAGAAGTTAATCGGTACGAATAAGCAGCCCCATCCCTGGGGCTGCAAATTGGTTTAACGAGTCCGCGATCGGAGGCCGATCTGCTGCCGCCGCCGGCTCCGAGCTCGGCCCTGTTTCACCCTCCGTGTCTCGAGGCAGCCTCTGAGGCTCTGCCGTGCCACATCCTGCGCCCAGGCAGGACCCGGCCCTGGGAGCGGGGTGGCTGCGAGCAGCAGCAGGTGGCATCGCCTCTGCGTTGCCCCTCTGCACCTTCAGAGCCTGCACAGGGATCGTGGCCTCGAGGTGCGGTGCAGCCAGAGAGATGCAAAGCCTCCGCGAGCACCGAACTTTGCAATGGCTACAGGCTACGGTTATCCTGTATTTCACTAAAGGAAGGGTAATATGGGACTTGGTTTATTTTAACCTTATAAAGGATTTTTGATTCGGTGCCAATGTTAATAATTGTCTTGTGAAGGCTTCGCTCAGGCAGCAGGAATGGTGTGAGAACCTGAGAGCAATGCACTGACTCATGGGCAAATATTTTTACTTCTTTGTTTTATTTGCATTAGTAAACGAAATTCGTGGTGTGTGGGGGGATTATTATCTGAAAGAATTCTGCAAGAGGCACGGGGCAGAAGGTGGCACAGAACCCCCCCAGCTGGTTTAGGCTGAGATTTTGCATCTGTGTACAGTAGAGGGTCAGGTGGAAATTTTTTTCAACTTCTCCCAGCAGTAATGCTGCTGCGATGCTGCACGAGGCCTTGGCTGGGCTCTCTGGAGCTGGGTGAAGAGGAGCTTTATCTGCAGGGGCGCAGACCCTTGCTGGGACAGGTCTTTGCCTGGTGCAGCGGAGGTGACTGGAGCTGTGCTCGCCTTCGGCTGGCTGTGCTTCGCCTCCGTCATCTCACGAGAGCGCAGGAGAGTAATGGCATCAGGCACAGAACGCTGCACTCGGTATTTAGCACCGTGAGGGGGATGTCCAGGTGGGAAGGGGCTGGGCTGGGTACCTGTTTCCCTACCCTGCGGGCCCCTCCATGCCTTTTTTTAGCAGGTCCAGGATAGCGTGTAAGGGGAACACTTCATTTTAGGCTGTCTGCACAGTGCATCCCACAGCTCCTACCTGACTGCTTTCTCTTCCATGCTTCCCAAATGCTGTTTTCCTCTCACACCTTGTGTGGGGATGGTCACGACCAGAACTCTGCAGAGAGCAGGCTGACCATCAGCTCTGACACATTCCTCTTGAGCTCCGCAATGTCCGAGGGAAGATTTTCTCTGAAGCCTGATTCCTGCAGCAAAGGAAGTGCCTGGGGACTTCCAGGCTTTCCATTTCAATTAAGAGAATGAAAGTTGGGGTTTTAAATCGCTCTTTTTTGGGTGGAAAGAAGCTTGTTTAAAACAACCTTCTGCTGCTGTTTGGTATTAGGGCTAAACACAGCCCGAGCATTCAACACTTGTCAGTGTGCACACAGGGCTCCTGCTTTTTGAGTCCTTGGGTTAAGAATATGAAAAATAGTTCCTTACCCTCTGTTCATCTGGTTACGCTGACCTGGAGGGCTATTGCAGGAGGCAGCTGGCTGCGAACACTTCAGGTGCTTACTTGCTGCCATTTAGCCCTGCTTGTTGCTGACATCAGGAGAAAGAGCAGAAAAAATAATGAAGCGGTGCCACGGGCAGTTCGTGGCTTGCTGTCCCCATGTTCTCCAAGTTTGGCGCAGGGAGGGATTGTGGAGGCATTGCCTGGATGTCCTCATCTCTCCCATGCTGTCCTGCAGGAAGGCTTCACAACCAAGCAGCGAATTCATATTGTGCTTAAAACACCCAACCCTCTAAATGAGGAATTTAAGGATCGTTGAGCTGGGCAGCTGGGAAAAATGGGAAGGCTTGTGTGAGGAGCATCATCTCTGCCGTGGCTGCGGCTCCCTTCAGCTTCCTTGTCCTGAGGCTGTTGCAGTTTCTCAAGCCAGTGTCTGGGGGGATGGACCCCTTGGAGTGGAAGAAGTGAAATGGTTTCCTTCCTCCTGATCCATCCTACTGTTCCCCGGTGGCAGCACGAGCTGTCGTGGCACTGCTTTGTTTAACTTTCTCTCCAAATCTTGCTGTCGGACTGAGGTGTGTTTTCAGGCACGTCCATGCAGCTGTTCCTGTTCTACATGAGGCTGTAGGCTTCTGGGCCAGAGGCTCGAATGCTTGCGTTGTCTCTAGTGAAAGGAGGTGGATTTATATCAGATGAGAAGCTGGCCAGACACCTGAGTAAACTTTCATTTGGTTTTGTAACAAAACTCACTCCCACTGGCTTTAGGTTAGCCAGAGGGGTCTCCTCTAAAACAGAGAGGCAGGGAGGGATCTTGATCCTCTCCGCAGATGTGTGCGGATTGTTTTATTTTTTGGCAAGCTCTCTGGACTTGCACCCATGCAGTCGAGCAGAATTTGGCCTCTGGCGCTGGAATCGGTTCTGACGCTGCGGGCAGGCTCTCCAGGACAACGCTGGAAGTTGTGAAGCCGTCGCCTCTGATCCCTGAGCAGGAAGCGGGCATCGATGTGCCCACCCAGGCCCTAAGGGCAAACCTGTAGATCCTCCTGCGAGGCATCTCTCACTGCAGAAAGCTCCTGGCTCCCAGAGTGAGCCTTTCATGAGAGTAACTAAAAAGCGAGGAATTACGCAGGTGAGTGGCTTTTGCTGGTACCAAAGGACTCTGGCATCAGGCTTCAGATCACAGTTTGCTGAGGAGCGTCAGCACAACCGTTGCCCCTGCCTGTCTCCTTGCCTCGCGGAGGACCGTGACGCTGGGCTGCAACGCACCTGAGCGCTGGCGGCATTTGCAGCCCCGGGTGCCTGAAGCGCGGGGCTGCCGATCCGTGCGCCCCATGACACTCGCGCTCGCTCGCACGCACTCACGTGCTGCGGTAATGGTTTAATAGCAGCCCCACCCAGCTCAGCCAGAAGGACTTGCTGCGTAAGCAAAAGCAGGGAAATCTCGCCTCTGTGCGCAGCGCTCTGCGAGCGCTTCGCTCGCCTTTTGGAAGAGTGGTTTTTTTTTTTTTTTTTTTAATTCCCTTCACCTGGAGTCGCCCGTGCCAAGAGAAACCAGAAGGGACGGCAGTGTGCTCCTTTGATCCTCTCTGCTCCTGCGCTGGGAGGTGGCTGCGCTCCTGGTGCAGGGCTCGCCGGGGCGTACCACGCCGAGGCACCACTAACGCTTCCTCTCTTGGCAGGACTCGGAGTCGCTGGACGGTTGCATTCAGAGTACGTTATCGGCGCTCTACCCTCCGTTCGAGGCTACCGCAGCCACTGTTCTGTGCCAAGTTTTTGATGTGGTGGAGAAGACGTACCGTGGGGATGGACTGCGCTACCTCATAGACTTCCTGATTCCAGCCAAGCACATCCTGCAGTGCATTCAGCAGGATGCCTGTGTGAGTATATCCCGCTCCCCAAGGCCTGCTAGGGCTTTGCTGCTGAGCCTTCTTTCTGCTCGAGTATGTGGAACGCCCGGCAACAAGTGCTTGCGTGGGTACGGCAGCCTAGGTGGGAGGGCAAGGCAGACAATTAGGAAACAGTTGAGAAATTGCTATTGAAAGTTAACCTTGCCGAGATCAGATGTGGAGCGGTGCCCTCGCTTTCCGTAACCAGGAACACTAGATGGGAGGCTGCGGGGTTGAGCGGGGAGGATTAGCGCAGCCTCTGCGAGCTGGCTGCTGGCTGCGGGTGGCTTCTGAGCCCAGCCGTTCCCTGGCCGTGGGGATGAAGCTGTCAGGAGGACGCTGGCAGCAGGACGCGCGGGGCGAAGCGCTGCCAGTCGGTGCTTTTCCCAGCAGTCTGGCTCCCCTTTGATGGTTGCTGGAACGCTCGCAAGGCTCAGTAGCCCCGAGGAGTCACGTTACACTTACTGCCAGAGCGAGTCCAAGATTAATGTGCTTTACTGTTGGGAGGCTTAAATGTTAGAAACGATGAGTCAAATGCCTCCATCACAAACTTGGCTCAAAGTTTGCAAGATTAAAAAAGAAAAGAAAAGGGCGGGGGGAACACCACCACCCGAAGACTAGGGTTTGTTCTAGCTTTTTTATCTTTGACCGTAGAAGGTGTATGTGGCCAGGCTTTCAATAGACCTCCTCATGGCAGGGGACTTTTGGGAAGAGGAAAAATAAATAAGTACAAGCTGAAATAGTCAGATGTTTATTCCTCCGAAAGAGGGGAAGTGCTGAGGGGGACACCCATAGCGTTCGATGGATCCAGGTAACAAACCATGGGAGCTGGGGTTGGATCGTCCCACATGGGCACACGAACTTTGTGTATGCGCATTTTGGGGAGCTGCTTTCGTTAGAACACGGATTATTCCCTAGGTGTATGTACAGCTGCTGTTTCTGACGCGATGATGCATAGCGCGGTGTTTCCTGTACGGAAACTGGAGATTTTGGGTTTGTATCAACCTGTAATTACTGCAGGATGGCTCATGGCTTTCCCCTGACTGCCTCCCTCACAGGAGAACGGTGCCGTGCCCCCTTTGTCCTCGTTCCTCAGGGATGGAGGAGCTGGCGGTGAGGCTGGGGCTGGCTGCGGAGCCCTCGGCTGCCTCGGGCCACGGCCGCCCTCAGGGCGAAGCCATGTGGGGCTCGGGTGGTGGTGGTGGGTGGGCCTCGGGCTGCCCAACAGCCAATGGGAGGGCAGCGGAGGCTGCAGCAGCCAATAGGAGCGTGGAGATGCCTTGATGGGCATGGTGGTGGGACGGGAGCGGGACGCCCTGGGGCGGGAGGGCTGAGGCGAGGCTGTGAGGGCGGCCCTGGGCCGGTGAGGTGAGGGCTCGGGGGGGGGGGGGGGCATGGGACCCCCCCAGGCTGCCCAGCATGGGGCTGGTGGGGCGGCGGGGCTGCCTGTGGCGAGGGGCTGCGCAGGGCGGGCTGAGCCTGGCACCGCTCCTCAGCGTGGGGCACCGGGAGCTTTGCTGAGGAGGCAGAGTGTGGGCAGCGCAGCCGGGCGCCTCGAGCCTTTCCTCCTCGCTTGCGAGCCTCCCTGGCCCTGACTCACGATTCTGTATTTCAGAGCTGGCGATGCAGGGAGAGCGAGGGAAGCTCTAGGTACCTTGCGCTGCCTTTAGAGCAGGGCCCTTCGTATTTCCCTTACAAGTCTGCTTCTTTGATTTTTTTTATTCCTGAAAATTATTTCTCGCTTGTTGTGGACCTGTTCTCCCCACAGCTCCTTGCTGTTTGAACTCACGGGGCCTTTTTTTTTTTTTACTGCTTGTTCTTTAAAAGTTCTGCCTGCCTTTTGGAGTGTAAACAAAAGCAGTGTTTCCTCCTTAGTTTTTATTCAGCGTGTCCATGTGAGCTTTGCCTAAGCACACTAAAGGGCAAAAAAATAACTGCTGCCTGAACGACTGCTGCAGGAAATCCTGCGAGAGCTGGATCTTTTTCTCAGTGACAAAACTGTGAGTGGCTTCTCGAAGTGTTAGGTGTGTTCGTGGGCTTCTGGTGGGCATAACAAACCCAGCAGCGTGTGACCCGGGGTCTGGGGAGGTGAGGGTGTGCAGGGCAGTGCCAAAGGGCTTGTCCCTGCTCAGAATCCAGGTTTGTTACGGGCCTTCAGGTGACATCCTGGGCTAAATGGACTGTTTGCAGCCCAGCAGTCCCCATGGCCCTAGGGCCTTTGCAACAGCTTTGTCATTGGTGACCAGCTCTTTCCTAAAAGGCAGCTTTCTTTTTCTAAAAGGCAGCACAGAGTCAGGCCCTGGCACTCCTCTGCCCAGCCTGGTTTGGCTCTCATGTTGGACACGAGACGAGCAAGTACTTGAGCCTCAAAGTGAAATGTTAAACAACTGAAATAAGCCTCTTCACGTAATCTCTTTGAAGGTGCTTTTTGGAGCAGGAACAGCATGAGGATGCGCCACTTCTAAAGCTCTGAGCCTCTTAAACGTTTAGGCAATGGAAGGACTTAGGTTCCTGCTTGGGTGTTGATCTAGCTCTTGCTGCAGGTTAGGTGGTAGCTTTGCAGGTTTGTCAGGAAGTTCTGAGAGCTCTGCATTTTGGTTTTGGTGATTTTACTGCTGAGATTTCTTCCACTTTTTGTCAGTAGGCTTACAGGTCATCTTAGAAGTGGGGTTGAACGTCACACTTCTTAATGGGCAAATGGCCCCCAAATAGGTTACTCTGCTTCCAGGTTTTAACAGAAACTCTTTGTGTCAGGTAGGTGCAGGTGGGATCCAGCTTTATGTTCATGCTGCCAGTGATGCTGCTCTTGCTTTTCATGTGTATAAACTACTTGTAATAGTTTGAGAACTGATCTTTTTTTTGTCTGCCACCCCTCCCCAGATGGCGTTAACATACTTCTTAGGAAATACTCTGATGGCAGAAGGGTTGATGTGGTGCAGTGTGCAATTCTGTAGTCTTTTCTGGAAAACTGCATTTTTAAAATCTATTTTCTGCTTAAAAACCTGATGAGCAAAACACTTGGCTTAGGCACTTCTGTAAGAGAGAGGAGCTCGTTGGCTGAGGTGCTGTGCAAGTCTTAAGCTTGATGGAAAAGTGAGTGAATTACGTACAGCCCAAGAATTTCTGAAGCCAGCAGCAACTTCTGGAAACTGTGTGTTGTTGGAGGAGGTCTTGTTTTGCTGAATTCAACCGTGCTGTGTAAGAAAGGGACTGGTGGAGATAACTACCTTGGAGATCAGAAGGCACGAGGATGTAGGACTGCGAAGTTCAGCTCCCCTTGATTTAGAAGGTAGTACAGGCAAACTGTGTGAGGTTGTAGGGGTTTTATTAAAATTGATTTAATAGAGAAAAAAAAGGGACACAGATCTGCTTTGTGTTCAGGGTTAGGATATAAAGCTAATATTAACACCACCCTCCAAAGTAAACTAAGTCTTATTTTGGTTTTTATTTAGTAGGAATACAGTACATGGGTACGACAATAGGACAGTTGGTTGCACTGAGAGAACAGAGGTAAAGCTGCCATGACTGAAATGAGGAAGTTGAAGAAAAAGGACTGGCTGATCTCCCTCCTGGAATATGGAAGAAGTTAGCACATAAAGCTTAGAACAGGGATTTTTATTGAACCTATTAAGGCACGGCTAGCAACAAAGCACAGAGAACAAGATGAGCATGCAACAGCAGCAGTCACTGAGCGCTGAAGGAATTAACTGACCCTTTAAAAACCGGGTAACATTTTTTCATGTGGTTTGTTCCGTGGCAGGTAGCGTAAGACTAGCCTTTTCCATAAAACAGCCTCTGTCCAGAGAGAAAAGTTTGCTTGTTTAATCTCTTCCTTAAAGGATTTATTATGGAGTCATCTGGAAAATTAATTACTGTGTCAAAGGGATGGAGGTTTATGCAAGCATTGCAAGATGGGCAGCAAGCTGGTGAAAGGAAGGATGTGTGTACTGCAGTGAAAGCTGAGTTGGAGGCAGGAGTCATGAGACGCGTGTTACGGCTCATCCATGACCTTGGCATAAAAAGTAAGAGTACGGAGATGACAAATTTGTGATGAAACAAGTCTGGGAGAAATGAGCAATAACAGAAGGAGGAGGATAAATGTGTTACACAAGATGAGGTCTGAAACTCCATGCTGGAGTTTTTATAATGGTAGAGTCAGAGGACAGGCACGTGCCTCCGACAAAGCCAGGGACGGAATTTCTGTTGTGATCTGGGGTTCGTCAAGTTGGAAAGAAAAACCAACAGGTGACTGGGTTACCGAAGGGGCATGGCGGGAGGACGAGCTTGAGCTTAGCTTTAAGGAGAGAAATGCTTCTAGCCCAGCTGGGGAGAGTTGCTGCCATTATACCCGGTGTTTTGCAAGGCTTTGCACAATTAAAAAGTGGTACAAAGAGGTGTTAAAACGGCATCACCAAGGAGGCGCTTCAGGCAGGCCTAAGAGATGATCAAGGGAGACGTGTTAAGGTGATGTGACATTGCTTAATAATTTTAAGTGATGAGAATTCATCAGGGGAACAAGCTCCGGGGATGAGGAGGAGGAATTACCAAATCCGAAGAGTTGAGCAGGTGCAGTGAGGATAAGAAACCTGTCTGGCTGAAGGTAAAGCTTGGTGAGCACAGGAAGCAAATTGATGCCATTACCTGCTGTTTTGACGTGAGTGAGGATCCATCCCCAGAGGTTCCTTCCCGTTCGGTCGCCTCTTTGCTGTATGGCAAATTATTTGAATTAAAGTATTTTTCTTTCATCTGTCTGGCCTGCGGAATACAGCATTTTTATAAATAGCTTCCTTTGTCAGGACTTCCATGTGACCATGTCAGAGGAACAAGATCAAATGTCTGAAGGCAGTGCTGCCGATACTAACATCGATGGGTTTCTAGGAGTCAGCTTCCTAATTTAAGTGTTGCATCCCATACAGGGGAGTCCTTTCTAAAACCTTGTCATGTCAGAGAAGGATGAAATTAATCACGGAACTGAAAATGATTGCTTATGTCATGGCTTGATTTAAGTCCTACTTTACCCCAATGGAATCAAGTTCAAAGCGGTAATTTTGTTTTTTGAAGTTGTGATAAAGCTGTAAATAATTGAGTCAAGTCAGCTCGGCCATGAAACTGCAGCTCTTCTACTTCGTTGGGAATTGTCTGAGATGAGTCTTGCTCATCAAAGTAAGAGACCTTACTTTTATTTAAAAGGAAAAAAAATAGTGGTGGGCCATAGGCTGCCCTGAGTGCTGCTCTGCCTGGAAATGAGGAAGGATTTCTAGGAAGCTTGGAGAGAATTAGTACTGGGCCCTTGTTTAAGAGTAAATGGGACATTGGCCAACCTGTTGCGACTCTAGGGAATTAATGGAATGCCTATAACAGGACTTTTAAACGTAAAGGTAGAGGAAATGCTAAGAAGAAGCATCCAAAACATGACTATAAATTAGAAAACATAACCGGGCAGGTATGTGCCCAGCAGGCACCTGCAGAGATTGCCTCTTAGCCCTTTGGTAACAAAAATATTGAAGCGCTAACCTGAACCAAAATAGCGCTTGATTTTACAATCTGAAGACGATTCAGTTTCTGGTGGGAGTTCTTAGAAGTGAAAAACATCACTGACGTGAAGCAGGACCTGGGTGACGAGGAAGGCAGGTGCAAAACGCGTGTTAAATGGACGGGTAGGAGGAACACACAACGTAGCTGAGAGTCCTGGGGTCAGCAACCCCAGGAAACAGCAGGTGCAGGGCTGCACAGCTCAGTGTGGCAAAATAACCACATCGAGGATTATGGGGTGGGGTGAGGGAAATTGCCCCTTGTACGGGAACTGATCTGGGTGTGAAGACTGCAGGTGGTAAACCGGACACAATTCCAGCTGCCAATGGGACTTGCTGCCCTCCCCATCGTCCCTGTCTGCTTTCCTCATTAGCTGCCTCCTTTCTCCTGCTTTGTCTTACCGGTCTCTTTCCATGCCCGGGGAGCTGCAGCTTGGTTTCCAGCGTACCTGGTGCAACCCGGAGCCTGCTGCGGGTGCGCTGGGAGCGGTGCTCGTCCGCCTGCGCTGGGAAGGCTGCGGGCGGCCTTCAGTTGAGGACATTGGTTTTTGCATTTGTTGTCAGCAGGCTGCTGTCAGGGTTTCTGTGGTCTGATTCTTCACATTCTCAGTATATCCAGTTAGTTCCTAATGAGTTGGGAATGAGGGAAAGAAGGGGTTTTGTGGGCTTGAGCACCAGGCGGTGAGAACTCCTGATCTCTCTGCCATGGGGTTCTCTGTGCTGTAAAATAGGGTTGGCGCTTGGTGGTTGGTCCTTATTCAGCTTCTGAGGCGCTGATGATTTGTCTTGGTAGCTTCTCTTGATTCTGTTTTTTAAGGAGAAGACCTCACCGAGGAAAACTCGTGTACACTAATTGCCAAAGACCCTAAATTCATCTGCGCAGGGCTGCACAAGAGAACCTTGAACTGTCTGAAAGCCTGAGCTGCGATCTGTTCCTGATGCTGACAACGCTTTCTCTTTTCTCCGTAGGTTCAGTACTGTGGCTTGCTGTTTCGCCATGAGGGCTGGCCCCTGTGCATTCACGAGAAGATTGTAGTCCAGCTGGCTTCCATTGACTGGCGAATCTTGAAGCCTGGTGACTTCTACCTGCAGGTGGTTCCCTATCTGAAGAAGTCTCCGCGGATTGTATTGAAATGTTTGGCGAAGGACAAGCATAATGTAGAAGAAGTTGTGATTCCAGAAGTCTCCTATACCTCTATTTTCACTCTGGAATGGTTGAGTACTATCAATGGAGAGCGGATGGGTATAGCACTGGAAAATTGTTTACTAACCACTGACGATAAGATATTTCGTGTTCCCTGGGATAATGTGGTTAATCCCGAGTTTATAAATAAACCCAAAGTAATTGAAAATAATATCATCACTCCAGAAATAGCAGAGGAACCTTCAGCTTTGTGCCTTCCCATGGACCATGCTGAGTGCAGCTCACCAGACCTAGCATCTCAGTATCTACAGGAACCAAATCCGAATAGAGACAAACTGGTTAGCAGCCCCGCTCCGCAGTTAAGTGGAACTCTTGTCAATGGTGTGTGTACAAATCCTGTGCCTGAAGAGGACTTGAAAAGTGACATTGAAGGGGAGTACGTTGAGCTTGCAGAAGTTTCACTGCCCTGCTTTGGGCCACAGACAGACTCTTTAACCCAGTCAGTGTCTTTAAGTTACCTGACTCAGCCCAGGACACGAGTGAATGCGTCTAAAGGCAAGCACAAGTTCATTGTCATTCAGGACAGCACCTACTCCAAGAACTTAATTCAGCCAGCACTTATGCAAAAGGAGCGCTGTCAGATGGACACTCTGAGGACTTCTGCAGAAGTTCTCAAAAATGTAATTCCTTTGGAAAGCAATAGGATGATGGCCCATGAGGAACTGTCTCCAGAAGGTCAGCTGGTGTCAGGTGGTGCTGGAAGCATGGGGAACAGCTCTCCTGCGGCTGCGTCTCCTGCCTGCGGTGCAGAAGATTCCTCCCCTGGAGAGCAGGAGACCTGCAGCGAACACTCGATCGATTGGCGATACGCGCTGTGCAGCTACAGTGACGTGTGTGCTGGAGATGGTGCCAGCTGTAAAGCACAGATGACTGGTTCTACTGGAAATACGCAAGTGGAAGGCGATGGTTCTAGCAGGAATCCTGGTGTTGATGTGTTGGAGCAGAGCCCAGAAACAAATCTAGATGCTGCTGCTGAACAGGGGATTCAGAAGGGACATGGAGAACCACTGGCAGAGTGTCAAAGTGAGGTGACACAGATGGATCCCTCTGCTGCATCTGTCCCGGGGCCTTTGGGACCACACAGCACGCTGAAGGAAGATCCTGGTGTTTCTTGCCAGAGTGTTGGTGACAGCATTGCACCGGTCCAGGCCGCTGCGTTGCCTGAGAGCTCGGATGTAGGTGTGGAGAGAGGCGCTCCTTCAGGGAACGTGACAGATGGAGCAGCAGTCCGTGTGTGCCGTGGTGATCAGGAAGAGAATACGAGTTCTCCATTAAATCCTCCAGAACAGATAAACCAAGGAGAAGCAGATGAAATAGAGCTGGGAAGAAAAGGCCCCGAGGAAGTCAAAGAGATTGAACAAACGCTGGCTGTAAATGGGCATCAGACCAGCCACAGCTACTGCTCTGCCAGAGCTCCTGCGGGTGGACTCCTGTCAGATGGTAAAGAGCAAGATGCCTCTGCTTGTCAGCATAAGGAAGGTGAAGAAGCCGTGCTACTCCCAGCTGCTCTGTCAGCAGAGAGTGAGGAGCTGGCAGGGCAGTTGGATACCAGTGACCCGTCGATGGGTCTTGATGCAGAAACGGAAGGCTCAAGTCAATTCAAAACCCTCAGGTCCGGAGAGAGGCATGAGGAACGACAAAGACGGGCAGAAAACCAAGGCCATGGAAGTGAAGCGAGCTCTGTGCTGAACTCAGAGTGCGTTGCAGCGCAGGACTTGCAGGGAGGGGAGGAGAACCAGGGAAGTTTTTGTGACGGGGAAAAGTCAAAGATTGGAGCCTTAAAAACACTGGAATCCATTAAGGAGGAGCTGGAGATTGGACCATCGTCCTCGGGGCCTGCTGAGGGGAACCCCGAGCCCACCGCTCTGCACTCCCACCAAGAGGCAGTTTCTGGAGCGTCATCTCCTAAAGGTACAGCAGGTGGGTGCTTGTGTGGTTACCTGGTTGGGAACAGGTAGAAAGCAAAGTCCTCTGGAGCTACTGCTGACAGATACTGTCTGCTGGGAGGCTCGGGGGTAACGGCACAAACTGCAGGGAAGACGTCATTTTTCATGGCTAGAAGTCAGCTTCGCCTTCAGAGCTGGGTTTATTGTAGTATTTTGTTCAACAGTTGTCCGTGTATTTGCGTTTTTGCAGAAGAGTTCTGGTGTAAGAGATTTTAAATTTCAGTTAACCTGATTGCTGGTGACCTCCACCCGTTACATTCATTGCGTGCAGGCACTGGATGCGCGCTATAGGTGTGAGTGAGAACAGACCGGCCGACTGCCCGGGTCTGTCCTGGTTGAGCCCTGCCTGTAGGAAGGGAACTGCGGTAAACGGAAGGAGCAGGGGATGGCGCAGTGAGGTACTAGCTACAGGACATGACATGAGATCAAAACATTTACAGCTGGCAGCTGGTGCAAGAGGCGAACTGCAGAGCTGAGGGATTCCCCACCATCTCTTTCCCTCTCTCCTTTCCCCTCCAGCATGCTTCCACCACCTTGGTTATCTTTTAAGCAGGAGCTATTTAACTTGAGTGGGAGAGCTAATATTAATTTTTCAGGTGGGAACACAAAGGCACGGAGAAATTCAGATCAAACAGCAGGTTTAAGCAAGTATTGCTCAGACTTCTCGATGCCTGGGTTTCCGTGCTGGAGCTGTGGCCGTAGAGAAGACATTAAACTGTCGGTCCGGGTCTCTGCCTCTTGCACCAGGCTGCAGGCAGCACGCAGCCTCTCCGACACGCTGCTGGCTTTGCCTGGCTCTGCCGAGTCTGGAAGCTGTAGCTAGACAGATAAGCAGATCGCATCGAGAAGCGCACGCATGCGTGGCGGGGGCGGGTGAAACATGCCATTCCAGTTCAGCAGCTCTCATCCCCGGGACCCCTGGCTAGGAAAATTACCCGGTGTGAAATACCGGAGCGAGGACGCTCGAAAGGGTTGGAGATGCGCAGCTGCACATCGCTAGGGCATGTCCGACCCTGCGGAGGGACGGGCCGAGAGCTGGTGTTCTCGGGACGTGCGGCCAGCCTCTGCTCGCAGCGCGGGGATAGCAGTGTGCCTCGCCACTGCGGCACCCCGTCGTGGGCTGCAGGGTTGTTAGCTTGTGCAGCACCCAAAAGTCCCATTTTATCCGAGGCCTTAGTGGGACCTCCTAACGGAGCAGCTAAAGCCTCCGTTGGTGATGAGGAAGCTTTACTTTACACCCACACCAAGTGTGTTAATTCTGCAGTTGGGCAGGCCCGCTGTTGCCGAGCACTTCTGATACTTCTGCAGTGACGGGGGTTTCTGCTCTGTGGGGCGGAGGGGTCAGCTCCAAAGTTTCTGGTCGTGAAGAGCGTGTCTGTCTGAGCATCCAAAACCACGAGCAGCAAAAAGAGGTCACGCTGCCCACCCGCAGCTCTTGGGGGATGTGTGCCAGTAAATGAGCGTGCTGTGGGATCCGGCCCCCTTGAATGAAGCTTTCTGCGCCAGCCCCACAGCAGGTACGGGATGATGGCACTTCTGACCGAGCTGAAGCTGGCTTGGACTTTGTGTTTGCACAGGACTGGGCCTCAGAAAACCTTGGCGGTGTGGAGGGCAGGCTGTGTGCTTCCCCTGTGACTCCAGGGGCTGCTTGTTCTGCATTCCCATCTCTTCTGCCTAAAATTAGCCAAGTCCAGCTGGTGGATGAGATAATAAGTGCGATGTTCTCGCTGCTCTGTAGGACAAGTCTTGGCTGCTGCTGTGGATTTCAGCAGTGCTGGACCCCTCCGGGGCATGTGCGGAGCTTGTTTTTAGTGAAAGAGAATTTAAATGTTCCTGGGGATTTGGCTGAATTAAGTGATGTGCTTGTGGCCTGATTCTGATGATGTCAAGCTGTGGCACTGCCATGCAAAAGACTTATCTGAGACTGTACAACATAAGAAAAAAAACTAAATAATTAGAAACTCCCCGAACAACTGCGTGAGGCATAGGGCAGCCGGGCAGGCGAAGTATCCGTTAGCACTGGCAGTATTTCTTATTACAGTCCCAGCTACAGTGTTTAAGTTTAATCTATTCAATTACATTAGATTACTTTGAGATCCAAGCAAGTAATTCATCTCCCTTTATCTAGCCCCTTTAAACCCTCACAGACGTCATAATAAGATAATTTAGAGATAAAATTACAAAGTGAAGCAAACGTCCCGGGCTTGGTCCTGCAGAAGCGCTTCCCTCTCGCAGCCGCTCGCTCTGTGGGCGCGTTGGGTCCTCGGTGACCGGCTCGTGTCGGGGTCCTTTTGCTGCTGTGACTGCAGGCTGTGCTTATCTCGCCCCAGCTATAAATAACAACCGAGCCAGTTCCGAAGTGTCACTGGCCACGTTCGGATCCCAGCTCACACCTCGGTGGCAGTGGGCAGCCGCACGTTGTTCTCTGGGGGGTCTCTGTCAGCTCGCGCGTTGAAGCAGACACTGGCGATGATCTCTGAGAACACTTTCAGAACTGGGGCATCCGAGTGTGCTGTGTCTGCAGATTTCTCCCGATCCCTCAACTCTCTCTCCTTCCTCCCACTCCCGTTCACAACCTGAGCTTATTTTCTGCACAAATGTGGCCTGGGATAGAAAGATTTTGAGGCAAATGTGACCCATTTTGAGTCGGTGGCTTAAACTTTACGCTGGTTCCATTTGCAGACTATCTGACTGCTGGTTTTCCCTAAGGACTGACTTCAAACAAAAATGAATTTTGAACCTTTGCAGCTCAGGAAAAGAAATCCTATATTTAGGGGTGGAAAATAACTTGATCTTCAGCTGAAAAGCCATGCTGGGGCATACTCAGCAGCACCTGCTGGGGTGTTTCAGTCCCGCTCCGTGTTTCTCTGTGGTGTTAGCATAGATGGTACGGGTGCCGGGGCAGTTTGCAGGAAAAATGCAAATGTCTCTTTGAAATGCACACAAGCAAATCATCCTCTACCGCTTCCTTAACCTCAGGGAAAGGCGGAACCTGCAAACACGGCAAATTCAGATGTCCCAGTTCTCAATTTGCTTTTTGATGTAATCCTCCGCATTCTACAATTTCCGCTTCAGCAAGTGCCTCCGCCCCGGATCGCAGGGAGCGCGGTGAGCTTGGGCCTGCTCCGGGCCAGGTGGGGTCTGCAGCTCCCCCTGCGCCCCCGGGGCCGTGGCTGGTGTGCTGAACAACAGCCCTCTGGGTCTGGGGAGCTGCTGCTTGCTTCCGAGGAGAGCCGTGAGGCAGGGCTGCCCCATGCAGTTGTGGCTTTCTCTTGCCCGGTCTGGTTCCATCAACGCAGCCTCGCCCCCTTTCTTGTCTTCCAGTGTCACCCTTCGGTTCTCTTTGCAGGCTTTCTGCATTTGGTGCAAATTCCTTGGCTACAAATGGTCTGTGAGCTTGCTGCGGGGCCATGCAGCTCCCTGAGATGTTCTCCCCCAGCCACCCGGCCCTTAACGTGAAACATTCGGGGCGTGATTTACTTGCCTTGTTGCTACCCCAGCCACGGGGGAACTGCGTCCCTCTGAAACACCACCAAAGGAAGATCTGGAAGCATCCAAAGCAAATGAGCTCTTGCATTACAAGAAAACTGAGGCTGAGGTGGTGTCAGGAGCAGAACTGAGCCCTGCTGTGTCCCGGAGCAGTGCAGAGGCCTGGAGCCATCAGCCCAGCTTACGTGGCCAAACGCAGCAGGCGCCAGGCTGGGTCCCGGGGGTGCTCCCTGAGAGGGCCATTACCGGGGCTCTGCAGCGAGCCCTCCAGGCTCTGGGGCACAGCCCTGGAGCCCCTCCTGGCTTCCCCCCACGCTGGGTATTTTTGCACAGCGAGCTGCGCTGCTTGGGGCGCTTCTCTTACCCACTTTAGCAATTTTGGAAGCAGCTGGGGCTGAGCCTCAACCTGTAAATCTCCTCCGCTGCTAAAACTTGCATTGAAAGCCACTTCAAGGACTGCTTTGTTCCTCGTCCTGCTCTTTAATGAAGTATTGGAATCTGTTGGTAAATAAACTGAGTCAAGTGTCAGCATTGTTGATGCAGCAGGAAGGTAGGATGGTTTAAGTCAATTTCACATAGCAATTAAAAAGTGTGACTTCATAGCAAGCGCATAAATACGCCCCGCTTTTATTTCCATAAAGAGAGGTTGGCTTTTGTTGGTAGATACCGAAGTGTCGTGATTTGCAGTGAGATGTAGCCTTTCTTCTCCAGTGTAGCTCTCTGCCAAGCAGTAGGATAGCCTGGCTGTGGACCTTGGATCCCCAAGACATGTTGCTGGCTTTTCATTCTTAGCATGCTGGGAAATGGGGAATAATAATACTTCTGTAGTAGGTAGAATTCTTCTCTCCATCTGCCTTTCCATGAAAATGGAAGCTCAAAATGAGGGGAAAGCTGGCATTACTTTGTGCGTAGTAATTAAGATTAACCTTGGAATCAGATGAAAGTGATAAGTTGTTTTCAGAGCTGAAGCATCAGGGATAGGCAGCGTTTTCTCCAGTCCCCGCACTGAGCTGATGGGGCTAGTCGCTCCCTTCTTCAGGGCTTAAAATAGCTTTTTGCCTTTCGCATTATCTGTTAATTAAAAAACCCTGGGAGAGCCGAACAAGGTCTCTTGCTGGCTAATTCCCAGCTGATTTGTCAGCCTTGAGTTGGCTTTGCCTTTTCAAGAAGTAATCTGAAAGTGGTGTCGGGGGAGTCACTGCGCTCGGATGGAGCAGCTCTCCCTGGCAGGAGCTGCCTTATCGCTTCGGTGTGCTCGAGCTGCTGGAGCCCAGCCAGGGGCTCGCACTGCTCCAGACTTGGGGGCTGCCAGCAGACACGTACCGCTCGGTACGGTACCTTCAGAAGCAGGTTTGAGCACAAGAGTCTTGATCTGAAGTGAGTTTGTGTAACTTGCAAACTTGATGATAAACTGCTCCCTTTTTTTTTTTTGTTGTTGTTGCTGGAATCGCTGTGGCGTTCGTGTTACAACTGGTTTTGGAGCAGGCGTGCTGCTGGCACGAGGACTGGAGGAGCTGCGGGGCGCTGGGGCTGGGGGCATGTCCCTCCCTCCCTCCCCAGTCGGGGATTTACCTGGGCCCTTTTGGGTGGAGCTGTGCTTTAGCTTCTGCCTGCTGCTTGTCTTCCAGGGATGGTGTTGGAAGGGGCAGAGACGGTAAAAGAAGCAACTGGCACGGCCGTGTCGAAGCCGGCGGGTAAGGTCTGCGCCCCGGAGGAAACCTCAACTGCTGCTGTTCCCCCCAAACCCCCGGCTTCTGGGGCTGCCTGGGGTGGCCGGCCTGCGCCTTCCATAGTCAAGGATGTGAACCCTGAAGTGCTGAGGAGCGGAGTTGCCTGCCTGCCAGGTGAGTAGCCGAGCCACAGCGCGTCTGGGCAGTGGGGCTGTGGCAGGGCAGAGGAGCCCGTGCCGTGTTTTCAGGGCTGCAGTCTGGTGCCAGTCCCGCTCCGTTCACCCCGAGCCTCTCCAGAAGCAACGCGTTCCGAATTCTCTAAAGTTTCTGAATGGGAAGGGCAGGAAGTAGAACTTCCCTCCCATGAAAGTCATGTTAACTTGCTCCAAAGAGTCTTAAAACGTGAACAAAGCATGCGTGAGTCAGAAATGCCGGCTCTGTGGGCTCATACCACTAGTTCAAAACGAGGAGAGTGAGGATGCAGCTAATGACGAGCTGGTGGGCCTGACATCAGACCCGGTCAAAACAATAGGAACTTGATTCACTCGGTAGATAATTAAAGGATGAGAGTGTCGAAGATGCAGTTTGACAGTGCTCTTGTAAAACCAGTTTTTATTCTTGGTAATTAGAAGTTTGGTTGATTAAGCGTAGCTGCCAAGGTAGAATAGATTTCTACAATACATTTGATTTCGTGACGCAGAGCGTTGAAAGGAATATCCCGATGCAGCGTGGATGAGCAACATGTGGGATGAACGATAGCGCAGCTAAATAGCAGATGACAAAACTAGCTATCAAGGGAGGACTTCCCAGAATTGTTCTGCTGAGATCAGTGGTAGGTCAAACATTATTCACTGTTGGTATCTGATATGGCAGCAGATACCGAACTGCTGCGGATAAAACTTCTCCTGGATGGGACAAATATTGGCAGAGCGGTAAACAGAGCCAAGGCTGCTGGGCAGAGCGGCCAGGATCGCGTGGAGCACAGGGCCCAAACAAAAAGTCTTTGTGTTTAACTAAACGTTAATTTAAACAGAGGAAGTGAGATCTACCTCTGCAGTGAGAAACAACTGTTTGGCAGCATCTGCTTCAGCACCCCCGTGGGTTTGCTTCCCTCTTGTCCAGCGTGGTTCAGGGAGAGAGCTGCATTCAGGCAGCTCCGGAGGCACTCGTGACTTGAAAATTGCCCCAAGAGCAGAGAAGAGGCCAGGCAGCACCGTGGTGCTCTCCCTCAGTGCTGGGGCTGCAAGACCAATTTTGACCCCAGATGTATAAAGAGGAGGGAAGGACTAGTCAGTGTAAGAGTGGTTTTGCCTCTGCCTACTTGGTGATGCCTCCCAAATAGTTTGGGGTGTTCTGATGTCTGGAGGTGGCTCAGCAGAGGGAGACAGCACTTTATTGCAGCTGAAGGGGATGCCCCATGGTGGGAGGCTGGAAGCTTTGTTAATCTTGTAAGGCGATTGAGGATCAGGTCAAAAAAACCACCTTTGTGTCAGAAAGGAAAAGGACTTCTCTGGTCTTCTGGGCAATGGTGAGATGAGAAACCAGGTGCAGGGCAGAGTCACAGTACCTGCAAGCATATAACTTAGCACTGGTAGGTAAGTAGGTTTGATATTCAGGCTGGATGCTTCTATGGTGTGTATGCCAGCCAAAAAATTCTAGGGTTCATAGCGGAACCCGTGGCCGTTGCCGCAGGAGAAGCCTGCCTGCGTGATGTGCTGCCCCACTGCTGTGCTGCACGGGAGCCATCTGACAAACGTTAAGTCAGCTGCCTTCGGATGCGGGGTGAAGGGATGTGCATCTGAAGTGCGTGGAAGAAATGAGGTTTGGGCTTGATGCCGACTCCGAGGGAGCTTTGGTCACAGGAGTGACGTTCTCTGGGGACGCCGTACGTGCCGGCTCTCCCTGAGGACTGCCCACTGAAATCCAAAAGGAGACACCCGAGGGAACGCGTGCATCACTCAGTTAAATGCTACGTTAGACATCGGTGATGATACAATAATTGCATGAGAAAGGATAGATTTTATGACAAGCAGAGAATAAGGAGTAATTAATAGACTAGGAGGTGATGGAATTGGTAAGAAATTTTCCTTTCAGGGTGGTTTCATTCTGGTATTCTGCTCTTGAATCACCTGGTTATGTCACTGTCACAGACCTAGCCCTGGTGGCTGTTGCTTTTTTGACCTAGTCAGGTAATTTCCTAGGTTCCTATGTGCTAATTAGAGGTTTAATCAAGTTCTGGTGATGCCCAGCCTCCCTGAGGGACAAAAGATGATGCTTCAGTGCAAGGAGGCTTTTACTGAGACTGGTTATCATGCCATTACGCCTGTAACTGACTGCTTTGCTTTTTTAATTTCTTGATGAACCCTTTAGCTTCGGAAGCAAGGCGTAAGCTTCTTCATATTCCTCTCCAGTTCTGATAATGCAGTATTTCAGGAGTGGCACAACTGCTCCTGAATCACCCAGACCATCGGAGCTTTTGGCCGTGCTGTCAGCAGGAGAAAGCCGGGAGGCAGGCAGCCTGGCTTTCAGCAGTGCCCATCTGTGCCTGTGGCCCTTGCTCAAGTCACGTCCTAGCGGCAGGCTGGGATCACACCGGGGCCGTGTTTGGTGCTTGGGGCTGTGTCCACCTGCACCCGCTGGACCTCTCAGCTCACACCTCCTGAGAACGGGGAGAGAGGTGGTCCGGGGCTGTCACCTCCCGGGGCAGGGAGCTCAGAAGAGAGAGAGAGGCTTTGCTTTCCCTAGGCCTCTGTTTTTTGTCCTGTGCTTGGGAATTTTTCCCCTATCTCATTCCATTTGTATGACAGGAAATGCCTTCTGTTTTTGTGAATTACTTTTCACACAATAGAGGTGTGGTCCCTGCCATTCTCCAGATCACTTACCTTCCTGGTGAGGCGCCAGCTCAGGGTGCTCTCGCCTGGCCGCGCTCGCTCCGCGGGCCTCGCTGCTTCTCGATGGGCAGAGGCAGCTCTGGGCCTCCGAAGTGGTGTGCCCACCTGCTCCTTTCCTCCCTTAGCATCTGCAGAGGGGCTCGGATGTAATTCCAGTCCTCTTCGTAGTTCTGTCATAGCTGAAGCCCAAAGCCACTTAATTTGGGGAGCTCCTGGAGCAGGCTCAGTTCCTGTGGCGAGCTGCATCTTGGGGCTTTTGGGCAGCGGGGCTCAGAGAGCACTTGTGGCTGGCTGAAGCGGAGGGGTTTTCCTTCCTCTGCGTGTCCTGGCTCAGCTGTGCTGCCCAAAATGGGCCTTAGCCATTCCCTCGGCACTGAGCCAGCTCTGGAGCTAAGGAGAGCCTGGCACCGGCTCTGCCCCTGCCGGAGCTGCAGGCAGGTGAGTGTGCGCTGCGGGGCGTCCACCCCGAGGCCCCCAGGGAGGAGCTCCAGGCCCTTGCCGCAGGGCCTCGTGCTCAGGCAGCCCTGTCTGGCTGTGAGCCTGGCTCAGCTCTGTCTGTGGGGGCAGTGTGCGTGGTTCCACAAACCCCTCGAGTTCTCTCACCTGGCTGCACCTGGGTCTGGGCCACGCTTCGGCCCTCTTCCATCCCCGTCTGCCTTTTAGCAGGATGGAAATGGGAGGTGGGCAGAGCACGTGGCCCTGATGGACGGTCTGGGGTCCTGTGTGCTACTGGAACACAAGTGGGTGTGAGGTTGTTTATCTTGAGCTTGAAATTCTTGCTCTTCTCCAAAGGTTGTGTTATCATTCGCCAGCTTCCGCCAAATTTGGTGAGGAATGTGAGGTTGGGTAGAAGAGAGTCCAAATTTAATGCTGCCCTGAGAGAAGGACAAGTGAAGCGCAGCTAATTCACTCAGGCAGCACCTGGGTACTTCAGAAGTGTGTTTATAGCCCACCACCATGTGCAGCACAGGCTGTATCTAGTTCTGTGCAGCATTCCCAGGAGGGTTTGAGGGTGGCAGCAGGGGAAGGAGGCGTTCACACCTGGAAGCAGGCTCTGTTAGTTTGACATCCTTACGTGACTTTTTTTTTCCCCTCCCTTTACAGGTACCAGAGATAAATCGGGACGTGCAGTGGCGATCATAACGACGAGGAACACGGTCTGGTTAAACCCCCACTGCAACACCACTGAGCTTGTGCGCCTCCTCCTGTACTTGCACAGCATCCCAAGGTTTGTGGCACTCGGGGGCCGACAGGGGCAGCTTCTGCCACCTCCGCTTGTCTTGTGGGGTGTGGGAACTGAGGCAGGGAATGGAACGGGGGGGATTTGGGAGCTGCGATGGGGCAGTCATGCAGCAGCTCCGTGATGCAGCGTAGTGATGTGGTATTTGAGGGCCAGGCCTCCAAGCTGAGAGGGAGGAAGGATCTGCAAGGGTCATGGAGGTCTCGTTGACTTTCACTGTTGGCTAACGTTATCTCTTTTTCTCTGTCCTTGCAGACCCGAGTGTCAGGCTTTGGGTCTGACTGTTCTTGTGGATGCTCGTCGCTGCTCACCGGTTCCTGCGCTCTTCAAGGCATTCAGCATCTTGCAGGTGAGCCTTCAGCTCGGACGAAGGAACACGACTTGCCATCTCGGTTGGATGTTATATCTCCATCTGCCACATGTCTCCATCTGCCACCTGGCTTTGGGAGATGGAGCGAGGCACCCAGCCCTATCTTAGGGGGATGAGCTGGGCTTGCCAGGCTGCAGCCAAAGCAGAAAAAAATGAGAAAGTCAGAGTTAGAGAACACCCCTCTGGTGCTGCTTCCATCTCTATGCTGAGAACCATTCCCAAGTTGAAATGCTCTCATGAATTGTCGTGCTTGGAGGTGCTGGCCAGGAAATACGCAGGGATTGTTGCCTGCCACAGGGAAGGGAGGAGGAGCAGCCTCTGCCTGCTGCCGAGGGAGGGGAAGGGCACTGCTTGTCAGACCAGGTGGGAAGAGCACATGCAGCTGTTGATGTGGCTGCTGGTGAGCGATGGGAATCGGACATGCTGTAACTCCAGACTGCTTCGGGTCAAAGGCTTTCTATCAGTCACTTGGCAAACAAGTGGGTTGTGTTGCCCCTGCTCCCAGATCCCTTCTGTCTGCTGTTATTAGAAAGCCAGAGGAGATGCTGGGTTGTAGCTATGACTAATCTTGTTTAAGCAGATGTTCCTTTTAAATCAGAGCTCAGGTCTCTCAGGGCTCAAGCTCTGCAAACTGGAACGGGGCAATGTTTTAATCAGGCTGGTGTCTCTGGTTTATGTGCTTCGGTGCCACATCTGAGACTTGGGGCTGAGTCAGAGCTCTGTCCTCCTGCTTCCTGGGCTGGGTGGAGCTGGGAGCTGTATCAGTGCGCTCACTCTCTGGGGGCAGGAGTTATCTGGTGCCCTGCTCAGTCCTGCAGAGGTACCAGGCATGCATCTTCTCTTTCGTGCTGTGCCCAAGTGGCAGTGAGCTCGCTTGGACTTCTGAGCGTTTCCATGGGGGTTGCAAAGTTATGTTTTAGGGGGGGTGATTTGTGAATCAGCAACGTGCTGAAACACAGTGTGCCTTTTGGACCTCTACTGGGTCCTCAGTCTCGTAGAGAGTGGCAGGAATAAACCGTCAGCTTCCTATCCTCTAAAACGGAGAGGGAGGAAAAGCTTTTTTTGCACTACGTGTGTAATATCCTGCTGTGATGTCAGGTTGGCTCTGAGCACGGGGTAGAGCAACAGTTAGTTAGCAGGGATTAATGTGCTGCAGGACAGGTTGCTAGAGCTGAAGGTGTGCTGCAGGTAACAGTGACTGACGGCGGCTGATTGCTCTGCTTGTGGTTTGCTGGTCCTTACCCTGCCTCCCTGGCAGACTCTGTAAACAAGACCTGTTCGGCTGGCTCCTCATCTGGTCGTGGCACCGGGGTAATCCCCTGGCTCCGCTGAGCCCTTTGGAGATCCTGAGCATTTACTTCTGGTTTGCCTCTGTCTTCCCATGCCAGCGCTCTCATCTGCTCTGAAATAAGGACAGAGAAGTTCAGAAAACTGACTGTAACTACAACGAGGCAGCTGAACTTTCTAGAGAGCTGCAGGGTTTGCTGGGCAGTGGATGCTGGATCGCAGTCAATGTGCTGTGCTTGTAGGGTCACAGAACAGATGTCTCCTTGGGGTCCTTTCTGAAATCCCTGATACATCTCTTATCTCTGGCAGACCGTCTGGAGAGCTCATTTCTCTGCTGCTCTGCTCTCTACTTCAACAGGATTTTATTTACCTGGCTTTTGTGAAGCCCGCTGTGAAACTGTGGGTGGAAGCTGTTGGGTGTTGAGACCCAGTGTTGCTTGTGCAGTTCTGAAGGGATGTTTTCCTCTTGACTCAGCAGAGAGGAGCACTTCACAGTGGATAAGCACCGATCAGATGACCTAACGCAAAGTCCCTTCGTGCTGCAGGTCTTGGTCTGTTAACCCTGCGGAGCCTCCCTGGGGAGGAAAGACTGATCCCAGAGGTTTCTGGGTCAGTAGCAGTCAGGCTGAGGAAATACCTCTTCCATTTCCCATCTTTCTGGAATGAACGTGCAAACAGAATTTTTAAGTGCCAACAGACAGCTTCTGGTGCCTGCAGGTAGCTTTCCTACAGCGCCGGGAGAGCCACCTCCTAAGCTGGTGAAAGCTTCTCGCCCTCTTTGCCTTCAGTTGTCTTCTGCAAGACTTTCTTCCCCATCCTCTTTGGAATATGGGCTGATGGGCACTGCTGGCAGTCGTTCTGTCCCGGAGAGCACTGGGAGCAGAGGCAGAATGAAGTGCTGCAGCTAATTTGAGAAGAATTAGGAGATGCTCTGGCAGCTCTGTACGGAGGAGAAGGGAAGCGCACAGCGCATACGTGCTGCAAGAACAGATCGTGCTTGTTCCTGTGGGAAGCTGTGTAGTGATGCTTTGGAGCAGGATCTGTGCGGAGGTAAATGCTGCTGTGATGTTTGGTCACAGCTCTCCACGGCTGGATCTGTGCTGAGGGGGCCTGCAGGGGAACTTCGCCGTGCAGCAGTGGTGCTGATCCCTCGGTCAGTGAGCAGGCAGGGCACTGACAGCAGTGTGTGCGCGCTGGGCTTCACTGAGCACATACCTGTGGGATTTTCTTCTGCCTGAGCTCTCAGAAGCACGATACTTGTGAGCACTGTGCATCAGTGTGAAGGCTTAACCGTGCTGCGTCTGTGTGCTGGACCCCGGGGGGGAAGTCTGTCCATGAACCAGGGATACAGCAGCAGTTCAAAGCAGGAAATTTCTGTGTGATCCTTGCTCTCGAGGAATGTGTTTACAAGCCCTGTTACTTCAGCAGGACAGAGGACCTTGGTCTGATGTTAAAGACCAGGAACCTTCCATTGCTCTGTTAGGAGTGCTCTCGGAGATTGTGTGGCATTTGGGGGCTGCCAGTGCTTCAAACCGTGCTGATGCTGTTAAGTTTGGTCTTGGGCTTCCACCAGAGTCAGGAAGCTAGAAGATGGTTTGGAGGAAGATGGAAGAAAGTACATAATTCTTTGATTAAAAAAATAATAAAAGGACCGGTGTTTACCCTGCTGCTTTCTGAACTGCTCTGTTCTTTGATGTCCCCATGGTGACTGTGCTGGAGGTGCGGAGTTGTTGGAAATGTGGGGCTCGGTGTCTTTGCTTCCACACGGCTGGTTTTGTTGGCAGAGGAGGCAAGGGACTGGGCAAAAACCTGCAGGAAAGCTGCTGCAGGTAGCATCCTGCTGCTTCCAGCTCTGCCTGCGTCCCAGAGAGCTTCTGTGAACTGTTCGAGTCCACTCGGGTGGATCCCTCAGGGCTGGATGAGTCTGGCTTGTCTTCAGCTGTTTAAAGAACAAATACGGTGAAAAATACTTCATTTTTTCTGGAAATATTTCTTTCTCTTGGTCTGGAAAGCCCTGAGCTTCTCCCCTGACAGCTTAACTTGTGAATGGTTTTTCAGTTGCTATTTTCAGCAGCAACAAACAAGTAAATGAGTGTTTGGCTGCGGTAACCCTGTGTTACACCATCGCTACCTTTATCCTCTCTCCGATTGCACATCTCATGACTGTTGAGTGTAAGAGGGATTGTGAAATAATAAATTTATTTAATTTTTAGAGTCATGACCTGTCTTGGCACTGTGGCTGGTTCTCATCCTTCAGTACTTTTTAGCAGACAAACTTAGAGCTGCATCCCACTGTGCGTTCAGGCAAATTCAGTGCTGCTCACACAGCTCTAATGTCTCCCCATGCTCTCTTCAGATGAGCTTTAGTATTTACCTAATTCAGCCTAATTATGCAATGCATTCTTCTTGGCCTTTTGATCAGTGTTAAATAACAGTGAAAGTGTGAATGAAAGGGATTTGAGACGGCTGAGAAACCTCTGACTGTTCTGGGAGGTGTTTCAAGCTGGGATTTTTTTCCTGCCTGTTCAAAAGGATCCTCTTTTAGCACTACAGAGAAACGTCTTTTCCTTTGCTCTGCAACCTCTGCTGCTGCCCGCACTTGCAGGATTGGGTTGTGCTGGCATTGTTGCTTAATTGCCACGCTGGGCCCAGCGTCAGGCCCAGCTCAGGCTCTGCAGGGCGATAGGCACCTGCCTCCACGCCGGAGCATTTACTGAAACGGGGCTCCCTTTTTGCTGTGGGCTCCTGCGTGCAGGTTCCCTTCAGCTCGAGCGAAACCAAGAAGGATTTGTTGCTGGACAGGTTCCGAGATCCGTGCAGAGGCAAAAGACACCTCTGAGATGTTTAGTTGGGGTGGCTCTTAGTTAACCATGCGGAGTGACGGCTTCTCCTTGCTATCCAGCTCCAGGCATCGCGTGCCTAGTGGGCCCTGTCGCCATGGTCTGAATGTTTCTGCTGCCTTTCCCTGTTCCTGCTGTTGCTCTCTGCCTGTTTCTCACTTCCCTGTAGAGTGCTTCTATAATTGGAGAGCCGATCCTGGATCGCAGAGTTTGAACTTCAGCTGCCAGACGTCCCTTGGGATGTCCAAATAGGAATTTCTGTTGGTTTAACACTAGCAACAGGATGCGAGTCCTTGATTGTGAGCTGGCAGTAAGTAAAGACGAGATGACATTTTTTGGCACCGTGTGGAAAAAAGCTGCTTTTCGGTTAGGAGAAATGACCAGGAAAATTATCAAGAAAAAACTTGGACATTGAACATAATTCCTTTTAGTTATTTTTTTTCCTCCCCCGACACGTTGCGGTGCATAAGGCAGCATTTTTTTAGTGTAGCCAAGACCTGACCTCTTTCACTTCCTTAAATACCGCACGACTAGTTGATCTGACGCAAACTACCTTAAGGACGTAGCCTTGGTGCCCTGCAGAATGGCCTCCCCTGTTCCTGGTGACTGCTTCCAGGCTTCCTGAACACCTTTGAAGGATAAATTGCAGTCTCTCTTGTACAAAACTGATACGGTTTCTCCTTAGCATCCTGGATGGGTAGGTGATGGTTTTGCACTCTGTTCTCTTTTAGGACATGGATCCTCATTGCATTCATGGAGTGCTGCTTCTGGTTGAAAGAGATCTGACTTTTCGGGTGGAGAAGCCGGCAGCGGGACAGGTAATGGAACCGTTTGGCCAGGGCTTGCTGGGGAGCCGTTGATTTCCTGTTTAACTCCAAGCGGCGAGTTCTCTGTCCACTAATGTATGTTTATTCTCACACGAAATCTCCGTAGCTGTTCTCTCTCTTTTACGATTGTGGTCTATTACGGATGTGGTATTTATAGGGTCGTAAAGTTTATGTGAGCTGAACATATCTCTGTCATGCTGTGTTTATTGTTGAGTCCATCACCGACATGTGTGCCGTAATTATGTCAGGCTGCTGGGGCCCTTGAGATGCAGGAGGTTTGCTGGGGGCACAGAGAGCTGCACGGAGGAGTCCTGCACCACTAGCAGTAACGGAGAAGCTTTTCATGCTCTTCTGTTAACAAGGGAGAAAATAGTTGGTCAGGAGGAGATCACATTCTGCTAACTCCTGGGCTCCATCCTGTGAAGGTACTTGTTGCTTTGCAGGCTTCTGCTAAATCACGTTCCCCCTCCTCATAGCCACTGCTGTCAGCAGCTGAGAGACTCCTGCAGGAGGGGGAAGAGGAGAAGTGTATGTGCGTAAGGTTCCCTTTGCAGCTGAAAGGTCTGGGAAGACTAACAGCAGGTGCTGACGGAGGGGGGAAGGTGATCTCAGCATCACCAAACACCCCCACTAGAAGTAAACCTGCCTTGGTGTTCCGCAGCTGTACACGAAACGCAGGCTTTCAGCCTCTCTCATTGTCTGAACGGAGCATCAGGCTGCATCTTAGTCATCCCCCTCTGCACCAAGCCTGCCAGGAGCTGCAGGACTGGAGTGAAATTCCGTGCCTGCCGCAAAATCCTGCAGGTTTCAGAGCAGTCAGGCCCTCCCTGTGGATGAAAACATCGGGAATAGCGTCGTGTTCGCTGTGTGTGTGCTGTGCTGCCCTGAAAGGCTAACAAACAGCAAACGCTCGTAGCCAGTTCCCTCATTTCCCCATGTGAAAGAATTTGAAGTGCACAAGGGGTGTGCAGGTGTGCGCATGCAGGCAGGGCTCCAGAAGACGTTATTTAAAAGCGCTGAACAGCTCCAAAGTGTGTAGGAGGAAGCGGCGAAGACTGATAAAGTCACACGGGAGGAATTGGAAGCATCCTCGCTATTTCATAAGGAGGTGAAAACTTCACAGAGTATGTGTGGGGTTAAATGTCTGCACCTGAGATCCTGGTGTCTGGGCTGGCTTCCACATACCTTCAGGAGCACTTGTCTGTTTCTCTAGCACGCTCTGAGGTACCACAGGCTCGCAGAAGGGAAGTTATCAGCGTCAAAATCTAGGAAAGACACGGAGCAAATAGCTGCTGTGCTGCGTGGAGAATTGAGGGCAGGGCAGAGACTGCTCTCCGAGAGGGAGATCTCGGATGTTTTCCAGGAAGCGAGATGGGGAAGCTGGGGGCTGGATTTAACCTCTCAGGCTCTCCAAACAAATGCAAATTGCAACCCAGTGTGTGAGCTTATGAGGGAGTTGCTCTGCTTATACTTGGAGGTATTGGCTCTAGAGGAGGCTGGCTGCTGCCAGACTTCCATCACAGATGTTCTGCTTGGTAAAACAACGTGTTGTGGCCTGCGTTCCCTCAGGGTTCGCCCACAAAACTGCGCAGCAAACTGCTCTAAGATTGAATTGATTTTTTTTTTCCTTCATATTCCAGATACACACAGTGTGCCTTGTTTCTATGCAAGATAAATAAAGGAAAAAGAAACGCTGTCTCTCGTTAGCCTTCCCCTCCTCCTTGCCAATACTCACTGCCCTTTTCTCTAACGCCGATGTGCTTTTATTTCTTCTCTTCCCCATGCAGTTTGAGATTCTCACCTCCATGAAATCCCTCCATAAGCACATAGACAGCTCCCAGCTGCCTCTAGAACTGGATGGGACCTTCCCTTATTGCCACCGGGACTGGCTGAGCTTCCGCATGGTGAGTAGGCCGTCGTGTTCCCTGCTGTCTGAGGGAAGGAATGGCAAGGTAGCGGAGCTGAAGCAAGAGAGAGGTCAACAACCAGGCCTAGAAGCATTAAAGGACAGTGCTTCCGCTAACAGCTGTGAACACAGATGACAGTTTGTTATCAAAAGGTTACTAATATTGTCTCCCTAAAATGGATGCACTGTTGCCTATAACTTTAGTTTTTAACTCACGTGCTTGAACTGCGTTAATTCAGGTTTGACCATACTTTGAAGGGAAAGGAGGAACAGCATCCGTCTTTTTTGTTTGTGTCACTTTACTTACATTTGGAGGCTTAAGGGCAGGCACTTCTTGTGCTAATCTCAGGAGATGTCAGTACCCAATCATCAAGAACTAAAAAATAGAAAAAATGGTTAGATCTTGATGGGTTTCAGGCAGGTTTTCCAGACAACACTGAGCTACGTAGTGAAAACTGCCGTCCTGGTGGGAGTCAAACTTGGAAGTTCCCGATAATCATTTCAGATACTTACAGGAACATCTCTTTCCTCCTTTGTTCACTTGTTTACCAAAGTTGTCATCAAATTTGGACTGTTTAGAAAACATCTAAACTAAAAAGACGGAGAAGATTCAGCCGTGGAGTGCATTTTATTGGCATTATCTTTGGGAGCTGGCTGTGTCAGGCTAGGAAACCGGCTTCCCCATGCAGGGTCTGGTCAGCGAGTCTTAGGAGCAGGAAAGCAGTAGGAAGCAGTACCAGCAATCTGTTCCTTCTCCCTGCTGTGAGGATGCCTCGGTACCACGATCCCGTTGGACCGTGGAAATGTTTGTGGTGACGCAGGTTAAGCCTTAGGGACAGAGGGGCTGAAACTGCAGTGCCTGGACGCAGCTTGTAAGGGAGGGAGCCCCAGCTAAGGGTGCTGCAGCCACCAGCGCCGTGCGCGCTGAGGATACTTGGCAGGATTGCAGATGTTGCTGGCCATGCAGCAGGGGATGTGCAGACTGCCAGAAGTCTGCAAAAGTAGCAGCTGTGGCGCCAGTACCCAGCCCCGCGTACGCCCTCGCCGCGGAGGGCGCGTAAGTCCTGTGGCTCGTGTGCTTGTTGAATCTTTACAAGCTGTACTGAGACATGATTTGGCACACAGAGATGAGACGGGATTAAATCTCTGTAAATCTGCACACAAACTGGCTGTCTTCACGTCGTGTTTGACTTGCTCACCCCGGCGGATGACAGAACCGTCCCCTCTGCTTCCAAACGATTCAGCGCTCGCCTGGCTCCGAGCTCGCTGCGCAGGGCGCTGTGCGGTGCAGCATTCGAAGCAGGTGCAGGTACCACTGACACAACACTGTTGGGTTGCTGGTGGCAAGCTTCGGCAGTCAGGCTCAGCATGTGCCAAATGTTAACTTACCTTCTCCAACTTGTTTCGGAACCCATTTTTTTTTTTTAAACCTCACATCTAAAAAGCACTGAACCCATGCCGATGCAACAGAACCGCAGAAGCCGAATTTCGGTGCCTAGGCTTGAATTTGAGGTTTGTTTGGCAGCAAGGAAGCTTTGCAGTAGGACATGGATTTGTTTTTTGGACAGGGTTGAGAAAAGCTCAAGAGCTGAGGTGCTCGGTCTGTGCAAAAGGATAATTCTCCAAGGCAGGAGCACGATACCAGACTACCTCTTATTTCCGTGCCTTACGTTTTACCGTGCTAAATGTTAACCAAAGGGAGTTAGTGTAGGAATGGGTCTGTTTGGGTTGCCTGTTTGTGTAATGCGCTGCATGTGATAATGACCCATATGCTCAACCCCTTTTAGATCTGCAGCTGTGCGGCAAACAGATTTATTTCCTGCCTCAGCGATCTCACCTGCATCCTGCCTGCTAATCCGTCCCCTCTGGGGCTGTTCCAGCACTCCAAAGAGGGAGTTAAATTCAGTAAAGATTCAAACCGCAGCTTTTTATTTTTATTTTTATTTTTTCCTTATTTTTTTGAACAGCTCTTTCTCCCTTCCCTGATTACAGTGGCTAGAGGGTGGCATTTGAGTCTTTATCAATGACTGTGTAGAAAAGTCGCCTCCTCCCGTGTGTGAAATTGGTGGTGGTGCTTGGTGGCTTTTTCCCTCAGAGAGAAGGGACTTCAGCTTTGCTACTAGTTTAAGGTGCTTTAATTGTGGAAGCTTTCCAGTTTCCTAACCTTTAATTTACACTACTTTTAATATGTAGAGGAATGATTTAAAGTATAGAAATCGTACTCGTTCTAAGTTTTGCTCCTCCAAAATGAACACAGAGTGATTCATCTTAGTGGAAAGTTACAAGAAATGCTAATCATAGAAGAATGTGGGACATAATTGTACTGATTTTCTTTTCTCTAAAAGCATGGCCCAGACATGCCGTGGTGAGTTTGTAAGGTCTGTACAGAGGACTTGGTACAGAGTGATGCATCTGAAGCCTGTGATGGCTCCTGGGCTTCTTTCTGCTGATGATACAGCTTCTCCAACGGCATAATTGAACCCTTGGGTTCATGCGTTTGATCCTGTCTTGATTTCTGTCCTTTTAACCTTCTGCAAGCTGAAAAGATGGCTTTCTCATCAGCTGTGAGACAATGATCTCTGCCCTGGTCCTTTCCTCTTGTAGAAACTGGAACACTTGCTACAAGGATGCCAAGGGGCTTGTGCCTTCCTCCAGGGAGCCATTCACAAAGTGGAATCTGGAAAACTACCAGAAAGAGCTGAGGTAAGCGTGTAGACCAGACACTGCTGCGTGTAGAAGCTGGTTCTGTGATCCCTCGGTGTCAACCAACCCAAGAGATGTCGTCTTGAGCTGTGCTTGTTGCTGCTGGATTGCTTGCTGTGCAGAGACACAGATGGGGTGGAATGATGTTTCTAGCTGTGAGAGCAAGGGGTGTTTGTGTCGTGAGGGCTTGATCGCTTCCCTATCCAAAGAGCACTGGTCTGCAGGAGGTCAACGCTCACGAGGGACTGCAGGTATAAAATCAGTTGAGGAAGGGCACTGGACTCCTAGCAAGGTGTCTCCTTTCCTCCCCCACCTCTGCCGGTCTCTCTTGAAGAACCGTTGTGGCAAGGGAAATGCATTTGCTGCCGACGCTAATTTCAGTGCGGCAGCAACACGCTGCGCAGCCCACACCTTTCTGAGTCTGCTTTACCAGAGAGCGGAGGGGAGAGAAAGATCAGAAAAGGGGAAGAGAAATCTGTTGTGTTGGCCAGCAAACTTCAGTGATTCAGTTAGCTGTGTCACTTGGGGCAAGGCAAGGTTATTTACGTTGGCAGGGTGGATGTGAAGCGTTCTCTGCAGCTCTGTAGCTGGTACTGGCTTTGCACCGAGCAGCCACCTCGGGTTAGCTTGCACGGCCTGGCTAAAGATGCATGGCAGCACAGATTTCACGAGGCCAAGGCTGTGCTGCAGCTCTGGCTTTGCTGCTACTAGAAGAGAAATTTGGAAGGGGGCAAGAGGAAGGTGCAGAGACCAAGCCAGTGTTGTTGCAAACAGGTCGTCCCTTCCTGGGAAGCCTCTCTGGGCCCTCCTGGATACATGGGCACATCTACCAACCCTTGGGGTGCTTGTGCCGTGCAGGTCCGGCTCTAAGGATAGCAGCAGATAGCTGTGAGTGGAACGTGAGGCTGAAAATAATGGGTCTGTGCCCAGCGAATGGAGCGTGATAGGAGTTGGGTTTCAATTTTGCCCTGGTGGGCAAAGTGTTGAGGGCGTAAGGAACACTGTTTATCACCTTGGACTTGGCAGGCTTGAAAGAAACAGCCGTGGGAACCAACCTCCCTCTGTACTAGGGTGGGACAAGGTGAGATGTGGTTTGGGTTAGGTTGTGCACTGTTTTGTTTTTTTTGCCTGTTCCCTCATTGCCCAAACATTGCTGTGACCGCTCATCGCGCTCTTATAATCCCTGCAGGAGGCAGCTGTGCTGCTGAGGAATTACAGGCAGTTGATGAAGAACGTTCTGGAAGATGCACGGCTGGTCCGGCTGCAGCTGGAGGGTGGAGCTCTCCTGGCCAGGCTGAGGAAGGAGGAATCTTGTGTCACCCTCACCAATGACTACAGGTGAGCCCCAGCAGGGTGGGAGAAGAGGAGCTGGAGGTGAGCAGAGAGCAGGCAGGGGCAGCCTGGCCATGACCCATCCTCGGTGCAGACCAGCGTGGTTTTTCGTGTAGCGAGGACTTTTGTTGGAAACAGTAAAACTGAAGAGCGTGACGAATTGTATGCTTATCCTGGCTGCTCTTCCCTCAGTCCAAAAATTCATCCCTTCCTGACTGGGTGGGTTCATTTAGGTGGTTATTTAACTCCTTTTCCAAGCCAAACCAGACTCACCTCCTGTAGTGAGGTGAGGGCTGGATGCTTTGTGCCCCCCTAAAGCACAAAGTCTTCCTTGACGATGCCGGTGAGCAGCGCTGGGGTCCGAGGCGTTATCAGGGTGCGATTTGCCAAGGCACTCCTTATGTAAGGGGATTTCCAAGGACCTTGACTGCGAGGAATGCTCTCTGGCTATAGCAAGCGCTGATCTCTTCACACATTGGCGCGGTTTGCACAGCAAATATTCACTGCCCGTTTGCAGAATTGGTATGAGAAGCGGGGGAATGAGAGAGGCCAGCTGTTTGAAATCCCCAGGGCATTGCACAACTCCTGTTTGTACTGCTAAAACACCTGAAGCCTATCAGCGTGTGAAGGCCTCTGTGCTATGTGCTGTGCAAACAGCAAGGCAGCCCTTGCACCCAGCAGCTTCCAGCCCCGGCGGGAGCTAAGTGCCGGTGCGTGGGTACGGCGGGGGCACAGCGCGTGGCAGGGCAGCGAGGAACGGCCCCGGGCATCTGCAGCCTTGCCCTCATTAAACTCCCTGTTGCCATCACAAACCGAGAGGCTTAAAGGAGGGAACGGAGCAAAGATAAGAAGGCGGCTTTGCAGGGTGTCTCAGCCGAGCGCAGGGAAAAGGTTTCTCTCTGAAAATCCAACAAGTGGATGAGGGTGCAAGTCGCAGCCTGTCGCTGGGAGGCAGGGGTCGGCATTTCAGGGCTGAGTGCGAGGGGAGCCTGGGGACCGGCGGTGTAACCGTTCCGTTTCCCTGCCTGCCGTGACTCCTGCCAGCAGCTCTGGCAAGCCGTGAGGACGCACTTTTTTTGCTGAAATGTTTAAGTGCTCTCGATGCAATTTCGAGCAGAATTAGGACAATGCAGCCTTTTTATTCTGACGTGGTGTGAGAAGCACACATAATGCAGGTTGTTGTGGTTTGTGCGTGCCTTTTTTCTCTCCCTTTAAAGCTGCTGTGCTGATTAAAATTAGAGCCTTCAGAGAATGGGGAGAACACGCTTGCTTTTTATGCTTTGTTTTGTTTTTAAGCTAAACCTGTGTTCTTGTGCAGGGAAATGATCAACTTTGAAACCTGATCTGACAGAGCCCCTAAGGATAATTTACTGCTTTGATTACCTTAGCGAGGGCAGGGGTGGGACACACACACACAGGGCTTTGATTGCACCGTGTTTGAGCACATGCCGAGGCTGTGTAGCATGTTCTGTTTAATTCAGGTCATGTTCGTTGCCTACCAGTATGAATGGAGCGTGTATGCTGCAGGTCAGATATATGGGGCTCTGTCCAGCCTGAGGAGCTTTAAACGAATGCAGATGGAAAATGTTAGTCTTATTTTCGGCTGTGGAACAGTTGCAGAACCTAAATTCCATGCGGTGTTTTAAATAAGGAAATGCCTGCTTGTTGTGTAAGTCAGATGCTCAGGGCAGAGAGCTAAAGACGTTCGCTCTTCGCTGCTCCAGGATGCTTGGCAACGAGGAGAAAAGCTCCATGGCTTGGCCAGAGAACCTGCATAAGGCACTGTTGCTTTTAGATCCCCCACAGATGGCACTTGCTCCTTTAGCTCCTCCTGTCCAAATTGCTGCGCAGATATTAGAGGTTCTGGGCTCTGTTACCCTGTGAAGGCTCCTGGGTTAGGCTGCCTGGATGAACAGGATCAGAGCAGGGCTGTAACAGAACACAGCAGTTGGCCTTCTGAGCTAGCGTGCGGTGGCTGTTGATGGCTGTGGGTCCACTCGGAGACTTTGGGTGGTGATATGTGAAAATGGAACAGAACCGGTTGTGGCTGTGCACTCAGCAGGGCCTGTTGTATCGCTTCTCTGAACACGAGTTGTAAAATCTTGATCAGTGCTGAGGTCTTTAATCCTCCTCCCCCCTCCCAATACTTGAGATGGAAGTATTTTCAAAATTGAAATGGTTTTATCATTCCGGGCCTCCTTGTGGCTTTTGTTAATCACGTGTCACATTGTTTTAATTCTTTCTTTTCTCGTGTGTTGCAAAAACCTGATCAAGCAAAGAGTCACGACAGCCCAGACTCCTTAGTCTAAAGTTGTGAGGCCGGCTCTGAACAGGTAACTGTCAAAATATGCAAGAATTACATGTAAGTAGAGGCAAATTTTTTAAGAGCAGGAATTTTCTGTAGTCGTAGCTTCAATTAGTTAAAATGTGCCAATACAGGGCTAATAATAAAAAGCAGGATTTTTCTGAAGAGGCACAGAGGGGAAGGACAAGCCCAGCTACACCATCACTGCGGGACTGAAGATGCAAGAGATCGGCTTGCTGCTTCATAGGGGATGTGTTCTGCCAACTCTCAAGGCTGACTTTCCTTCTTGTTTGTAGCTTCACGTGGCAAAAAGAAAATTCCAAAGTGGTACAAACCGGTCTGAAAACATGTAACCAGTGCTTAACTGCAGGTTGGAAATAGTGTCCTAAAACAGGCAAGCAAGCAGGCCGGTGCTCTGTGCAGCCGGTTGCTATCTGCTGAATACCTTTTGGACACATGTAGCAAACAAACCTCGCTCTAGTCATTCTTCAGTAATGCAACTTTTCCCTTGGGGCTGCCTTTGGCATCTTTCCCTGCTCTGCCCTTCTGGTGACACAGCAGCGGGACCTCGCTGCTGCTCAGATCCGAGCCGGGCTTTGGGCAGGTTTGCTAAACCAGCGACCTGGCTCCTTTCCTGCAGAGATTGAACTCATCGCATCAGGGCACGCAGGAGAGGTGTGTCACGATATACATCCATTTGTTTCTCTGACAGATGCTTTAAGAGATGCTTTAAGATGCTTTTAAGTTTCTCTGACAGATGCTTTAAGAGCTCCAAGAACCCCTCGTGGACGGTCCCCTCCTGAGAGGTGCTGCAGCACCAGAGCGGTGGCTTTGGCTGGTAACTGCTCTCTGTTTCTGGTATGAGCTGACCTGGAGTCCCCGTGCTCTTTCCCCCCAAGCAGTGCTGTAAAAGAGAGCCTTGCTCACCAGCTGCTGGCCCGCAGAGGGAAAGGCAGACTTCTCCGAGCAGTATTGGTTGGATCTCACCCGTCCCACCTCCAGGAAGATCAGGCTGAACCTGGCCAAGGTGGGGGTGTGGTACTGGTGAGCCTGAATCCTTCTGGTGCCTCCTTCAGTGCTGGAATGATAGCTCCCGCACAGGCTGGCCACCTGAAGGTGCAGGTGGAGTGCTGAGGCCAGCATTGCCACTTATTCCTTCTTAGAGGAGCCAGCAGGGTTTCGACACAGCATATTTGCTGGCGCACCAGCTGCTACGCTGAAGGCTCGGTGCTTCTTCAGGTCTGTTAGCACAGGAGCTGAAAGTGTTCCAGGGTTTGCTGTGCCAGCCTTTCTGGGGACTGAAAGGCCAAGCCATTAGCCTAGCTGAAGTTCCCGTTGGTGAGTGTGGACAAATGCCACGGAGACATCCACCACTTGAGTGCTGTTAATATATATATTTATTGCTATTTTTGGACAGGAAGCCTTTAATGAACTCAGTGTTTTTCTTAAGTTTCGTAGGGCTGGCTAGCAGGTGTGTCTCTGGCTTTGGGATATCTCACGTATCGATCAACCACCCTGTGGCTTGGAGACAACTCACCGTGCCAGCCGCAGAAGGCGTACGGAAGCATTGCTTATTTTGGGGTGGATTTTTGAAGATTGCTCTGACACTTCCATCGCAAACCTTGGGAAGCTGCCCAAAGCCGTGCAGCAGCAGTGGGAGCGCTTACTAAGGCGAGACGCCAGTGCGGGGACCGGGCGGCGAGGCGGAGGCTCCTACCCCTGTCTTCAGCCAGACGTTTTCCACTGTTGTTCTCATTACTGCTGCTCTCCTGGCGTAGCCAGGAGCTGGGAATGCCTGCCAAGGTGAGGTGTCCAGTGATGCCTTTCGTCCTCTCGATATGCCGTGAGTCAGAAGTGGAGGAAAGAAAATACAAACTTTTTTTTATTAATGCAAAGGCGCCTGCCTTATACTAGTCAAACCAGAACACTCCTGGTGCGTGGCTGTGCCAGCAAACCTGCACTCAGCATGGCCCAGGAGTGGAGTCGCATCACGTTCTGCCTGCTGGTGGGCAAGCTGGCCGCAAGAGTAGATGTGAGAGCTGGGGAAAAAAGAGGAAAACCTCAGATGGTGAAAGCATGGCCAGGTTGGGTGCTGGGCTCTGTGCAGCACGGAACCAGAAAAATCCTAATCTCTTCCCCCAAGCTTCTCATCTGAAAAGAATTTGTGCTTGCAAGCTGTGAATAAACAGCTTATAAATAGATGGAGGAGTGAAGCCGCCTTTTGTTTGCGAAGGCAGTGTAGTTAGCCTCTGTGCTTTGAGGGTGGAGTGGGGAGAGCCAGGAGCTGGTTCTGTCGGCTGGCTATTTTTAGTGTGGCTCGGTGATCTGGATGAGAGCCCTGGGTGGGGACCTGGGATGAGCAGAGGTAATGGGCAGCATGGAGCAGGCTTCCTGAGCGGCAGCTGCCAGGTTCCCCCTGCTAAACCCGACTCGATGACAGCAGCAGAGGCTGACCGTACAGCTAACCCCGCGCTTGTGCCTGCCTGCAGAGGATCCTGGGCTGCCCTGAGCGTGCGCTAGCAACGCTCGCTTGGGTCTGCCCTGCGTGGCTGGGGCACTGCTCTGTGTTTTCTCATCCACCGCTCAGGACAGGGAAGCAGTTCCAGTTAAGTGGTGACAGAGCCAGACCTGCGTCATCTGGGCTGTGGAGAAGCCGTGTGGTGGTTCCCGTCAACCAGCCTGGTTTTGCAGAGATCAGTGAATAGAAACTTCAAACCTTACGCAGCTTCAGAGGTTTGGAAGGATGTAAGGAACTGCTGGAACAGCTAACCAAGAGATGTGATCGGGTCTTTGCTCCACCTGAGGCCTTTGAAATGAAGATTCAGATGCTCCTTCCCACTCCGTATCAGAGTGCAACCACAGCTTGTGCTGCAGATAGGATCGTCCTGCTCCTCTGCACTGCTCTTCCCATTCTGAATGGCAGCTTGAGAGCTGCGTGCAGCAGCGAGGCACAAAGTCTGCGTGAAGGTGTTGAAGCCATGTCCAGCACATGTAGGTTCCCTGCTGTCGATGGCTTCCAGCTGTGTGGTGCTGCAGGAGCTCGTGTCTGCGGGGCTTTGGCAAGACTCCTGCGGGAAGCAGCTCCAAGACAGTTGACCCTGGGAGCTTTGGGTACCTTTCGTGCTACCACTTTTCCACAGTGCACGCCCCTGACGTGCCCTGTGAGATGCACCTTCCAATGGTAAATGTATTTTGCATATTTCTTCTGGGAGCCTACTCCTAAAACCTTCATCTTTAGGTTCAAATAAACTCTCGGTGTACCTTGAAGTGAGATGAAAAACCGTGCTTAACTCCTGCCCTCAAAGTTTGGCAGCTTTCTGCCACGAGACGCCTCTGCGCTGTTGCTGGTGACGCAGAAGATGCTGACAAACACAGAACCTTTGGCCCTCAGCAGTGCATGGGTGGCAGCGCTCTTCCATGTCCGTGTTTGTTTGTGTCAGGCGGAGGGAGGAGCGCACGGCGACAGTTCTATCCAAACACATGCCGTGCTGCTTGGTATTCATTTTCTTTACAGTCTAACCTGTTCCCTGTGTTTGCGTGGTGGTTTTAGCCTGGCAAAAAGCACTTACGCTCGCATTAAACAAACCTTGTTGCTCTGCACATAAAGGAGCGTGGAGCCGTTGTCGTTCTGGCTGTGCGAAGTGCTGTGTGGAGCCTCTCGTGGTGCTTGCAGGGAGGTATAAGATTGCAGAGCTCTTCTTAGGTAAGTTTTCCTTGTTCTTTGAGGCTTTTCATGAGATGATCCCTCGCAGCTTCCCCTCTGCCGTTCATTTTCTACTGCGTTATGACCTGAATCTTCCTGGATTCAGTGGGTCTTTACCCAGAAGACTCCTGTTTTGCTTGTTCTTGTTTGCGATCTTCGTCATGCCAACAGGGCTTTAGCTAATTAATGACACGCTGTGAGTTTTTTTTATCTGTTTTTAAAAATATTACGGAAAAAATTGCAAACAGTTTCCAGTATAGGATGTTAGCTGGGCCGCCCGAAGTTCCGGGCTCAGCCCACACCATCCCGCGAGCACCGTGGTTGATGCGGCTGAGTTGGGGTGGCTGTTTCTGCTGCCGGGGTAGTTGATAGCACAGCACTGCTAAGACCCGTGTTGTAGAGACTGGGAGCGTGTAAAAGGAGGATGTGTCAAGGACAGGTATGTGGCTCGCAGTGGGTATGTAGATTTGAGCAGAGCATCTTGAAACCCTTGAGGTCCTAACTCCAGGAACACGGCTGACCCAGATAAGGAGTGTAAATATTGCTAGGTTAATGTTCATGGGATGAGTTTTGGAGGTAAGAGTTTTTTCAAGCTGGTAGAAGACCACATCTGGAAGCTTGGCGCTCCCAGAAGAGCGTGGCCATGTCCTGTCACAGGCTCCACTGGGGGGTGAGCTGCCCCCATAATTTGACTCATTGTTGGGTTTCTTCAGGTCAGGTTTACAGATCATACTGGGATTTACGATCAACCAGTCTGAGCATGGTTTAATTGCAACTGAATGCAGGTCAGGTCGGGAAAAGAATCCGAAGTAGCAGTTGGTGACCACACCTGGATACTTAACCTCTGCGCTTCGGTCCCACTGCTCTGGAGGGGCTTCAGAGGATATTTCTGCTACAAACACATAACCAAACTGTGCTCCAGAAAGGGCTCCTGGCAGTTCTGGGCTGTGGTGTGTTGCATTAATTGGTTGAGTTGCTGCCGGTGCACGTGCTGGTCAGGGAGCCCCGTGAGGAGGGATTTGGTTGGGTCAGTGCTCTCAGCCATCCGCTGTTCCCCCCGTGATCAGCAAACATCCCGCAGCAGCCCCGAGCTTGGTGTTTGACCACCGTGCCCTTCTGAGGACACTTTGGGGTTCTGAACGCTGCACCCAGCAGCTCAAATACCTTCACTAGGTAACTAAAACCACCGTGACTATTTGGGTGCTGCAGACACTAATTACAGTTTAGTTAGCGATACCTGCATTAGCTTCACCATGGCTTGTCCAAATTTTAACCTCAGCTGCATGCGAACTTTTCAGCCTGACGAGCAGGAATTTGCCTTTGAGGTTGACCTCATTTTATGGGGTGATTACGAATATGGCAGTCGGGTAGGTTGCTACCAGGATGCGTTAATGGCCAAGAAAGTCTCTAATGCATTTCTGTTGCTGCAAAACACCCCTCAGGCATACAAGACTTTCCCTGCGAAGCCGGAAGAGTTTCTTCCTGCAGCATTGTTCAGGAGGCGCGGATGACTGGTAGGCCAGGTATCAGCACAGATGATCTGGGCAATGTCCTTGGACCAAAACGTCCTTGGACCAAAACGTCCTTTAAACGTCCTACCTGCCAGATCCTACTCCTGTACTTCAAAGCCTGTGGAAACATCCACTAGGAAAGTTCAGCACCAGGAGTGGAAGACTAGATGAAGGTAATGCTGTAACATCTGGCTGCGTTTCCTCTAAATGACAGGGATCAGGGATATCTGATTTTCTCAGGAAAGCTAGCGGAAGGAAATCCACCTAACCGCCATGCAGCACGCTAACAGAAGGCAGCGTGTCTGTGCTCCTTCCATCCACAGTTCTTCGCCATTTTAAAATGGACCAAAGCTAGTCAGAGGATGTGTTCTGCTCTTAGCCCTCCCTCTAGGTTGGTTCCTCTCTTAGAGCCGTTTGTCAAGGGGCAGAGAGCTGCAGAGCAGCCATGGGTCTGCTGCTTCCCTCCCCATGCTCTCTGCAGCTGGCGGGCACGGCTCCTGCAGCACCTGCTTTTGCAAGCCTGCTGGATGCCTCGTCTGTGGCCGCGTGTTTCTGTAAACAAACCAGGTATTTTGCTTAGAAAACTGAAGTGTAACTCTCCAAGGCTAGCTTTTTGAAGGATGGATTCAGACAGAAATGGTCTTTCTAAATTATAGGTTTAAAATTACCCTGCCATTATACAACAGCTTGGCGCTCCTCCAGAAAACTGAAGATGTTTGGAGTCTTTTCCACTGAAACGATAATTACCCAATGAAAACAGGATTTGGGGAAACATAAACTGACATCAAGCTACTCCTTTTTGCTATAAATTATATTGAATCTGCACTATTGCAAAATTACTTTGGATGATTTGACTATGGAAGAATGCAGTGAAAGACTCTTATTACCGCACTCACATGTATGGGGAGACTGCCGTGCATCCAAACATAACCAAGCTTAGACTTTCCACTGACTTCAAACAACTCGCTGCTTTTCTTCCTCAGAGTTGCTCAGGCCACCATTAAAATATCTTTAAGGTGCTTAACATCCCCGTGTTTCCATTTGTGTGGTGGGATAGAAGCCTCTTTTGGTCCTTCGAGCACGTTTGCAATGCTTGTTTGAAGCATTTCGAAGTATCAGCACTCCCAGCTGTGAAGGGCAGGAACAGAAAAACTCCGCCTGGGTCTGAAAAAGAAACGGCTGCGTATGCAAGGCATAATTTTGCTGCGCAGCTCCTTGTTGCAAGGTATCGGCGGGTTTACTGGGGCTCTAGAAGTGATTTAGGAAGGGAATTAGAAAGCAAATGGGTGGAAATGAGTGCATGGGTAAACAGATGGACAGATCTGGGATAACGTGCGCGGTGCTGAAGGATACGTTCGGTGAGATCTGGAAGTGCTTAAGGGAATCACAAAAAAAACCCACCCAAACTTCTCCATCGGCTGTAATTTCATTGTGTGCCTCGGTTTGCGTACCTACTGCGTGCGACGGGGAAAGGGTTGTACTTGCCTCTGTAAAAGAGTACAAGACGGATGTTAGGCAGAGCCTGGCGGGCAGCTAAAAGTGAACTGTCAAGAGCTGACAGCGTATGAATGGAGTTACCTTGGAGATGCAACAGAAGACCAACAGCTAGACGTTGAGGATTTAATGAATGCCTGCCGAGCGAGGCAGAACGTGTGAAAACAGCACCGCTAGACCTGCCAACAAAGGATGGAGGTGCTGGGCTGCTGGAGGAGCTCGGCGGAGGAGGAGGAGGGATGGTGTGAAGCTGCACCTGAAGGTGCCTCAGCTCTTGGGCTGAGGCTGGAGGTGCCTCCTGGAAGGGTTTTTCCTGGGTGCCTCGTTGTGTGGTTGCTCAGTGTGGCACTGGCAGGAGCGAAGGAGCAGCTTCAGGGCGTTGTGTTGTGCTCCAGGTGTATTGGTAGTGGCCACAAGGACTCACAGAAAACAAGGTGACTTAAATGACAACAGTAAGAATTTTAGATAGTAATATGTACCCTGAACAGCCTGACTTACAAAGGAAAGTGAGCTCATTTGGAGCCCTCTTGAGATGAATTCTCTGTCCAGTTCCTGACTATAGTGTAAGCTCCCAAGGGCATCTCTAATCTGACTTTACATGAGTTTGAGAGATCTGTGATCAATAAAGCAGAGCTTTTCCTTGTGTGGAAACAGAATGTCGTTTCTAGCAGTATTAATATTACTGAATCTGCAGAAATAACAAACAGGTGGCTGAGTATCTGCAGATCTTGGACGTGCTGGCACGTTTGCCAGGATGTGGGATGCACTGGGTGGTTCAGAGGGCTCAGCCCTTGCTTCTGACTTTGAAGGCCCCAGCTTGGTTCTTCCCTACGGCCTCCTGCGAACCCGAGGAAGGCTTGGCCTCAATGACATCTTCAGAGCCCGGCTCCTTCTGGCATTGCCAACAGTCTGGGGAGGCTTCTGCAGTTGTGTCAGGGAAGGTGCGTGCAGCCAGGTGTCTGCGGTGCGTTGCTTCAGTCCTTCAGCTCCACAGCCAGCAAGTCCCCTGAGCCCCTTGGGGCCAGCAGAGGGATTTTGTTGCTGCATTTGTGAGCCTGCCTTTCCCTGCAGTGGTTCTCGGGTCATAAGGCCAAGAATGGTCTCAAGTGCACTCCACCGGGCTTGTCTCGCCCACGGTGACATGGTGCGTTCACCTCTGCACGCAGGGAGCTTTTGGGAGGCACGTTGCTGTTTAAAAAGCAAAACAACACCATAAAAACAGCCAACAGCTAAACAGGTTGTGTTTTTTTTTTTCCTAATAGCTTCCTATTCCTCTGTACGTTTCCCATAGTCACAGCGTTGTCTTCAGAGGAGCGTCTGTAGGTGCTGCTGGGGTCGGTGCCATCTGCCGCGTGGGAGCCCGCAGTGTTCGGAGCCCCGCAGCCCGGGTTGTGACCGAGTCCTCCCGGGGGAAATCGCAGGAAGCCAGTGAGGGGAGAGCAGGACAAAGAGCGTCCTATTTTCTCCATCAGGTGTGGGAAGGAGTGGTGTGGGGCTTCCTGGCTCCCTTCCCCTGCAGCAGGTTACGGCCGGTGCTAGGTCGGGCTGTGCAAAAGCTGGAACTTGTCTGGAGTTGCTGCATCAGAAGGTTGCCATCCTGCAATACCTCATCAAACATTGAAACCGTCCATGTTTTCATCGTGGATTTGGGGCTGGGGGGTGTTCGCACACCCCCTCCCCTTACAGAAGAGCGGCAGATCGATCCAGCTTGTTGCCGAGTGCCACCACAGTAGCATCAGCCCCGAAGCGATCTCTCTGGAAGCTCAGGGAAAGGCTGGAAAAACATTTCACGTCGCGAGCGAGCGGTCGCCGTGCTTTAGCAGCCTGCACAGCCTGGAGTTGCAGGTGCCAGCGGGGGGGAGAGCATTGGGTTCATAAGCTGCTTTCCTCCTGCCAGCAGGGACTCGGGGCCCGTGGGAGTGAGACCGAAGGGTGTCTGCCTGTCTGGCAATCAATACCGCGTTTTGCTGGAGCCTTATTCAGAGACCAGGACCTAGCATTAATGCAGTTGCCAAATACAACTCCCAGATCTCCCGAGCTGTTCCCCATTAGCTCTCCTCGCTGCGTCGCTGCTGCTGATGGGACCTCGCCATCAGAGCCTGCTCCCTAAACAAACTTCCCAGAGCTCAGCTCGGACAGCGGTTATGGCTCCGCTGCTGCCAGTCTCCTGGGTCGGATCTGGGTCTGTCCTTAGGAAAAGATTGCAAAACAGAAGGCTGATATCGTCACTGTTTGTTTACGGGTGGTTTTGGAAAACACAGAAGCAGCCTTACAGCTTGTAGCTTTCCGTTGAAGCTTGCAGACACGCTGTAGAGAACCTGTCTCCTCCGCGCTGCAGTAGCACTGATCTTAGTCCAGAAACAATTTGGTTTTTTGGCTGCACTTTGGAGAAATTCATTCAGTCTAATGGCATTTCGCAGAGGAAAAACAAAAGAGTCTAAGAGCCTGAGGTTTGGGAAGTTGGCTGCTGCACATGGGGTGGAATTCTGAATGGAAAAATCTTGTGGATTTCTGCTATGCAGAGCTAGTTGTCCGGGCCACTGCACTGCCTCTCGGCAAGCACTGGCTGAAAGCTGCAGGATGTGACTAAGTTCAGCTGCGTCTCCCAGGTCCAAGGTGCCTACCGCCTAAGACAGAAATAACCACGGATGCTGAATCGCACGGATTAATTTCCATTAGCAGGGCTTTCACAATTTTATGAGCTGTCTCTGTTTCACAAGTGCTTTGGATGATTTTAATAACACGACTGAAAAAAGCCATGCTCTCGTAAGCCGGACAGCTGTAAGACAGTTGTAATATGAAAGCGGGTTTAGGGTGAGTACAGGAGGCCCCGAGTGCTGAAGGAAGCTGTAGGACTTTGTAGGTGCCCACTGAGTCCTCACTGGTAAAAAGAAGGGAAATGCAGAAGCAGAAGAAATGTGGGAAGCTCAGGGACACAAAGAACAAGCTTGAATTCCTGGCTGCAGTTCACCCAGACCTGTGCTGGAGAGGCGCTCCACGCGCCCACGAGGAACTCGCTGACATTCGTCGCCTCACCAGGGCTGAAGCAGGTGCTCGGTCCCTGGCTCCAGCACCCAGGAGTGCCTGCATCCCTCCGTCCCTGCCCACGTGCACTTTGCAGCCAGGCTGGCCAGGAGGCTGCTGCTTGGTGTTGCCTGCTGGGCTCTGGTCAGCGCAGCGCCCTGGGGAAGACGCGGAGCTCTGCTTTGTCTTCAGATCTTCCCTGCGCATGCCCTTGGCGCTGGGGTGCTGCACGCTTGGTGGTTTTGTTTGGCTAGTGAAAGGTCCTGAGAGCGAGTGGGGTGTCAGGAGAGATTTCCTTCCTAGTGTTTGCTTATTTACTTATTGAAATTAAATGTAAAAGGTGCTTTTAGAAACTGAGACTGCCGAGCCTGTGTTCCGTGAAAGCCCACTGATGCAATAACCCGTGCTTATGAAAAGCTGAGTGTCCTCTCTGAGAGTGTGACAAGCGCAGCCAAGTGTCGCAAGGCACCTGGCTGGGAGGAGGTGCCCTTGTCCTTCCCGCCAGGTCGTCTGCGCTGGGATCACCCAGAGGTGAATGACGGGGATGGTGCGGGGAGCAGCGTGATTTTCCTTCTGCTCTCCATACGAAGATGGCCGTGACTGGTCCCGCTGGGAGGACGACTGAAGCGCTGCCTTCAGCCAAGTTGTGTTTGCATGAAGCGCTGGGGGAAAGACCTCATGCAAAACCCCTGACCACGCTTGTGTCCCCTTCCAGGGACGCGCTGGATGCTGCTGGCGTGCTTTATAATCGAGTTGATGAGGGCGTTCACCGACTGGTGATGCTGTCAAACAAACGCATCCAGGAGCTGGAGCTGGTGATGGAGTTTGAGAAAGTGGAAGAATGTTTTAAGGAGGTAAGGCCTGTTGGTTGGTTCCTGTGACTGCCTGCTGCCACCCTCTGACTGTGTCCCACAGCAGGTACTGGGCCTGTTGGTCCGTCCCGAGAAGGTGTAGAACAATGCCCGTAGACCCTCCTAAAAACACCTGAACAACCGAGCACAAGAATTTGGGATAGACTTTCAGATGTGCTGAGAGCCAAGTCACTGTTTGCCTGGTGTCTTCTGATGCCAGGTACAAGTTTCCTGGCTGCTGCCTAGGCGCGGATCAGTGAAATCCCACAAACATCTGTGAGGTTTTCATCTGCCTTGAAGCCTCCAAGCCTCCATCCAGCTGCTGAATGAGCCACATCTCATACCCTGTGCCAGCTGCCCATCCCTGCTGTGCACCCTGCTGTTGGTTCTGTGCAGTGCTCGGGTCCTTGCTACCTGGTAAGACCCAGGCACTCTCCTGCCACCTCTGGGTGCAGCCCCTCCGTGTGGTCTCCAGGCAGGGGAACGTCCTCCTGTCCTAAGCCCAAGAGCTGTGCTCAGTGCCCCTAGCCCCTGCAGGTCTGTGGGAGCTTAAACTTCCCTTCTTGTGGTGCTCATCAAAATGCTACAGCTGTGGGATAATGGAAGTAAACAGGCGTTGCTTTTCAGAAAGACTTTTGAAACTTCAAGCCATGTAGATAAAGAAACTTAAGAAGCTGTAAAATATTTCAGGCTCATTGAGTGTCCTACAGGATCTAATCGGTGTTGCAGATCATTGCTCCCCGAGCCTGAGCTGTACCTATCATTTCTGGAGTTCTGTAGTCACCTTTGCAGTAACTCACCACCACCAAGTGTTTTATACATCACTTGTGTGTGTATTGTACGTGCACACAAATTTGCTTGAAGGATTGTGTGGTGCTTGGAGCTCATCTTACGAACCTACGTCCCTAAAGGTCAGTGCTAGGACCCAGTTCTCCATTGTCCTTCAAGGATTCTGGGCTCTTCTCTGGAGAGAACTGGATTTGCAAAGGAGGCTGTAGCCTACCTGTTTTCACAGGCCAAGGTGGATCCGAGAGTTTAATGACTTTCTCATTTGGAGGTAGACACTCAGGCGCCGTGCCCTGTGTGCTCAGGACTAGGAGTGTGATGCAAGAACCTAGTAAAGACTCCCTTAAACGTGCAGGTTCCTAATACCAAACAAACACAAAAAGGCACAAAGGCAGCTTACCTGCCTGTTCCTTCTTTATGCTAAGCTTTTTGTTTGTTTGTTTGTTTGAATCAAGGGAAATAAACTGCTCCCAGTTTGCTTTCCTTGCAGTTCCCTGGTGGTGCTGGGCAGCACTGCTGGCAGCAGCTGCTCCTGCTTTTAAGCCTGCCCGGGAGCACTAGGCAGCAGCAGCGTGCCCCTCTGTCCTGACCTGGGAACCTGCCCCCATCTCCTCCCCGTGCCGGTGGGCTTCCTCTGTGAGCACACTCTTCCCAGTCTGGAAGAAAAGGAATTCATCTCTGACTGTGGGCTGAGCTGGGATATGGATTTAGATGACACAGGAAGCTGATCTGCCCCTGCAAGTGCAGCTGTTCCTGAAGCACTGCAGACGAGCTTGCCAGCCTGTTCTTAAAACCCTTCACTGATGGAGGTGGAGGCGTTACCCTGCTGGAGATCGGTGTCTGCTTTGCTTTTAGGACCAGGTTGTTCATCCTCTTCCCATGTTTCAGGATTCGGGCTCGTTGTAACAGGCAGTGATGGGGCTCTGTCGAGGAACCTGCAGCTACGACAGCAGCAGGGGCAGCGTGGCGAGCTGCCTTCAGCAGGCCTGTATCTGAGAGCCCCAGGGAACCCTGAAACGTTGCAGGCGGTGAGAATCTGTCAGCGTGTTCACGTTGACGTAGCTCACGTGCTGCCAGGCAGAAAAGGGAAGTGGTATAGGAAATCTGGCAGCAGGGAGATTTTATCCCACTTGGGGGTAACAATAATAGGAGTATCAGGTCAGCCTGCAGGTTGCAGAGCTTGCGTTAGACCGTGGCTCACCCGAAACAGAGCCCAAGCAGCTACTTGCCCTGTTTATGCCTAGGGCTGTGTGAGCAATAGCAGGACTTCACGATTACAAAGGAACCTGAAGTGGAAAATCTCCAAGCAGGAGGCTCCACTGAAATGCCAGGATGGGGGAAGTACACATGCACATTCTTTCCAGTAACGAAATGACCAGCGTTATGAGAGCAATTCCCTGTTCTTTCCACATAAAGGCCTGCCTTGGTGAGCAGCACGGGGTGACTAATGGTGGAGCTTTTCCCTTTTCTCCTAGGTCAGCAGTTGGATCGAGAATGTTGGCAGGAAAAGGCTAAAGGAGATGATCAACCTGGACGATTCTTTGGAGATGCTGCTTCAAGCACAGAAGCAGTTCAGGGAGTTTGATCTTGTTGCCAGTGTAAGTGTTTGGAAAAACATATTCTCCAGAGTCTGAGCTGGCAGCATGTTTGCGTGCATAGCCAAAGCCACGATGCTAAGGTGGCACTGGTAGAGAGCACATCGCTCAGCTGTTCGTGTTATCCCTTTACGCTGCCCAGCTTCCCTGCTCTCCTCAGGCAGGCAAAGCCACCAGCTCAGTCCTTCAGTAGAGAAGTATTTGCCAGTCTTGAGGAAAGTAACTGCTGTGATGGAAGATGTTTTTTTTTAGTTAATCCTTTGAGACACTTGTCTTTTTTTTTTTAATCCTAATTGACCTCTAGTCTTACTGGGTAGACCTTTACAAGCTGCCATGTGGCTAACGTAAATCGTAACAGATGTCAGGACTCTCCAGAACTCTGCTGTAAACAAGTACACCCCTGCTCATGTGAACTGAACCTAAAACCCAGTCTAATTAGTCCCAGCTGTTAATGATCTCGAGGGCTATCTATTTTCCTCGTCAGGTCTCCATCCTCATACGCAATCACATTCTGCTTTCAGGAATACTGCAGGAGGGGGCAGGAAGCACTGAAGAAGATGGATCGCTGGGAAGACTTCTCCTCTGTGGATGTGCGCTCTTACCGGGTGAAGCTGCAGACCTACAGAGATCAACTGGAGGAGTTCTGCACTCAACTGGATGAAAACAGGCACCGAGTCTGCGAGACAGTCAGGCTGTACGAATTCTTTGACAAGGTGAGACGAGACAACTGCTGTGTGGAGGAGGGTGTAAAAAGCCTGCTCGGACTCGGGCCAGAGCTTGGTTGTTTATGAAAGACGTGAAGTTTAGCGTGTGTGCCAACAGGGAGCTGAATCTCTGACTTGCAAAATACCCCTCAAGCTCGTGGGTCTGCAGAGATTTTTTCGAGTCAGTATGTGGAAGAAGAGGTTAGTTCAAGAGAGCATCCACATCTAGTAAGAGCAGAGGTCTGCTGCTGTCTGAGCTGTAGCTTGCGGGCACTTCTTGGGGCAGCAGTAGAAGAATCGTGGCAGCGCTGGCTCAGCCACCAAAGGCCTAGAGTTTGGCTACTTGTGCCCAGCCTTGGCCACCAGGCTGAGGTAGTTTTGCCTGCGTTTTGTTCATGCTGTGTCCTTACGTGCTGCTAAATGCGGCCTGTTGGCACGTCAGGAGTAGTACTGTGCTATTCAGTCCTAAATATAGCCCGGTTCCTCTCTTTCGGAGGCCTGCCGGAGGGAACGGAGCACCAGAGCAGTGTGCTGGGGAGCGTGGCTGAGGGACCCGAGGACTAAGTTGGTCCAGGCATCTGCAGAGCAGGAGGAGAGGACGTGTGTGCTGACGTGCTGGCTGCCTGGTGTCCTCACCTGCTCGGTTTAATGCAAGCGCACCCATTCAGCCGACCTGTCATTGCATTTGGTGTGATTTAATTTCTAAAGCTGCACATGAATAAGCAGTAGGATTTTTAAAGTGTATTTTGAAGTACAGCTTTGGCAGGACCAGAGGACCAGGGAGCCCATGCTCTACTTATTCCACACTTGTACAAACATTGAGTTTGAAGTTCTCAAATTCCAGAAAGAATAGACACTAAAAGTTAAGCTGTACCAGATGTAGGTGCCACTTAGCTGCTGTCTCTGAGCTGGCTTGGCAGCCAGAAGTGCTCAGGGGAAGGGGAGGAAATTCAGCTAAACATGAAAAACAGTGAGAAGCATCCTGTGCGAGGGAGGAGAGTGGAGAAGGCAGCCCGGAGCCTTGCTGCCAGGCTGTGTGAGAGCTGTTTGCTTGATGGTGCTCTGCAGGTCCGCTCTCGCTCGTCTCTGCAGTTTGCTGTTCAGGTGGCGACCCTCTTGTCACTTTTTTCTCAGTGGAGGGAGGAGTGTTTTATGTGCTGTAGGTCGGCAGGAACCAGTGCTCTGGTCCTGGTAGGAATTCTGGTGAAGTTAGGCACGCTGAGGTTCCTAGCCTTGCCCAGCACCTTGGCGAGTCTTTGGCCAGGCCAAACATCTGTGACCCTACCCAGCCAAAGTTGGGGACCTCTGGGGCACAGATGTGGGCTGCAGCGCTTGGTGGCCGCTTTCTTCAGGCGTGGAAACTACAGCACGTGGCGGCTGCTGGGCTGCCAGGTTGGTCAGACAGAACTCAACAGCAATGGGTGTTCTTCCCCAGCCTCAAAGCCTTTCAAAGCTCGGACCCCTCCCGGGGCACAGATGTTGCACAGGGCCCAACGATGGCCCATTTCTTTTCCTAGGGCCTCACAGCACCACTGATTTGGCTCCCTTTTGGTGGCTGATGGCTGCGGAAGGCAGTCCTTGGCAGCAGCTGCCCTCTTGGTTTCGTGCTGCGCAGCCCCGGTGAAAGCTGAGCGACAGCGGCTCGGTGCCTTTGCGCGGCGCTTTGGTGTGGGGCAGAGCTATCTCGTGGAGGGAGGGAGGAGGGTTTTGATCTCCCTAGTTTCAGTAGAACTATAAACAGTGTTGGTGTTGTAAATACAGCACAGGGGTAGTGTGAACCAGTGGCCAACCGAAACCAGGGGTGTGGAGGGGACGCATCCTGCAGCTGTAGGGTGAGCGCAGAAACTGCTGTGCAGCATGAAAGTTCTTTCAGCACCGATTGTTTTAATCTTGATCTCCAGAACTCTTTCTGCCTTCTCAAAGCAAAGCTAGTGGTGGTGTCTGGGAGGCTGGGGGGAGCAGAAGATTTTATCTAAACTGATTTCACTCTCCTCTGATGCTGAGCTGCTTTGACCTTACTGCTGTGATCTTGTCAGTGCCTGCCTAACCCCCTTCTCTCTTCCCTAATATCTGAAGGGATCAACAGCAGGAGTCTAAACTAAGTAATGTCCTTGATTTCCTTCTTGTAACGAGCCTGCAGCATGCCAGACCCCAGGATTTGGGGAAAAAGCCTGGGGACGTGTGAGCAATGTACACGATGGTAATGAGCTGGCAAGCTCCGATCTCTCCAAACATCTCAGCGCGTGCCAAGGGAGCAGAGCACCCACCGCAGGGATCGTGGGATCCATCCCCTGCCTACGAGGAACGGGCGGCTCCCTTCCCCTTCCCCGGCCCGTCTGCACGTGGTGGGCACAGGATCCGTAGGGCGCTGAACGCGGCTGCCACCCAGGCCGTGGATGGGGACAGGCCTACCCCGTAGGGTCCATCGAGCCGCTGCCCTGTTTCTCACCGCTCGGCAGTTCTGGTGGCCTGCAGTGAGGCAGGCTGAGCTGGGCCAGACCACACGGTGCTTGCACATGGGCTGGCAGGGTTCCCTCCCCTAAGCCATGACCGGTGCCAAGCTGGATGTTTCCGTTTGTCCCCGCTTCCTTTGCGGCAGGAGTTCTTGGTGCCTGCAGCGGGCTGCAGGACGGCTGGGCCGAGGCCGGGGTGGTGAAGGGAGCTGCCTCCCACCTCCCACTGCGGGCAGGGGATTGCTTCAGCAACACAGGCTCGGCGCGGGCACGCTCGGGGAGCTGCCATCTTCCTGTGGCTTTGAGCCTGGTCTGCCCTCTGTCTTTCACTCAATTCCGAGGCCGTGATGGGATGTGGCACCGTGCAGTGCTTTGAGGGAGAAATGGGAACCTGAACAAGCAAGGGTATGTGTCGTATCAAAAGTATCAACGTCTGCTTTGTCCTGTGGCCACAGGTCCCCAGTATCCTGCACTCTCACTGCCTGTCCTGGCTTCGTGCTGACACTGCAACAGGCACGCTGGCGTTGCCAGAAGGAGCTAGAGCAAGTCTCCTTCTCCTGGCCTTCAAACCTTTTCCTCTCTCCAGCTTTCTTTGGGTGAATTTATTTCCCAGCTCGCTGTCTTATCCCCAGGTGCCTGCGTGCCCTTGGCTTTACTGTGAGCAAAGCGCCACGCTGCCTGCGGTCACGGGCTTGAGGTTGCCCATGTGAGAGCTGCGTGCCCCGTCTGCGGCTACCTGGCGTGCTGCGGCACGTCTCATGAGCCAGAGCCTGCCGCCTGATCTCTGCCAGCCCTGGGATGTCAACCAGCCCTGCAGAAGGTCGGCGGCAGACGCATGATGCTTTCTGGCAAAAAGTCACTGCTGGGAGAAAGCACCGGCCCAACTGGAAAGGGCAGAGTCGCATCCCACCAGCTCAGCACCTGCGTGCCCTGCAGCCGTGGTGTGGTTGGTACCCAGCGCCTCGGAGCTGAAGTGCCTGTGTCATCCCAGGAGGGCCTGGGGCAGCCCCGGCCCCAAGGGCTTTTTATCCTGCTCGTCAGGATGTTGTGCAAGACGCTGCCTCTTCTGGTGGGAACCTTGGGACCTCGCCTTGCGCTCGCTTTCCAAGGGAAGCCATCCAGAGGCCCAGTGCTCGGGACTGTTGGGCTGAGGCTGCTGGAGAAACGTTGGCGTTTCCCTTGTTGGGATTTCTTTGGGCTCTGCTCTGGAGCCTTTCCTTCAGAGGCATTTTCTGGCCCTTGGATCCCGTCTCTGAAAGGAGCCCAGCCATCCACCTGGGATGGTTGTGCCTCTGCAGCCGGGCTCTCCAGCAAGGGCTGCTCTGAGCTGTGCTCAGCACGCGCGGAGTGTCGCCCAGCCGCCGTGTCTGCGTTGGCATCTGGACGCGTTACCTGCGCTCACGTGTGGCTCTGCCCGCGTCAGGTTCTCCTCGGCTCTTCTCTCGCTCTCACCCTCACGCCACTTTGTTCTTTGTGGCTCAGAAAACAAAGCCTTTGGCAAGTGAAGGAGGTGCCTGCCCTTGCTGGGGGAGGGCCAGCTGGCCTGCATTTGATTATGGCAGCGCCTCCTCATCCCTCCCCATTGTCCTTGCCGCTGTAGGCATGCCAGCGTTGTTGCGCTCCGTCCCGTGAACAAGTGCTGCTGCCTCTGGGGCCCAAAGAGGGGCCGGGGCCCTTCCTCCCCTCGCTGCGGCCCCGCTCGCAGGAGCGCCTCTGCGGCTCTCCATGCGCCCTCCCTTCCAGCAGCGCTCCCGTCCCCGTTGCGGCGGCAGGCAGGCGCAGCGGACGCTCTTGTAAGTACCAAGTGTGCAGCGCCCGGGCTGACGTGTTGGTGGCATTGAGATTTGTTTGGAAACGATGTGAAGGAGGCTTTTCACTCCGCTGCTTGCGTGTGCGCGCGTCCAGCATGAATCAGAGTGCTTTGTGTGCGCGTCTTTTGTGTGCTCCGAGCCCTCCCAGCTGCGCGCGTCTTTGCGGGGTCCCTCTGAATCCCAGGGTCACGCTCTGTGCCATACGGCAGTGCCTGTCCCTGTTTCTCTCTGTTAGGGGGTATTGCATGATCTTCACAGATTTAATTGCATCTAGAGGTCGTCGGTGGCACCGCGTGCCTCCGGACTGCCTGGGCACAGGCAGAGCTTTCGGTCTGCCTTGACTTCTCTCAGAGGCTGTGGGCAGCACGAGAGGGGGCTGCTCCCCTGGGCTGCTGCAGGGTCTGTGGGCTCCTGTCCTGCGAGTGACCGAGACTTGCCGGCACCTTGTTCCCGGCATGGAGACGGAGCTGATCTCCAGATGCGACAGCTGAGCTTCAGAGCGTGATGAATGAGCTGACTTCATCAGCTGTCATTACCTGCCAGTTCTCCCCCGGAGGTTCCCAGCAGCAGCTACCTGCTGAGGCTTCTTGTTTCTGCTCTGCCTGGGTTCTGCTGCCGTACGGGACGTGGTGTTTCACACCGTGGTTTTAAGGAGAAAATTCCAGTCCCCTGCTGGGAGTAAATCATTGATGTGTCTTTGTGCTTCGCCTCTGATGAGTAAAGAAGGGCTGTGAATGCTGGTCTGTGGGAAGCTGGAAAGGGTCTGGGGAGCTGGGACCTGTGAGTGGGATTTTCCTGTCTCAGCAGGATTTCTTTCTATCGCAGGCTGCTTGGCACAGGCTGAGTTAATTTTACTGGAAGTTACGGTTCCTAGCTCTGGAGGCTTGCAGGAGAACAGAACTTAGCACCAACGTGTAAAAAGAGACATCAGAGATGTCATTGTTGCAGCGTGCCTACAACGGACAGACACGCGGGCGCCGTGCCACTGCGCTTGTCTCCTGCCGTCGGTGCTGTGCGGGGCAGGACGTGGCTCTGCCCCCAGTGCTGCTGAGCAAGTGGGCTTTTTAGGGTGGCTTACAATAAATTTTATAACATGTACTGTTCTCCCTCTGCGTTGAGACTGGCTTTTCTGGGGAGGGGCTGCACGAAATGCCCAAACGCCGGCTTTCACCTGGTTACTGGTGCAAGTACTGAAGCTGATGAAGGAAGGTCACAGAGAGGAATCTCCTTGCCTTGCTGTGACACTGCTCTAAGGCGAAGCCACTTTGTCTGACAGCAGCTGTCTCATCTCTCTTTCTCTCTTCTCTCTCTCCTTCCTCAGTTACCGTGTCCAAATCGTGCCCCCAGACACACATCTCGCCTGATTTGCTCTCTCCTTTCAGGGGTGTCCACTTTCATACACAGCCTGAAGCAGTTGGGGGATTGAGCCTAAAGGTTGGAAAATTGATCCTCTTGTGGAGTTCGTGCAAGGTTAATGCATGAAATCTCTCCTTTCTCCTTCCCGCCAGGTTTTTGTTGGCAAAGTCTTCCTGCAAGTTTAATGAGCCTCTAATGTTTATGTTCCCAACGAAGGATATTTCTTTATCAGAAAGTTTCTGCTTTGTCTTGGAGTTTGAGGTAGACCTGTCGCACAGACAAGGAGTCCTGGCCATTTAAATCCAGTCTGCAACAGCTCCCCCCAGATATTCCCTCTTGCAAAGTGAGTCATTAGGTTAATGTTCTGTTTTACGAATTCTCAGTAACTTGCTGCTAGGTCTGCTGGCATCCAGCCTATTTTCTCTCGTTTCATTGATGACTTTGTTGCCGAATCAGTGTCAGGGCAGTGTTTCCAGCTCCCAGCAAGCTCCGTGACTGCAGGAGGAGGCTAAGTGGTGGCACCTGCATTTGGTGCTCCTTCTGGTTCGCAGCACAGGTGTGAGACTGCTGCATGAGTTTGTCCCTCAGCGTCGGAGGCAGCACTGGATTAATTAGGATTTTTCACGTGCTGCATCCAAGCGAAATTCACAGTTGAAGGTAAGGAGTTCTTGGGCTGGTATCTTTTTTGAGTGCCTCCCTAACACCTCAGGCTCTGCTCAAGTGCAGCATGGGGTCTGTGAGGCCTGTCTGTTGGGATCCTTGTTCTTCTCGCTCCTAGGTGCTGGCCGAAGCCTCCCCCTGCCCGGAGGCACAGCGGGCAGAAGAGGCTGGGCAGCACCGTACCAGGGCAGCCCCTGGCATCTTTTGGGGTGTAGGCTGCTCACCCCTCAGCTGCCTTCTGTGATCCCAGGAACACCAACAAGTTCTGGCACTGCTGCGTATGCAGGGGGGTGATGTGTGATGTGCCGCAGCTTCCTTGGTCACCAGAGCACCTCTCTGTAACTATTTTGTGGTGTCCTTGCCTGTCTGTGAGCACACACCGTGGCAGTTCCCTGAGAGTCCCCTTGTGTGAGGCAGTGAAACCAAATCTCCTCCAGGATCAGGACGCAGTGTTTCCTCCCAGCAGGTTTAGGGATTTCCCAGCTCTGACTGTGGCTGAGCTGCGAGGGGAACGCGTCGCACCGGAGGTGCAAGATGTGATGCTAGCAGAGGTCTTCCCTCAGCTGGCCCCCAGCCCTGCGCATGTGAGCAAGATGTTGGGCTTGGATGCTTCTTTCACTCGGATCCTGGGACGGGAGCTGTGCAGGGTGACAGACTTTCTGAATGCTCGTGTGCTGGCATCCATCTGGATGTTTGGATCCTCCTGGAGTCTGGAATTCCCTTTAGTCACGGGGTAAAATAGAGATCTGTTCGAGCAATCTGGACGTGGAGCTCCCCTCAGCTTACAGATGGGGCCGGAGCTCACAATGGCTCCATCTGCATATCAAAGCCCGGGCCATATGGACGGGGCTCTCCCAGCACCCGCTGCCCCTGACGCTCCTTTGGCTGCTCCAGGGGGGCTCGGATCCTTTCGGTGCCTCTCCTTGTGCTCCTAAACCGGGGACCTATTTCTAATCTCTCAGTCACCCAGAGGAAGGGAGGCCCAACAGCTGTGCTGAGTATCGGGGTTCAGTTTCAGCTCCACACCTCCCAAAGCAAAACTGCCCTCGGGGAGAGGAGGGGGAAGAGCCTTGCCCCCTGCTCAGCCGCAGCGCAGGAGCCATCCCGTGGGCCAGCAGCACGCGGGTGGCCGGGATCCCTCCTGCGGTCCCCTACGGGCTGCTGCGGGGCTGGGAGAGGCGGCCGTGCAGCTCGGGCAGGCTGCCCTCCCTCCGGCTGCGCGGGCAGATCCCAGCACATCGCCAAGGAATGAAGCAGAGGTCGGCTCAGCTTGTCGCAGCGGAGAGGATGGGAATCGAAGACAGCAGAGAAAGCATCAACGCGCCCCTGTCCGGGCCCGAGGGCACGCTGGAGGTTTTTGCAATCCCCAGCTGAGCGTGGAGGATGTCATTAACCATGTCATTAACGGGGAGCCGAGGGCAGACACCTACCACAGCCCCGTCTGCCTCCGCTGGCCCGCGGTGCGCTATTACCGAGGGTATTTGTGCAGCGTGGCGACGGGGCTGCTGGGAGAGGTGTAAGGGCGACACACGCAAAACCTCTGGAGGCGACACCGGTCTGAACAGAGGGCGACTTGCTGCTGGGTGCACGGCGCCAGCTTCAGTGACTCACAGACCTCGACGTGGCCCGGGCTGGAACCGACTGGCAGCGAGAGGCTCTCACCTGTAGTAGTGGAGGCCACGCACAGCGCGTCTGGAAGACCTGCCAGACTTCTGGACGCTTGGAGCAGCAGCTTGCTTATTGATTAAGGGATTTCCTTAATTGTTGTGTATCACTTGTTGTATATCGCTGTCGTGTTTGCACCCTGGGCTGGTAATGTCAGCCCTGTTGTCAGCAGCCTCTGCGGTGAGGGTTGGCTGGTGCCTACTGGGGTAACTGGTGGAAGTAACTGGGGTAACTGGGAAGGAGGGAGGATGGTCCTCACCAAGGCAGTGAAGCAGCATCTGCTCTTGTTCTCACAAGAAGGGATCGTAAGCGGAGTTTCACTGACAGAAAAGCTTTGCAGCGAGGCACAAAGCGCATGAAAAGATGGGCAGCACTTCAAACGCAAAGAGGCTGGTTTGCAGCAAACACAAACGTTGAAGTTGCCGGTTTTGCTGGGAGCAAACTTGGTCCCCAGTCCTCTGGGCTTAGGAGTTTTTAAATGTTGAGAAAATCCCCTTGGTGGGACAAAAGAAAGGAAAAAAAAATCAGTGCAGAAGCTACCCAAGTGTTCAAAGCCACGACCGACCGCGGAGCAAAACACAAAGGCCGAGGAAAACTGCACATCATCTGCTGCTGGGAGGCTTTCTGCAGCTGCAGAGCAGCTGTCGAGGGCGAGTCCCAGATGCTGCTCAGCTTCCAGGGAGCAGTTCCGTACGTACGCACGTAAATACGGGTACGTGTATGTATGTACACACGTTCGTGTGTGTGTGGCACAGGTTGCTCCGTGGAAGCTCTGAATCCACCGAAGCAGGGTTGATTACTGTGGCTTGGTGTGATTCATTAGTTGAGTCAGCCTGCTCTTAATGAAGCTACCCTAGGTGTTGCTTGGCAGTCGCAGCAATTAAAAGAAGGGCGAGCACGCGTCCCGCACGCCAGCTCCAGCTCCGCCAGCCGCAATTGCCCTGTGGGTCATCGTGTTGCCGTCGGGAATCGTGCGCAATGCCATTCGATCCAATTACGTCCTCCTGTAATTTAGGCTCTCCTGGACGTGCCAGGCCTCGACGCCCAAAGGGGGGAAGGAAAGGATTGCTGAGCTCCGCTCACGTTCACCCGGAGCGTTGCTGCAGGAGTCTTTCCAAGCGTGTCGCTCTGATGAGCGCACCCTGCCTGCCGCACCGAGCGCGCCCCTCGCGGTGCTATGGAGGCTGCCTGGGTCCCCACGAGGTCTGTGCAGCCAGGCCCCATCGTGTTTCCCACTGAGCGTTGCCCCTTCCCTGATGCCTCGTTCCTCTTGTAGGTGCACCTACTCGCTCTCCCTCCTTACCCTGAAACCCGAGGGATTTACGGTCTGCGCTCGCCTCTCATCCTTTGCCCTCCTGCAGTGTTTGTACAGCACCAGCCACTTGGTAACAGGCAGCAATGCAAATACGGGCTTGAAAGTTTGTTTTTCTTAGCTGGCTTTGGGCAAACTGGTGACTTTAGTGGTCTCTCCTCCCTCAGAGAGAGGAGGGGAGGCAATGGGAGCCACACAGCAACTCCAGAATTGTTGTGCTTTGTATTTCGAGAGGGTGAGCCCTTTCCTCAGCGCTTCGAGCTGAGCTGTTAGAGCTACATCCCGCGCGGGACATGGTTTTGATTAGGCTGCTTTCTGCTGCTAATGAATCCCAGAGAAGGCTTCACATGCACTTCGGAATAGTCAAATGTGACAGGGTGGGGAGCAGGGAACGGCGAACCTCAGCGCAGCGTGCGTGTAGCCGGTGGCTTTGCTGAATGCTTGCGCTCCTGGTGCGCCCCAGCGCCGCTGCCCGCTGGTGGAGCCGCAGATCTCGCTGGAAGCGAGTGGGGCTTCGGCTCCGAGGCTGGGGAAAAGCTTCTCTACGTCTTCAGAAGGGACCGTCCTGCTTCTCCAGCGTGTGTCGGGTGGCAGCTTGCTTTGAGTTTCGCTCGGGTTTGGGGTCGGTGGGTGTGTTTTCTCTCAGTTTCTGCACTGTGAAAGAAAAGGGGGTCTGGCCCGCGCCCAGGCGGGCTGCTCTCCGCACACTTCAGCGCTTCTCGTGTGAAGCGCAGCCCCTTCCCCCCCGCCTGCTCTCCGGTTTCCAGGGCTCCTCAACCCGGTATTCAGGCTAGCAGCATTTGCTTGTGAATAGCCGGAGCCCAGCCGGCGAGGTGGCCCTGCCTCAGTCCGACCCTCGGGGATGGTGATGTACAGCAGAGAGCTGCGCTCGGCCGGGACATGGACCCCCTCTGTCCCCACGGCAAGGTAGGACGGGGGATGTCTGTAGGTGGTTAAGCAGCTCGCCGTCTGCGGATCCTGAAGGCTTGCTCTCCCTCCCTGCCCCTTCCTTGGTGGGCGCTGTTAGGGGCGGTGGGTGGGAGGCTGAGGAAAGTGCGGTGGGTCCGAGCGAGCGGGGAGCTGAGGGCTTGCTGCTCCCCGGTCAGCAGGGAAACCAGCTCGTCGCTGCCTGCGAACCGACAGCTCTCATGGCAGGAAGGTTTCAGTCCAGATCATGTTGCTTTCAGTATATTTCACTGTAAAGTGGTGAATTGCTGCTTCAGAACTGTCAGCGTACAAGGCAGTCCATAGCCACGAGTCTGTTTATGCTGTGCACACAGCAACCTGTGACGGGGGCCATCGGTGCTGTGAGCTGGGGGCGGTTCTCACAGCCCAAAACAGCCGTGGGTTCTGGAGGCAGTGAGCCCCAGAAAGCACCTGCAGTGAGAAGAGCACAGCCGGGAGAGGCGTTTTCATGCAGGAGAGCAGCATTTACCTCGGACTTGTGCTCTGGTAAGTGCCGCCGCTCTTTCCGCCGGTGCCCAGACCCCGGTGGAGCAGGGCTCTGCCCGCGTGGCACCGAGCAGATGCTGGGAAGCACTTGGCTCACTTCACAGCAGTACTCGCAGTGCTCTGACCTTCTCTGCCTGCGCCGTTCTGTCCTCTGTGCTGCCAACCAACCTCTTCTGGCCCTCTGAGCTCCCGGCGGAGGTTAACAGGCTGAAAGGCCGTGAGGGTGAGATGGGTGCTGAAATGTGGGGTGCTGGGCAGAGCCCTGTGACCAGCTGCGTGCTGCTAACAGCAGAGCAGAGCACACCTCGCACGCAGGAGCTGCACGCGAGGTGTATCAGGGCTCTTCTGATGATGTTGGGTGCTTTGTCACCATTAGCAGCAGCGTTCCCAGCTGCTGGATGCCTTCCCTCCCTCTGGGTGAAGGTGTCAAAGGCCAGGAGCAGGGGGCAGGCATGGCGTAGGGGACTTGGCCCCTCTTGTGGCTTGCCTCCTGGATTCCTGTCTCATTGCTCCCGTCAGGTTCGGTTTGGGCTTCTCCCCACCCCTATCTCAGCTCCCCTGCGCAGTCACTTCGGTGTGGAAGGAACCCCCCTGGGTGCGTTTTTCTTCTGCAGAAAGTTAAGAGAGTTTGTGATCTGCCTGCTCCGCCTACCTCTGCCTGCTCAGACACCCCGTTGCCAATGTGACAAGAAAAAACTCGTGTTACAATAATTATCTCCCCACGGGAAGAGGTGAAAGAGGAGGTTTAGACAGAGGCAGCCCCCTTGAAGTAGCCCCTCCTGGCATATGGAGGTGCTTTTCTCCTGTCCTGGCTCCTCATGAAGCCTCTGAGAGATCGCTGGACCTTGAGACCGGGAGGAATCTGGTGGGTGTGTGGTGGGTTTGGTTGGCGAGGTGTCATACCCGAACGATGGCTCCTGGGAGGATGCAGGGGCCGCGGGAAGGCTTCCCACGCAGCGCTGGCAGAGCCGAGCCCCTTCCCACGGCCTGTGCGTGCAGGTGGCGCGTCTGGTGCCAGAGACGGGCTCCAGCAGCCTCCCTCCTTGATGCTCTGTGAGCCTCACCATGGTGAGAGGAGCGGGGACAAGCCGGGGGCGATGCACTGAGGGCAGTCAGCGGCGTCCCGGGCTCTTCCCTGGGGCACAGCAGGTCCCCAGGAGCCCCGGCCTCCCCCGGAGCCTGGCGGGACCAACCTGCTGCTGGCCCCTCGCGCCGCCGCTGCGCGGGGCAGCCCTCTGCGCGCAGGAAACACGTTTGTCTTTAATCCCTAACTTCAAGATTTGGCAACAACTTCTCTGTAGAGTCGAGTTCAAAAGCCGAGGTGCAGGCTCCTTCCTGCCTGGTTGCAGACGTTGGTGGGAGCCACTCGGCCTCCCGGCAGCGGTCTGCCTCCTCCTGCGTGCCGGGGTGCACCGCCTCCGTGGAGGGGCTGCCGTTTCGTGTGCTGAAAGGGGCAGTTGGAGCGGATGATGCGGCTGGGAAAACCTTGGTGGCCACTTAGCATGTTACCGAGCAAGCTGCGGGGCGTGGAGGGCCGCTCCCATTGTGCAGGGAACAAAGCTGAGCTATTCACTAGCTTGTGACAGGCACCGGGGATGGAAGAAATGCCGAGATTTAAGAGTAATTTCTGCGCTGCCGTGGAGTCCTTGCCAAGAACAGACAGATACCATATGAAGGCGAGGTGGTGGGGCTGCCTCCCTGCGTGGGTTGCAGCCCTGGTTCCTCCTCTCCGAGGCCACCGGCAGGTCTGTTATTTCTAGGAATTGCTGCAGAAGCCTCTGTTTTTCTCCAATTTGTGGATGGAAACGAGTTCCCCAACCTTGGGGAAGCCCTTCGCCGGGTGGCTGCTGTAAAAGCCAGGCTGGCCTCCTTGCTGTGCCTCTCCTGCACAGCACGTGTCCTGGGCACCCTGTTTCAGAGCCCCTTGTGCCTTCTGAGCTCAGCTTTTCCCATCGCTGAGCAAAACAGAGCCTGTGTACGGCCTTTGGTTGGGATCATCACCTCTTGGCCGGCACGACTGCAGAGCTGCGCTGAGCCCTCTGCCCGGGCTGACCGCCAGCCCCTGCCTGGGGGGCGCTGGCTTGTGTAGAAATGGCAGGAGCAGCACAAAACCCCATCAGACCGGGCCATCTGTCACTGCTGCACAGATCTGCCGGGCTCCCCAGCGCCCAGTGTTTCACCTCTCCTCGGTGTGCGGTGCCACCAGGGTCTTAAAGAGCCCGGTAAGTGCAGACTCACCGGGCTCTGGCATCTCCTCTGCCCTCTGAGCCCCTCTCTCCCCCAGCTGTGGGCACTTCCAAGCATAAAGCCTGGGCCGAGAGAGCGGCGGGGCCGGGCCGTCCCCGTGCCGGGGCTGCTGCCTCCGATAGCCCGAGCAGCGTTTTCCCCCAGCAGCTGCTGGCCCTAACGAAGCAGCTCCTTGCTCTGCATGAGTAATGGGGCTGGCTGCACGCACAGCACGCAGCTGCAGCTCAAAAGAGCAACGGGGACGGCTGGGGCAGCTCCCGTGGCTGTGGCATCTGTCCCCGGAGGGACTCCTCGGCCCGTGGGTGGCCTCCTGCACGCTGGCGTTCAGCTCTCCTCACGTCCCCGTCCCGCACACCCTGCCCTGCCTACCTGGGGCAGCCTGGCACCCAGCGTTCCCCCACCGGTGTCCCGATGGGGTAGGGGACGTCTGCCCCACGTCTGTGTAACACTTGGCGTTCTGTCCCTGACGTCCGAGGCCCTCTCCTGCATGCCGGTACGCGCTTTAAGCTCTCGGAGGGAAGGCTGTCGGAGCGAGGACGCCCAGCTCTGGCTGTCAGGTGGGAAACGCTCCGAGGCTGACGCCTTTGTTGGCGGCACAGCGCGGCTGTAGCTTCCCCGCAGAGCCACAGCAGCCACGCGGGGCCCGGCAGGCCAAGTGCTGGCTGCTTCACCCCAAGGGCAGCCCGGGGTGTTTCTGCACGCACACGGTCTGGGGAAGGTGCTGGGCGGGCACCTGGGGATGGGTTTCCTCCTTCTGCATCAGGTTTTAACAAATAACTCTGTGCTTTCGCTGGTGAGCAGCGAAGCTCCCTGTGTGGTTAAACCTTGTCAGCCCCTTCCCTGCCTCTGGCCGCGTGGGCAGCGTTTGGGCAGAGCTGTATCAGCGAGGCCTCGTGGGCACCACTCATGGAGCTAAGCCTCGTGAAACCGCTTCCAGCCTTCCTGTAGCACCAGAAATAAAGCGCTGAGCTCGGCGCTGAGCTAACCAGCGCGAGCAGGTAACGCAGGCAGGGCTGGGCAGGGCGCTGGCTCCGCTCGGGTGCCAGCAGACGCAGAAAACGCTTGGGCTGCCGCTGAGCTCACGTGGTCCCGGATTCCCATCGCTGCGAGGACGGGTTGGGGTGACCAAAGAGCCCAGCTCTTCTCGAGCCGCGTGCTGTGCCCCGTTGGCTCCGGGGAAGCTGCCCGGGGAGCAGCAATCTGCTCCCGGTTAGCTGGCTCGTGCCCCCTCCACCACCACGTCCTGCTGGGAGCAGGCAGGAAGGGGACTTCCAGGTTTTATCCCGAGCAGGGCTGTGAAGGTGTGTGAAGGTTCCCGCAGTCTCACCAGCGGCTTCCCCTGGGATCCCCTCCCCAGGGAACACGTCCGGCTGCGCGGGTGGTGCCGGGGAGGTAGGGCTGCGGCAGAGCAGCCGGCCCAGCTGAAGCCCTCCGCATAAGGAGCTGTTTGTTTGGCTGAATTGTTAATTCAGCCCCGGTGACAATAGCAGCCCCCCCTCCGCTCACACTCGAGGAACTGCGTTGGCCACACACTGATCCTTTCTCTGGTCTCACGCTTTAGGCACCGAGCCGGGGTTATTCTTCCCCGAGCGGCTCTGACTGGCTGTTGCCTTTTGTTCTGGCTCCCTGCAGGCGTACGAGTGGGCCTTGGAAGGGATGCGACACCTCGCCTGCATCAGCATGGAGGACTGCAGCTCCGCCGAGCACTGCGCGGGTGTCATCAAGTGCCTGGAGAGCTACAAGGGGCAGCACCCGGACATCAGCGATGCCCGCTTCCAGGAGATGAAGGAGCTGGCCTGCGAGCTGAAGAGTGACAAGGGGCTCAAGCAGTGGAAGTTCGCGTGGTCCAAGTGCCAGGAGACCAAGCTGGTTTTTGAAAAGAAACTGGAAGCAGCCTTGAGAACCAGGAGGTCGCTGCTGGCAGACTGCAAACCAGCCGCGGGGGAGCAGGCGCGGGCCGGGAGCGAGGCCGGCAGCCTGTGCCACCGGAGGCACTCGGAGGGGGCTGCCCCCGGGCCGCACTGGGACAGGACTTGCAGCACATCCCATGGCTACGGCAGGCCCAGCCGCTCCCCGGGCTGGACTAAGGAGAAAATCCCCTCGCCCACCCTGAGCTGCCCTGGCGATTTCGGCGCTGGGGACGAATTTGCCTGCCAAGCCGCTCTCGGTGCTGGGCCCCACTCCGGCCGAGTTTCTTTCGGAAGCGGGGCCGCCAAGTCGCCGAAGCTGCCCGAGGAAAAGCCAAACCTGGAGAGCATTTTGGAAACCCTGGAGGTGAAGCCGTCCTGCGCCTCCACTCCAGCCTCTGGGAAGCCGCCTCCCAGGAGGATGCTCCGCAAGGCCCAGAGCTTCGACCTGCCCTGCGGTGAGAGCCTGTGGTCGGGCTGCCAGAGGACGCTGAGCGAGCCGGCCAGGTACGGCAACACCGGCGTCTTTATTAAGGGGCTGGAGGTGAGCAGCACGGAGCTGGTGGACAGGACGTTCGCGCTGCGCCAGGGCGCTCACAGCTGGGCTGCGGACTGCCTGCTGGAGGGACAGAGGGGCTGCGGCTCCGCCACCGAAGCCAGGAGCTGGGGCAGGTGAGTAAGAGACTGCGGCACTTGGTGCTGCCCCCTTGGGGGGGGGAAAGGGAAAGGAGGTCTGCTGTCCTTCCCCCGCAGCCTCTGGAGCAATGTTCCTCTGAAAGAGGGGGGGAAGAGCGGTTCCTGGGCAGGAGGGGGGCTCGCAGCGTTGCTGACCTTGGGGTGTGAGGGTCCACAGCAGTGCAGTCGTCCCCCTGCGCATCTGGGGGGGCTCTGCCCAGGCTGGGGGGGGCACTGCTTCGCAGGTAAGGGGGTGTTTGTGTTCACCCTTCGGGGCTGAGCCCGGAGTGACCACCAGCTGGCTGTAGTTCTGGTCTTTCCCTTCTCTTAGAGGATCTTAACTTTGGTGAGCACTGCAACGTGCCCGGGGATGGGAGCTGCTCCTGAAAGGGAGTGGCCAGGCAGGTCTTTCAACTGCTCTCATTGAAAAAAAAAAGATAGAAAATAAAAACCACTCGCAGATCTCAAAGAACTGAGAGCCTGGGGCCATCCCTGCCAGGGCGGTGCTGGGAACGTGGTCAGGGAACGTGCGCGTACACCAGTGGGCGCGGGACCCCCGCAGGAAACCTCCCCGGCAGGGAAAGTGCCCCGCAAAGGGTCCTGCGTGCCCCCCGCACCGAGCTGAGCCCAGCCCCGTCCCCTCGGTGGCAGGAGGCAGTCCCGCTGTTCAGCCAGCCACAGGAGCTTGCGGACAGCCGGGACGCTGAGAGGAGAGGCGCGCGTTGGCAGTAGTTAGGGCCGGTGCTGTACTGCCTCGCAGTGGAAACCGGGTACCTAGGAGCACTCGTCTCAGAGCAGCGCGTGCTAGGAGGTGCTCTTTTCTGATGACCTGACAGGAAGCTCGCTTCCCACCGGGGCTGAGGCCTCCCTCTTACAAGCGGAGTGCACGCCTGCTCCAGCTGTAGCCAGCGGGCTCCCGGCTTAGAGCAGAGTCAGAGCGATTTCCTCCTCCCCAGCCAGAGCCTTTCTCAGCGCTTCCAACTCCTTCTGGCCCTCTTGCTCCGGGCTGCAGCCCCCTTGTTTGGGCAGCCCTTCCTCAGGGGCTCCAGCCCGACAGCCCCTGCCTCCAGAGCCCCTGTTCCCCCGGTGTTAGCAGTGCTTCTCACAGCACCCAGTCATCGGGCTGACACCTCACGCCAGTCACTGGGATTTCTGCTTTCCCTCGTGTTTGAGGAGCACGCTGACTTGGGGGGCTTGTTGTGTCCGGGAGCCGGGGCTGGGTGAGCCCAGGGACGTGTGTCCTGCGGGGTCAGGGCCACAGCCACAGTGGGGCTTCCCTTCCTGAACAGCAAACACAGTTGTGTTCCTTGGGTCTGCACGGGTTCTGTCAGGGTCAGCTGTCACAGAAAGCTGTGGCACCAAGGGGTCACCCCCAGGCTGGGACCCGGGGAGAGCTTCTCTAGGGACAGCCCGGATGCTGCCGCAGCGCAGCTGTGGTCTGCGTCCCTTCAAGGCCGAGCGTTCCCTCTTGCAGCAAGCTGCGGCACATCATTGACGAGATGGTGACCACGGAGCGGGAGTACGTGAGGTCGCTTTGCTACATCATCGACAGCTACTTCCCCGAGATGGAGCGCCTCGACCTCCCCCAGGACCTGCGTGGGAAGCGCAGCGTCATTTTTGGGAACCTGGAGAAACTCTACGACTTCCACAGCCAGTACTTCCTGCGGGAGCTCGAGAGCTGCTGCAACCACCCGCTGCGCGTCAGCCACTGCTTCCTGCGGCACGTAAGGCATCGGCACCTTCTCCTGGGGTCGGGCTCCTCCGTGCTCGGCTCCTGTGCTTTGCGTTCGGCTGCTTGTCTGCGTGCTGCTGGGCTGCGGCTCTTTGCGGGAGGGGAGAAGCGCCCCGTGCTGGCCCTGGGGACATGGCGTTGGGTGGCTTTGCAGCCCCTGACATGTCTTGTCAGGGATCTGGTTTTGTGGTAGCTGGCATGTTCTGCTGCCTGGGAGGTGACAGCTTCGTTCCCTGCCCATCTGCGTCCCCCCAGCTGCCGTTGTAGGTTGGTTTGTGCCCTGCCAGCTCAAATGCTGGGCCTGTGTCTGCTCTGTGCTGCTCCAGGTGGCACTGGGATGGCTCTGTGAGGCTGAGCCAGGCAGCAGCGGCTGCTCTTTGCCTTTCCTGTCATTCTTTGCCACCAAGAGACACCGCTGGAGCAGCAAAATCCTGCTCCTTAAAGCCCATCTGCTTCTTCAGGGGCATCCCTCACTTTGTCTTCTGTCTGTGGCACTGCTTTGGAAGGACTTAGAGCAGAGAGGTACCGGAGGGGTTGCAAAGAGCTGGTGGGGAGAAGCACAAGGCACCGGTCTGAAGCTCAACTGCCCCATGCATGCTTGTCGCTTACCAGGTGGCTGATAGCCCTTGGGGTATGTAATGAGCGAGGGGTAGCAGGAAATGAGCTCAGAAGTCCTAGCTGCTGTGGGAGTAGGAAGACAAGAACTTCCCCTGGCCCTTGCTGAACTTAAAGCCGAGTCTTTGCCAGAGGCTCTGGGGCAGCCTGGGAGAGGCAGAAGGACGGGAGTCACCAACCCCGGGGCACGGCTGTCGCTGGGTCCCGGGTCTGCCTTGGCCTCACGTGGGGATGTCTCTTGCAGAAAGACCAGTTTGGGATGTATGCCTTGTACAGCAAGAACAAGCCTAAGTCGGACTCGCTGCTGGCCAGCCACGGGAACACCTTCTTCAAGGTAAACCCCCTGCCCGCGGTTCCTCTGGGTGTTGGGCTCGCTGCCACGTTCAGACCAGCCCAGCTTGCCAGCTTGAGGTACGCTCAGTGCTGCTGCTGCCTGCCTGGCTCTGCACACGTGAGCAGAGATGTGCTGAGTGCTCTGGGAAGGAGCCCAGCACCCGGCAGCATCGATCCTGTTCCCTGCAGAGCAATCCGAGTACCCCCGTCAGGAAGCTGAGGCCTTGGGCAGCCGCGGTGTCGGTGCCTGCGTGGGCACACGGGGAGCTGCTGCCCTCACTCTCTGCTCTGGTTCTCAGTTCAAGCAGGTGCAGCTGGGGGATAAGATGGACCTGGCCTCCTACCTGCTGAAACCCATCCAGCGCATGAGCAAATACGCCCTGCTCCTGAAGGACCTGATCAAGGAGTGCAGCGAGGCACAAGAGCAGGAGCTGGGCTACCTCCGAGCAGCTGAGGAGATGGTGAAGTTTCAGCTCCGGCACGGAAATGACCTGCTGGCCATGGACGCCATCCGTGACTGTGACGTACGTTCGAGTCCTCCCTTCCCCGCCAGGGGGGCGAAGCCACACTTCTCCCCAGTTTCTAGGTTTGGGGTCTTTGGGTTTTGTGGTGAGCATCCCCTCAAATCCCCGCAGTGCTCGGGGTGTCCGGCTGCCAGCGCGGCGCAGGGCAGGGCACCTGCAGGGCTCGCGGCCTCCTTGGTTTGTTAGGGGAGGCAGCGAGTTTGCAGGAAGGAATTGAAGCTGATGCTGATGCCAGGGATACACAAAAGTCAACAAGGTGGGACTTGGGAGAGGCACACGAAGGGCAGCACTGGAGGAGGAGAAACAAAGCAAAAAATCAATCTACTGCAGGGCTCAGGGTGGAGGAAGATGGATCTAGGGCAGGAGGAACTGAGGTGCTCGTCTTCTGACCCAGACGTGCCTGAGCTCCTGGCGGGTTTCTGGCTGTCCTTTCCTCTTGAGCTTCCTCTGTCCCCCAAGAGAAGGGCCAGGCTGATGCCTCCAGTTGGCACCCCGGAGTTGGCTTTGTCACAGATCCGTGCGGGGTGACAGGAGATGGCAGGCTGTGGGCTCTGCCTTAGCTCTGAGCCACTACTTTCAGCCTGCTGTGGCTTCTAGCCCCAGGGAGGCAGGTTCCCTTACCTCTTCCAGGTGACAGGCAGTGGCCACTTCTTTACCACATGGGCCACGTGTGGGACCCTGCTCTTTGTGTCCAGGCCTGCCTGGCCCTGGCTTCCTGCTGTCTGGGGGAGCTGCCGGGGCCTTACCAGGATGTTCCCCGTGGCCAGGTGAACCTGAAGGAGCAGGGGCAGCTGGTGCGGCAGGACGAGTTCACCATCTGGCTGGGCCGCAGGAAGTGCCAGCGACACGTCTTCCTCTTTGAGGACCTGATCCTGTTCAGCAAGCCCAAGAGGATCGAGGGCGGCTTTGATGTGTATATCTACAAGCGCTCCTTCAAGGTAAGGGCAGCTTTGCAGATTGCTCTTGGGCAAGAAGTAGCTCTGGACTTCTCCCTGAAGATTGCCTGTCTCCTTTCATCGGGTCAGCGCTCTCCCCCGGCTGGCCTGCCGACAGGATTACCCTTTCTGCCCCTGGTGCAGCCCCGGCTGATCCTTTGTTCTTGCGTTTTTCTGGCAGACCGCAGACATCGGTCTGACGGAGAACTCTGGAGACAGCGGGCTGCGCTTCGAGATCTGGTTCCGAAGGCGGAAGTCGAGCGACACCTACATCCTCCAGGCCAGCTCAGCTGAGACCAAGCAGGCTTGGACCAGCGACATTGCCAAGATCCTGTGGCAGCAGGCAGCCCGCAATAAAGGTGTGATTCCTTCCCAGGGCGTCTGTGCCGCAAAAGGTGCGGGAGCCCCCTTCAGCTCGTGCTGTCCTGAGTAGGTTTGCAGCCTATTAGCAGGCAGCTTTGTGTGGCAAGCAGCCGTGTGCCTGCATGCAGCCTCAGGAGCATGTGCTGGGGTTGGCTGGGTGCTGTCCCCTCCCTGCCCCTCGTCCCAGACACCTTGACGGCTGTCCAAGCTCTGTGTGACTGTAGATACCCGCCTGGACACGGAGAGAAATGGGAGGTGCTAGCGCAGGATTCCCTGCTCTGTGAGAGTGGCCATGCTTGTGAAAAGCTCGCTGTTCTCCCCACAGCTTTGCTCTCGGAGCGGCAGCTTGCCTGGCTCAGGCTGGCTGAGCCCATTCTTCACCCTAGGCTTCCTGCTTGGACAACACTCACAGGTGGCATGGCACTGGGCGCCTGACCCACGGCAGAGCATGAGGGGCTTGTCTGCGCAGACTCCTCAGGCTGGGGAGCACGGGGAGAACGGGTCCAATGCTGGCAGCTCGGGCAGCCTGGCCCTGGGGCAGCGCAGTGCCTGCAGGGAGGGTCGGGGCAGCCTCGCGGGTGGCTGCTACACGCCTTGCTCTTGCCCTGCAGAAATCCGCATGCAGGAGATGGTCTCCATGGGCGTGGGCAACAAGCCGTTCCTGGATATCAAACCCAGCGAGGCAGCTATCAATGACCGTGCTATCGATTACATCATGAAAGGCAGAGGTAAGTGCCAGCCTGCCCTGCCCCCTCGCTGCAAGTGAGCCGGGCAGGACTGATGCTCAGGGCTTCTTCATGTTTTGCGGCAGGCGCCAGGACCAGAGCATCAATCGCAGTGTCTCTGTTTGACCATTCCAACCCGTACAAGAGGACGCAGGCGCAGCTCTCTGCTGGCAGCACCGCTGCTGCGTACGGCCCTTCCTCCTCCTCCCTGCTGGGGCCCCTCAACCTGCACATGTACCTGGACCAGGCTCTGCTGCCAGGCGTCCTGGCCCCCAGGCGCCCCTTCGACATCGGTGCCTGCATCGAGGAAGACGAGCTGGAGCACGAGACGAGCAGCCAGCCGTCACTGAGTACGTATGAGCCGGCCGTGCTGCAACGCGCCCGGGGATGTGACCCACAGCCCAGCCTCTCTGTGCCATGGGCTCGTCCCCACGGCTCGTTCCCTGCTGTGCGGTCACACCAGGCTCCCAGGAGTCACGGCACACACTGCCACACACCCACGGTGCAGCGAGGAGGGCCGTGCCCTTCCGCACGAGCTCCATTCCTGCTTTCACAGGAGCAGGCTTAGTGCCGCATGCCAGGGCTGCTGTGGCATTGGAGAGCAGTGCTTGTGCCTCTGCCTGCCCCTCTTGGAGGTAGCAGGCGTTGTGTTCCTCACTTTGGCCAGCTTGGTCCAGTGACCCCTTGGCTTCCCCTGCGTGAAGTTCTCTGGCTGGTACGGGGACAGGGCAGGAGGAGCAGCGCGTGTCCTGCGGAGGTGTGGTGGGAGCGGAGGTGCCAGCGGCATTGCTGGGGATGCCAGTTCTGGGACGGGCAGCTCAGAGTCCGACTGCCCAGGGTGCAGGGCCGCCCTGTGCCAGCCCCAGGCAGTCCTCAGTGCCTCCTGCTCCATCTCCAGCATCACTGGGTCACTGCACGGGGTTATTTTGGTGCCTGTGGCTTTGAAGTGGCCCAGATAGCAGTGTGGCATATCCATGGGCTTGTGTGACCAGTGCCTCTGCAAAGAGGTACGTCGTCAGGTGCACGTGGTCATTTAGGCCAAATTCACAGTCCTCTGAACAACTTTTCTGTCTTCCCCCAGCAACAGAGAGCTCCGAGTCATCGCACTGCATGTCAGGCAGCGGCTCCAGCGGCTCTGACAGTGGCTGTGTCTCCAGCATCCCACAAGAAAGCTTCTGTGAAGACATGGGTTCACCCACCTACATGCCCCTAGGCTCACAGCACAGCTCTGCCATGGAGGAGAAACCCCGGTTCACAAACAGCCAGTACATTTCCGCAGTAAGTGCAAGCAGCCAAAATGCTCTCTTCACTCTGCCTGTTACTACCACTGCCTCCTCGGTTCAAGCCACTGCCTCTCACGTGGGGACTGAAGATGCTGCTTTTGGGCTAGGAGTCGCTGTGGGGAAGTGATGTCTCCTCTCGCAGAGACTCGCCTCTTCGGGGGCAGGCCAAAGCCCCTGCGTTGTGAGAGCCTCCCCTTCGTGACCAGGATCCCTGAGGACTGGAAAGGACCTGCAGGGCTGGAGGCTGCGTCGGGAGGGGATGCTGTGCACACAGGAGCTTTCGTGCTGCCGTGGGCTGGGGTACACGCTTAACCTGGGGACGAGCGGATGGAGCTCTGCCGCGGATGCTGCTAAGCTCCTTTCTGGGGAGGCTTGGACCTTTTGTGGGGAGCAAGGAGATGGAACGAAGGGAAGAACGGGAGCCTGTTGCTCTCAGATGTCATTTGTTTCTCTTACGTTCCTGAGCGTACTCAGCCACTTCCCTTCCCACTAGCTTGTGTCCTGATGCTGTTGTCCTCTAACCCTGTACTAATGCTGGCTTCTCTCCTCTGCAGAAAGCAGGCCAGGTCACCATAAGTCCCTCGACAATAGTGTGATCCCCTCTGCACACGTATACGGCCTAAGGAAGTGGAGTTGTTGTAAGTAGCCCCTGAAGGGGATTTTCCAGCAGCTCTTGAGTGCTGGTCAGGCTTGTCAGCAGCTCTGAGTCAGGACCTCACCCCCGCTTCTCTCTGAGAAGTCTCCCACATGCATTCCTGACCGCTGTCAGTGGCTCTGATCTGGTTAGAGACAACCAGCTCCCCCAGCCAGAGCCATCACCTTAAATAACAGGTCAGATGCCTCCCTGGTTTGGAGGAGAAGAAACTAAACAAGCAAAAATGATTTTCAGGTAGTAGAGGCTTGAGCACCACCTAGGCCATGTGTCAGTGTTCAGATGAGCTTCCTTGCTCTGAATGCTACCCGGCTGTCTAACCACTAATCTGTTTCTTGTGGCTATTTGCCGAAATCCTGCTGTTTGTTAGTCCCTCTGAGCTGCCGTGGGGAATCCATGGTATTCTCCCCAAGCTGGATTTATTCCACAGTTCCCTTTGAAGCTCCCAAGGAGTCTGTACACATCACCAAACAAAGGAACCTGTCAGGTTATGGTCAGGAAGTCCCGAGGGAGCTGCCAGCCGTTGCTCCTGTACTTACTGGTGGAGGAAGTACTTACTTCTGGAGGTTGGCCAGGAGGTCCAGAAGATGTGTGAGGAAGCTCGCTGGTGATCTGTCTGAGGAGAGATGAACCCTGACAAGCCAGGCAGCCAAGCGGGGTGGCAGGCCCTTACAAAGGTGCTCTATGCCTCACACCAGCCTGCGTCCGGCTCAGCTTTTGCTTCTTTCCTCACCAAAGGATTCCGGTCCTTAGGACTGGGCTCCCTTTTTGCAGGGAACAGAGGGCTGTGAGTGTGAGACAGACAGGGCTGGGGCTTGGATTGTCAATGCACAGGCCGAGAGATAGCGTGAAGGGCCTTGGCTTGTGATCTGCAGGTACCAAAGGTCATAGTGAGCTAAATAGACCAAGCAGCCACGGATCAAATTTAGGATCCTGAGCTGCTTCTTGGGACGGGTCACAGACAGGACCTTCTGAAGTGGTCACAGTTGCAGGGGGTTTGCTGCCCGACTGCTGCTCTGGCAGCAGCCTTTGGGCGAGTCCTGAGCCAGAGGCAGCCTTTAGCCTGGGGAAGCGCCTCCTTCCTCCTGAGAGGCTCTTCTAGTAAAAAGTTCTTTCTCCACCAAAATGCAGCTCTGACAAACCGTGGTTTTGAAGTATTTTGCAAAATCACTGCTGGCCAGGACAGAGGGACCTGCAGATCCTGCCGCGCTGTGGGAGTGCAGCCAGTCTAACCCATTGCACGGTGCTGTGTTCCAGGTTTGATTGCCATTTCAAACTCACTGAAGACTCCAGGCCTGTGACCAGCAGAAGGAGACAGTCTTCATCCGTGAAGATACTTTTACACATAATCAGGCTCTTTCAGCCAGCCCAAAACCTGACCTCTGGCTGGGGGGAAGTCCCGAGAAGGTTCTGTCAACTACGCTTAATAGCTTTGGTGTTAGATGGGACCTTGGGCATTCAAAATTTGTTAGCCCTATATTTATGAGTAATAAGTAACATAGCTGTTTGAAAAAATTGTATTATTTTTAAGGCTATGTGCTGTACAGATTTTTTTGTTACAAGTGACTCTGTTACTGTTTGTTCTCTAAGCTGCACATTTTATAAAGTTTTTGGAAGGGCAAGAAGAGAAACCAAGGTATTTAAGAAAAGTAGTGTAAGTTCCTGTTTCAGGGTTATATCGACCTGGAGCTCAAGATTAACGTCCTTCCTATGTTCTAAATATGTCTATCATAGCAATAATTTATTTTCTTGGCTTAACACTTCTGTTTTAATAAAAGCAATTTCGTTGTTACAGTGAATTGTTTCTTCACATGATTCTCCCAGTGCCTCAGTGCTGAGCTTCTCTCTGTCTTAACCATCTCCCAGCTCTTGCTGACTCTTCGGTCTCCCTGTGCGATTGCTGCGCTAACCATCTGCCAGCTCAGCCCGTGTTCTCAGGCGTGAACTCAGGAGCGTTCCTCAGGAGAGGGGCCGGGTCCCCTGGTGGCAGCATGTGGAGGCTTCCCTGCTGCTGGTGGGGAGGCCGAGGCAGCGCAGGGAGCATAGCAGGTGGGTGAGGAGGACACAGCTCGCCTACTCCAAGATCCTCTCCTCCTGGTTTGTGCCACTCAGTCCCCAGTCAGATTCCAGCCACACGAGGCGTGAGTGACAAAGTTCAGCCTGCAGCGTGCCTTGTCCCAGGGGCCAGGCTGTGCCTCAGGTTTTGGGGTGATGGGGACTGGCCGCTTGCTTTACTGCTGACCCAGCCCCTCTCCAGGTACTTTTGGTCCATTCAGCATTGTTGGAGGAGGTTTGGGTGGTGGTGGTGGCATCTGAGACCAACAGCTTCTGCGTATTTAGGTTTAGCATTTTGTCTTAAGTAGCACAACGTAAGTGCAGGACAACTGTGTCCTGTGTCCCAAAGTTTCCTGTTAATGCCAAGTAACAAAGCTCGCTGCGGGGCTGCACCGCTGTCTTGGTGTTCTTGGAGGAAAGTTGAAGATCAGCATTTTTTTTGGAAGCTGCAGTTACTTACTGCCAAGCTCCTGCTTACTCCTGGTTTACGAAGTGCTGCAAATCAGCATCCCCCAGCCATGAGAGAAGCGGTGTCACATTTGGTCTATACAGAGCAGGAATTTATGTAACTGCCGTTTCACCCGTAGCTGCTGCTGGGGTGGAGAAGCTGCTCGGCCTGCACAGTGCATTGCTGTAGTCTCAGATGTAAACCCTCATAGCCACGTGAGTTACCCTCCGCGTACAAACTATGTTCATTCAAGTCTGGAAAGTCCTGTACTGTACATAAAACACTTGTTTAATAAGCTGAATGTTTTTAAAAACTTGTTCTTTTTTTAGACAGCAAATAGAAGGCAGTTGACACCTTTATACAAAATTGTGTGGGAAACAGTTGCACAGGGAAGATTTGAGAAGTTACTATTTTAAAATAAGTAAGTTAATGCAAGATTTTGGGCTGTCAAGACAGTAATAGCTCATGTCACAAGAGGGAAAGAATTTACTAATGCGACAAAAGGAACATGAAATTTTCTGAATTTCTCAAAAAGTTTTTACATTGCTGGAAAAAAAAAAGAAAACCACAGAACTTTAATGTTTACCTGACACTGTTTTTTCAGGGTTTGATTGATTTGTCTAATAAAGGTTATTTTCTTTATATGAATCTTGTTTGCATGGTATGTTGATTTCACTGTGGGAACCTGGGCTGCAGAAGAGGAAATAGGCATGCCTTGAAAAAAGCAGTTGTCCCTAGGGCATCCAAATGCCCTCTCAAAATACTGGAGTAAGATTGAAATGATGTTTCCTTACCGAGTTGGTAGATGGATGAAAGTGATGTTTGCTTGCTCTAAGTTCACAGGGTGAGAACAACATCAGCTCTGCTCTGCAAAACTGTGGAGATGTTGGAGCAGGAATAGCAAAGTGCTGTGTCTGCACAAAGTGCTTAAAAGCATGAAGTAACTGCTGGAGAACTAAAGTTATTATTCCCCCCACTAAAAAAAAAGTAAAAATTGATAATAACAAAAGGTGTTAGCAGAAAGAGTGGGATCTCTTACTCATTTCAGTAACTAAAGCCACAAGGCAGGGACAAGGTTTTACCCAGCTCCTGGCCCAGCATTTTCTAATTCATTTTCTAATTCACCTGAGTGAGAGTTTCTCTGCATCCCCAGGCAGGAGGCAGGGGAACAGTGTCACAGAAAACATGCACGGCCATCTAGGCAGACAAAAACACAGCAACAAGCAACAGATGATGGGGTTTTTTGTTCTTTTTTAAAAAAAAAAAAAAATGTTTTTCTGGTACATAAACCTAACTTGTGACCAATAAGCGGTAACACTTAAGATAGCTACTTTGCCCCCTGAAGTTGACAGCTGACAAAGATTCCTAACTAAATGAAGTTACTGTTCAAAAAAAGAAAAAAAAGCTCAGATGAGATGTTTATCCCCCTCACACCACAATGAAAACATTTCAAAAAACTTTATTAACAGGCTGTAAACTCACATTTCCAAGGCAAAGTATGAGACAGATCTAGCAAGCCCTCTTTGTATCAGTAAATCTAGGCAGCAGCTGTACTTCCACGCAAATGGCAAGGTAAACTGAAAAAGCACAAAAACAAGGCCACCGTTAAATCCCCTGCTGACTGCAGAACAGCAGCATCACTGACTCCTTGCTGCATATTTCTTAAGCACCCTAGAAGTCTCCCACCTACTTTTTGTGGACAACCTTACAAATCAGCAGCACGGTTTTTAACTTTTATTAAGGCTAGACATTACATTAGTCAATTAATGTGCTGGAAAAGGAGAGAACCGGCTTAAGCTAAATGCCAACAGTAATTAAAAACAACAACCCCCTCCACCCCCCCAAAAAAACCAAACCCCACAAACTCAGCCCTACAGCATCACCTGGTGGCGAATGCTACTTACTTCCACCCACTTCAGTAGCTCTTCATGAGTGTTGCTGTCCCCTTTGAAGTGCTCTGTGTTCAGTAAGTCAGCAACAAACTCCTTGGGTGTGAGCTGCTGGGTCTAAAACACAGAACACGACATCGTCATTCCAGCAAGCAGGGGCTCTGGCTTAATAAGGAGCATTAATTACCCTTGCCAGAAACTTCTCAGCAGGCAAGCTGCTAAATGCTTCATCTCACTCTATTGAAGAGCCCAAGTTTTTATGCCCTGCCACCCCATCGGTGGCCTGGGGAAGCTGAGAAACCACAGCTCAGCCAAATTGCCATGACCTTGTACCTACCCAAAGCCTGTTCACAAGGGTCATGATCTTGGTTGTGATTTGCTTGGGATCCTTCTGCCTTATGGAGTCCAGGATGACATCAGTCAGGAAAAAGTGGCACTTCCTGGCATAGAATATCTCCTCACGCGAGAGAGAAAAGCGAAGAAATACGATATCTACAAGAAACAGTTCAAAGAACACAAAAAAGGATGTGGTTACAGCATTCAACATTTCAGCCATCCAACCTTTGGCTTCTCTAGTGCCTTTCCTGTCCAAGGTTTTACTGCGATGAAGTCCTAACAGCCAGTTTTCAAACCTGAGCTCAACTTATGGGTTTGCCCAAACAAAAACTGAATATAGATTTCAAGACATTCATCTTAGGCTTGGTTTCATTTTTCAGTTACATTTAAACGCACGTATGTTCATACACACACGTTACTGGTTTACAGATGCCCACGTGCACAAGTAGTGCACGGCCCTGTTGGCCACAGGGCGAGCACAGGGACTCACTCTGCCCACCAGGAAGACTCATGCTCATGCCCCAAGAAGTCGCAGCTGGAACTTCCCCCCAGCACCCCGATCACCTTCCCAGACAGGACACAGCAGTGCTCTCGTGCCTGCCCATCTCCAAAGCCTAATGTCTAGCCCTTTTCCCAGCAATGCGGGAGACACCTGGGATCAGTACCTGGGATCTGACACAACAGCACCAGGAAAGGGCCACTGCACTATTCTGCTACAGCCTTTTTAAAAAATCTATGCGTGTGTATATATATGTATTTCACATCAATAAACAAGTGTGCAATAGACTAAGAAGCTGCCCTTCACTCTTGCATATCCTTGAACAACCTGTAACCGCCAGGCTAGTGAGTTTATTGGTTTTCTTTTTCCTTTTTTTCCCCCTCCCTGGCTCTTACCAGTTCTGTAGCCCTGTAACAACTTCAATGCATTCAAGAGCTTCACTGGGAAATATTCAAGACACCTGCAAGGCTAGGCAGCCGCTGCCCTGCTGCTTTGAAGAATTAAGTCTTAGCAGTAGTTAAGCTGCGATCACCCTAGGTACTCAGAACTGGCAACGAATGATGACAGAGATAACACTAAAAACTCTGCAGCAACATCCTGCAGCCTACATTTCCTTACCTTTGGGTAGTGCTTGAGTGCTTGAATTACCCAGCTGGGTGCCATCCAGCAGAATGCTATAAACAACACTCTCTTCATTGCACGTATGAAAGCCATCACTGCCTAAAACCGGAGGATGTTCAACTTTAAGAATCAGCCCGACATTTCTGTGATCTTCCAGAAGAACACGGGTTTGTTTGCTGTCCATTGTTTCTGTGAATGAATACAAGCTGAGTTTTATAGCACAGCCCATGCAGAAGTACTGGGATAAACACATTTGTTCTTTTGTAAGCGTGACCACAAAATTGTCATCTCGTTAAAGTTATGCCCTTTTTTGTCTTCGTTCTGTCATGAGGTTTTGCCAGGAAAAGTGAAATGCCAATAGACAGAAAATGGCAACTTTTACATCAAATAATTTACAATCTGAAGTATAACGTTACAGGTCTTCTCTTCTTCCCTCTTTCACAGGGAAAATTCAGAAAAAGTAACTGATACACACTGCTTAACAAAACCCATGCATGATTTAGTTTGGGATTCTTTCAAGGGATATGAAAGAGTTTTTTTTTTTTTTATAGGAAAAAATAATAATCCAGCTTGCACTGCTATAGTAACAAAAACATCCACAATCATTATTAATACATCTTGCTTTGCCAGCAATTCTGTGAAAACTCACAATGCTGCCCACTGTGGAAGTGGTACAGGGTAAATGACATCCTTTTTGGGGTGACTGGAGAAGTCTTGGACTGGGACTTTCCACTGAGGTTTCCTGAGCTTGCATTTAGTATCTTGGCTATCAAACATTTTTAACTCCTACACGCGGCTGTGGAAACTTCTGGGTTTAACATAAACTCAGCCTGTGTGCTAAATTACAGGTTTCTGTAACTCAGTCTGTGCCCAGAGATCTCACTGGTTATAGTGGACTTTTTTCAGCTCAATTCACACTAGCAGTATGGATCTGTTGTTAGACCCTACACCTAAAACCCTTGTAAAACACGTAAGGTTTCAGTTTTTTTCAGGCTCTGGTGACCGAACCATTGCTATCTTTGTACACTGCCAGCAACTCCAATAAAAGTAGTAATAAAATACCACATATACCTAAAAAAAGATTCTGCTAGCAAAACCTATCTGAATGGCAAAGACAATTCAAAAGACTATTCAAAATATTCTCAGGATCTGAGGATATCCTCAGGAGAGGACTGAAGGACACAAAGGCTCCTTATGCACTGTAGTCCCAATATCAAGCTAGGACCCCGATTTTTGTGCCATCACCAACCATTAATAAACTCCAAACATCCCAAAAATGCTGACGGATAACTTAGGCACATCAAAACAGCTTCACTGTTCATTGCGCAGCTATAAAGGCAGAGTAACAAGGAGACAGTTAAAGTACAATTCATTAACACTAGTGGATCAAAAAGCTGCTCCACCTTTCTGGCAAACACTTTTAGTATCAAACTCTGCATAGATAAGTGATAAAAAAAAATCCACCAGTCATAACCAGGCCCTTGCTTAGCAGCTGGCAATCAACTTACTGCCTTTTACAGGGATGAGTTTCATCTGCAAGCTCTCATCTATTACTTCATTGAGTAAACTTCCTACAAGTGGGAGAACAAGAAAAAGGCTGAGACCATCATTCTGAAATTCAGCAGCACGATCAAAGTATCTTATTTATATAAAAGTGATTCAGTTAATGACTCCCCTCATTTTTGACAACAGTCCCAAAGTAATCATGTACCTTCTGCTTGCTCGCTGTTTATGTTCTCTGTATTTTTTCCTATTGTAGTAGTTTTTATGGTGCTGAATTTATATGTTCCAGCACTTGGAGTAACTGGCAGAATCAGTTTGAACACGTATTGGTCCAGCTGCTTTCCTTCAGCCCCGGCTTCATATTGGGTAACGGGATTGTTTTCTTGAGTTGTAAAGCTTGTTTTCCCAGGAGAACAAGCAATAGAAGCTTTGACACCTCTGTCCTTTTCAGGAGTGTTGTATTGAGATACGCTGCCTGTGACGCAACCATCGGATATTTTTACGTGCTGAGAATCACATCTCCTGGAGTTCAGCATGTCCCATCCCTTTACCAGGGAAAGTAATTTCTGGATGTGAGTTGCTGAGTCTTTATGTTCTTCTGTCTTTGTTAAAGTGCTTCTTATTTCTCTCTTCCTTGGAGGGCTTACCAAAAGTAAGCAGGAGTTTACCATACTGTGTGAGGATTCTTCGTATTCTCCAAGCGTATTCCTCCGCTTTGTCCCCCTAGCCTGTGATACCATTTTGGAATACTTTGCCTTCTCCCCATTGCTATCTTGCTTTCCCATCAGATCTCTTATATTACTCCATGTATTAATACAGTGTTTACTGGAATCCACAGCTGCACAGGGATACACCTAAAATACAATGAAGTGTTGTTATTTCTCATTTATATGGAAGGAAGCGTAACTCTTGCCCTTCCTAATTACTGATACATGGTTTTCATTCTACTACAAGCATTTAAGGACTGAGTTCTTAATCTCTGGAAAATATTTTCTCACTTCTATGCTGGATGCAGTGCCTTAAGACTCTCCAAACACTGCCCTGACAATTCAGCACCAATGCTACACTGTCCTGCATCACCTTAGTTCCCATCACTGAATTCAGCAGAACTTGAAGAAAGAAACTGAAGTGGCCAAGGCACACGAGCAGGGCCAGCATCTCACTGGCCAGCTACTGTTACAACTGAGAAAAATGCTGTTCTGTGAACAAGCAGCAGCGCATTCTGCACAAGATGGTTTGGCAAATTAAAGATGTTCAACTGCTCTACCACCCGAACAGCAGTGTTAATTAAGCTGCAGGGCGGAGCAGCTTGGTGTCAGTGTGTAAATGCTGCACAGGCAGCACCTGCTTTCACCTTTCCTTAGCAGACTGAGGGCAACTTTCAGCTCCTGTTGTCCAGCTAAGAACTAAAAATAGGCAAAGATTTGAATGGGAAGCACTTCACCCCATTCCACTGACTTCACAGACAGGAAAGCTTCTGCAGGACGCTGTCTTGCCTGAGTGCACTGCTTCAGCTTGCAGCTTGCACCTGGGGCTGCTGGGCCTCCAGGAACCACACATCCAAGACAGAAACACGCCAGGGAATGCCAGTTCATTAAGCATTTCCTGGTCATGCCTGACTCACGTAGGTCACAGATCCTGCTGACTCCAGTGCTGCAGTGATCTCTTCCTGCATTTCCTTGCTACCTTAAAGCACTTAGTAGGAAGCAGGAGAGTTGGCTTCTATGTCCTCTTTGGTCAGAGGTCAGAACCTGTGACCCAGCCACAGTCTGCAAGCCACACTGAAGTCTGGGTGAAAACATTTCCTACCCTTGGTGGCAGGGACTCACTAAGTAACCAGGAAAGAAAATCACAAGACCAAAAAGAATCTAAAAGAGTGTAGCCTTGTGGTGCTTAGACCAAACTAATACAGACAAGAGGATGTTGTCCTTATGCTTTGGATTATCTGATTTTACAGTGTACAGTCGCTGGATAAAAACAAATAGTGCAGCACCCAGAACAGCACTAAAGCACCCTGACCTGGAGTCAGTAAATGTGAATGTCCATCTAAATTCTCTCTTTACAAAATAAGCTGTCTTGTGTTTTTGTAATATGCAAACAGAATGTCTGTTGCTGTTCTCCTCTCTCCCTTGATGCTCAAAACCTTTTCAAAGTAGTGAAGAATTTAAATTTGGTGTCTTTCTAGTTCAAGTTGCATTTAAAAATGCTTTATGGCAACATATTCTGAAAAACAAACCTTACCTTTTCTGGGTCTTTGCTGAACTCCTGCTCCTTATTCCAAGACACAATATCTAATCTTCTACATGGAGAAGAACCTTCATTGTGCAATTCCTTGGTTTGGATCCACAACCTAGATAATGAATATTTACAATTATTATAGAACACACTCATTCAGCCTGCAAAAGGAGCTGCTAGGACTTCCACTCATCAGGGGATCTGTGCATATCCCATTCATTTTTATTACGAATTACTTTCAAATGTCTGGGGAAAGAAAGGAACTCACAGTTATCACTACTGCGTAATACAAAGGAAATCAAGGACCAGGAGACTTCATTGCTCACCTGTGCTGAGAAGTTCTGAAATGCAATGCTGCAAACACACAGTAGATAAAAATGACTTTTTTTCCTGTTCCAGCATCCACAAAGCTTTGACCAGTGGATTTATGTAAGCCCTACTTATCAACCCAGGCTATATTTATATGACATCAAACTTGGGGTTTGTTTCTCTTTTTCTCACTCTTTCTATTTTTTGACAAAGATGTTTTGTACACTTTAGGGAGCAAGCTGTTCAGCTTCAGGACAATCACTTACATTCATTGAATCAAAACCAGATTTTAAGCTTGCTTAAAAAACTGAGCTCCTGACAGTGACTGCCTGAGTTGCACATCTGTCTTTGAAAAGGTGAAACACCTCTGGAGGCACAGAGTAGCTGATGCTCTCTGCCTATAGACACAGATTTGAGAAGATTGCCTATTGAGCTGGCTGATGATCTGTAGACCAATCTGGCTCCTGAAAGAACACAGAAGAAAAGAAACTACCAGCAAATGGGTTTGCAGATCTACAGTTTGCAGATTTCTCCGTGACATGGTTGGAGAAAATCCTCCAGTAGGTCTTCAGAAGCCTGCTGGGGCTTGACAAAGCCAGGGCTGAGCCCTGAGCTGACTGATGACTCTTCTGTTACTGTTCCTGTATCCAAATAACTCATCGGGAAAAAAATATGTCCCAAAAGGAAATGGAATTGCTCATCCTCCACTGGCTGTATTTCAGAAGGAAATGACAAAGTTGTGCTCCTTTCAAGGAAGGATAAATACTGTTAAGTCAGATGAAAGGGCATTACACTACAGAAAAGAAAAAGAAAGAAGAAAATTTTTATCTACCTGTACGCATCACAGTGATGAAGTGCTTCTAAAAGAGAAGGGATCTGGTACTCCTCTGCTTCTTGACAAAATAGAGGCCATTCTCTGTAAGTTGTAAATTAACTTAATTGTAAAATCACTAAAAATCAACCTTACTTGATTATCTTATCCAATTATATATCAATTCTGGAAGCTTAGACAGTCAGTGCACAAATTAAAATGGTTTCACAAGTGATTTTTCTTTTAATGTGTGGACAAACAGCCTATCATTTTAATACCAAAAAGCACCCAAACCAAGGTGGTTTTTGTTGTTGTTGTTGTTTTTTTTGTTTGTTTTTTTTGGTTAGATGTTTCATACCTAGCATCCAAATAATGAGGAAAAAAATCCAGTGCTATTGAAAGTCATAGAAACTTTATCATTAACTACCATTGACTTCTACGGAATCTGAATTTTGTATCAGCAATCCCAAATTAGAGGGCTCTTTTAAAAAGGTGCAACCAAAATAAATAAGCTCCTAAACCTGAAGCATTCAGCAGTATCTCTATGAATTTTTGTCAGCCTTGTTATCTTCAAAACTTTTTCAAGCTATTGACCCCCTTCTAGCTAAGTAGGTCTGTCCCCTCCTCTTTTTTTTTTTTTTTTTTTTTTTTCTCCTTTTTCTTTCCTTAATTAACCCTGGGCATGGATGACAGGAACCTGATTTTGAGAAGCAGGAGTCCTGCTCTGCTCTGTGATGCTCATGATGCTTTTCTCACACTGAAAATTCACCCTGGCATTTTCCTTAGGCAATCCCATAATGAGGGTTTACAGGTTTGAAGGGTTCTAGGAAATCTGGCATTTTCTGAAATATTCTTAGCTCTAGAACATTCTACTAATCTGTTAGCGTTGCTCTTGGTCTTATCCAATCTAGTGTCTCTCCAGCCATTCCCAGGCATGGTTTGGCCAATGGGATGTTCCTGGGACTGTTTGCAGTGGACAGGAGTGAAGCCACCAGCTTGAGGAGGTTAAAGCAGGTCAGCAGCAGAAATGCAGCTGGCCTCAGTGACCAGAAACATTCCCAGACATACTTAGTTTGCTTGTATAGATATAATTGTAATGTTTGACATCTGACTTCCTGTGCCTTTGATGTCAGCCGTGAAGGCAAACAGTGATTAATATACCAAAGAAGACATCAGTTTAACAATTCCGTTGACTTTGGAGGAAAGAATGAAAATGTATACTCTTCATGGTAACAGTGAAGTGTGCTGAAAATAACCACAAGAGCTGGTGAGCTAAAAAGCCGTGATCGGTACTGAAGAGAGTCTACCTACTAGGATCAATCCAGCAAATAAGGGCTTTAAGGACTGCAGAGACCAAAGGATGTGATGCCACACAGACTTTCATCACTAAAGGCAAAAATTGCAACACAGGTAGCAGCAGTAGAAGCATCAGTCCCAGAGAAATTGCTACAAGAAGCCAAAAGGTCAGTGCTGGGCAAGTGAAGCATGCATAGGAACAGCCTTAGTAGGCAGGGTGTTAAGCCATCACTATGTCTGATGTATAACAAAGTTCAGAATCCTAACAGATGGGAGGAGGGAGATGTTCCCTCCTGTGTAGGAGCCCAGTGATCCTGCACTCATGCCACTGCCTTTTTGGAAGAGATTTTCCAGCATTAGAACAGAAACACCAGTAGAGGGAGCAGATGGAGTATTTTTCAGCTGAACTGAACCAGATTTAGCTGTCCCTGCTGTAAATGAAATACTAAAATCTGAAGATAAATGTGATGATTGTGGTTTGGGTTTTTTTGGTTAAATGCTTGCACACAGTACACAAACCTGTGATGTACCCTGCAGTACAAGTGTCTGGCATACCAATCATTAAAATAAAGGCAAGCTTATCTCCCCATAATCCCTAAATCCCAACAACTCATGTTTAGATAGAACAGTTTACTTCAGGACAAAAATAAAAATTCTTAATTCCTTTGGACAGTTATTTCTATGAAAATCAGAAAACAGATGCCCATGCTTATTTCCCTTACAATTATCCAATATAAAAGAAGCACGCAAATTCACCCTGCTTACTTAAATTCTGTTGGCAAAAATAATTTCCCAAGTCTCAGAAAGTTGAGAACGTGCCGAAACATTTGTCCATCTCCATGGATTAGAAGACTTTGACCATAGGTGATCCAACAGACTTTATTGTCATTTGACAGCAGCTCTGGGTACTACAGAAACAAAATACATTAAGACCATAGAAACAACATTTTCTCTGACTAGGAAGATGTCTCTTCTCATTAAGAAAGCGATTCTTCAACCAAATGTAGGAGAATAATTCTAGATCATTGTGTTAATTTTGTTATCAAGAGGGGCCACTGTACTATAATAAGTGGAATCTGTTCCAGACTAAGCACATTAATCCTGCTGTGTGTATATTACTGTTTTCTCCTTAAGTATTTGTAGCTTCACAAATTCTGTGTAAAAAGGTGTACAGAAATTTTGAAAGGGGAAAAATTCAATTCTTACAAAGTACTAGAGTCACGGTCTGCAATGTGCTAGGCTATGCACCAGACTAAATGAAGCTGTGCAGAAAGTCCACCTCCTAACGAACAACCTGAAGCCCATGTTGGTTTTCAGATGCGGCAACAAATACCACATGGCCCTTAGAAACTACACATTGACTAAATTCCAACTGGGTACATATGCCACAGCTTTTATTGTAAGGGACTGTGGGGCTCTTCTAGTAAAGGATTGGGGCTGTCTTCTGCTTGGCACCAGTGATGGGATATCAGCTGTACAACAGATGAGCTCTGAAGAGCATCCAAGGCTATGCAAAAAGTGCCTGTCTTCAAGCATGCCCTTTACTTTGTATTAACATGCACGTTAGGATGTACCTGGGGTAGAAGGAGCCCTGGGATCCAACCTGCACCTGAAATTGTAAACTTGCCCAGTGGTAGTGGACACAACGAAGCTGAAACACACACAGTTTCAAAGTGTCTAAAATAGCATGAAGGGATGCAGCATGGAAAACTCATTACAGCAACTGAAGGCACAACACACGGAGGAAGAGGACAGGGGCATCCAAGCTCCTATAGCTGTGCCCATACAGCCCAGGAAAGATTCCTGGAGGAAGCCCTCCCCAGAGCCACATCTGCGTTGAATTTCAGATGAAACCAGATGGTTCGCTCCTATGAGATCCCATGAATGCAGCAAAGCATGTCGAGTATTTGCACCTGATTATCAATATGTTCTTAACTCCATGCTAATTCAAAGCAATTTCCTACGGGATTTTCTTTAACTCGCTAAACTTCAGTTCAGTGGGCTTTAAGTTCATGCATAAGGTTAAGCAATACAGTTAAGGCTCTGGTATTTTTCTCTTTGTTCTTGCAGATTTCCTGTGCAAATTATAGAGGGAAGGAAGAATCGTGTTTGTACATCTTTTCTCAGTGAAAGAATTAAACCAATTCCATCAAGTCTACTTATCTTAATGGCCCAACTACTTATATTACTAGCCCAGAATGTACTTTCTTAGGAAGTCAAGATTTATTTCCCTCAGGTACTTGAACATATTCCACTTAATATAACGCCTGGAACAAAACCATTCTAGTAGTTCTTATTAGAAATTTAGATTATGCTCTGTAGAATTACAGATTCTGCCTTAAGAAGGGTCATGCTAAGCCAACCCACAGACAATTAATTATCCATACCTTCAATAGTGTCTGTAAGTAAGTTTCATACCAGTTACTTCCTACATAAACTTTCACAATTTGATGCAGTGAGCATACTGACACTTCTGCTGTCCAGTCTGCATCTAGAGATGGAGTAACAAATGGAAAGGTGACAACTAAAATAACTGTCAGTAGTAACTTTAGATCTATAACAAAATAATTAAGAAAGTAATGGATTTTACATCAAAACATTGTAAATAGCAAGAATTATCTGAAATAGTGAAGCAATAGAGCACACTGTGAACACAGAGCTGGAACTCTTGTGCTTCTTTGCTCATACACAACCGCAAGGAAATAACAGGTGAGGATGTAATGTCAGAATAGTGGACAACTTGGTCCATCCACGCTGCAGCCAAACCACCTCTCCTCTAGACCTGAAGATAACAGTAAGAAGGCTGTGTGCATTAGCATAGTCTCGATAACTCATCAGTTATATCACCTTAAGTAGGTGAGTCTAAGTACACTCTTACATTGTCATGGAAAGTAATGAATTATTTCCAGATTACTGGGAACAAAAGAAAAAAAAAAAAAAAAAGGTTTTTGAAAGCAAAAACTCAGCTTGTCAGCAAGTGTAAAGCTAGTAGAAAGAGCCAGGGCAAGCTGGAATACCACAGCCTTGCCCGTCTTGGCAAGCAGCCTCACTTTGTCATTTTCTTTGAAGATGATGATATCATGGCTGGTGCAAGCCTCGAGCAGCTCGTATATGCAGAGAGCAGATATAACCCAACAGCCTGGGATACGTTTTAGTCTGCATTCAGACTACACCCCACCTTAGTGCAGAAACAAAGATCTGGGAAAGCTCCTGTGGAAATCATTACCAATCTAGTTCATCTTGTTATTTTAGTTAGTAATTCCTGTGACTCTCTGCTTTAGGAAAAATCAAAATCTTTGCATTCAGAAGAAATGGTTAAAAACAAATCAATAATATTAATACAAAACTTTGAAAAGGGCTCCAGCATTGTGAATTTTATTTCTTACAACAGCCCAGGCCTCTACAGAAGATATAAGCAAACCACACTCTTAAATTATATATGGGGCTATAGGTAATGACATAAATAGATTCTAATATTCTCTAAACAATGAACAAACTAGCACATGCTTGTCTCATATAGCTACTACAGTGCGACTGCCTTCCATAACACACACAGAATTAAGGCATCTTTTACTCTTACAACATTTGAGTCAGAATTATTTTTTCTAGCACCTGTTCTCCAACATACTACTTGAAAGTGATGCATAGTTCAGTAACTGCAGTTTCAATTTAAGATCAAAACTTCCTATTCAAGGGTTAGAGTTCCATCTAAGAACAGGTAACTTTCAATCCTTTCTACATAGACACCTTTTGCATGGAAGGGCAGTGAGGAATGTCAAACATCAGCCCTGTCACCTTGTTCTGCTGAAAATTGCTGATGGCTCAAAACTGGCAGGACAAACAACCCCTGCAGGAAAACAGAGGGCCCTGATGGCAGAGTAAGCTGGAAGTAAGGTCACTGCTACCACATAAGTCAAACTTCCAAATAAACCACAGCAAGTACACTTAGGATCCTACAAGCTGAAGTTTGAGCCAGGAGGAAAGGATTATTGACTGATTAATTGCATCCAGGCAATAATCCTCAATCTGCTCTAAAACAAAAGAGTTTTTGAAAAAAAAATCTTGACTTACTGTGATCTCTGCTCCCTGATGGCATCTGTTGCTTCAGATAGCATTTTAAAGCATCTTTCATCGCCTCATATGTGCTGTCCCTTTTGTCCAAATAAGCACAGAGCTCTTGGATTTCAGAAATATTTTCAGCGAGAGGAAGTTGGCAAGTTCCCAACCAATTTCTACCCAAAAGAAGTATAAATAAATAAATAAATAAATAAATAAAATCTTTATATTTCTACTGCTTATTTTTAATGAGTACAAGTCAGTAAATACAAATTTTCCTAAAAATGTTTTTTGCACCTACTGAACTTTACTTGTAATTTTTTTTTTCTTCATTGAGAGCCCTGAACAACCCACAGTAAAGCACTGGAGCCATCAAATAATGATCTGAAATAGTTTTGATTAATGGTTATAATATGTTATTTCTCCCACACTGCATCATTAACCACTGACAACAGCAAGCGCAGACAAATGCTAGGGGCAGAGATGAGCTGATCACGTGTTTGATCTTCCTATCATCTTTCTGTGAGCCTTTAGATTTTAGGGGTAGTATGTGTTTGTGCTATATTGTCTAAGTAAGAGTGCTACCAGCACGGAGATTTCAAGTATAGTGTCCAGACATCTACATTCTTTGTTGGAATGGGCAAAGTGGTACAATTTTTCTGTGACTTTCAGAAGAAAAAACAAAACAACCGTACCCATAGCCATTGAGGTGCTTTGGAAAATCCCCCACAAGGAACAGTAAATGTTAAGTTGTAAGAATGTGTTGTCACTAAAAGATAACTAATAATATTAAGTTTTAGGGATGTTATCGCCTATAAATAAATAATGATGAAAAAAATCCCTGCATCACTTCGGAATTTGGGGCTTACCAGCCTGCAATATAATAGAAGAACATGATTGCTCCCATAATTGCAGTTACGTGCGAGCTGAGTTAATGAACACAGTGATTTCTAAAGGTCGGACTCACGGGAAGAGCACCCGGTTTCAGCTCCGAAGATGCCCACCACTCGCCCAGAGAGCAGGGGTCTCCCCCACCGCCAGGGCGACCCCCGGGGGGCTGCCTGCCGCCTACCTGGCGTGCTGGAAGAGGCCGCCGGTGCCGCAGACGTGGAGCCGCCGCCGGTCGCCGCCCAGGCGGAGCTGTCCGAGGGCTGAGTCGGGATATCGCGACAGCAGCCCCAGCGCCAGGCAGAAGAGCGGCACCCGCCGCCCTGTCGCACCTCGTCGCCCGCCCGCACCGCCTCCTGCCAACCAAGGAGACGCACGGGGAGGGTGTCAGGTCCCTGTCAGGCACTGATTGATAATTGCAGCCCTATTTCCCACCCTTCCCAAGGCGACTTTGCTAGGTTTTCTTCCTCGTACATGGTGGTTTTAAGGTTATCGTTGTGAAATAAGGTGTTCGGAACAGGAATGGTGGCAATAGGCCCAACAGTGAGCCACCACAGGAGCACAGAATTAAGCCTGGAAGGATGTCCTTTTTCCTAGGTGCCCCTCCAGGGTGCCCAGAGACACATCAGAGTATCTTTTGAGATCTCCAAGGATGGAGACTCCACAGCCTCTGGGCAGCCTGTTCCAGTGTGCAGTAAATGTGCATTATGTTACCTCTATGGATAATATGTTATAATACCTCTATAGATCCTCAAAGCATCTATAAGCTCAGGAATTCCCAGAAGTAAGGCTTCTTCCTCCAAGACATCGATGTTGGAGAAGTCATCAGGCAACAAGAGCTTCTCTGAGCGGAGAAAGTTAACTTGAAAATACAAATGAAATATTGGAAGTGTGTGTTGGCATCCGCTGTCCAGTGCTCAGATCTAGCAAAAAAAAGGTTCTTGCAACTTCCCCTGGTATTACTATTTACACATAGACGTACATGCAGCAGATAACAAATCCACACCAGGAAATACTGCCTTTGAAACAAAATCCTGAAAACAAGGTTTGTGCTGGAGGAGAGACCAGATGCAGCGTAAGTGACAGGGTAAGCACAGAATCAGGCTAGCTTTGTTTATCTGAGCAGCCTAAGAAATTCCTGTAAGAGCTTTCCTGTTTGTTTGGCTGATTCTTTTCCCTGGGCACAGCCTCTCCCCAGTGTGCACTGAAACATGTTTTCCCATATGCTAACATCTGAATTTATCCATAAGACTAGCAGAGCAAAACTCCAGCAATTTCTTTTCACATCTTGACTGAGCCCTCTGAGGATGAAATACTATTCTGATGGAGGATTTATGTGGTCCTGCTATACTTTTGAGATGTACTTGTCTTTTTTTTGAAAGTGGAATACTATTTCATGAACAAATGACATTTTTTTGCTAGCAAAAAGATACAAGAGTGAGTGAAGATTTAGAGTCACTACGTAACTTTTGTCTTTCTTAATTACCAGTTGTCAACAGCATTTCTGGTCCTTGATGTCATAAATGCATTTCAGTTCAGAAAACCATTGGATTAGTAAAGACAAATAAGTAGGACCATAAGTAGGTAAATTTTAGGTACATGTACTCTGAAAGCCACTTGGTAGATGCTTTGCTTGTTAGTTGTTAAACAGAGCAGTAAAACTAAACAAACAAACAAACAAAAAGATTAAAAGATTCTGATTTTTAAAGAAGTATTATTGAAGACAGATAGAAATAGCTTAATTCAAATGATTTAGATGTCATAATAATAATTTAAAAAGAATAGTTACCTATGAAACGGAACTCACTGCATTCACATTCAATCAGGACTGCATTCTCAAGCAGCCACAGCAAATTGTCATCATTAACTAGCACAGGATATTTTCTCACTAAATCTAGTGGCAAAAAACAGTAATTCACTTCTTCTTCTGTATCAAGTAAAGGCGTATCCACCAGCCCTAGGGGAGCACTTTCATGTAAACCTAGGCAAAGAATTTGGAGAAAAATCAAGAGATAAATAAAGAAAAATGGAATTCAAATGACCTGACTCTAGTACAGCAAAGCCAATAAAAGTGCATTAACTTTGTGCAACACTTAACATTCCCCAAAAGATAGCCTTATAGCTATGTGCTAGCCCAGTACAAATCAATAAAATATTTGTGTGGTGTTTCCTATTTATTTAAATACTGATGAATAAAGAAGAAAAGATGACAAGAAAACCTTTTCAATACTCTAAAACATTCCTGGCTTGCAACAAACTAACAACAGTTTATGGACAATCCTAAGGATGCAAAAGAATTCTCAACCCCTAATATGAAGTTTCCTACACAGAGTGAGAAACAGCTGTTGAAGATGAAAACACCCTATCAAGAGCGGTATGACCAAGATGTGATCAAACATCTGGAAAATGATGTGCAAAAATAGGGCAAGAAATTAAAATCCTTCTGGTGTTGCTGTAAACAAAAATTCTGAACTGGTCCAAATGCAAACACACAGCTACAACTAGAGGTAACCTAGCCAAGGCACCTGAGTGATAAAAGCACTCACTGCACTTGAGAAAACCCTGGGAAGGGGGCTGAGACAATTACCTGTGAATGCTTTTCTTTTGGGAGGAATCTCCGAGGGCTTGCTGGTACTTTTTCGCGTTCTCCAGCAATTTGAAGATGTTCTTTGAGCTACTGGTATATCTGCAGGTCGGACATATAAATTATGTTTCTCCTCCTTCAAATCATCTAAAATCTGTTAAAACACATAAAATTTTTCTGTTTAGTACTTCAACTCAAATAATTAACCAAAAAGAAAATAAAAAAATAGAAAAAAAGGTAGGCATGGGAAAGAACCTAATCCATGCTGCTACGCCATAGTTCACATCTACTACAATATGTCATGGAATATGGTACATGGACAAGAATAAGCATACATTAGATTCCTGATTTTTAGATACCTAAAGGTACCTGGAATGAATGTGTATATTATGCATGAATTGCATGCGTAATATAAATAATTTATATATTCAAAAAAAGCCAATTATTTTTGCAGCATTTGAGTTCTGATGGTATTTCTTTGTATTCTGTCTCTGCAACTCCAGACAGAACATTAGCATGTGTAAAGGTACACAACTGAAAAAGCCAAAAACACAAGAGTAAGCTCTTTTTAAATAACGTCTCTAAGCTGAAGGAATTCAATGATTAGAAGAGGGAATTGATGTTTGACTCAATTATAGTAATTGTTAACAGTCTATTTTCCTAATCTTTTATAGAATGATAAATTATTTTAAACCTGGAACAAATGGTTACATACTCTTGCAGGATATTAAATATGAAGTAAATTTAGAGCTACAGTTATGACTACTACAGCACAGATGTAATATACCTTCAAGAAATTAATAAGGTTGCACTGACAATCACTTAAAAGCTAGAAACTTCAAGAATTCTAGTTCAGTGAAGCGTGTTCCTGACCATACCACAGTAGCTCCATGTTAAATAAGTGATCGTGTACTGTTTGTTAATACAATAGACTACTGAGGTTTGGTGGTCTTCCTCTCCCAACCTATTTGGAGATGTTACATCTTTAAATACAGTCCTAAAAAAAAAAAAAATACAATAAAAAATCCAAAAGTGTTAATGTTAAACCCAAAATGCTAACATTTGGGGCTAAAAATGTTAAGCATTATAGTATTTTTGAGAGAACCTGATAAATAGTACTAAAAAAAAAAAAAAAAGTTTAAACTTAGAGGAAATACAAATACTAATACATGCAAATACACAGTACATGCAGGAAGTATGGACTCAGCCTTCATTGATACAATGCAAAATCACACTTCAATCTCAATACAAAATTCTTGTAGATAAGCAGCAAATTAAATATTAAAGATCTCCATTTAATATGTCTATTTATGCAACTACAGAATAGGAGGAGAGGAAGAAGTATCATTTCCCTGTTTGAGCAATGAATTCAGTGATGTCCTGGGATGAATTTCTTTGCTGGCAAACTGAACCTTTTCAGGGAACAACAGAATGGGGGGTAATCTCTCCTTTTTTTTTCTGATTAGAGGGTTCATATTCAACAAGACTGGTCAATATAATTGTTATAAAATGCTGAGCATAACTGCCTGTGGATAAAAGCCTCTGTTTGCTTTAATTTTAGCTAATAAACAATTAATAATGGTTGAATGAGCTCTGACAGAAAGGTCAAGCATCAAATTTGGAACATTTTCCATACTCACCATCCATGACACAATTTGAATGCCAAAACTGCTTGCTTGGATAACTATTGCAAGCTCTGATAAAATCATGCATGTAAAATCCCTGACATCCTTCTACAGTGAGTATTATCTAAGAATAATAAAGAGAGAAAGAGAAAGAAAGAAAGAGAGAGAGAGAAACCCCCACTTTACCTGCACTAAAGGTGTCAGCTGCAAAATTAATGCTTGCTCATATAATAAATTCAATTCAGTGCAGCTGAAGAAAGATAATTTTGAAGTCTGCATGTAATAGTGAAGGTGCCTAAATATAAAACCATCTTGGTCAATAAACAATCTTAGATTTTCAGACTGGTCTTGTGCAGCAGCTGCTTTCCACAATGGAGATTCAGGAAACTGAGCAACTTTACTTTTGGGAATTGAGAAATGCCAGCCACCAACATTAAAATTAATTGACTCTTCTTCTGCAGATTCAGTAATACTCTCTGGTTCCTTCAAAAGAAAAGGAAAACATATCAAGACACAAGAATGAACCTGTGAATTTCCATTGGACTTTGCATTTAATTTCCCTTCTGTGGAAGCATCCATACCATATGTTTTTAAGCAGCTCATCAAAAAATGAAGTATTGAGAAAATGCACAAGAGCATTACATTCTTATTCATTTGCACATGCACGTTCCTTAGTTAATATGGATCTGGGGTTGTGAAAAGTCAATAAATCACATGCTTTTACATAATATAATACTTACAGTTAAACCTTGGAACAACCAGGTCTACAACTGAAATACGACACACGCCTTCTTTAAATTTTCAAATAAAAGGAACTACATTTCAGGCAGAAAACTTCTTGATTGTTACAATTTGTATTAGGGTTTGAACCAACTCCAGCTAAGTAAGCTACAGTAATTTTGTTATGACAAGACAGTAATAAAACACAAATAAATGCTTGTACACCCTCCCACACTACTCCAAGCAGCAGGAAGGAAACACAGTTATTGGTCTGCGGCCAATTGTTTCTTGTTGTTGTATCACACTGAGCTGTGGATTAGTCTGTGGCTTACAAAAACAGAAAAGCCAATTCAAGCCTGAAAACAAAAGCAGCCTGCGCTCCTTAGCCACAGTGGCTAGCCTGGAAAGCCAAGGAGACAGTGTTTGTGTTGACAATGAAGGATGCGATTCTTGCAGCAGGAACAAGTGGGGGAAAGATACGTGGTATTTTTAGGCTATTTCTCATTCAAGTGGCTACAGACAGGGAGTCAAAAGGAAATCTGGAGAAGGATGGGGAAGAAAATAGCTGTTAATGAACGTAAGAACTGTAGCTTCTTGAGAGAGCTGCAAATCAAAGCTGAGGTGAAGGTGCTGGTGGTCACCGTGGCAGTGCTGCAGAACCACAGTTACGCTGGCCTCAAAGTGCTCTTAGCCTCGGCTTTTCCACAGGTGTTCTCAGCTTTGTAACACTGATACCACCTGGCAAGTTCAAAACAAGTAGTTGCAGAGAAAACATGAAAAATCTGGTCAAGCAAGAAAGATGAAAACTAGTTTTAGAAAGTGATCAAAATCTGGGTATTTCTAAGGCTCATTCCCAGCATTTAGGGGCAGCAGAAGACAGCATGCACACAGCTGCTCCCAGCTCCCTCATGAGGGCTTTGATGGCAAGCAGGATCTCAGGCCGATCTAGCTCACTAAACCAGCAAGAAGTGATCCATTTGGGGTCCTGCCATAGGATTTTTTCCCCACCCCATCTTTCACCAGCACACCGCCTCCCTGCTGCCAGCCCCCCTCAGGTCGCTTTCTCCAGCCAGCCTCCGATGCCCGCGGGCCGAGGACTGTGCCCCCGGCCCCCCACAGGCAGCCCCGGGGCCGGCTGAGGGAAGCGGAGCCTCCCCCGGCCCTGCCCCTACCATGGCGGCCGCGCCTCAGCCACCGGTGCCGGGCAACGGCCGGGAGGGCAACGGGCGAGGCCTGCGGCGGGAGCCGCCGTGCCCCGGGCTCGAGGCAGGTACCGGCCGGGCGCTGAGGGGAGACCGGGGAGCTGGCGGGCTGGGGTCGGGGCGTGAGGGGCCTGGAGCCCTGCGGTACCCCCTTGTGCCGTGGTGCGGCAAACACGGGGCCGGGAGTGCTGCCATGTAGGGCTGCAGGGGTGCCCTGTCTGTGGGACGCCGGCTCTTGGCGCTCCTCGACAAGGAGGGGGTGGCTACCATGGCTAACCACAAGATACATGCACGCAAAGAACTCTAAAGTACCACTTGTACTATAAAGCACGATAAAAAGACCATCCAAGATATAAAGGGACCCCAGAGGGATTCTTTGACTCTTGGTGGTCGCTGATCAGACACGCTTGGTTACGGCTGCGAAGATGGGTTAAAAGGTGAAGAGCCAGAACAGGGTGCTGCTGCTGCTCCCAGAGCTGCCTCGGTTCAGCAGGGGAAGCGATTTTGTGTTATTTGACCCCCCCAAAATGAGACAGCTGAATACAAAAGGCACGGGGACAAGTCTGTAAAATAAAAGGCAGTTATCTATACACAGCTGTGCGTCAGTTTCCTTTCAATTTCTCCCATTATTGCACAAAATAGTGGTTTCAACATCACTTGGTGATGGCATTGTTTTTTCCCAGTGGCGTTGCATATTCCAAACTCAGAAGTGATTCAGGAACAAGGACTCAATTTTATTTAAGTCAATGAATATCTCCTTAGACACTACTAGTGTTTCTTCATCTGCTGATCACGTCCCATTTAAATTCACTGTTTTAATTACAAACTGCATGTTGCTGCTCTTCTAATACTAAGATATATGTGCTCTGGAGAGGCTCAGTTTTAAAACCAGTTGTCATGAGTGACTTCAGGGTGTATTCTACCAACATTTAATATTTTTCTGACCTCTGTGACAGCCACAGGAGAAGGAAGGTTCAGCTGTGAGGTTTCCTATAAGACCCTCCTGCCCCCCATTGGAAAGGGCAGGGTGGTGATTTATCTTAAAAACAGATTAACACAATGGTAATTTGATAGATTTTGCTAATCACATTCTGTTCATGCCATTTCTCTTAGATAAAATAGAAGGGTGAGGAATAATAGTAACAAAAGAAATAGAACATAACATCTCATTACCTGACCAGTCATCATTAACATGCACTATTTTTAGTTTTCACAAAAACAAAGACAAACAAACAAAAACACAGGGGGGAGGAGGGAATTTTTAGAAGAGCTTTAGATAAAGACCCCACTCTAAGCTACCAGGAAGAACTCAGAGTAGCTCACCTTTACTTTTCAGCTGAATGAATCACGTTCTAGAAATTCAGATGGAACAAAACAAACTATGAAGTGAATTCAGAGACCAGTGAGACAAAAAAACCCACACATTCCCCTATAGCCTCCCTCTTCTCAACTGGTGTAGGAGTGTGCTGGGGAAATGAGCTGATCTCATGGGTTACACCTGCATGCACAGAGCTGGTGAGTTACTAGAAATGTAATTTAAACAGCTGCTGCTTCACAAATGTAATTAGAAAACAGGTTGGAAATGTTGATATAGCCATCATTTGAACAGTTCGTACCAATTCAGCAGGCAAACAACAACAACAACTCAATCTGTGAAATTTTTCAAGGCCTTTAATGTAATTGTATTCACTAATGTGAAACAATGGCAAATAACATTAAAAAATCCTTTTGGATTATGAATAACTCTACAGCTAAATTAATAAACAGGAGTTAATAATTAAGTGCTAATAAATATGTAAATGTATGAAACAATAACCCCATTCTGGGACTGCTTCACACCTCCAAAATAGGAATATATCTGTCTAATATGTTCTTAGGTTCACCTGTTACCAGCTCTGTATTATTACTGAAAGTCTCAGCTGTCATGAAGACAAAATCTAAAATATCTTTCCAGGTAGCAATTTAGCCTGTGGAAGCTGCTACTGAGGCAGATTTTACTTGTCAAGTTTTTGATTTCAGGGTTGCCAGTTTCTCTGTTGTCCTCTCCCGATAGGCCTGCCTGCAGAAAAGTGACAACTATAGTGATGCACTGCTGGATGCTTTTAAAAGACAGATGTTCCAGGGAGGGTGAAGGAAGGGCTGCCAGGCACTATTTTAGCGTAAGGTGGAAAAGAGGAAAGTTTTTTTTTTCTGAAAAATAGAACACAGGGATAATTTATTATGGTCTATAAACAAATATTTTATAAATATGTTATTGTAACTTTATATGATGTGTCATTATATATAATTGTATTAATAATTATTTAATATATACACTTTTATTTGTTACTTGTACTTGTTCCTGACACCCACTGGTTTCATGGAAATCTGGGAGTTATGTTGGGGTCAAAATTTCTCCATTAGCTTAACTGTGAACAAGGTAGGAACAAGTCAGCCAAACCTAGTTCTGTTTACTGCTGAGGGACCAGCCACTCTTTTGTGTTCAAAACAACCGTTATTCATGTCAGAAGGTGGAGTGAAAAAGAGAAATTTGGTTTTGTGTAGCAGTTGCTTTGAAGTTTAGCATTTGTCTTAATTTTGGGGGTTGTACATACATCCAGGCATGATGTGTCTTAAACTGTGTTCTCATGTGCCAGGGTACAGCGTGGAAGTAAAGAGTCAAATCGTCTTATCCACCAGCTTCTACTGGTCTGACTCATGTTTTATACCTGACTGCACTTAAAATTCCATTAAATCAACTGTCTTATATTGCTGCTCTAGGTAGAATACAATGAAGAGCCACGCAGTAAGCAGAAGGACGTCTTCAGTATCTAATGATGTCAGCACAAAAACTGGTACTTTTTGTTGTATAATCAATACAGCAAGATTTTGACACTGAGAATGTTCTAGTCAAGGCTGGATTTCTTGTGTATGGTAAATTCAGGGTAGTCCTGTGCTCTGGGTTATGCAGGAGGCTGGATGGTCACTGTTGTCCTCTCCGGTTTGAATCCATTCACAGTTCAAAAGCTGTGCTATCAGACACATTCTGTGTTTAAACAGTGCCTATGCTATGAGCTTTACTGATATTTAGCTAAACATTTCACACTGTAAATCTTTAGAGAAGGCATCTGTGCTCACTTGGGGTTTGATCCCAAACTAGACTGGGGGGATTTCTCATTCTTGTTGTATTCTGAAGGACAGTGACTTGGAAAATACAAACAAAAAGCAGATAAAGCATCAAAGGAACCTAAAGCTTAGGGAAGGCTTGAATCCTGGTGGGTAACTGTGCTGTCTGGGGTTGCTCTCACAGCTAGTAGAAAGGAAGCTCACGGAGATCTGGAAAGGACAGAGGTCTGCCTGCCTGTCCCATGCTGGGGAGATTTTACTGCTAGGGAAAGGTCATATCTTTGTCATCATGTGTTATCTCCATGGTCAGACCTACTCTTTCTTTTTTTTCTTTTTTTTAAAATCTCTCCTGAAAAAACATTCTCACTGCTTCCAGTGATTTCCCTTCTAATGCACATAAGCCACAAGTAGCTACCTTAATGTGTTTTCCCAGTTTCTACACTAGAGACCTGCTCAGGTTGAATCTTCCAAGTGAGTTTCAGCCTAATGGTGGCAAATCGAGTGTTCCCTTTCTGCATATGACATATTGAAATGACTTTTCTACACTGATTCCAGTAATGCTAAAACCCTAAAATCTATGTGGTTTTGGCAGTCTATTGAGTGTTCAGGAGTGTTGTACTCCTGAATCTTAGCAGCAGGATATAACAGCAGCAGAAGTCATACTGTGGATACAGGTGTTATTAAGAGGTCTAGTTTCTTTTTCTTATCTAAGGTTGGAAGGAAAACACAAGTCAAAATATGCTTTATGTCACTGCGTTGCAGTCACATTCTTCACACTGTAATGTTTTTACTTCTTTCCAGACCTATCGTCATGTTCACAACTGCGTTCATCCCTGCGCACCCCAGAGAAAATGAGAGCAGGAGGTCTGCATGTGGCCTTCTCAGACAGTAAAACTTTCAACTCCTCCCCAGAGACGGACACAATTCAGAAGTCTAGCATCTGTGAACTTAGCCAGGATACTTCTTCTACAAAGAGACTGAATTTGAGTGACACAAATACAAGTAACTCAAATAAGTCGTCCAGAGATGCCAAGCTTAGCAATTTTGATGATTTTTACCACATCTCTGTGACCTCTTCTCCTCAGCACGGGCACCCTGTCCAGAAACCTCAGAGTGGCAAGAGGAATGAGGGCCATAGGGATTATGGTGGGAGGCTTCCAGCAGAAATGAATACGTCTTCACACACTGCCAGTGGCAGTACACTCACACAGCTCACTGAGACAGAAATTAAGCACAGAAGTCCTTTAAACATCAAGTCAGGTAAAAAAAAAAAAAAATAGTACCTGTGAGAGGCTGCTTCTTTCCTAATCTCAGACTATTATGAAGTTGTTGTCATGTATTTCAATTCTAAAATCTGTGGTCAATAGATGAATTTTAGGACTCTTCTAAGTGAAATGCACACTTCTATCCAGTTTATTGACACACTGTCAAAACCCCAGATCCTTGATGGCTTTTGGATGACTAATTTATGCTGAAATCAATAAGACATTGGTGTTTAAAAGGGATAATCCTCTATATACTTTTGAAAGTGCGTGTCTTGGTGTCCTTTGTGAAGACATGGTCCTTTATAGTCAAACTACTGCTGTGTCAGTCACTTCATAGAGGAGACAAGGATGAAACATTAGAGAAAGTCTATCTGCTTTTCTCTTCTCTTTCCCACAGGTCTGAATACCTGCATGCCTCTAATCCATAGCTCTGCCCTACTAGCCAGTCGTTTTTCTACTTTATTTGCAGGCTTCAGAGATGGAACTTCCTTATCAGCTGAAGTGTTACTGGAGAAGTTGAAGTCCATAATGACAAAATCACCCATGCTATCTTCAGTACCAGGGAAGGTCAGAGAACCTGCAGCTCACAGGTCCTCCAGCCCAGCTAGAGTGGAATATAAGCAAAGTGAGACCCTGCATTCCCCGACATCTCCTAATCGTTGCTTCAAAGACTCTCACAAGGAGGCAAGTATTGTGTTACTTGTCATTGTTGCTCTTCACAAATACATACATGCAAATTGAGATGCTCCTGGAAATCTCCTAGTATAAAAATGTTCTGTACAGATAATACGAAACAGCTTCTGCGTCTTCAAAAGCCAGTAGCACAAAACCATCTAAAACCATCCACTGCTGCTCTAGCAGTCTAAAAGCAGTTGAAGTTTGTAGAGCCAGCATTGGCAGTACTGTGATAATTTTTCAGGAAGCAGTCTGTACAGTTGTCCTGAGCACCTCTAACTGACCTTAGGATATTATCAAAGAGCACTCTCAATCTGCAGCGATTTACAGCCACTATGATGAGACATGCATCTTCTTTTCCTGTGTGCATGTGAAGTAGAGAAGCCACAATGAACAAAGTAGTTGCCTAGCGTCTCTGCTGCCTTCACTGCTCATCCTCCCCCCAGCTACTTCAGGCTGACATAAATTAGGAGCCTTTAGGCTGCTTCAGCAGCACATAGTGGGGGGCCTGCACAAGCATCAATGATCAAACATTAACCACTGAAGAGCAGAGAGAATTATAACGAGAACCATTTTCTCACAGTGAAGTAAGAATGAGACAGTAGGTTTTCTGTCTCTCAGTATCCCAAGTTAAGGGGAGATGTCTTCCTTCTATACGTTTATACAGGTCATTCCCTGTGTTCAGTACAAGAATAACAGGCAGGAGTATAGGACAAGCATCAAACGGGCCTGGTGAGGTGGTCTCTTCAATCTTAAACTGTTTATGCTTCAGAGCAATACAGGCAGACATTTTACATAACCATTTGCCCCATCCCTTCGTGCTATACATTATACAAGCCTCTGAATACCTGTCTTTTAGTTCTTGGCTTGTGTGGACTCTCTTTTGTGTCCTGTTCATCCCATCCACATGCAAAGCCCTGGGACAAATCTGCTGCATCATCACTAACTTTGCATTTACCATTCAGTTGGCTGCAGAGACAATTTTATCCATTTGTCCATGTATGGCTTCAGTTTGTTTTCAGTGCCATAGGATGTTGAAAAGAAACATAAAACTGTAATAATGAACTATATAAATATCACTGCCATTAATTATAATAACAGGCACCCACTTGGCTACAGGAACTGAAGGCACATGCAGTGGGAGAGGCTGCCTATCTCTGACAGAGCCTAGAGACAACAGTGATTCTGAAAAAGGGGTTTCAGGACAGAGAACATGAATTTTCAGTGTGATGTTGCTGCACAGGGAGTGAATGTTACTCTTGTTTGTATACATGGGTAGGAGAGACAGCAAGCGTTAAGTCTAGAGGCACTACTGAAAAACTGTACAAAATTCAGGTTCACTGGAGATCATTTGTGTATGCTTTCACATAAACTCAGCTTCATCCTGTGCCTCTAATTTGTTTGTGCCCAGTTGGAAAAGTGCAGGCATAAACACCTGTTAAGTGTGTCCAGCTAAGGCAGGAGGTGCTAGCAGATGTACTGCAGACATTAGCTGAGAAAGTAAATAGCTTTGGCTTTTTCTCATTAGTCTTCTTCCAGTGAGCTAAGTAATGATACTGCTGTCACAGAAGGTCAGAGTGCCACTGGGAATGAAAAAGAGTCCAAGGTTACAGCAGTCCTCCAGCAGCTCCTGAAGCTGGTGGATTGTCACTGGAACGGGCCTGGATCTCTCCTGGTTAATAAGGATTTTCTTGGTAAGCTTTTCATATAGATGCAAACATTTCATCTTAAACATTTTTCTGCTTTCTCTCAATCTGTGCTTAAAGTCAGAAATGTATTTCACTACACCTCTTTACATTTTGTTTTTTTGTTATTGACTGCAAGTCTGATATTCTGGGACCTTGTTCTACTCTTTCCCTAGTAGAATGTTATGTGTGAAAACTCCATAGTTTTTAGATTTTTGTTGAAATCTTTTTGTATCTCTGTAGCTCCTGCCCGAAAATTGCTTTTCCATCTTGTGGCTTGTACTGCTCCACAGCAGGATGCTCACCTGACAGCTGGACACTCCTCTTCAATCTTATCTAAAAACAATCCCAAAGTCCAAAGAACTCAGCTTAAATATACTCAACAATTTGATAGAATGGATTCTGCTGCGGTATGTGGTTTTAGTTCTCTTTCTTTGTCAATGTACTAATGGAAATTCAGTAAGAAAATGACCTTATCACGAACTTTTAATGAGGATAACTTCCTTGTAATAATTAAATTGTGAAAGGATTAATCACCTGATTTAATTATATTGAGAAAAGACATCTTCCAGTAGGATTTCCAGTCATGCATTCTGAATGCTCCTTATATTTGGGATCAACAGGCTGATTCTTCTGGAAAGTAGCAGATTTGTGGCACCTTGAAATAAGAGCATTTCCTTAATGCCTGTCTTGAGCCAGGGCAGTGAAGGTTCCCCACAAGGTCTCTGCTCTCCCTGACCTTTTTCTTAGTAGAAGTTTGTTGAGACTCAAATATTTTGGTTGCAAGTATCTCCAGTTCAGTGAACTGATATCTCCTGGCAAGACTTCTGTATGAAAATCTCTGAGTGGCTGTAGTTAGGGCTTTGGGCTTGCTCTAGTTTTTCTGAGATAGTGGTGAAGTCCTGATATGTTTTCTCCTTGAGGCTGGGGTGAATAAGGGTGGAAAGCACACAGTAGTCCTCTTGTCCTTAGCAAGGCAGGTCAGAAGCCATTTCTCCTCACAGGTGCTGGGATCAACCAACACCTTCTTGCTCATCCTGTTTGTAATTGTAATTCTTGCCCCCATTTCTAGCATTATTTATCTAACAGTGTCTGTGCTGGTCGGGCAGCTGCCACGGAGAGGAGCTGTTTGGCTGCATACTGGCTTCTTCTGGTTCCCAGGAAAACAAGCAAACAAACATTCATCATCCTGCCTCCGCAGGCTTGTTTCTACTGATTTTTGTCTCATGTCCAACCCAGAAAAGATGTGAGTCTGTCTACTCTGCAGCAAGACTTCTAGCAACAGTTTTAGCTTATCATCCTCCATGTAGGGCCAAGTGCCATAGTTGCTCAAATTACTACATTTCCCAGATGTTGCACATGTATTTCAGCTGTGGGTTTGTTTTACTGAATATGATCTTATCGCAGCTTGTGACAGACAGGATGAGTCCTGGTCCCCTCCACTGCCTCTAGCAGTGCTCCTGCTCCCTTCCTCAGGTTGGATTTAACAAACATGTGGCCGTGAGATGCAACAAAACGAATTAATGTCTTGATCCAATGGAAGACTGGTCTTTCTTTCTCAGTGGATCTTACTCTAACACACTGAGACAGCAAATGAGATGACTGTGTTCAGTAAGATACCTGTCCTGCCAGGAGTTCAGAATCTGTGTGGTCCACCTAAAGAAGAGCCCCAGCTCATCCGTTGTGATGTTGACCCATGCTGAGCTCTTAATTGTTCTCAAAGCTCTGTCCCAAAAAATGCTAATTTATGAGGGCAGAAAGAAGAGAGCTCAAAGGATAGGACTTTCTTTTGATTTTGTAATTTACTTTGATGTCTACTGGCTGAAAATCCCAGGAAAACCCAGGACAGCCATGTCAAATGACTTTCTCAAGACCACCAGCTAAACCTGTAGCAATAATGTGAGCAGGAAGATGCCAGGTTTTTCCTTCCTTTGCTCCACAGCCTCAAACTTGTACTCCTTGAGACTAAAATGCATAGCACGGGGATAGCATTGCAGATGCTGCAAGGATAACTTTAAATCCAAACCTAAAATCTGTTTCCAATCAGTTCTCAAAAAAAAAAAAAAAGAAAAAAAAAGAAATCCATAGAAACATTTCTGTTTAGATTTGTTTTCTGACATCACCTAAGCTCCCTGCCAAAATGCCTGGATATTTTTTTGTGTTTCAGATGTTACTGTTTGTTGAGGTTATTCTTGTACACCTATGCTTTGAAAGTGGCTTTTTTATTTAGTGTGTTCCAAACAAATACTTCAAAGCAGTGACATAAGGGTTCGCTTAAACTCATGCCATGTTACACTCATTGTCATTATCGCTCTTCAGAGGGCTCAGCAGCATCACTGGAAAGGCTTCTAGAAACTTACCGAGTAATGGCCGAACTGCAGAAGAGGGCTTCATTTCTCTTAACACTAACTTGATTCAGCAACCCTTTGTTGTTTTCTTGTATTCTATTGTTTTTGTCTTTTGTTGCTGTTTGTTTTATCTTGTCACAACTGGAATATCTGCTGCAGCCGCAAGGAAAAGGGCTGGTGGAAAGTCATGTCTCAGCTTCCACGTTGCACGAGATGGATCACACTGCTGCTTCGAGTTATCACATCCAAAGGAACCAAGCATCCATGTACAGTAGGTCTAAATGACTTAGCTTTAATTTATTGTGAGTAATGTGACTGTTCAAATTACTTTTGTTTTCTGCTTCCAGGTAAGCTCACAATGATTATGAAGAGGAAGGAATGAAACTGGGGTCTTCTTGTAGGCTGCTGTATAAGATACTCTCTTAGAAATGGAAGGATTCATTTATAGCCACCTGGGCTATGGTACATCAAGTAAATGGTGGCTGCTGCGGCCTTACAAGGCTCATGAGAACAGTCACAATGCAACCATTCATGCATTATGCCAGTACCAGCTATCCCATACATGCCTTCTCTAGGAGCTTTTATGTGCCGTGCAGTAAGAACAAGATTACTGTAATGTAACAAGGAAACACATCATCGGATGGATTCCTTGACTGCTGACAGACCAGCACAAGCTTCCCCAGAAACTGAAGATGATCTTCTGATATTTTCAGTCTGCCCTAGCCCTACAGACAAACTGACAGTGGTCCAAGCCTTAATCTCCATTTGTCCAGCACTTTAGTGGCCAGTGTACATGGTGACAGCTGCTATGTAATCAGAGATAGCCTCACAAGTTTAAGCATCTGTTCTGAGCTGCCCCGTAGCAGTGGCCATACAGTTCTGTGCCCTGGATGCTGCAGAGTCTCTGCAGGATGTGCTTTAGCCATTCCTTCAGCCCTGAGTTTTAAAGGCTTTGTGTAACAAAGGACCCTTCGCAGGCTGCTGTGGTGATTTTTGTTTGGTGTAACCCCCAGCCCCTGGATCCCACAGTCCCCTTTGTCTTTCAGAACAGCCCTTCCTGTTAGAGCCATGCTCAGTACAGCAGTACATCAAGTTTTGATCCAAAAATGTGCCTAGAACAGGTTCAACTTAGGGTTTGAACAAAAGAGGTAGTAATAATAACTGTGGCTGTTATTAATATTGCTCATAGTAACTTACTCTGTTACGCATTAGCATCGAGAATTGCTTTTATTAAAAATGTGTTTACCAGCTTTTGGTGATTTTGCTCAGACCTCTCACTGCTTTTCCTTAAGATGAGTTGCTTTGGAAGAATGACCAGCTGAGTACCCAGGTGGAATTCCTACGACTGGAAGTGAAACAACTTACCGGACTCCAGGAGATGGTGGTTCTTCTGCAGGAGATCCAGAGGTAGGGGCTGGCCTCAGGGACGGAACAAGCTGTGTCACAACAGGAGATGGCACCTGTGTCCCAGCAGAACTCCTCCAGTCCTAGTTCATGTGTGCTTACTGTAGTACCCCTGCACTGGTGGCAAATTCACCAATTCAGGGCTTTGACACATGAGCAAGTTATTCTGAGGTTACAGACTTTTAAGCCAAGATATGAAAGTGCCAGTTCAATGAGAGCAAAGTCAGGCATATTCTCTGTGTTCTGAAACTGCTTTTTTTTTTAGAAAAAGTATCTATCACTGGTCAAAATTGGAGACCAGAGTCTTTGTCTTTTGCAATCATATTACTCTGCTAGTCGGCTTCCAGCTGTTTTAGCACAAGCTAGCAATCTCTACGACACAGTTTGAATGGTTCCTGTCAGTTATAAATCATTGTAAGCCAGTTAGGCATGAAATCTTAAAATGAGTCATAGCTGTGGTTGTGGTTGCCTTGAAACACAGAGGTTTAAGTACAACTGTCAACTTTTTTCATGTGAATTTGTATAAATGGAAATCAGTATATCAGCTTTGGAAAAATGTTCCTAATCATAGCAGGTTCCCTCTAATGAATGCATGCTCACCATTTTAATATTTTTTCTGCAACAATCTTTCCCAGGTCTTTAGTGTCCACAAACACCTTCCTGCTGCAACAGCTGAGTAAAGGAAACAGTCATACTGTTCACAAAACACCTCTTCCTTCTGAGAAATGCACCAGTCGTGAGACATCATCCCCACTAGAAAGAACTGCGTCGGTACCATCAGTATACAGCCCTGGTCAGTACTGAAGTTCAGAGCAATTATGCAATTGTCCTCTGTAATGGGAACAAAACAGACATTAAATGTGGATTGTGTTCATTTTTAGATTGTATGAAATCTCTTGCTGCATTTAAAGCTGGTGAATCTAATCCTTGCTTTGGTCAATTTCTCAGCATCTTCCTGCTCCTATCTTTCCCTGTCTTCTTCTGCCATGTTTATTACATTAACAAAAAGTGGGGATGACTCCTGTATAATAAAATTTTATCTGAGATCGTGCTATGCTGGGAGGATGGTAATTTAGTTAATTCAATTCACTCTAAAATGGCACTGAATCAATATTCCAGCATAGTGCTGGCAACGTGTGGCTGGTGATGAAGTATCGCATGTCACATTGATATTCAAACCAATATCTCAGGGCACTGACTGCAAACACTTGAAGTCCTAGTCCCAGGTTTAGATTTATACCTCAGGAAGTCATTGACCCACCAGGATACAAGCTGTTCTCTGAATCTTGTCTGAACACAGTTTACTGTTGGAACACACTGTCTGTCAGTCTCACAGTGAAATGGAAAAGTACCGAGGAAGGCAGGGCAGGTACAACTAGACAAGGAAGCTGTTTTGCCTGGCACGAGGCCAAGGATCTGCACTGAGTGCAGTGCACTCAGCGGAGGGATGCTCGGTGAGGGTGGAGTGAGCCCTGTCCTGCATTGCCACCACCCGCAGCTCACATGCATGTCCAAGTGCATGCACTATTTTTTTTTTTTACTGCATTCCTCTTCAAGTGTATTCCAGTGCGAGCTGCCACACGGAGTAGCAGCATTTCTTGGAACAGCAACATCTGTAAGTTCTTCCTTGTTCTCCTCCTACACAGGGACAAAGGGCAAGGTCTTGCTGGGCTTACTGGCAAACGCTGCCTCACTCTTCTGGGTCTGAACCTATGTCCTTGAGGATGATCATTCATCAGCAGTATCTCTGGCCAAATCATTCATCCCAGAGAAAAAAGAACTCTCAGAAGAGCCAGACCTCTAGTCCCAGGCACACAACTTGCTGTTAAAAGAGTGAAGGCCTTCTGTTAGCACAGGCATGGCCCCGGGTGATTTTAGATCAGCCTAGAAACTCTCTAGGGAAGTAACCTTGTGGCAGAGAAATAGCTTGTACTGAAGAAATGTAAGGTCCTATTTTGGTAACGTCCCACCTGGCTTGCATTACCCTTTCCACTGTTGTGGGGCTGTAGGTTAAGCCACACTCTTTTTCTTGCTGCCCTGTCTGGTGAGGCATTTCCAGGAAAATACTGTTTTTGCATCTACAAAAAGTGAATACCAGGTTCAGTAGAAGCAAAATAAGTAGCAGACATTTCCCTAAAGTTATCCAGGGTCACTCACAATTAGTAGGGGCTTTATCTCACTTCCAGAAGAAGCCCAGACCCAGAAGCAGACTCCTACAGAAGCTGCTGTACGTGTTAGAGGGGCTGCTTCATGCACATACGGGGGTAAGAACCACCAGTGGGGTCAGCATAGCTGGAAAGAAAAAAAAAAATCCAAACAATTTTAGGCAGTAAATGTGATAGTACAGACAAGATGTGTTTGTGTCAAAACCCGAGCTCCTTTCAATCAGGGGAGATAGAAATCACACAAAAGTGAAGACTGAAGAGCGGTAGGAGACTAAAGCAAAGCTGTGATGAAGGCAGAAACCCTTCTGTGCCAGCTCTGCCCTCATCTTTGAATCAGGAGCAGTTGCCAGCCAACAAGTCACAGGTACAACCATTGCATTACCAGGCAGGCAAAGCGATCAGCAGCACGTTTTAGCTGTGCGTGTCAAGCAGCATCTGACGAATGCCTTGTGGTTGCTCGGTGTAGCTGGAGGAAGTCTCGCAGAGCAGCGCCGGGGCCAGCAGGCTGGGGCAGGCTGTGGCCAGGGCTGTTGCTGGTGGGCCACAACCACCCTGTGCAGGGGGACCGGAGCAGGACCACCATCACTTCTGTGCCTGTAAGCAACTGACGAGCTCTCAGGCTGCTGCTGTCAAGAGTTTGCCTCATACCCAAAGAGGCTAGGCGGCGAGGCAAGGCTGCGGAGCTGTGTTCATGCTGTAACCCCTGCTACCTCTGCTGTGCAGTTCATCAAAGCAGCACGCAAATTTTCCAGGACAGAGCTCACTCTGGCATTCCCACAGGGCTTCAGCGGTGCCAAGAGGCCCGGAAATTTACGGAGAGGGAGTAGCTTGTGTCTCGCTGCCAGACACCGATAATTTCTCTTGGCCTCAGTTTCTGATTTATTTACACGAACTTAATGACGCCCTAGCAAGGAACCCAGGAAGGCTTCAGATCAAACACAGGCTGACTTCATTTAATTTAAATCATAAGCTTCCACAATTAGCCACATTACCCACTGGATCTTTGCTTCCCAAAGGAATCCATTGGATCCCCCAGTGAAGAAGGTCATTCCTGTGCATGCTGGGGTGCTATCAAACCAAAAGCACATGGTCCCTCTATAAATGACAATCAGTTTTGGTGAAATGGCCACAAAGAAAAGTGGATTCTGTTGCTTCCCTTGATAGCTCATCCAGTGATTAAAATGAGCATAATCTATGAAAAGTTGTGCCTTATTTCCAAGTAGAGTCTTTCTAACTTTCCATCTTCTGCTGCTAAATAGAAGATATATGGGTTGTTTCTGCATCAGGCCACCATAAAGCAAGTTTTTAAGTTTTTAAGTTGAGGGGAAGATCTTGTCTTCCCTTGCCTTTCTTGTTGACACGCAGCCCAGCTCCTGATGCCCATTGAAGCAGGAAGATCACTTATGCAAGGCATTCTTTTTTAATTTTTATTATTTATCCTGAGTTACACCTGAGAACATCCACGGGTGGTGCTGTATGCACTGGATATTGCTGGTGGTGCTGGAGAAAATGATTTTGGTTGTTGGACATTTCTGTGAAGGGTGCCTGGGTCAACGAAACGCGACCTGCCGGTAGGACTTGCCTTGCAGAGCTGCAGAGAGGAAGGCCACTCCGTCCCCACCCTACAGAGGCACTTTTCCCTGTGGAAACGAAGAGCTGGGGCATGCAGCAGGGCCTCGTAGCCCAGGGACCTGCCTGCTGCACGCCAGGAGGAGTCTCGGGTTAATTTGAGCATGAGATGGGGTGTGAGGTCCGAGGTGTGGGCTGCAGGGACCAGGGCCAAGGGGAAGGAGCAAATGGAAAGGAAAAAAGGGTATTGGTGCCTGTGGCCTCCATCAATGCAAGCAACATAAATCCTGGCTGGGACACCTTCCTCCCGCTGGCTCCTCCACTGCAAGGGAATTACGTGCTGGCTCTGGAGCGTCTTTCTTGACCTGGTGTGGAGCCAGCCTCAGAGCAAACGCTTGGCCAGCGCAGATTCATTAACGCGGGGGAAATGGCTGCGAGCCCTTTGCTTAGGCTGTGCCACTTTCCGTCACAGAAAGCAGGCCTGCAACCAGCGTTTGGGGGCTCTGCTGTCTCAGCACCACGTTGACACCCCTTCAGGCTTCGCGGGGAGAGCAGCCCGAGCCCCTGCTCCCGGGGCCCCCCTCACTAACCCAGCTTGCTGCAGGGCACCTGCTGACCCTGTCACCTCGCTGTCCCCCCATCTGCTGCCTACAGGGGTGGCCGCTGCCTTTACCTTTGCCCAGCTCCGGGAGGTTCCCTGCAGCCCAAGGCTTGCTGAGGCCCCTCTGGTCCCATCTGCAGCAGATCGACCTCTACCATCCATTTGGCATCAGGCACACACCTGCTGAGACCCCAGCAGCTCACTGATAAGGTGTTAAATGGTGTTGGCCCTACAGTTGATCCCTGAGGATCATGAACCACCAGCATCAATTGGCCTTCGTACTGCTGGTCAGGCTGAGCCTGGTGTCCCAACCAGTTTTCCATCTAACATCCAGTCCCTGTCTCTCCTGGAGGAAACCAAGCCAAAGGCTTTGCCAAGTCCAGATGAACATCCCCTAGTCTCCCGTTGGCCAGCCCTCTCCTCACCAAGCTGACCATCCCATTGACAACCTTGTCCCACCTTGTCTGGCAGAGCCCGTCCTTTACCCGCAGTCCTCCTTCCTCACGGGGGGTCTTGTGGTCCTGGGCACCATCAAGAGCCTGCTCCCAGCTCTGCAGGAACATCCCGGGCTGTCGGTCCTTGCTGCCACCAGGCCATGCTGGGAGCTATCAGGAGTATCGCCCTCTGGGACTTTTTTTCTCAATCCTTGCTCATTTCTCAGCAGAATGCATTCATCCTGCAGCCTTTAATTTCCCTCCTCCTTATGGCCTCAGGTCAGATTTTTCCTGTCTGCAGTCATCACGAAGACTGGTGTTTGAGCGGAGTTGTCCGAGACATGGTCCTTGTGCTTCTCCCTGTGAGGCTGTGGCTCCACATGGCTGCAGCCATGCACGCGACGCACCCATGGAGCAGGTCAGGGCTGCAGCTTTCACACGGCTTCTTCTGAAGGGCCGCGGCCATCTCCTGCAGGATGAATGGGGCAAGCCTTGTACACTCACACTCAGCCAACAGCTCTCCCAGGAGACCACTGTGCTCATATCTAAAAATCATTCCGGTTTTGGTGAAGACCCAGCTCAGCATCTCATTGTTCCCAGAAAGCCACTTCCATCACTTTGGGGGAAGGCTGACTTCTTTTCAGATCTCTGTTAGACCCGGCTGGGTCTTTTCCAGCACTCGTTCCCCTGGGGCTGCTTTGGCAGGACCGTACCTCCAGCTGGGTGGGGTGGTCAGGCCATGGGACCATCCCTGTCCCCACCGCCCAGCCCCATTCCCACCCAGCCTCACAGACGCTGGAGCAGCCTCCTTGGGAACATGGAGATGTCTGGAGGGGAAATGTCTGGAGTATGCTGGAGAGCAAGCAGCGGAGAACACGCGGAGGCGCTGGGGTGGTAAGGAGCACCTGTAAGCCGAGAGGTTTGGGGGCACACACAGGAGCTACCAACCTTGGTGCGATTCCTGCGACCCCACCAGGAGCTGCAGAGAAGCCGCCTCCAAGTGGGGTTGGAGTGAGCGATGTGGCAGAGCAGGGGGAAGCCCCACGGCCCCTGCCCACCAGCTGAGCAGTGCGGGCTCCACTCCCCAGGCTTCCAGACCAATCTACGGTGTTAGCTCCTGTAACTGAGGATCCACCACCCTCCCCGCTGACTGTGGGTGCTCAGCAGCTGCTACGTGGACAGCTGAGCTGCTGCTGGGCGAGGAACAACTGCTGCCCGCCAGTGTCACGGCTCTGTTGGTGGGCACAGGGGCGGCACAGCTGCTGCAAGCCTATGACCAGGCAGAAATCCCCCTCCTGGTCTCGATTTCCCAGTATCAAAAGCATGGCAGATCCCTGTGCCAGTGACCGAGCTTTTAGGGTTTGGAGCAAACGAAGCCCTTCTGCCCCTCGGGAAGAGGTTGTGATCAGATCAACACTCTGACGTGCTGTTCAGTGCCCAGGAACCCAGCAGCCCCACTCCCAGGAAAGCCTTGGGCATCCCCAGCCCCATTGTGCTGAGAGGGGCAGGGCGAGGGATGCTGTGCATCCGTCCTGACCTCCGAAATCCCTGTCATGCACAGCCAAGGAGGGGAGGAGAGAAGAGCTTGGGCACCTGAGCTGCACTTTGGTCTCCAGCCTGCTGCGGTGCAGCCCTGAGGGCACCCCCCTGGTGTCCCCGGGGTCCCACAGCTCCCAGAGCCTCCCGATGGGGTCCTCCCCACCTTGCTCCACCACCAGCTCTTGTTCTGGATCAGTCCCATGGGGCCAGGTCGCTCACCTCATCACAAAATGCTGTTCCTCACCAAATCCTCCTGTGTGCCAGGGGACCGGGGTGGCACTTGGTGCCGACCCCCAGGGAATGCAGCTCAGCCCAGCCCCGGGCATTTCGCACCTCCTTTTTGCAGCTGGGCAATGGGGTCAAAGCCCCTAGGGAGGGGGATAGTGAGAAGCGTTTTGGGGCACAGAGACCCCCACCATCCCTCTGGCCTGCTCAGAGGAGGAACAAACACCCCCAGCCCATCACGGAGCCGGGCAGCGATGCTGCAGGGAGCCCAGCAGCATCCAGCCAGCCTCCCGCTCCGCCTGCGCTTTGAAAAGCAGCTGAATGGGATGCAGAAGGATGGAGCTGGCACGCAGCCGAGCAGCGAGCCCCACACGCACCCCAGGCACGTCCCCAGCAGCTGGGGCAGCCGCCATCCTGCAGCCACGGGTGCTGAGGGTGGCAGCGCCCAGCCCCGAGCAGCCGCCCAAGCCCCGAGCGCGGCCGGTTCCCAGGGAACGTTACCAGGAACCCGCGTGTTTGGTTGCAAACAGAGCGGGAGCCGGAGCCAGGCGCTGTGTTTGTGCCTGCGGTTGCTCAGGCAACTCGGGGCCAGCCAGGAATCGAGCCCCGGGGCCAAGCCAAGCCGCCCGGCAGCAGCAGGCGGGCAGGCGGATGGACAGATGGACAGACGGGCTGTCGCCGAACACAACCAGAGCCGAGGCGTCAGTGCGGAGGGGGCTTTATTGCAGAGCCGGGTCACAGCGCGGGGCTGCAGCACCCCTTGGTTCAGGCTTCTTGAAGGCAGTGGGAGCCCACGTGGGTGAAAATCTGGGGACTTGGGGACCTTTGGTGGTGGCCGGGGGAACACGGAGCGGGGCGCGGGCCAGGTCCCCTGGGCCAGCCCCATCCCAGGAGCAGCCCAGCGGCTCCGGGCCATGGGTACCCCTGTGGGGGTGAAGGAAAGCGAAGGCTGTGGTGTCAGCGGGGGGAAGGCAGGTCCCCAGCAGGGCTGCCAGGTTGGGGACAGGCTGCGGTCCCCGCTGGGACTGGCAGGGAGGGTGCCCCGGGGCCGGGGCTGAGGTAGGGAAGGTGTCGGTGCCAGCGGGGCACCCCGAGGAGCAGCGCAGCAGCAGGGGCAGGGGGGTCACAGCACAAGGGACGGACGTGGCGCTGGGGCAGAGCCCGGCCACTTCCCGATCGCATCCAACATCCCACCAGCCTGGGGCCGGCCCCAGCGCAGCCTCCCGGGCCCCATGGCACACGGGAACGTCCCGAGGCTGACATGGCCGAAGGCCGGCGCGCAGGGACCGGGGCGGTGGGCGCCAGGGGCTGCCATCCCTACTTCTTCACTTTGGCGTCGTAGGTGCCCGCGTTCTTGTAGGCACTGACGTAGCCGCTGTTGTCCACGATGTTCTCCCGCCCGCTCTTCCCCTTGCCCTTGCCTGTCTCGTCAAAGCGCTCCTTGTGGGAGCCCGTGTACTTGGAGGTGTCCGTCAGCCTCTCCACGGCACCCACGGTCTTGGCTTTCTGCGGTGGGGAGAGGGGCAGAGGGAGTCAGACCCCATCCCCGTCCCCACGTGAGCCCACGGGGACCCTGTGCTGCCCCAGAGCCGGGGCCACGGGGCTCCCCGTGCTCCCACCCTGACCTGCCCTCCTCCTGCTGGCACTCACCGTGACGCCCACATTAATGGGTTCCTTCCCTGCCACCAGCTGGCAGATGGCTTCGAACGCCTCCTCTTTGCTCTTGTCCTTAAACCTCTTCTGGGCCAACTCCTCCAGGGCCTTCTTGAACTCCTCGTAGTTGATGACACGAGCTGTCTTCCCCCTGCAAGCAGCACGCCGGGATGCCCTAAGCACTTCCTCACATCGTGCCTACAACCAGCGCTGCTGGTCCAGCTGCAGGGGGCTGCACTGCACCAGGCAGACCCCACATTTCTCTTCTACCAGCCCGGGGTTCCTCAGCCTCCCCCGAAATGCAGCCGGGCTGCTCCAGGAGCTGCACAGCCCCATGCTCAAAAAGTCCCCAGTGCCCGATATAATTGGGACTTGGGTGCTGGTGGCAGGAGCACAGAGCTCCCCTGCCATGTCCTTGGCTCCCCCTTGGCCACTGAGCACACCCAGGTGCTCAGAGCCCTCTTGGTTTGCACCAGGGAACCGGGGGGTGTTTGGACAGTGGGTGAGGAAGGATCTGCTTCCCCACCCATGGTGCAGCATTGGCTGTCACCGTGTCCCCAAAATCAGCCCCGGTGCCTCTGCTCAGCCCCCTGGTCACCCAGCTCAGGGCTGTGCCGCATCCCACGGGACAGCCCCGAGCATCCTTCCCCGCTCCCATACGGCGAGCTGGCCAGCTGGCAGCCCGCCTTGACACCCCTGTGACACCAAAATCTGAGCCTCCCGCCCCAAAAACCTGCATTAATTTATTTCCAGGTCCTTCAAAAGCAGCCCTGAAGGCAGGACGCCCCAAAGCTACGCCTGATGCACCGTGATGGATGGCCTGGGGAGGGCTGCACCTCCCTGGGGACCACAGCACCCAGGCCTCACCGCATGGCGGGAGACCCCGAAATCCAGGTCACTTACTTCACCTTGGAGAAGACAATGTCCACGTCGGTGCCGGTGACGCTTTTGCCGTCGGTGACTTTGCAGTCTTTGCACAGCTTGGCCCAGTTCTTCCCGTTCATCTCTTGCCCGGTGGCCTTGGTGTCGCCGTAGATGGCGAACTTGCGGAAGCTCTCTTCCAGGGACGCCATCTCCGTGCTCCCGGCCATGGGGCTGCGGGGCGGGGGGCAGAGGGGCCCCGTTACTGCCCGGACATGGGCGGGGGGGCAGCAGCCACAGGGCTCTGCCCATGCCTGCGCCTCCCACACTGTCACGGGTGCCAACAGTCCTCGGGGCGATGAAAGCCCCCGAGAGGGGCCACCAGCCCCGGGGGCAGCCGCTGCCCACCATCCGCCCCCGGGGGAAGAGCGGCGGGGCCGCCCCGCTGCCCGCACCCAGCCCCGGGGCCGCTCCGCATCCCCCCCGCCTTCACTGCCTGGCGACTGTTGTTAGGGAGAGGCTGTGCCCCTAGCAACCGTTGCTACGGGAGATGTTGTGCCCCTGGCGACCGTTGCTAAGGAGGGGTTGTGCGCCCTAGCGGCGGTTGCTAGGGAGGGTTTGTGCCCCTAGCGACCGTTGCTAAGGGCAGGGCGGTGCCGCCTGGCGACCGTAGCTAAGGGCAGGGCCCCCCCGGGGGGCAGCATCGCGGCCCCGCCGCGCCCCGGCAGCACCGGGAGGGCACCGGGGGGACACCGGCCCCTGGGTGTGGCCAGCCCCAGACCCCTTTTGGGGTGTCCCAGGCCATTTGGGGGTGCAGACCCTTTTTCTGGGGAGGGGGTCCCTGTCCCGGAGCTGCGCTGCTCGGCGTCCCGGCCCGCCCCGTCCCGTCCCGTCCCCACGCCCCGGTCCCGGTCCCGCACTCACCTCCCGGCGCCGTGCTCTGGGCGCGGGGCGCCGCCGCCGCCGCTGTTTAAGGCCCGGGCCTGGCGCCGCGCCGGCCCCCGGCGGCGGGAGGGGCCCCGGGACGCGCCCGCCCGC
>CM021741.1:8581258-8714212 GCA_011075105.1 Heteronetta atricapilla
CGTCGGGGGGGAGCCGGGAGGAGCGGGGGGACCCCGCGGAGGAGCTGCCCCCGGGGGGGCCGGCGATGCTCGTGCACCCAGAGCCCGCTCGTGGCTTTAGGGGCAGCGTCGCAGCGGCTCCATCCCTGCGTCCTCCATCCTTTGTCCTTCATCCTCCGCCCTCCATCCTCCGCCCTTCATCCTCCGCCCTCCGTCTCTCTGCCCTCCGTCCTCCATCCCTTCGCCCTTCATCCTCTAGCCTTCATCCCCCCATCCTCTGTCCTCCACCCCTCCGCCCTCCATTCTCCATCCCTCCATGCTCTGTCCCGGCAGCAGCTGCCTCTGCTCTCCACAAAAGGGCTTGTTTGTTAGTGCAAAAACCTCCCTCAGTATCACAGCCTCCAAAGATGCTGTCCCGTTTTCTGCCTTTTCCACGCGCGTTTCTCAAAGCACCGCGTATTGCCACGGCTCCGGGCAGCCCGCCCTGCTGGATCACCTACCCTGCTTTCGTGCTGAGCAAAGCCTCTGGTTCTTGCACTGACACAGGGCACCTGGAGAGGCGTTCGCTTTTCCCAAGGTTTCCAGACGAGGTCTCAGGCTGCTGCTGTGCAGACGAGTACCTGGCTTGTTGAATCCAGCCCCTTTTTTTTTCCCCTCCTCGGCTGAGCAGGGTTTGCTCAGCAGTGGGAAAGGAGGTGGTGTGGATGCTGCTGCTGCCCTCGCTCGTGGGGCTTGGTCCCCGGTCACCCTGCGATCCCCCGGCAGGAGCTGCAGTGCCACAGCCCGAGACCAAGCCCAGGCAGCTTCATCCCTGCTCAGCCCATGCTTGGGGTGGGCACCGGGTTCCTGGGTAGCTTCAGGAGGCCCCAGGAGATGCAGTTTGGCACTGAGACACCTCTGCACACCCCATCCCCCCAAGCCCAGCTTTCAGAGGCTGCAGGGAAGCTTTTACATGCTCGAAGATGCAGACTGACAGCTAGGAAGAAATTGGGCTTTTCTTGATAAATTCTGTTTTTTGTTTGCTTGTGACTTTTTTTTCCTGCTCAGACAAAAGTCCAATAATTTTACTGCAAAGCCAAGCACCCCGTGAGCTAACCTGGGGTCCAGGCTCCATGCCCCATCCCGCAGTTCACGGTGGGGAACAGTGGTCACTGAGCAGCCTCTGGCCTGTCCTGGTGTCACAGAGACACAGGACGGTGGAGGTGGGAAGGGACTCGAGGTCCTCTGGTCCACCAGGGCCACCCAGGACCATCTCCAGGCAGCTTTTGCATACCTCCAAGGACAGAGCTCAGAAGAGCCGCTGCATGCCTCAAGGAGAAGCCAGTCACTGGGGCTGGTGCTTACGGCTGGTCCTGGGGCAGCACATCTGGATTCCCAAGGGATGGAATATCTGGATCCCCAAGGGGAGACACATCTGGAGAGCCGGGTGAGTGCCAGGAGAGGGGCACCAAGCCCAGAGGGACGCGTTGCCCCACCGCCGCCGTCCCACGGGCGGGTTGAGCAGGTCAGGTTTCGGTTTCTAAGGGCTGGGGTTTGTTGTGCATTTGTTGTCACCGTGACAGCCCCGTTGGGACGGAGCACACCGAAGTGGCCGCGGCAGCCAGGTCCTTGGCTGGCTCCTGCTGCTCCTGCGGCAGCCCGGAAAAGGAAGCGCAGGAGGAGGCTGGGGCTTGGTCCAGAGCCCGTGGCAGGGACAGAGCCACGGAGGAGGTCACGCAGGTCCTGTGGCAAGACTGAGGGAGGAGCATGGATGTGGGTCCACGCTTGGGCCCCCAGGGACCTTTCTCTTTTGGGGATATCCAGAAAGAATCACAATGTTCCCAGGCGCTCCATGAGCTGTGCAACTCCAGCGCTCATCCCAGATGTGCTGGGGCTCACGGGTCGGTGTCACAGGGATGCAGCAGGCCAAGTGCCAGGCTCGCCTCTGCTGGGACCGTGCCTAACCCCAGCAAACAGGACCGGGGCCACCCGTGCTTCCACCTCGGCACGCAGCCCTGGCGAGCTGCAGTGGCCGCAGGGTGCTGCGGGTGCAGGTCGGAGCGCGCACACGTGCCGGGACATGCACCCATGTGCCCTCCTCACCTCCCACGGGGCCGGGCACCGCCGGCTCAGCGGAGTTATCTCGTTTCATCGGGGAGCGCCAAATGAGTCGCTGGCTCCGCCGCATCTGGGGCGGGATGAGGTTATGTGGGAACACTGCTCCTATAGAGCAAGTTGCTACAAAACAGAGGGAAGTGTTTCGGCGGTTGTGCAATATGTATACGGTCACCTCGGCAACGGCGCGTCCAGAAGGCATTAGCGGGGCTTAGCTGTGTCCGAGCAGCGGCATGAGCGTGGCGAGGTGCAGCGGGTGGGCAGGGGGCCGGGGGTCCCGGCTGCGATGCACGGCATGGGGATGGGGAGGGGCAGGGCTCTGCATCTCCCCCCTGTGACTCGAGGCAGGTCACCGAGGCAGAACGGACTCCAAAAATGTCCCAGTCAAAGATGACTCCCGCAGGAAGGTCACCCTGGCTTCAAAGGGAGGACTAAGAAAGCGAGCCGCGCCTGAAGATGAAAGCAAGCACAGAAAGGATCGCATTGTAAGGCCGGCGGAGCCGCCGGCAGGTTGACAGCCAGCAAGATTTATAACCCTGCGCTGGGAAGGGCTCCAGAATCTGTGACCCTCCTGCAAACGCCTTGCTCATTCCTGATAAAAACCCACGGTGTCTCGTGGTGGGAACGGCCAGGCCGGGGCACTGCACAGCGGGGGCGGCAGAAGCGCCTCCTGCTCCCCGACCCGCAGTGCGGCCGCGCTGGGGGCCCCACGGGACAGAAATGAGCTCGGCCCAGGGGAAGGAGGGAGCTGGGTGGGAGCCGTCCTGGGTGGGAACCGCCGCCTGCCGTGGAAAGCCCGTGGGGCTTTGTGGGGCACCAAGAGTGGCACCCAAAGGAAGGGTCTGTGTGTTGAAAAAAAAAGCCACGGAGTCCCTGGGTGACATTTCTGGGGGTTCATCCTGCGACGCACCAGTTCTCCCAGGAGCTAAAGGCATCTCAGTGCCACCACTTCCACTCCTGGGTGCCCGCTACGCATCTTCAATATTCCTCCCTTACAGTGGTTGTGGCAAAACCACAAAACCCAGCCCAAATCAACCCCCGCAGATGTACACACCATCCTGTGGGATGCCGCCTGGGGCGTTCAGGAGCCCAGAGCCCATACGCAGCACTGGAAGCACTGGGAGCCTGTCCTGCTGGGACATGGCTCTTCCCTTAGCACCCAGTTGCTGCAATCCAGGGTCAAGGAATTGAATTTTTGCAGCATTTGGCCTGCAAAATAAACAAGTTTTTGCTCTACTTGCCTCCTGCCTAATGTCCATAGGGCCCTGCGGAGAAGGGACCCCTGTCACCCCCCCAGGTTAAGGTGCAGAGCCTGGCTGGGACATCCCTATGGGAAAGGCAGACCAAAGACCCTGGGGACCACCAAGCAGGCAGATAAATGCGGTGAATGACTCCAGAAAGGAGGAAAACATTTAGCAAAAGGCATAGAAAAATTTATTGTGGACAGAGCTAATAAAAAGCTCCATACATGACTTTGGGGCTGGTTCTGCACAGACGAGGGGTAAGAAAACACAAAAGGTCTGCTCAGGGGCACCTGCTGGAGACAAAGTACTGATGCTTCCTGCGTGGTGGGGCAGCTGGCCTTCAAAAACCCTGAGCCCAGCCTACTGCAGGGTGCATGGCAGCAAACACGGGGAGAAACAACAGGAAGGACTCTGTCTAACCTGGATCCATCCGGGGCAGATGTCCAGGTCCTGCAGACGAGCAGCACAACATCTGCTGGGCCACAAGTGCTGGTCCCACACGTGCCAGCATTTCCCAAGGATCACCCTGCCAGCGGGTACCCCTGGCTACAGCAGCACAGGGAGCTGCAACATGCATGACCACAGGCAAACCCTCCTTGCACATCTAAACATGATGACTTCAACCAAGAGACTTCACTTCTGCTGATCAGTGGTTCACATAGTTTGGTGAAGAGTCAAGGCTCCTCACCTCAGCTCTTTAAGGAGTCAAAAGTCAGCCAACAGGACGGTAAGAAAGCCCTTTACGGAAATCTGGGATCAGTGACTTCATCTACGCTACCATGGCAGACAGCTCCCCAGGAGCACAGCAGGGAGTGTTCGACCTGGATCGCCTGTCCACAATCCACCACTGCCATCGGCACCACTTGCCGGTGATGGCTCCGGGGATCGCCTCGGCCCCATAAACCCTTCAGGCCCAGCAAAGCCATCCCAACGTTTGCCTTGTCTGTGCCATACACACCATGCCCTTACCTTGCAGCTTGCCGTAAGCTTGCCTGGTACTGCTACCTGCCAGCACCTCGTGGCAAAACGAGGGGCGAGGAGGAGCAGTTGGACCAGGGGCTGAAGCTCTGCGGTACCAGGCTTCCACACGGCTCCTTGGCCAGCCTTGAGCAAAGGACAACGGGGCCAGACACTGCCTAAATGCCAGACAGGCACATGGGTATACTCCATCAGCACCGCCTCCACCATCCCATGGATGTCTCATACAAAGCCTGGGTGCCCTCTTCTTCTGGAATACCTCCAGGATCCATAAAATTCACTGGCTCCTTGGGCAAAATGTAGCCGAGCGGAACAATGGGAAGGATCAGGCTTGTCTGTGGAGCAGGGGAGAAGAAGAGTGAGAGAACCTGGGCTGGGGACTGAAGGCCATTGAGTCAGAAGGCAGATTCTCAAAAGAGCTGAAAAATCCACCCTCTTCCGAGCAGGTCTCTGGTCTTCCAGATGGTTCCTGTGCTTCCTTACGGAGCAACCAGCCTCGTGCCGCAAGCTGGGATGATGCAGAGTCCCTCCCCAGGGGTCATGTTGGGCCACGCTGGGCCCTGAGAAATCTGCTGGGATCTAAAGCTCCAGGGACAGGCAGTGGACTTGCATGGACCTCAGCACAGTGATGAAGCCAGTAGGACAATGGACAACAGCAGGGCTGGAAGGTGGCTACATCGGAGCTGGGGGTCAAGCCTGCCAGCCCCGTGTCAGCTGTGCCCAGAGGCCATTTGTCCCCAGATATCCTGGCTTGCTCTGGACATGGACCACCAGAAATGGACCACGTTGCTGATGTGGTCGGCAGCAGGCTCAGCATGAGCCAGCAGTGTGCCCTGGCAGCCAAGAGGGCTGAGGACACTTGGTCTCTCTGGTGTGGAGAAAAGGAGGCTGAGAGGTGACCTCATTGCTCTCTGCAGCTCCCTGAGCAGGGGAAGCAGAGAGGGATGTGCTGGTCTCTTCCCCCTGGTCACCAGTGTCACAACACAAGGGAACAGCCCAAAGCTGCGCCAGGGAGGGTTCAGACAGAGTATGAGGGAAAATTTCTTTACTGTGAGGTAAAGAAATGTGGCCAAACACTGGCACAGGCTTCCTGTTGAGGTGGTTGCTGCCCCATGCCTGTCAGGGTTCAAGAGACATTTGGACAATGCCCTCAGTAATGTTTTCCCTTTGGTTAGCCCTGAAGCAGTCAGGCAGTTGGACTCGATGATCTTTGTAGGCCCCTTCCAACCGAACTGTTCTGTTCTAATGCTCACAGATCGAGCAGTTCCAGGCCTGGGCAAGTGGAGGTTACGGCTTAGCTGGACTCACCCAGGACCATGTCTTCTCCTTCCCTAGCCTGCACTCACCATAGCATGGAGAATGGTTTGGCCGTGGGTTCCATGCATGAAATGATGGGGCAGGGTGATAAAGGCTCCCCACGTCTCCTCTCTGCTGGCACACCTACGTGTTCACACACACGGGCAGCGCCTGTTCAGAACCGGTGCGAGGAGCCAAGGCGGCTGCTGCCATGCCAGGGAGGCAGGGGCTGTGCAGCTGTCAGATGGGAAATGGTGTCAGGCACATACGTGCTGGTGGCCAGGCCCACCGGGATGCGTGCTTCGCTGCTATCCTGGGCTCTGAGGTAGCTGGCTGCTAGGCAGATCTGGGCTTCCTGGCAGCCCTGGCCTCCGTGCTCAGCCAGGAATTCGCAGCAGGGCATGCTGCCCGTGGAAGCCAGGAGGACAGGGCAAGCACAGGCTCTGCAGCCCAGACAGCTCTCTGCTTCTCACCACCGGCACGGAGCTGTGACTCCAGGCACTGGCCCCATGCCCCGGTGTCTGGTGGGGGATTTTTCTGCAATACAGAGAGTCCAAGCTTGGCTGTGGACTGAGGCTGATTTGGCAAGCCCAGGAGATAGAAAGCTTTCAGGACGTGCTGTGTCCCAGAGTTTCTGATGAGAAAGCTGCACTGTGGGGCACTTCAGGCAGCTGGGAGGTGCAGTTGTGTGGGTCAAACCACACTGCTTTAGAGAATACATGCTGGTGGACTTGGCTTGAAGGTGCACAGTGGAAAGTGGTGTAGGGACAGAGCAATCCTGAGGTTACTCCCTGACTACCTGCTGAGGCCCCCAGGCATGATCCAGAGACTGACTGGGTAGAAGCAGATGGAAAATTTAGTTTTCAGGGTACCAAGGGATGGCAGAAACACAGCCTTGTATTTTTCCCACACACCAAAAGTTACTGCAGTACTGGCCTGCAGAGGGCCGGGAAGGGACAGCCCCTTCCCATGGAAAAACACTGTTATAGTTCTCTCTAGCAGCTTCTCAAGGTGCCTACCTCAGGTTTGTCTCCTTATTGCCTGTTGCCTTTAGCCAGGCAGCAAGAATTGTCTCACTGTGGTGTGATGGCATGCACACAGTGCGGGGATGAGGCCCTCAGTGCTCTACAGGGTGCTAACACTGGCTGAGGGCCAGAGGCTGCCCTGGGTGCATCCCTGCCAGGGCAGTTCTGTTCCCCTCGACAAGGAGAGTGGAATTGGACTCAGGGGCACACCTGGCTTAGGAAGATGCAGCAGGCAGAAAAAAAAAAAAAATGATGCTGCAGAGTTTTTTTCTGTCTCTCAGCTAGTTCTGCTGGAAGATGGTCAGCATCATGTAAAGGGATGCTGCTACCTCCAGAGAATGAGTTTCTGGAGTCAAGATCTTTGAAGAGCAACATACAAATAGAAAGAGAACCTCTTGTCTCATTCCAAAAGGGTATGGCTTTGGAAGGCTGATCACTAGGCCACTGTGGTGTTTGTCCTTATGTCCTTTAAGCTTGGTTTATGTCTGCCCAAATGTTGCTTGCTGGTGCATTTTCTGTGATGTGGCTCAGATGTGTTCCCAGCAGGCTGGGGCTGTGACAGTTGAGGTTCTCCACTGCTCTTACTTACAAACACAGCAGGGATCTTAGAAAAAAGTTCCAGGTCTTGTTCTACGTGTCTGTCTTGCTGGCACCTTTTCCTTTTTACCTTGTGCCCAGAATACAGGTTCTTCTCCCTGTCACCTCTGGGATTGTCCGTGGACACAGGATAATGCTGAGCATTGCTTGAGCTATTCTTAGAAGGACCATGAGGGGCTGTGCTCCCAAGGCGAGTCTGAGCCACAGGAATTTCATCCATGGACTCAGCAGACTCTGAGTGATAGTCAGCTGGGGGTCCCGCCGCCTGGATGGGGCCAGTGCTGCTGTGGGGCACAGCAGCTCTCGGAGGGAAAGCTGGCACTACGAGGCGAAGGCTGTGGGAAGAGGAGGTGGGAGCATCTGTGACTGGAAACTCTATAGATGGAAAGAGAAAATAAAGGTTAAGATGAGAGACATCCCTCAGCCCCACGAAGATGTCAACAAGCCCAAGAACTCTGATATGGATGAGCCACTTGTGTTTAAAACCCCCATACGCATATTTATGCAAAATTAGATGTGAAAATGTGCAGAATTCTCCACTCAGCAGTGTACCCAACTCTGATCATTTCAAAGTGCCTCCAAGCTCTCAGAAACACTCGTTTTCCCTTCTTTTCTCAAGCCAGTTAACTTCCTGACAGTGCTGGAGTTTCATGACACTTTTCATTTCTGTATGCCAGCAACCGGAAAGCTACTCCAGATGGCTGGCTATCAGTCTAGTTTCACAGATGAACTGTTGCACATTGAAAATTACAGCAATTTTAGGGAAAGCAATAGTAACGGTATAGCCTCTTTTTTGGAGATCCCTTCTTGCATTTCAAGGAGTCAAGAAATGCAAGGGTTTCTCACCTGTTCTGTTAAAGTTCTGGCTAACATAATTATGAGTGCATTTGTTCATAAAGTTACCCAAACATGTTCAGGATCAGATACTCAGTTATTTGTTCTTGAGTTCTTCAACGTCTGTTTAAATTTTCATCTTATATTTTACCCTCTGAATTCATTTGAATTATGTTTTCCTAATTTTGCCTTGGATAAAAATGAGGGAAATTCAGCCAACTCCTTGCTATAGAATAGCACTTGTTTAGCACTTTTCTTTCTTCTTTTTAGAGAGTCAGAGAACTCCTGCCATCTGTGTTGCTCACACAGTTGCCTAAGTAGCCTGATATTGTTTATGAAGACATATTTTACCCTTTTGCTCATCTGACTATTTTTTCCTTTAAAAATGAAAGCAGTCCTTGGTAAAGCTGTTTGCTACCACAACATCTTTTTCTGTGACTTCCTCCTCGGAAATATGGAACTGAAATGAGCATCACTATTGTTTAACTGTGCTGCTATAGTAACAGCTTGATCAGAATGATAGGAGCAAGAAGAGTCCTTCTTCTCAGCTACCCTAGAACTAGCGGTTCCAAGAAATAGCCATTTCAACTGATTTTCAGATTCAGAAGTCTTTACAAGGTCCAAATGCTCTCTGCTTTGCTCTCCTTTTCATTCCTCTGTACACTCCAATTCCAGTTCCTGGTGGTAGCTCTTGTTTCTCTCCTACCACTTTTAAAGCTGCAATCCCTAATGAAGAGCAAGGAAAATTTGGCATCGCAACCCCATCAGCTCTTCACAACACAGCTGCTTTCAAAGTAAAGTTCATAGTTGTTATTCTCATGGGAGTTTCTGTTCTTCACTTTTTTTTCTTGTCTCCATTTTCTAAAGTCATGTTCATATTAAATCCTTCAAATTTCTGTGAACTGGAACAGTTACGAAGCAAAGAAACTGACTGACGCACTCTCACCTGACTGAGGACCTGGGAAAGAGGGCCAAGGTCTAGCATGTGGTTTAGATCTGCTCTCCATTGCTGAAGAAGTCTTATGTGTCTTCTTTCGTCTTTTCTTCTGTCTCTGTGAAAGCAAGAAGCCCCAAAGTCACAAAATGCAGTATCCAAAACACAAGTGTAGTTGTAAAGGAAGCTTTCTTATCATTTAGATGACAAAACTTTGGTCAGTAATTCTGGAGGAAAGGGGGAGAGCACAACCACCTGCCATTTGAGGAAGTGGGGAAAGCATCAAGATGTAGAAAAAGGAATATCAAAAAAGCAGAAAACTTGACTTTGAACAACTTCTTTATACACTAAAGCTTCATGTCTGCATGCATCATATTTCCCTGGGCAGATTCTTTAGTATCCATATTGGAATGTATTAACTGTTGGATTTTGCTCTAGAGAAGCATGCACGGTGGTATAGATGCAGTCACTGAACAGCACTGAACAGCAAGATATTGTACTGGCTCATATATTACAGCTGAGCTGCAAGCTTATGAAGCAACAGCAGAATACATCTGATCATGTGTGTGAGCTGAGATGGGAGAGTATTGTTTGATGTCATGACTGCAGGGCACGGCCAGCCCTGCACATACACGCTGAGGACAGCAAGATCGAGCGTAGAAAGGACGTATCCACAGTCTGCACCAGAGCGAGTTTGTGCCCATGTAATGTGATGAATCATCAGCAGCAGAGGTTTTGGTATGTAGCAAGTCTCCTGCTTACCTGTGAAGGGACTGCAAAGTGAAGAGATGGGAGTTCAGGAGAGGTGGTCTGCTCAGGATCAGCTTCATCATTGTGGACGTAGAGCTTTGAAAAGCTAAAACACATGGCAGATATACAAGATGCTTTCCTTAGACACTGCTTTACGCTGATGCCCATTTTTCTTGCACATACCCAGCTTCAGTCAGGCTGACTAAGGCATCCCTTGCTTTGCACAGCACTCCCAGCATGACTGCAGGGTAGCTGTTCCTGCGCAACTGTGCACAAAACATAAAGGATTCCCTCTCCTTTCCCCAGGGACACGAGTTAATAAGCAAGGCTTAATTAAGAGAGCAGGATGCTGTTTTACCATGACTGCTCGCCTCGTATTAAAGCTATGCTGATTCATATTGTGATTCAGGTCTCTTGACAACCTGAAATCATACAATTATAATGAGCTCAGTATAGGAATTATGGGACAAAACCACCCAGAAGTTTAAGATGGTAACAGAAGAAAACATTTTTTGTGCGATGCAATGGCTCTTAGCAACGTATATTATCAGTACTCTGTGTTGTTGTTTGGCTTCCACGTGGAGTTGAAATTTGATTTTGACAGAAAACCCTTATGGCCTGAGAAATTCAGATAATCAGAATTCAGATACTCAGATTCAGAAATCTGAGACATTCAGATGTGGGGATATAAATACTGAACCGGTGCAAACACAACCTAAAGATGTTTTTGAGCTTGATCTCTTATAATCTACTACAGAAAAAACTCTAGGGCAACTGGAAATGAGATAAGGCTGGATTTTCTGATGTGAAAGTGCTCTAGGACATCACATTGAGCAAGCCACTTGACCAGCTGATGAATTGAGGCACAGCAGCAAAAATGTACAGAGTCAGGGTTTCAGCTGAACCTTCCTTGTTCCTTCTTACATTTTAACTGAACACTCTTCAGTTTTAACTAGAATACTCTTCATAAAGAGTATTCTAAGATGAGGGGCTGGGAAATATATTAATTAAATGTCATGCTAGATTTGAGCTTTAAGTTAGACCTCTTCCAAAAAAACTTGGAACTGTTAAGTATATGAGCAAATGCTACACTTAATGTAGACATGGCTTGTAGGGGCCTCCCAGATGGTGAGGTATGTACAACAAGCTCTCAAAACTGCTATAGCTGGGAATTCTGTTTAATTCCAAGGCAATCACAGATATTAATTGTGACTTCCTACACAAAAATGCTCTAAGGCTGATCACAAACTTAACAGGCTTTCAGATTTCACATTTGCTCACAAAGCAGACCATCTCCTTTTTCAGTGGCATTGTACAAACTTTGTTACAAGCTTAGGTGGAGCTCCCAGCTATATTCCAGGCAGCTTTAAATGAATTTTAATTTAAAACAGTCTAAACAGAGTGCTCTAGGAAAGTTATTTTCCCAGAGGAGCAAAGGCAGGTATTTATCCTCCTGATACTCAAAGATTTCAGCATATCTTGGTCAAAATACCAGTGCTCCATACATTCCTAAAGTGACATTGATGACAATTTCCCATTCAGCATACATGCTCTTGGGAGAATCCTATCTATTTACTTTACTCACCCTTTTCCTGAAGTTACTGTTGGAAAGTCCTCTACTTGAATACCAGGGTCTGTATAGCCAGGGTTACCTGAAAAAACGTCTGCTTCCTGAAAAAGAAAAAAATAAATAAAAATTAACATTTTCAGAACAATATGGACACCGTGGAGAAGAGGGATTTTCACTACTGAAGTGTTTTCTTCCTCCTTCTTCAGCCATATGCCAAACATATTTTGTCATTACATCCAGCACAGCTGAATCTCAGCAGAGGAGTCTGCTGCTTAAGATGGAAAACCAAGATTGAGACAATTAGAAGTCCCCGATTCATTCATTTAGTCCAGCCAGTATTTCATGTGACTCAAAATCACATCAGAGCACACTTACAGAGGCCAGCTGAATCATTTCTTGGGACCGCATTCAAGATACCACTTAAAGCCTTCATTAGTTATACAGTTCAATAATAGGAGTTAATCAGTGAATGCAGAAAAGTTCTTTTAAATTCAAAAGGGAGGAGACAAAACTGAAAGCATGCAATATACAGGAAAACCATAAAACATTTAAGCATTTTCTGTTTCTTGTGTGAATATTTTGTGGCTAATAATTGTGCTGTTTTTAAAAGAAAAAAAAAAAAAAAAGGCAAAAAAAAAAGCAATATATTACTCATTCTCCTCAGGCACAGATGAATTTCAAGTAATGCCATCCTGACTTTTGAAGCTGCATACCGGCATAAACATAAAAGGCTTGACAAACAAGCCTCCTAAATCCAAGTAGCTGAATTACAGAAAAGGGGCTCCCAGTTCTGCCCCCAAAAGTACGCAATTAGGGTGATCAGAGATTCAGAGGACCTCTGCAGATTATTATTAATCAATGCAGGTTATGAAGCCCTGATCACAAAATAATTAAAAAAAAAAAAAAAGAAAAGACAAACGGTGCTTTTGAATAATTACATTTGAATAATTAGCGAGCCAAATTTCAATATTTTAGTGTGCAGTGACTATAAAAACCCACCTATGTTGTGAGGCAAAATCTAGGTTGTAAAGATGGGGGGGATTTTGAATGCAATAGGCATTAGCTTAATAAACAAAAGCCTTAAGCAAAGGAAGACCTATTCAGCTGAGCAGCCTGATCAGCAGACTTGAGAAAATGAAGTCAAAGTTGGACGTCCCACAGACGGGTTCCTGAGAGACCCAGGGCCTCTGCAGTTCAGCACATTCATAAACAGAAAAGCAGAACAGTGAGATGAAGTCTGGTGATGATGCTCCCTTATGTAAGGCAATAAAAATGAAAGCAAACTGCAAAGAGCTGCAGAAGATTCATGTAATATTGAATTACAGCGTGATAAAATGGCACATGAAAATCAATATCGCTAGATGTAAAGATGTAAAGTGATGCACTTGGGAAAAGTAGTGCAAACTTTATATACAAAGCAGTGCTCTCTGAACTAGAAATGAATTCATGGAGCTGCATGCTCAGTGGCAGCCAAGAAATCATTTCAGATGATAGGAATGAGAAGGAAAGGCATAAAAAAAGCAAAGAGATAATGGTTTCATGTCACTGGATAAACTCATAGGCAGCCTGGATTCTGTATTCTCTACATCATTCCAACCTCTTCACCCACAGAAGATCTGGAAGTAGGTACAGAGAAGAGTGACAGAGCCAATGAAAGGTATCAAGCACTTTCTGTACACGAAACAGCTAATGGGCCAGGGCCCTTCAGACAGGAGGCAAAATACTCAGGGCAGATATGAGTGGCTTGGAGTACACAAATGGGGAATAACTGTTTCACATCTCAACAATACAATGCTTAAGGAGCATCAAGTGAAAAAGGATCAGGCAACAGCTGCGAAAGGAACAAAAGCAAAGCTGTAGGTTTTATACAGCATGGAGCTAAGCTGTAGCACTCACTGCCATAGGATGCCGCAGGTGCTAAATGTTACATAGATTCAAGAAGAAATTAGAAAAAGCTTGTGTCAGCAAGCAGCAAGTACAAAGCCATTCGATGCTCTGTGTTCCAGAAGCCCCTGACACATATTGCCAAATGCTGGGAGAGGGTACTGGGGATTATGCTCCCAGAGTCAGAGCCAGCACATTGCCCTGATCATCTTTGCCCAGGCATCTTTATACGCCAGCACAGAAACTTCCAAATTTACTACTTGCTTTCAAAAATCCTGGCATGGAGGCCTGGAGTCTTGCTACTCATATAATTGTAGATAAGAGGGCTGCCAAACTGGAAAGAGTTCAGGCTTGTTGCATTTTGTAAAGTGCTCTTACTTTAATTGGTCTTGCAAATACGGAAAGAAAAAAAAAATGACAGAAATGTACAACTGTCTTGTAGGTGCTAACATCAAATTTGAAGAGAATTGGTTCAGCAGTCCAGGAGTCTTGAATGCTTGAACTTTCTGGTTTGCAAACTATGAATTTTTGGGCTCACTACTGCCAGCAGAGTTTACCCCAGTGCAGACTCATGATCTGCAGAAATTTACCCCGTATATATTTCACATAGAACTTGTAACTCAAGCCATATCATTGGCCATTATTGACAGAACATCGAGTGTACATAAATGGTTCCTTACATCTTAACATTTACACTCAAACCTCATGCACCTGAGTCTCAAATGAAGGAGAGCAGACACAACCTCATGTCCATTTGAAGCAGCAAGCCTGGAAAAAGCAGGGTGGGGAGATGCAGGCCTTTCCAGAGGAAAGCTCACCATGGCTGCAGTGAACTGGAGCAGGAGATGTCCTTGTAGCACAAGACAGCTCTGCTATTGAACATCTCCTTCAGTAGCACAGCTACTGAAAACAACCAGGACTCAACATGCACAGCACACAAACAGAACTGCAGGTCTGGCATTTCAAAGGAGAATAACAAATGATGCATCTTCAGAATACCGTGAACAATTCTTTCCAAGCAGGCAATAAAAGAGCCTTTTTAAAATCAATTTTGTGTATTTCAGCCTTTTAAATTATGTATAACCAAAGCAGCCACATAGAAGAAAGTAAAGCATTGGAGCTGACAACCAGAAACAAATGGAAGAAGACTCGATCACTAGAAAATGCAATGTTCTCTCAGCGTGACGAAAGCTGCAAGCACAGTGCAGAGCCCCAGCCTCTCTCAGCTCCCACAGGACCACCAGCTGTCAGCCGTGACAGCAAGACAGAGCCACCCTTACCTCCCAGGTTGTTAGCCTTCAGCTCTTGCTCTTCCTGAGAACAGACTGCTAAGCTGATTTGAATCTGTTAACAAAGCTCATGGCCAACTTACAGGTCCTGGCCATGCTCAGACCTCCTCTAAAGATTGATTGCAGCCATGCCCACCCACAAGCCTCGTGGTTACAAATTGTGACTGTTCTATAATTGTCTACAGAAAACAAAAACAGACAAACAAAACACTGCTACTTGCACTTGCTGCTTTGGCTATGGTAATAGAAGCAAAGGCTGTATGTCCAACTGTTTTGCGTTTTTGTGATAGCTGAACCATGTAAGTGTGCAAACAGTGCTTTTATTTTCTGCTTGTCCTGAGAAAGATTTCACATGTATATAAGAATCCTTCAACCTGAACATAGCTGAAGACATAACCACAGATAAACATGGAAAATGGAAGCCAAAACCAACATCTAAGCTTGAAGAAGCCTCAAATATAAGGATTAAAGGGGAATTGCATGTTTCTTCTTACTCTCTACAATTAACGAGCAGCTAAGACAAAGGTGGGAAGAACGTGATTTCTATTTTATGCTTGCAAGATCTTGGATCAATTACAAAGGACTTCTGTGTTCAAACTAAAGGCTGTAGTCAACACAGCTTACAAAAGGCGAGTCACTTGGTGTACTCCTACTCCAATGTATTTGTTTGTGTTTATCTCTGGTTGCTATGTAAGGAACAAGGAAAATCTGGTGGGTTAACATTTTTCTTAACAATGTTACTGGGCATCTTCCAGTCTTTATTGTTCCCCAAGGTACAAACTGTAGCTCTGAAACACAGAACTTTTCACCCTGCTTCTTCCAGGCTTGCTGCTACAAATTAACCAGATTCACACATACCTGGACAAGCAGCAGGGCAGACAGGAGAACAGGACTGAACGGCCACATGCCTGATGAACCCTCCCAGCCCGAGTCCAGCTCTGTTCAGATGTGTTTTCAGTATCAATCAAAATTTGGTAACTAGGAAATCATTAGAGCTAATGTTTTATTATTGCTCTAATTTTCATGCTCTCTGAGACAAAGTGCCAAACATCCTTGTTGTTATGGAAACCTCTGTTTAAACTCAAAGTTCAAATTTTCCAAGACAGTAAAAAAAGCTGGGGTATCCATATTGTGCAGAAGGGGAATTAGCTCACTTTCCCCTTTCCTTTGATAGGGTAAAGCTTTTAATGTGTCCAGAGAGATCCCAGTATCTCTACACAGAACACCTGGATTAAGCTTGGGTGTGATTAGTTTCTTATGAAATATAAAACTGGCTGTATAGGAGGCAACTCACTTGCATAAAGCTAGGTAGAATTACTTGGGACTGCAGAATTACATAAAAATTTAGACTGGGAAGAATGTCTGGAAGTTTCTAGTAAATCCCCTGCCCAAACCAATACAAACGTTTTGCAGTCAGATTTTGAGTAATCCCAGGGACAGAGTTGTCTTGCAGCAAAATAAATTACCCTGCACCTCTCAATTAATACTGCAATATTTACAACTGCACAGGGCAGCAGGACTGAAGCTTTGCAGAACTCCTTTACAGCAACACAGATCAACATCATGGTAATCACAAGGACCCTTATTGCTGTGTAAACACAAAGAAAAGTAAAGCTATCTGGGTCATTGCTGACCGTGACTGGTGCCATTTTCTTTTTCAGGAGGGTTAAACTGTTCGGTATTATCTGCTCAGTGATTAACCTCAGTTTCTCCAGTCCTAGAGCCTGCCTTGTTTCAGTCATGACCTACAATATCACACACATGAGCCAGCAAAATGCACACTGCCACCAGAACAAATGGTTGTGCCCTTTCCAGTGACAGGTCCTTCCCACTCTTCAGTCATCCTCTTTCATGCTGACACAAGCATTTACGTGACTGCTTGGTGAACCAAATGGGAGGGAGCTGGCCCAGCTAAACACTACCTCAACTAGTGTTTTAATAAAGCTTATTCTTACACAGATAAATTCCCCCACCCTGTTCAGTGCATGACTGTAACAAACAGCTGTGCTGGCAGAGCAGAATAGATAGTCTGGGGCCCAAAACAAGTGGCGGAAGAGAAGGGGTGGGATTGACTCATTTGAAAACAGTACTTGCTTATGCCTAGAGTGTTCATCCAGTTACAGGCCTTAGACTCTCTCACATCCTATTCTACTCCACAGAAGTACTTCAGAAGTCTTACCTGTAGCCACTGCCTCTAAAATTTGGAGCTTGCAAAACTGAGGCAAACTCTACACGGCGAACAAGTGAGGCTTTTTTTACAAGAAATGGATTGAAAGTGCCATGAGTACCTGACTGGGGATCACTTGGGAGGGACAAGATTCCAGTTGCTTGTCTGCCTCTTTGGCCTCTTGCTGGGGACGCTGCTGCAGAATGTACTCATACGTAGTCAGCTTGTTCCACACTGGGAGGAAAGAGACAGCTGTCAGTGCATGAAAGGTCCCTCCTTATTTTACTTACCACCCACAAACAGCCTGAAAAACTATACAGTATTTAATTAGGAACTATAAATATGAGAAAACTGATACTCTAAGAGAAAAGTACCTTCGCACTGTCTATCTTAGTGCATCCTTTATTGTGATCGCCACAACAATTTCTCACAGGCACAGTGTTCAGCTGGATGTCTGATGCCTCATGCACACAGTTCAGCCTTTTAAGCTGTCACAATTCATTCAGCTCATTTCAGAGCAAAGCCATTATTCATATCCAATATGTGCAAGATCTGTATCCTATAGAAAGCTCAGTGAGCAGTCAAAAGGGATGTAATGCTAAATGTAGAAAAGAAATTCAGCAGGTTAGTGTGTCCCATAAAGAAGATTGAGACAATTAATGTCCAAAACAGTGAGCACCAAATGCCCGACTCATCTCATGCCAAATAGACATGTCTAAAGCTCCTATGTGCCTGAGTTTATATGATCTTAAGGTCTCCCACACACAAACACATCTGCTTCCATGAATGAGCAAAAGCATTTTACATTTCTGAGCAGCCTGCTTTTCTCATGAGACGCAAAACATCCAAAACTAAGACATTCCTCCCCTCATGACCCTGATGTAGTATGTATTTTTAGACCACAAAACCTAGAAATGGATGCTGCAGATTTTTACTCCGCAGCCTGGTAAGCCTTATTCCTGTTTACAGTAGCATAACAGTTAAATCAGATGCCTAGGATATGGGACGTCTAGACTAAAATCCTTGCTCTGCCTGAATACGTTTGTACCAGTAGTATCCTGCCCCTCAAAACTGTGCCATAAACGCAGGACTAGTTCATAAGGAAGTGGGGAAGAACAGAGTAGAAGGTGCCCCTCCTGTTAAAGCAGTGACCATATGAAGAAAAAAGAATCCAATATCCATTTGGCCAGGAAGACAGAACATAAAGATGAATGCGAGTCTGCAGCCAAGTGATTAGTGAATGCACTTAATGAGGACAGTACCAAGTGCTGGCAAATGCTACTAGAATTGAATCTGAATGCATTATTTGAGAAACAGAATACTGCTTCAGAAGCAAAGAGCTGTATACTATTTTTAGTTTAGAATTCATTGGTTTCTGAATACTTAGCAGAAAAACTTTTAAAATGTTTTAACAGTTGTTTAGCCAAAAAATACTGCATTTAGCCATACAGCACATAACTGCAGCACATAATGTGCAACACATAACCAAAAAGACACCTCCCTCCAAACTTCTGAAGAGCCATGGTTCCCTGAATGCCTCTACAACTGAATCTCAATCAACACCTAATTTTGAACACACAAATCTACTACTTTGAAAACAATCTACTGTGATAGAACTAAGTAATTAAAACCAGGACAGTAATTCTGAGAAGTTCACTGTGCTTGCAACACAAACAGATTCAAAGATTCTCATAGCTAAATCGGATTCAAGCCAGTTTGTTGTTGTTGTTGTTATTTAATGCAAAACTTAAAGGCAATATCAGCCATGAGGGTGTTATTTTCATTCTATAATTTAATTACACAGGAAAAAAAAATCATTAAAAAACATTAATGAACAGTAATTATATTTCAAAAGGGTGGTTCATTCCAATACTGTCTATCTTAAAGTATTCAGATGAGACCACTGAAAATTACATGTGTGAAATAAGATGAATTTAAAACACAAATACTATGTCTCTCTCCCTGAATCTCAGTTGTCAAAATAATGCATACCTTGTAACATACAATATAGACTTCAATGTGGTAAAGTTGCTCCTTTTAAGCAAGGACTTATGCAACACACTTTTGCACAGCATGGAGCACAACTTAAACCAGCTTCAATAAAGTAGCAGATGTCAACATAATAAAATAACAACAAAAATTAACAATAATTAAATTCTGTTTCCATGTAACTCATAAATATTTTAAATTGTGTCAAAACTAAAAGTTAATTTGGCTCAAGCTTTATTCGGAAAGAGGAAAAAATCCCCCCAAGAAAACAAACAAACAAACAAAAAAATCAACCTCTGCGTAGAACTGGTGTGAAACTCCCGTTTCTGTTTGACAAGGGAAGGCACGACTTTATCCCAAGGAGGGAGCACCCCCTTGTGGAACTGGTACGCAAAGACAGGATAACCTACGGCTCAGCACTGGGCAGAAGTTACCTATGAGGCTAATTTGCATCTTGGAGACAACAAAAACATTTATCTGAGGTCTTACAGACAGGATGAAACAGATTCATCCCAAGTCAAGCATGTGTAGTGTGTTTTCTCCCTGCTGGACTCTCAGTTTCAATTGGTGAAAGAAAAACTTGAGTGAACTAGTGAAATTACTGCAGTAAGAGAGGGCATCTAGGGAAAATCAGAAGTATAAAGTTAAAGAAGTATATGTTAAATTCAAACTTTTAACCTCCTCAGTGGTAATCTTGCATGTTGTATGCATAGTTGTAACATAAGTGAACACACAGAATGAGTAGAAGCTAAAAAGAAGAAAATGAAATGGGGATGCAGATGACAGGAACATAATACCTACTAAGATAGATGTGAAAGGTGAAGAGGTGGCCTAGCAGGAACACGGTCACTAGGCTCAGTAGAATAAAAGTCCCAGCCGGAACTAAAATGGCTGGAGCCCCAGCCTCAACAGGAGCAGCAGGAAGAAACACAAACCAGACATCCGTGTGGTTCTTTAGAACTGTAAATCAAAAACAGGAGAGGTCAGCAGATTGTCCAGGTATCTCTAACTTGACTTTACAGCTGGAAATACTGCTAACTTAAAAGTGGCTGCAGGCCCATTATGCACTTGAGGCTTACAGAACTTTATATTTGCAAGGCCTTTAGGAAGAGCGGCTTAGTAAAACACACTGCATCACCTGAGCAGAGACGCTCCTGTAAAAATATAACATGAAGGGAATAAGGAACAGGAGTTCCTCCTCAGTGGGAAAGCCCATGGAATTCAATCCCACATGCAGCTGGCCCTTGAGATATGCTGGCTGACTCACAGGATGCTTCACTGAAGCATTGCTGTTACCTTTGTAGTGCTGGTCAGAGCGAAGCATCGTGGGGTTAATGAAGAACTCCACAAAGACGTAGCAAGCAACGAGCAGCAGAAGCCCAAGGCCCAGAATGGCAGACAGCACGCTATTCAAAAAGAACCTGCCAAAAAGGTGAAAACTCTTGAGTGGCTTCAATAACATCACATATACAATTCAAAGGACAGACAACCCAAATTACTGTGGCACTTTCACAGATGCTGGGCAAGAGTCATATTTGTTATCCTGAGGGACTAAACTGTGACGTGTTAGAGCAATTCTAGTTAGAAGGCAGTTAAGTATACATAGAATAGACAAAGAGCTCCCTGCCCAAAATCTAACAGCAGTGTATTGTGGCAATCAGCAGTTACAACTCTTTGCTTCCCATGCAGTTCTAGTGCAGGAAAATGAGCTGAGAAGCAATAATCAGTGATAGCCTCCTTATTCTTTACCTTAAACCTGGCCCAGATCAGAGTTACCTGTATGCTGCTGTAACTCCTGCCAACTGGCAAATCTCTTAGGGAAAGCAGGTAGTTTGGATTTATGTAGTTTCAGAGATGGGAACAGTATGACCATGGTTCTATTCCCACTCCAGTTCTCACAAGCATTAAGGACAGCCAGTTACCATCACATAAGCTTTTCCTAATACCAAATAATAAGAGCATGTTTTTTATTTTTACTTGTAAAGGCTTGACTACAAAATTCTAAGTGTAGAAATTTTATCCCTGGTTATGGGGATGGCATAGCCATGCTTGCATTTTAGATTTGGTTTTCTCATGACTGGCATTATGCAGCTGGGATCTGAAAGAAAAGTGGTTTTGAGTGGCTCAGTCCAGATTACACTGAGATGCAGGAGCATCCCTGGAAGGGGGATATTACTTAAGCAGCGATGTGTTCTTGTTACAGTGCCAGGCCCTTACCAGTAATTCCTCTCTCCCACACAGTTGTTGAGCCATTTGCAGTGGTGATCAAAGCCACACACACATTTATTGCAAGTTCCACAGTGCTTTGATTTGGCACTCCTGCCAAAGAAAGGGTGGTGTTAGAGGGGCAGCACCAACAGGTTACCATGCCTTCCCAGTGACACTAGTACAGGGGCATACAGCAGTAGAGATCCTGGTAGTCATGAGAATACCTATGGTGTTGGGAATACTTAAACTACCAAACATATTGGCCATATTGGCATTGTTGGACCACAATCCCAAATGCTGCAAAGTTTGTCTTTTTATTGCATTGTGTGATTTCTAATTTAGAGATCCCAAATTCTTAGCAAGTCTACAAATCTTGATCTTAAATTCTCCTCCAAGCATTTATTGCTATCAATTAGCATCTAGCCAAATACAAGCACACACACACAAGTTACGTGTTGTTCTCAGATCCAACACCAACATCCAGGTAACACAGAACAGAATAGTTCTCTCCACACAACACAAGAGCACTTAAATAAAACACTGAACCATGCACACATTTGACAGTGAGCATCTACTCAACTAACTGAAGCCTGCCACAGGATGAAGTTTCACTGGCACTATAGAGTTAAGAGTTTCAGGGACTTGATTTCAATCTTATAGTTTCACAGTAAGAAGAGCCTTATGGTGAAGTGTAATGGTGAAGAAGAAAGATAAATAGAAGAAAAAGAGAAGATACTTACACATTTACATCACAGACATGGCAATGATGGTTTTCAATGACATGTGCATGTTGATTACGATTGAAGGTGGCCAGAGGCCCTAGATATTTTTTTTCTCGCACATTTGCATCCGCAGGGTCAATGGAGACTGCAGTAAGATGAACAACTAAATGATAGATAAAACACACTCCTGGACACTGAAGTACACGGTTAAGGATTGTATGAGTGGTTTAATGCATATATATTTATCCTTAATACACAAAGCCCACACAGACGAGAAATATATGGCTTGTAATTAGAAATTACCATATATCTGACTACAGCACATTAATCTGAGCTTTATTAACAAAGAAGTTTCCTATCTCATGGTAATAAATATCCTCTGCAAAAAGAAAACTAAATCAACCGAAGCAACACTCCTTATAATGTACTATTCTGCCTCACAGAAATGTCCTCCCTAGCACAGGAGTTTTTAAAAATTACCTTTACTTACCAGAATCTGACCCCATGTGCAGGCTGTTGGCATAGGTCCACCCTTCTTAGTCCATACAGAATCCTTGGAAAGGAACAGTCAGTTAAGGCCGTGCACATGCCCCTTCACAAGACCAAACTTCCAAAAAAGAGAAAAAAAAAAGTCACATCAAGTAACCAGTACCAATCACCTTGTTTTCCTTTTCTTTAATCTGAATCCCAAGCAAGAGGATCACCCCTTTAAAGTAGGGTCCTACAGAATTTACAGACAGAGAATATCCAAAATTTCTCATTTGTTTCTCCAACTATTATTATCTGTTTGGATTCTTAATTCCAAACTCAGTAGCAAGTTAGAGCAAATAAGCTTTAGATGTACTTTTGATCAAACCTCAAGTGACTGCCAATATTTGGAAAGATTACAAAGCAGCAGCTTTACATATCTGGAAAATCACTGTGCTCCAGAGTTTGCTCCTCAATATACTGTGATAGACGAGCATGCATGTAACCATTAATCTTCCAGTTTATTTGCTATAAAACGAGATATAAACACATCACTGATCGTATTAAAGTCTACGGAAAACACAAAAGTGTTGTAAGGAAATAAAAAAGAGAGAGAGAGACATTTGTGCTGTAACAACTGGTAGTAAAGCTTTGGGATACATTAATCTGATGAGTTAGAATGACTTTAGACTGAGTTATAAAGATATTTGGCATACAAATTTATGAAGTTCAAGCCTTGATAATACCAAGGACTTCAGTAAGATAGGTAGTTGTAAGACAACTGTGAGCTAAGGATATTAACAATGCCTAAATCATGCAAGTGTAATTAAACTATAAGCAAAAGCATCAGTCGCAATAATATCAAAGGGTGTGTGGACATATGAATATATGAATATCACATGTACAAATTGCGTAAGTGCATATCCCAGGAGCATATTTTCAGAACTTTTCCCAAGATTCTGCCTGTAATATTTCTTGGTTATCTGGTTCTGCTAAGAAAGCTTTAAACATGAAAGGCAAAATAAGCTGCTGCAGAAGGACTTTCTGTTTCCAGTTGCAGAACAATGTTAAATATTCCCCTTGGTTTCTGCCACAGTAATACTGACACATCTGGAGTAATCTTTATGCAAATTGCCAGAGATTAACCTAGCAAGATTTTTTTTTTTTTTTTTCTGAAAAGCAAAAATGGTGCCTGTTTAATTTCATTCTAATTTGACCCTTGACAACAGGAACTCCTAAATACATCAAAATGTGTGTACATATATATGTACGTGCATAAATCTGCTTTGGCTTTGTTTGACATTTCATAAGATAGGTCAGACTTCCTGACTTTAATCTCACTAGGCCATTTTGTCAATTTTATTTTCACCAGGAAATGTGTTCCAGGAGAAATGACAGAATCACGTAGATACACACAAATTGTAATCCTTCACCAGCTTGGTTAGCAATAAATTCAAATCTCAGGACTCCTTCTTCTAGTCTGCAACTTCCCAGACAATCAAATCCACCAGGAGCCAGGGCCTGGCCTTGAGCAGGTGCCTTCCTTGGAACAGGTGACAGTACAAGGTGGCACTGAGTGCATTAGGATTGCTCCCCAGCAAAGGACCCCACATTCCAGCACAGCCCCTTCTGGAAGCACACAGCCCCAGACCCTGCAACCAGCTCTGCTCCATCCTGCAGCCTTGCTGGGGAGCAGGAGAAACATGATGGGAGGTGGGAAGAGGACTGGATGAGGAAAGCATGGGCACAGAAGAAGATGCCTTGACAGTATGAGCACCTCAGCATCAGATACTGCCTGCATTTGGAGGAAACAGATAGATGATAGACCTCTCCTCCGATGGTCACTCTACACCACCTTGTCTTTCACTCACAGCTTTCCTACAGAGGAGAGGAAGAGGCTTCTGGGAAGAGATCAACTGCTTGTTATCACAAGGAACCACGCCATAAAATCAAACACTTATACAGCTGCCTTTCAAGACTCAGTCAGTCAGCACAGGAAAGTGAGGCAGCTCATCATGGCAAGCATGTTTGGAGGCTTTTCTTTTCCCTATGACTTCCCTCAAACGCTGCAGCACACTTGTAGAAAAATATAAGGCAAAGGAGACGCATAGGCAGGAGTAGACAGCAGAAGAGATTTGGAGGCAAAGATAGTGAAAGAGAGCGATGAAGGAGACAAGTAGAATGTTAGTAATCTAAGTGGAGGGACAGAGTGGGTCGCAAAATACATAGTTTTTGTAGACAGAAGATCAAGATTCTGGCTCAGCTGCTTCTCCTATGCTTTATATGCTACCTAACAACATTTTTATATATATAAACAAACAAACTGTTGATAGTTTATTACAGTTCATGCTCTCCTCTTGACCAAAGGATACAATATAGCCGGCGGGCAGCCAGTGGAGGGGCAGGAGAGGAACGAGGATCCCAAAGCCAACCAGCGCAAAGAAGAGGTACAGCAACCAGGCAATAATCTGGAAAGGGTGCAGAGGCCAGCTCCAGCCATTCCTTCGAGCACGTTGGACCTTCACCTCAGGAACAGCTTCGCCGAAATTCTCTGGTGCTGTCTTATTAGGAGGCTTATTGCAGATATTCATCTACGGAAATAAAAAAGGGAAAACAAAATATGTGATATAAAAATATGTTTACTGAGCACTGGTCCTGGCGATATGCCCCAAGAGGATGGACAGAAAGTCCAAGTAACCGAGACAATGCATCTGAGGAAAGATTTCTCTGTGCAGTGGGGATTAATGATCTATAGTGACAAGAGGGGAAAAACAATTACACACTCTAAAAGCAAGTGCCAATAGCTACAAAAAACAATACCTCAAACTTTTAGCTAAGGGAAACTTGCAGGTTTTGCCAGCTTTTTGATGGATCTAGACCAAAATCAAGTAAAAAGAGCATAGGGTGGCAGTCTGGAGACCGAGTATGATATGATCTGTTGGGGGGATGTGTTCATTTCACAAAGCTGTTTTACAGGTGATGGCAAAACACATGCTTTCACCTATCTCATGTATGCCATATATTCCTTTCAGCTAGTGACAAGAAGTACACTGAAAGCCAATAGCCCCACTGGAGCACGTGGTCTGGAATCGCAACTTTAGTGCCCAAGAAAACAGAGACCGCTTTGTCAGCAACAAAGGAAGTGGAAAGACTAGAAACTTTTTTTTTTTAAAAAAAAAAAAAAAAGTGAACAAAAAGGAGAAAAGGAGCAGGAATTGCTCACAACACAACTATAAAGCCAGCTGTTGCTAGAAGAAAAAAACAGAAGGTTACATACATGAGAAAAATCTCAAATAATTTTATTCAGACAGGATCTTCTGTGAAGCTATTTTATTCGCAATTGAAACGGCGGGCATCCTGCCAATCAGGAGCACATTTTAGTAAACAAATCATAACCTTTTATTCCCTATTACCCGACACCTGATCCCCTCCCCTGTTTCCTCATTGGCTGAGTGCTACAGGTTCATGAGCTACTCAACACTCCTCTATACCATATATGTACAATTTTTCTTTTTTTTCAGCCCTTTCATTTCTCCTTTTTCCTTTTTTTCCCCCCTTTCTTATGTTTTTCTTATGTTTTGAGAACTTGTGATTTTTGTTTTACTGTTCTCACACTGCTCATCCTGTTTTTCGCAAGCTTCTACCTTATTTTGGAACAGGGAGGCCTTCTACTGTCCAGTTACCTACTTAGCATTTCTCTTTATTATGACTACACAACTACCTTGGAATACAGAAAATTAGTTCTCTACTGCAAAAACACAGTTTCTCACACATATGCAGGACACCCATGCAGTAAACTGCCAAACTATTCAGCTGTCCTACAAGGTCTGGACTGCCAGCACGAGAGAGCAAGGTTTAACTGCAAAGAAAGCTGAGTTGCAAACCATAACTCATACTGGAACCATAACTGGAAAGGGCTTGATGTTTATGTGTTTGCACAACAGCTACAAGCTCAGATGCTATTTCAATTTGTGTTGGATTGTTAGTTGTTGCTCTTTGCTTGCCACTGAGCCAGGGTGAACCTTTAACAAAACCTGCCTTGGTAAAAGAAACACATCAGTTCTTCATTGCCTGGGACAGCAGGGAGTTGGGTTTCTCTGCTTTCAGCTAGTCCCTTTGCACATGAGTGTGCTGAAAGATGAGGAGGAGGTCTCTGGCTCACTCATGGTGTTTTTGATAACGGTTCCAGTACCAGAAAAATTCCAAAGGGCTGGAAGACAGCAAACATGCCAATGTGCTGAAAGAGCAAGCAAAATGGCTCAGACTTTGGTACACCAACTGTACCATCAGTCCAAGCAAAGATGACTACTGGGGTCAAGTGATAAAGAAGCAGGAGTAAGAATATAAAATAATAAAATTTATGCTCATCAGCATAATCTTATCAGCAACCATTTTTGGAAAAAAAAAAAAAAAAAAAAAAAAAAAAAAACCTCTAACTTTGAAGAAATTAACAGTGTCTGCCTACATTCATAGTTCAAATTTCTACATGGCCACTGACTCATCAGAGATGACAAAGTTATAAATATTTCGATATTTTTCTCATTAAGGTTGTTGAAAACTTGCTTGCATTTCACTCTGAGCAACCTGTTACAAAAACTGCTCAGATTACTTGAGAAAACTCCCAGGTTTCTCCTTTCTCCTAAAAAAAGCCTGGCCGCAGAGCCAGGTCCACGCAGACACTGGAAGCCTTGCTTTGCTGCAAGGCTTTCCTGAGACTGTTTTATAACATCGGGTGTTTTTAAAGTCATCTAGTCTTTTCGTACGGTTCTACAGAGAGTTTTCACATGCAGACCTGTGCCTAAAGCTGGTGTAAACTACTTCCCAGCTAAACTGTTTTTCAGACTACAGTCACCCCGCAACTGATTCCTAACACACTTTCCAGAAGACAGCTGTGTGACGCTGCCCTCAGACGAGCCAGACCAGTGTTCCTCTTGCCTTTCCCTCGCGACTCCAAGTTTTCTCCTGCGGTTATGCACTGATTATGCGCTGACAGTGACGAAAACGACTGCTAAGCGAGGAGGCTGCAGGATACAGCCTATCCCTCCCCGGCCCCTCGCCTTCCACAGAGAACGCTGAACACCGACAGCAGGGTGCAAGGGCACACTGGGGGCTTACTCGGTCGCCGCTGAGGAGAGGCCACGTATTTGATGCTAGTTATTAACTCGGAAGCCACAGGTTTCTCTGTTCGCAGTCCCCGAGCGGGAGGACGCGGGGACGGACAAGGCACGCAGCGAGCGGCGAGGCCCAGGGCCTCGGAGGAGGCAGCGGGATGAGACGAGGGCTCCTGCGGAGCCCCGAGTGGCCGCGCTGGGGGCCTCCACCACCGCCCGCTCCTCACCTTCTCCCCGCGGAGGCGGCTCCGGGTGGCCCCGCACCCGCCTCATGCCCGGGGACGGGCGGCAGCTCCCGGCGCCTCGGCGGGCTCAGGCTGCTGGGCCCGTCGCCATGGCAATGGCCGGTCTACGGCGGGGCGCAGGCGCCAAGCGGCGCTGGGCGCGTTGCGCTGCAGCGCTGCTGCTTGGCTCCTTTCACCTCCCTGAGCCGGCCATGAGGTGTTTTCAGGAGACCTGGCCATGTTTTCACAAAAAACAAGGCTCCCCGGGGTCTGCGCCTGAGGGGTGAGGCTGGTGGACGGGCATCCAGCACGGTGCCGTGGCCTCCACCTCCACCGCCTCGGCCCAGCCAGCATCTGGGGAGGCTTCTCCCGTGCCGAGCCCCAGCAGCGGCCCTCAGGTGCTGGCGAGCGGGTGCCCGGCCAGCCCAAAGCACAAGGAGGTCTTTATGAGCTGCCCGTGGGCCGTGCACAGGGGCGGCTTTGTGCGAGGGGCGCCGGCCCGGCGCGGCCGGAGGCTGCCGCCCTCGCCCGCTGTCCCCGCAGGCCCTCACCACCTCCTCGACCACCGGCCACGGCCCTCACCCCGCGGAGGATGGCTGCAGGGGGTGCAGAGCCTGGCACCGAGTCTGCCTTCGCCACCCATTGCCTTCCCCGTAGCAGCAGATAGCGGGGAGGAACAGCCATGGCGGGGCGAAGCCTGCTGGCACGTGCCCTGCGCGGCTGGGAGCCCCGCTGCCCTCTCCAAGCCACCTGTGGGTCTGACACCTGCCAAAGGGGCTGGGCACGAGCCAGACCTCCAGGCTGTGAGCAGCAGGACATTGTGTTCAGCACAGAGCGAGGACATCCTTCCTACAGCTGTTTTTATTTTACTGGAGGTTACAAGGCGCAAGGAGCCAGACCTGCATGGCACGTGTGGTCTGCATGCTCTGCCATGCCCCGTTGTGTGCTGGCCGGCTGCGGTGGCGGAGGTAAGGAGGGCTGGCACAGGTAGGCACACGGGCTGGTCCCTCTGCAATGCACGTCTCCTGCTGTAACCCCAGTCATGGCCTCTGGGCTTTTCCTTGCAGCCTTAGCAATGGGCAGGATGCCTTCTGCGGTTGCTTTGCCCTAACAGCCATGAGCAAGCATTGTGGGAGAGGGATTGGAGAATATCATAGAGTATCCCAAGTTGGAACGGACCCACAAGGATCACTGAGTCCAACTCCTAGGTACGTCTCTAATGGGACAAGAACAGAGGTCACCAAGCTGAACCTGCTCCATCACTCCGCAGGGCAGACCCTGGCTCGGCGCCACATCTGCCTCCAGCAGGGATCAGAACTCGTACGGGGACACAAAGGCCGTGACCTTGAAGATGTGCTTGCCCAGCAGCACCTTGCGGGAGAACTCACTCATCTCCAGCTCCACCTCCAGCGTGGCCGGCCCCACCACCGGGCTGGTGAGCACCAGCTCTCCCGTCTGCCGGTCGGAGCGCCGCACCGCGAAGACGCCCTGGCCACGGCCACCCATGATGGCGAAGCGCAGGCTGTCGCCCACGAAGCGCGTGGTGGACATCTTGAAGAGGACGCGGGGCACGCTGCGGTTGGCCTGGAGCGGCAGGTAGTGGAAGGAGATGGAGGTGGCAGCCAGGCGGCAGGCTCGGCTGTCCATGGGGCAGGGGTTCCTCTCGCACTGGCTGCCAGGAGAAAAGAGGTACCACAACTCAGCACCGTGGCTGGCAGCACTTGGGAGCTGCCTGCTTGCCAACAAGCTTATGGTGGCCTTTCAATCGCTCTGAGCACCCCCAGCCTCACATCCTGTTGTGAAGGAAGCCACTTCCAAGGAGGCTCAGCCTCGGACCTGTGTCCCTGGGCTGGGCATGGGATCTGGAGGCAGATCCGCAGCCTGGAGCAGGGATTCTGCTCTACCTGGGGCGCTGCAAGAGCTGTGCCAGGCGAGGGGGAAGGAGCCAGCGGGGCCGGCTGTGCTTGGCAGCCGTGCACAAAGCAGTTCAGTCTCACAAGCAGGACCGGGGGGCTGTTTGCATGCTGGATTGCAGCCAGAGGCACTGCACGAACGTACAGAGGAGGGGAAATGGCGTCGTTCACCCCGGAGTCCTGGGCACCAGCACTGCTGGCATTTGATTAATGCTCCAGCGAAGCCAGCGCGGAGCACGGCTCCCAGACAGAGGTGCTTTGCTCTGGCTGGAGCCCTGAGCACTGCACAGCGCCTGGATAAAGCCACCTTGTATTTGGGTGCTCCCGCCCACGCCCCCAACCACTGGCGTCTCAAAGCCTTTGGCAAGAGGCATTCTGGAGCGTGCCAAGCACTCCCTGTGTGACAATTTGCCACCAGCACTCTCCTTGCTTGCTCCCTGGGTGCTGTGATATGATTCCCTGGGCACGTGTAGGGCCCGTCTCCTCCTTTAAAGAGGGTGCAATGCAGCCCATGCCACGCACGGTACTCACAAGCTGGATGTCTTGACATAACTGGTGTTGTGGCGTGGTGGGGGGCACTTGGGGCGCACACAGCGGTGGCCCCCGAAGGTGTTGATGCAAAGCTCCCCGTGGGTGCAGTTGTGCTGGCTCCCGGTGCACTCGTCCACGTCTGCGGTGGCAAAAAGGGGGTGAACGGGGCTGGCCCCACACCTCCTGGCTGTGCGGGATGCTCCTTGCCATGGTGAGCACGGGATGCTTGTTGTCCTGGGTCTTACCCTCGCAGGTGTTGCGGTCGGCATGAAGCACGTACCCTGGGGGGCAGAGGCAGCGGTAGGAGCCCGGGAGGTTGAGGCAGTCGTGGAGGCAGAGCCGGGTCTGAGGGCTGGGCTGGAAAAGCTGGCACTCATCGACATCTGCGGGGCACAGCGGGGAGGGATGTGGGGTGGCCTGTCCCCACCGAGCCTCATCCCTCCTCGTCCCCCATACCTTGGCACATGCCTCCAGCTCGCATCTGGAAGCCGGCGTCGCAGCTGCAGTGCCGTGAGCCTGGGCGGCCCTCGGCACAACGGGGCTGGCGGCTGAAGGAGGAGTTGCTCAGGGTCACCCAGTCTGTGGGGAGGATGCGGTGTCACCACCAGGGAAGGATGGGATGGGCACAGCATGGCCCCGTGAGCATCCCGTCCTCCTCCACCCTGGGGATGTAGGGAGCAGTCCCAATTTGAGCCCCTGCCAAGCTCAGGATGGGTCTGAGGGCACCTACAGGCATAGACGGGGCTCTGGCAGCTGGCTCCTGACCAACCCCGTGGGCACAGGCACGTGTAGCTCTGGTTGCCATCCACGCAGGTCCCGCCGTTTGCACATGGGTTGCTGGAACAGTCATCAATACCTGGGGAGAAGGAGCTCATAAATACCACGAGACCAGGGCTGGGGAGCTGGAGAAGCCGATCCCTGCCCCTTCCTGCCACCCAGCCCCGCTGGGACGCAGCCCCGGTGCCCATCGCGGTGGCCTCTGGGCTGCTCCCTGTGCAGTCCTGTGGCCGGGAGCAGGGCGATGGAGGAGCCGTCCCCAAGCCCGCGCCACTTCACTTCTGCAGAAGGGCTGGGTGCCGCCCCACGTGCGGTCGCGCCGGCAGGTGCGTGTCTCCGAGCCCACCAGCCGAAAACCAGCGTCGCAGACGAAGTGAACGTCGTGGCCCACCCGCGTGCTCCGGCCCAGCTTCCGCCCGTTTGCGGGCACTGCCAGCTGCGGACAGGTCTCTGCGGACAGACAGATGGACACGGGTGAGGATGGGACATCACCAGGCTGGAGCCAGCCCCAGGCCCTGGCACAGAGCTTGGGATCCTTCCACAAGCCGCTCGCCGGGGACCGATCTGGTGCCGTGGGGATGCCGGGCGTTACCGTTGCGCTTGCCGGCCAGCCTCTGGACATGGCTCTGCAGCGCCGAGAGCTGCTTCTTGAGGCTGCGGGTGCCCTGGATGTGGGCAGCCTCCTGCGCCGACAGCAGCTTCTGCATCTGCCGCACGGTGCTGAGCACCTGCTGATGGCTCAGGCACTCCTGGGTGAAGACAAGGTTCTCCTGTCAGCCACCGGGCTGCACCGTGTCCCCTCCCATGCAAGCGGGCAGTACCTGGGGACGGTTGGGATGCTCTGAGCTCATCCCTCCCCATCCCACTGCGGGGTCTGTCTTTGCTTCTGCATCTGCTCCAACCCCATCCCCTCTGCCTGGCCCTACCCTGGTGCTGCGGGAACACCCCAGGTGGGTCTAGCATCCTCCCCGGCAGGGGCTGAGCCCCAAAACCACCCCCATGGCCCAGGGCAGCCCCATGGGTGATGTGTCCGTGCCCATCTCAAGCGCGTTGTCCTTACCTGGGTGCTGCCGAGGGGCAGCTGCAGGACGCACAGAGCCACCCAGGCTGGCAGCAGGACGAGCAGCATCGCGGCGGGGCTGGCTGCTGCCACGCAGGCTGCAAGGACAAGACGCCGGCAGTCCGGTCCTGCCCCACTCCCCCAGGGCCACCAGGGGAGGACCGAGGTCCCCTCCCTGGTCCAGGCCACCCCGCACTCCTGTGGCCACGTCACCAGTGCAGCTCTGAGAGACCCCCCCCACCATCACCACCCTGGACACCTCCAAGCACCCCCATGTCCCCCCATTCCCTCCACGGTGACATGGCACCGCCACTGCCATGTGGCATCACCCCAAGGCCGCCTCACCCACAGACCTGCTGGGCTCTCCCACGGAGGGACCTGGCCGGGTTTCGGGGGCTCTGGGAGGAGGGATGTGCCCCAGGCACGCAGCCCAGCTCGACCCCTTTTGGTCGCTCGCTCTCAGCCCCGCGCTCCTGCTCGCACGCTCCTCCGCTCGCTGGGCTTTATCCTTGGCGCGTGTGTGCGTGCCTGAGTGTTTGTTGGTTTTTCCCCTGCCCGAGCCGTAGGAAAGTTTCCTCTTGGCACCCGCGCCGGCCTTTCCCTTCCCTCTCTGCAGATCAGAGGGTTTGGGGCCTTTCATGTCACACGGGCAGCAGATGCCGGCTCTCCCCGCGGACGCGGCGTGCTGCCGCTCACATGGGCCGGCCGGGGCCAGGCGGTGGCTGTCACGGCGCTCGCAGCGCTACCGGTGCACAAAGTGCTCAGGGGTGTGCAGGATGAGGCCGATCCGGTGTGTTGGACAGGCACGGGGAAGGTTCCAGGGACAAGGGGCGGCTTTGGGGTCTGCATCAGGGCAAAGGGGGGAGCCAGGCTTCGGTGCAGGCTGGGGTTGGGTTAGCATTAGGGTCGGCATCCCCAGCAGGGTGCGGCTGAATGTTAGGGGCAGGGTTAGGGTTGGGGTGCTCCCAGGCTGTCCCATATGGGAAGGGCTGGCCTCACTTGACGCCAGAGGAGGGGGAATGGCGGTGGGTGACTGTCCCCTGGCCACCCCCTGAGGCTGGAAGCCCAGGAAGGTGCCATCAGGCTGGGACATGGAGCTCCAGCACCACCCCTCGCTGCAGGAGCCGGGATGAGAGAGGAGCAAGAACCACGGCAGCAGCCCGGGGGATGCAGGCTGGTTTCTGGGCTGGGCTGTGGGGGGCTCGGACCCTCCCCACACCCCCAGCTGGCTGAGGCTGCTGGTGGGGGTGTCAGCACTGGCTGTGCGCAGCGGCCGTGCAGGACACCGACGGGCCGCGTTAGCCCCTTGTGTCTGGGGGCTCACTGTGGTGGGGCGCTGACGTTTCCCTGTACCATGGGATCCCCCCGAGCTGGGGCAGAGCCCCCGCAGCAGAGCCCCCTGTCCATCCCCAAGCATCTCTCCCCCTGCTGCCCACTCCGTATCCACGCTGCCCAGCTCGCCGGAGCGGGAATTTGGCTTCGTGCCCACGGCTCCCTCCCCGGTGGTGTGCATTACCACCCCGGCATGTTTAATTCATGGGGCAGGAGGAAAGCAAGCAGTGGGGCTGGGGGGAGGCGACGCCGCCGTCCCCCAGCCCACGGCATCACAGCTTTGCTGCCCCCGTCCTGTTCCCAGCACGGTGGCGGGGCTGGGACCGAGCCCCCCATTCGCATCCACCCCGTGTGCTCGGCGGAGGGGCCCCCCGAGCTGTCTCCACCGCCCGCGTCTGTTTTGACAGAGCTATTACTCACCCGTCAACCTTTTGTTCAGGCTGACCAGCAGCGCCTGTCTGAAGTCCTGAATAGGATCAAATCTTGGAAGCAGACACACAGGCACGCAGGACCGGCTCGTCCCTCCCCAAATCCTCCCTTCCCTCCCAAATCTTCCCTTCTGTGAGAGCGGCTGCGGGGCATGGAGGACGGCAGGGGTCCGGCCGGCCGGCTCCTGGTGCTGCTGGCCTGCCTGGCCTGGAGGGTGGGCGAGACGGAGAAGCTGTCCCCGCTGGCTCCGGGGCCCCGAGGTAACGGGGATAGGGGATGGGGGGACCACTGCCCATGGCAGGGCTGGGGGGGCAGCTTGGGGAGCCCTGAGCATCGTCCCTAAGGGTGGCTGTACCCTAGACCTGTCCCTAACTAGGTGCTCCCCAGGAGGGCAGGGGTCTGGGGATGTAGGGCTGGTGGTAGGGATGTGGAACTGGTGGTGGGGACACGGGGCTGGTGGTGGGGACCTGGGGCTGGTAATAGGGACGTGGAGCTGGTAACAGGGACTTGGGGCTGGTGACGGGGATGTGGGGCTGGCAGTGGGGACCCGGGGTTTCTGATGGGGACATGGGGCTGGTGGTAGGGACATGGGGCTGGTGGTGGGGACCTGGGCACAGTGATGGGGGCTCGGGGCTGGCATTGGGTCCATCCCAGAGGGAGGCAGCGCGGTGCTGGACACCCCCACGCCATCTGGGGACCGGGCGCATTCCCGGTGGTCTCTCCTCCCCCTGCCCGGCCCCTGTCCCCTTTGTGCTCCTGCCCAAAAGCGCTTCCTTCGCTCCCCTCCGGTCTCCATGGAGACCCGGGCGCCTTCCCCGTATCCCCGGCTGCCGTGCGGGACCGGCCGCAGCGGGGGCACCCGCTCGGCCCCCGGCCCCAGCCCCCGGCCGCCCCTCGCCCTCCGCAGCTCTCAGCACGAAGGAGACCTTCCTGGTGCTCTCGCTGCACAACAAGCTGAGGAGCAAAGTGCAGCCGCCCGCTGCCAACATGCAGAAGCTGGTGAGTGCCCCAGCTCTGACTCTGCCAGACCCAATGCACACCAAGGGCTGGTCCCTCGGGGTCCCCAATGTCCCGTGATGGTCCTCTGATGTCCCCCGATGCTTGCTCGACATCTCCTGGTGGTCCCCCATCATCTGGTGGTGCCCAATCATCTGCTGGTGGTGCTCAGGTCACCAAACATCCACTGCTTGTTCCCAGTCACCTCCTGGTGGTCCCCACTCACCTCTTGGTGGTTGTCCAACATCCCCTGGTGGTCAGCCATGTCCTGATGCTCCCCAATCACCTTGTGGTTGCCCAACAACTCCTGGTGGTCCCCAGTCATCTCCTGGTAGTTCCCAATCATTCCCTGGCCGTCAGTCATGTACTGGTGGTCCCCAGTCATCTCCGTATGATTGCTCAATATCCCTCGGTGGTCCCCAGTCATCTCCTGATGGTTGCCCAACTTTTCCTGGTGGTCCCCAGTCACCTCTTGGTGGTCCCCAGTCATGTCTTGGTGGTCCCCAGTCATCTCCTGATGGTTGCCCAACGTTGCCTGGTGGTCCCCAGTCACCTCTTGGTGGTCCCCAATCACCTCCTGTTCGTACCCAACAACTCCTGGTTGTCCCCAGTCATCTGGCTGTCCGCCCCCCCCCCCGCTCCCCCCCCCCCCCCCCGGGGGCCCCCCCCGGGCCCCCCCCCCCCACCAGCACCCCCAGCCCACTGTCCCAGCAGGAGTGGAGCGAGGACCTGGCGCAGCTGGCGGTGGCGCGGGTGGCCGACTGCCTGGCATCCCCCGCTCCCCCGCCGGCCCCAGGGCTGGGCTGGAGCGAGACCCTGCTCCCGGAGGGCGCCGGGGGCTTCGTCGAGCTGCTGGAGCGCTGGTTCGCCGAGGGCCGCCGCTACGACTACGGGGCGGCACGCTGCGCCGGCAACGCCACCTGCCGCCATTACACACAGGTGGGGCGAGGGGCGAGGGGCGAGGGCGGGCGGCCGGGGGCATCAGCGTTTGATGGCGGCACCTCTCCCGCAGCTGGTGTGGGCGACGTCGGGGCGGGTGGGCTGCGGCAGGCAGCTCTGCGCCGGGAGCCGGGGCCGCAGCCAGGCCTTCGCCTGCGCCTACTGGCCGGGGTAAGGGGCCGGGTGGAGGGGCGGGGCCTGAGGTGGGCGGGGCCTGAGGTGGGCGGGGCCTGAGGGGTGAGGGTGGGGCAGGGAAGGGTGGGGTGGGATAGGGACAGGTGTGGTGGGAGGGCGGGGTCTGGGTGGGGTGGGTGGGGTCTGGGTGGGGTGGGCGGGGTCTAGTTGGGGTGGGTGGGGTCTACGTGGGGGTGGGCGGGGCGTTGTGCCGACAGGGGGCGGGGCAGAGGTGGTGTGGGTGTGGCCTTTCCCCAGAAGTGGGCGTAGCTTGGCAGTGTTCTTGCTCCAATAGGGGTGTGTGGCTTGGGTCGAGTGGGCGTGGTCATCGTTGGGGGTGTGTGGTCGTGGGCGGGGCTTGTTGGGGCCACGCCCCCAGCTGCCTCCCTGGGCAGGGGTAACTGGGAGCTGTCCGGGGCGCCCATCGCCCCCTACCAGCGCGGGCCCTGGTGCTCGCTCTGCACCGCCGGCCTCTCCGGATGCTTCAAGGCCTGGGACCACGGCGGCGGGCTCTGCGGTGAGTGCCCGCGCACCCCCCGGCCCGCAGCCCCCGCCCGGCCGTGCCCAGCCCCTGAGCGCCGCGTGCCCCCCGTGTGCCCACCCAGAGGTCCCCAGGAACCCGTGCCGCATGAGCTGCAGGAACGGCGGGCACCTCAACGTCAGCACCTGCCGGTGCCACTGTCCCCCTGGCTACACGGGACGCTACTGCCAAGGTGAGCGCCTGCTGGGCTAGACGAGGACGAGCTGGATGCCGGCAGCACAGGGCAGGCGTGTGAGCGGTGCACACGCGTGTGCCCAGTGCGTGTGTGGGGTGAGTGCGGTGCTCGGGAGTGAGCGGTGCATGCGTGTGCACGGCCGGTTGCAGCGCATGGAGCGTGCTTGTGCAAGGTTAGCACACGGCGTGCACGCGTGGTTCCCCGTGTGCACGCTTGGTGCAGCATGTGTGTGAGCATGGCTGGTGCTGTGTGTGAGCAGTCGCTGCAGTGCATGCAAGCGCACGGTGCGGTGTGCACGTGTCCATGCTCGGTGCAGCGCATGCACGGGCTTGGTTGGTGCAGCACACATGCACAGCTGGTGCAGTGCATGCCTCGTTGCAATGTGTGCATGTGCATGCTTCCTGCTGTGCATGTGCGTGCATGGTCCGTGCAGTGCCCGTAGGTCGCTTGCTGTGTGCGTGCACAGTAGTGCAGCACGTGCGTGTGCAAGCTCAGCTCAGCACACAGCTCGTGCAGCACATGGGCAAGGGAGGAGCACATGGGCAAGTTCTGGGGCCAGCTGCCCCGCGGCGACCTCATTCTGTGCCTTTTTGCCAGTGCGGTGCAGCCTGCGGTGCCTCCACGGGAAGTTCAGGCAGGAGGAGTGCTCTTGCCTCTGCGACGCTGGCTACGGCGGCGCCGAGTGCGGCGGTGAGTGGGGGCTGCCCCGAGGCCGGGGGGTGTCCCCGGTGCCGCTGACCTGTGCCTGCAGCCAGGGTCCGTTTCCCCTTCCACACCTGTGACGTGACGATCGATGGCGACTGCTTCATGGTGTCCCCCGAGGCTGACACGTACTACGGAGCCAAGGCCAAGTGCCAGGTGAGCTCCGTCCCTCCTAAAATGTCCCAAAGCCCCATGGCTCGGTCCACGGTGGTGACGTGGGCCTCAAGCCCGTGCTGGGGAGCAGAGGAGCAGGTCTGAGCTGCCTGCTGCCTCCATGGCTTCCCTGCAGGAGAAAGGGGCCATGCTGGCCCAAGTCAGCAATCAGAAGGTGCAGGACATCCTGGCCTTCTTCCTCAGCCGCCTGGAGAGCAGCAACAGGGTGACGGACACCGACTTCGAGACCCGTAACTTCTGGATCGGTGAGTCCTGCTGGGGTGCTGCTGGACGTCCCACCCCCCTGCTGGGCATCCCACCCCCCTGCTGGACGTCCCACCCCCCTGCTGGACGTCCCACCCCCCTGCTGGGCATCCCACCCCTCTAATGGGCATCCCACCCCCCTGCTGGACATCCCACCCCCCTGCTGGACATCCCACCCCCCTGCTGGACGTCCCACCCCGCTGGCTTCCCCCAGGTCTCACCTACAAGACGTCCAAGGCTTCGTTCCGCTGGGACACAGGCGAACCTTCCACCTTCACCAGCTTTGCTTTTGGGCAGCCGGACAACCAGGGGTAGGTGCCCCCCGGTGACACAACCCCTCCAACTCCCACGGGAGACGTGGTGACCTCTGTCCCCCACCCTGTCCTTCTCCTCTCCCGCACAGGTTCGGGAACTGCGTGGAGATGCAGGCATCAGCCGCTTTCAACTGGAACGACCAACGCTGCAAGACCCGGAACCGGTACCTCTGCCAGTTCGGTGAGCGTGTGGCCACAGCCCCCGGGGGGTCTCCTCTGTCCCGTTTGTGTGGCCAGGAGCATCCTGGTGGAGGTGCCACCTTCAGGGCAATGGGGAACGCTGACTATTTCCCATTGCAGCCCAGGAGCACATTTCCCAGTGGCAGCGGGACCCCTGAGCGGGCAGCCCCGGGCTGTGCCCCCTGCCCACCGTGCGGGCATCTCCAGCACCAGCTGGGGACGGGGACAGGGGACAAGCGTGGCTCTGGGACTGGCCGCAAAGGGCGCACGCTGTGCATCAGCATCCCAGACGCGGCGTCATCCTCTGCTCCTCGCCTTCCTCTGTTGACGACCACCAGGGCAAGAAGATGCCCAGCCTGGGAGCTTAAACTGGTGGCCAGGCTGTGTCCAGCAAGGAGCCGTGCGGGGCCTTTGGGTGACACACACCTCGGCACGGCTCAGGGTGAGGGAAGGGCTCAGCGTGGGGCCGCCTGCAGCCGGACACGGGCGTCACCACGAAGCCACCAGCCTGGCGCTGCAGGTCCCCTGCCACCAGCCGGGTGGATAACAAAGACCTCTGCATTCGGAAGAGCCCTTTTGTCTCCTTGTCCTCTTCGTCTTGGCCACGGCCCCCATCCTGCCCACGCTGCCTCCAGCGGCACCCAGGGGCTCACACGGGTCCCAGCGGCCGTGGAGGGGACACGGGGACACGGTGGTAGGGTGGGATGGGGCCGGACCACGGGGCTACGAGGGTCCTACAGAGGATGTGGGGGGTCCTGCGGAGGCCAGAAGCGCCCCCCAGGATGGGACACGTCTCCTAGGAAGGGGCCGGCACCGGGCGTCCCCCCGTGGCGCACGGGACGCGGGGCGCACGGAGACCGCGGAGCCTCCCCCGGCGAGGCTCGGGGGACCCCCGGCAGCGGAAGCAGCTCGGGACCGGGGGGTTCTCGCCCACCCCCGCCCGCCCCCGCCGTGGTTCGCCCCGCTCCCCCTGCCGTCGGCGGCGTGGTACGGCCCGGGGGCGGCGCGCTCGGCCCGGAGCCGCTCGGGGGGGGCCGTGCCGGGCCGTGCCGGGCCGGGCTCCGGCGGGGCCATGAGCGCGGCGGGCGGGCGGGACGCCTGCTGGAGATGTGAGTACCGGGCACCGGGCGGCTGGCGGGGACGGGGGGCCGCGGGGAAGGTGCGCGGCCCGGCCCCGGCCCGGCCCCGGCCAGGGATGCTCCTTGGCGGCGGGATGCTCCGCGCGACGGGGGCGTCCTCCCGGAGCCGCACCGCGATGTCCCCGCTCCTCCCCCGGAACGGGGCTGTGCTCCGCCACCGGCGGGCCTCCCGTCACCCGTCCCCCAGTGCCTGTCCCTCCCCAGGACGAGGACGTCCCCTGGAACCGGGATGTCCCCGTGCCATCACCCCCAGGACAGGGATGTCCAGTGGTATTGGGATGTCCCCGTGCCATCACCTCCAGCACAGGGACGTCCCCCGGTACCAGGATGTCCCTGTCTCATCACCCCCAGGACAGGGATGACCCCTGGTACTGGGATGTCCCCGTGCCATCACCCTCAGGCCAAGGACATCCCCGCTAGTTTGGGGCAGGAGCCCCAGCACAGAACCAGTGTCCCAGGGGGGATGGAGCCCTTCTGGCTCTGGTCCCCTGCCCTGACTGACCCCCTCGGTGTGTCACGGGCCACCCCAGGGAGCAGAGCACCCACCAACCCCCCCTGCCACTCACACACAGCTCCATGCAAGGTGTCGAGCTGCTGGGGGATGGGGGACACGCCACAAGGGGCTGCTGGGGGCAGGGGGTGGGGGGGGAGGCGCACTAAAAGCAAGCAGTGCACCGGTGGAGTCCTGTGGGAGTCATCCGCGTCGCTGGGAGTCACCCGTGGGACAGCTGGTGGTGGTTACGGTGCTGGTGACACCCATGGGACAGCTGGTGATGGTTATGGTGCTTGTGACCATGCAAGAGGGAGAACTCAACGCAGCCACCAGCTCCTGCCCCAGAGGTTTAGGAGCCCCCAGCCTGCGCCTCCCTCCAGGATCCGGGTGTTTTTTGCTCTTTTTAGACTCTTTCCTAAGCCCTCGACCCATTACCTGTCACGGTGTGGGAAAGCAAACGTAACCCCAGGGCTGCAGGGGAGGAAGCCGAGCGGATCCTGGTGGTTGCACCTCGCCACCCGGCTCCAACCCGAGCGCGGGAGGTGGGAAGCCAGCCGTGAGCGCCCGACAGGCATCGTGCCGCGAGCGACGCGGGGAGCGGTTGTGGCGAGGAGAGCTCTGCCAGGAGATCCCACATTGTTCCTCCAGCCAAAACCACAACATTAAATCTATCTCGATGTTAGAAAGGAGCCGCCTCGATGGCTCTCAAGGATATACTCGTGATGGAAGCTGGATTTAAATGGACCTTACACGGCTGGGAACTGGCTGCGGAGCCGCAAAGAGATGGAGCTGGGAGCGGAGCCTCGGCGCTGGGGGAGAGGACGAGCGCGGGGCGAGGAGACGCCCGTCGGTGACCTGGCGAAGCCCCCAGGAACTAGTGGATGTCAGGAAATGTGGCAGCCCCCCGGTGCCCCGTACAGCTCTGAGGGCTGAGGCTGGCGGCAGCGCATCTGGGGACAGGCGTGGAGCACCTCGTGAAGCCGTGGGCTCCTTGGGCAGCGTGAACCACCCGAGTGCCACGTCCGCATCATCGGCATCCAGCCTGCTCCAGGGCACGCCGAAAAATGCCTGAATTTGACATCGGGTGGCTTCACCACAGCAGGGGGACACGTCTGCGGGGGTTAATTACCCTCGTCACCACAGCTGCTTCCTAACAGGAATGGCCGGGGCTCGTGGGGTGCCCACGGGAAGGGGCTGTAGCAGGGGCAGCCGGGCTGGTCCCCGTCCTCCTGCTGCTTCTCTGGGGGTTTGGCTTAGAGGGAGCTGGGGGCTGCGACGCAGACGCTGAAAGCTTCAGCAGGAGGGGAGCCCTCCGGCAGGGCTCCCGGTTCTCGTTCTGGTTTTGCACTGCTCATTTCCCCGCTCTCTCTGCCCTCAGATCTGGACATGGCCAGGGAAGCCAAGCCGAGCCGGGCCAGGCTGGGCCAGAAGAGGCAGCACAGCAGCAGCCTGTACCAGTGAGTGCCATGGCGTGGTGGGGAGTGGGGAGGGGGGCGTGGGAGCTCCTCTTCCTCTCCCTGCTCTTCCTCTCTCCAATCCTTCCGCATGCCTTTGGTTGTGGATTCTCACCTGGCTCCATAGGATGTCCCTACCCCATCCCCATGGGCACCTCCCCAACCCCAACCCCAACCCTAACCCTCCCCACCGAGGGTCCGAGGCTTCTTCCACCCAGGAGATGGGAAGATCCCCGTGGTCTCCACGTGGTTGCAGTTTGGGCTTTTAAATGAGGTCCCCTGGGGCCAGGTGCCCAAGCAGAGGTCTGGGGGCATGGTGTCCTACCCACGCGGGGCTGGGGGCCGCCAGCAGAAGGGCAGCTCCCTGTTCTTCTGTGTGTTCAGCTCCTGGGCTCCTCAGGGACCCTCGTCCCTGCTGGGTGCCACGCCGGCACGTGGCACAGAGGGGACCAGAGCCGGCACCGGGCTCTGCCTCTCGTTAGAGAGCTTCTGGATTGAATTAATTGCTCTGCCCGTTGCCATGGCACCGGGGCCATGCAGGGATGCGGCGCTGGCAGGGCAGGGACCGCGGTCCCGGTGGCTGCTGAAGCACGGAGCCGCTGCGCCGCTCCTCCCGCGGGATGCTCGGGGCAGCCGCGCTGGTCACAGCCCACCTCAGGGTCACGCTGCAAAGCGAGGCCAGCACGTGGCGAGCCGCTGACCGCGTGTGGCCAGCTTCGTGTGGAGAAATGGCAGGGGGCACGCCGCGGGTCCCGGGGCGCTCCCTGCTCCCCAGCAGCGCACGCTGCCCTCGTGGCAGCGAGGGACAAAGCGCAGGTGCCCGAGGCCGCTGTGGCAGCGGCGATGCTCTGAGCTTTGTCTCACCTCGTGCGAGGCTGAATCCAGCCTCATCGACTCCACGAGAGCTGAAGCGGCAAAATGAGCATCAGCGCCTTTCCTCCTCCGTGGCGCGTGATTTATTGCCGGCCTGTCGGCTGCCCGCGCGGGAGGCAGTTTAATGACAGATCGCCTCTTAATTTGGAGCGGAGCGAGCCGTCGGCATGCTCCTGGAGCCAGGGACTGTGAAATTCAGCGTCAGCCAGCTCCAAATCCAGAGCCCCCATCGCAGAGCCCGCTCCCGGGGATGGGGACACGCGGTGGGCGGCTGTCCCTGCCCTGCGGTGCCGCGGCTGGTGACTTGCTGCCCTCTGTCCCCTCCTGCAGCGGTAACTGCGACCTGGACTACGATCTCTACAGGGACGACTTCCCGTACCGGTGAGCACGGCGGCACAAAGTGGGGACCCAGGAAGCCCCAGCACCCTGGCAGAGGCTGCACTGCCCCGAAGCAGCACCGGGGCTGTGCCAGTCGTTGGGGTGGGGGCAGCGTTTTTATGCTCACGCTGCTGGTTTTGTGCCCTCGCAGGGTGTACGAGTACCAGAAGATCCCACCCCTCATCAACCGCATCCCCGTCAAGGCCAGGAGAACTCACGCAGGAGCGGGAGGCAAAAGCAGCCCGAGCCCCCAGCCCGGGGCACGGAGCAGCAGCAGCTCCACGGGGACACGGACAAAACGTGAGTGGGACGCGGTGCCTGGGCTGGAGGGGGAGCGCTGGGTCCTGCAGGAGGGGGCGAGCCGGGGAGCCCGGCTGCCTGCACCTCGGTGCGTTGCAGCAGTGCCTGTGCCCACGCCTCTTGCTCGGTGCTAACCTCATCGCCACAAGGCGCGGGGTGGGATCCCGACGGCTCCTCTCGCCCGCAGTGCGAGCCGAGGAGCTGCACTCCATCAAGGGCGAGCTGAGCCAGATCAAGGCGCAGGTGGACAGCCTGCTGGAGAGCCTGGACCGCATGGACCAGCGGAGAGAGCGGCTCTCGGGTGAGCGATGCTGCTTGCCACAGACTCAGCCGGGTCCAAACCCCGCTGAGACGTTCCCCGCACCGGTCCCCTCCCCTCATCCCCTTTGGTGCCGTGGGGCTTTGCCCCCTGCCCTGGGAGCAGGGGGCTGGTGCTCTGCACGGGCACGCCGAGCTCCCGCCGTCCCTGTCCCCGCAGGGTGCAAGGAGAGTGAGAAGAAGAGGGCGGAGGTGGGGGCAGCGTCACCGTCCCCGGGGGGAGAGGGCTCCCGGGGCAAGGAGGGGACAGGAGGGGACGTGCGCAGTGACCTGCGCACCATCGACAGCGCGGAGGAGAGCACGGACACGGAGGAGGCGGTAAGGCGGGGGCCCAGCCTTCCCCCAGCTCCCTGCTTTGCCAAAACCGGGTCCTGGTGGGCTCTGGAAGGGGCGCTCCGTGCTCCCTGGGGTGCGCCCCAGGACCCCGCTCCGCTTTTCTCCTTGCAGATGAAAACGCACATCTCGGACCCCGAGGGGAGCCACTAGACGGACTGGGTATGCTGGAGCCTTCCCGGCGTGCCAGCAGCTCCTGTCTCGTGTCTGTCTTTCTGTCGAGGCTTCCAGCTCGTGCCACGCTGGTGCCAGGTGCCCTTCCCCAGCACTCACGTCCCCTGCCATGGTGCCGGCAGCCCCGTGTCCCACCCTGGCCAGCCACGGTGAGAGAAGTCTGTGTCTGAGTGCGCTTCGGGTTTGTTTCTGGTTTTGTTTCTTTGTTCCTCCTGTTTTCCGACTAGGGATAAGTACACAGGGAAGGGAGGGTTGGAGGGCAGCAGGCCCACGTCCCGAAGGAGCAGCAGCCTGGAGCAGAAATCCACAGCATCCTCCTTCCTTGGATAAAGTGTCCCAAACACACCGGTCACATCCCGAGCCCTTGCCCCCTGGGGCATGCCCCCAGCTGCCTGCACGCTGCAGGGTGGGCTCATGCTGCTGGAGGTGACCGCCCTAAGGAGGAACCAGAGGGGCTCTCAGCACAGCACAAAGCCACAGCCCCGTGCCGCCAGCACCATGGCACAGGGCCCGGCGGCTCCCGGTCACCTGTGCCCATAGAAGGGTTTTCCTTACTGGTTCCCCGAGGACCCCACCGCGCTCCTGTCGGCAGGACGGAGCCGCTGCCCCGGGAAGTCGCGCCCCCGGCCCCGCTGCCCCCGTCCCGCAGAGCTGTGCCACGTGTCCGTGTCCCTCGTTTGTAGGTCGTCCTTCTCGCTGGTAGGAAGTTGTTCTGTATCTCTAATTTGCTCTGGTAAAAGAGTGTATCGTGTTGGAAAGGAAAAAAAAATAATACAATTTGTATTCCTTTTCTCTGGTTATTTGACTCCGAGGTTGTTTTTTTTTAACCACTTTAGGTGTGTCTGAGAGCTGCTGCAGCGTGCGCTGGGCTCTGCAGGGGGTCGGGCACTTTGGGTAAGCAGCCAGCACCGCGCGCAGCGTGCCCGAGTCCAGCTGCTGGGCTGAGGGGAGCCCCAGCACAGCCAGAGCCTGGCTCCAGCTCCTTTTTCCCCAGGCCAGGTCAGGGTTTGCAGGGAAGAGGACCCAGGCAGACTCAGGCAGGCAGAAGACTCACCAGAAAAGCCTAATTTATTGTAAACAAAACCAAACCAAACCCAACCCATTGTCTCTGCCACCTTGGAGCACCACAGGCAGGAGTCACGGAGGTCCAAAGTCTGTGACAGGACACAGTGGTCACGGTGGGGATGTTGCAGTGGGGACATTGTGGTGCTGGGGCTTGTGGTGGTGCGGAGCCTGCGGGTGGCTGGGCAAGACACGCTGGGCTCTGCTTCCTGAGGGGCTCCAGTGTCACAAGGAGTGCCTCAGGTGGGTTTGGGGAGTCTCCAGTGGCACCAAGGACAGCTTGGGGAGGCCCTAGAACTGCCCAGCAGCACCGGGGTGGCCCTGGAGGGGTCTCCGGCAGTGTGAGAGGTGGCTCTGGCGGGCTCTGAGGGTCTCCGGCAGTGCTGAGAGCTGCTCCAGGGGTCTCTGTCAGCACGAGGGGTGACTCCACAGGTCTCTGGTGGCATGGGGGCAGCTCGGGCAGGCCCCGGGGGTGTCTCCGCTGGCACCAGGGGAGGCTCCAGGGCTCTCCAGAGTCGCACGGGGCAGCTCAGGGTGGCTCCGGGAGCCCCCATTGCCACCGGCGGCGTCCCTCAGGCGCTGTGCGCCACGTCCCTCCGCCTCGCTGCCCGCAGCAGGCTCTGCCTCAGCACGGGGTACAGGCGGTGGCAGCCGTCCAGGCCGAGCCTCAGCGCCTGCCCCCAGCCCTCGGGGTCCCCTCCGCGGCCTCCCCCGAGCACCGCCGACACCTGGTTGAGGGCGGGCAGCAGCGCCAGCGTCAGACGGGCGGCGGCGCGGCGCTCCTCGGCCTCGCCGGGCTGCAGCAGCCAAGGCCCGGCGGGGTCCTCGGGGTCCCGGCAGAGCGCGCAGCCCACGGCCAGGTCGTACATCTCCACGCCGGCGTCGGCCAGGGCCAGCGAGGCGGCGCTGACGGCGGCGGCCAGCGCCGAGCCTCCGTCCTGCAGCAGCAGGGCGCTGACGGCCAGGCGGGCCCGCGGGTACCGCGCCAGGCGCACGGCCGGCTCCAGCGCCTCCCGCAGCGCCGCCGCCGCCTCCCGCTCCGCCTCCCGCTCCGCCGCCCCGCCGGGCCTCGGCCTGGCTCCCCGCCCGCTGAACGGGGCTCGGCGGAACTCGCACACCAGCCGCCCCCCACCCGCCGCCGCAGCAGCCGCCGCCGCCGTCCCCCCTCCCGGCTCGGCCGCCTCCCGGGGCCCCCAGGCGGCGCACAGCACCTTGGTGCCGCCGCTCAGCTCCACGTAGGCCGAGCCCTCGGCCTGGCTCAGCAGCCCGGCCCGGGCGAAGAGCGGCCGCAGGGCGCAGGGGTCCCGCGGCCCCGGCGCTTCTCCATCCCCGGCCCCGTCCTCGTCCTCCTCGGCGCCCGCCGCCCACAGCGCCGGCGGCTGGGACTCGTCGGGGCCCCGCAGGCGGCGGTGATCCAGCGGCATGGCTGCGGCAGGGGGAGGAGGAGGAGGAAGAGGAGGAGGAGGAGCCCGTCCCGCTCCGCCCCAGCCCTGCCCGCAAGCAGCAGCGGCAGCAGCCGGAGGACAGCGGTGTTTATTGTCAGCTCCAAGGGGCACGGGGGGCACGGGCAGCAGCAGCAGGGGATTCCGGGAGGGGTTCCTGGGGGGTTCCGTCAGTTTTTCAGCTCGCCCAAGTGCAGCCTGGCAAAGTCCGTGGCCAGCCGGAGAGCTTCGGGCAGGCAGCCCACGTTCTTGCCCGTTGCCTGTGCTGAGACATCCTTGCCGCCGCCTTTACCATCCATCAAGCCAGACACCTCCTGCACCCACTGGCTGGCCTTCAGGCCCTTCTTCACCGAGTCCTGGAGAGGAAAAGAAGGCAAAAAGGAGCTTGACATCGAGCAGGGAGGGAAGGGGGGCCGGAGCAGGGCACTGCAGGACAGAGCTCCTCCATGTGCAGCATCTGGCCACATCAACTCACAGCTCTCCCCCTTTCCCTTCTGCTCCACAAACAGGACCCAGTGCCTCTTCCCCCCTGCTGCAGCCCCCTGATAACACAAAGCACAACCCGAATGATTTTTGGCCTTGTAACATCAGACAAGAGCTGCTGTCTGGAGGCTGCAGATCCTCCACCAAGGCTCACAGGAAGGCACAGACACACACACAGCCTCTTGGTGTTACCTGGGGTACTTGGCACAGGCAGGTGATTCTGCCAGCTTCATTATCTACAGCAAAGAGCATGGTGGCAGTCTGGGGGGAATGAGTCTTGAAGAGCTTCAGCGATTCATTCAGAGCCTGTAGGAGGACAAAGACACGGTGGCACACCTTCCTCTGGGCTTGCAACCAGCCTTGCTCAAGACCCCACAGCCTCCAGGACCCCACTGAGGCTTTGGGAACCCGGACTTGCATTAAAACAGCCAGCAGCATCCTGCAGTGCCCACTCCTAGGCCATCTTCTGTACTACCTCTGGACTCTTGGCAGACAGCCTCCTCCCCCAGCTGCCGAAAGCTGGGCACGGCTGGCTGTCCCCTCACAGGGCAGGGAGCTGGGGACTTGCAGAATTCATGGCTGTGCAGCCCCAAAGCAAGCACCCCTGTGTTCTGCCTAAGTGTAATGGTAGAAAATGGGGAAAACGCTCTGCCTAGGCGTGACGAAAGCTCCCACCAGGAGGGAGGAAACGTTCTGCAAAGACCAGGACTCAGCTACAGCATAAAGAAGCTGCAAGGCATCAGACCCATCCCAAAGGTTTCCCTGTCAGATTGCCATCCACATTTGCACCCACTGTGGCAGAGGCCTTGCACACAAAGCAGTTTTTGACTCCCACACAGCTGCGAGCAGCAGCGCCGGTGTCGTGGAGCTGGAGACGGCAATGGAAAAGGCAAGCGGGAGTCTGAGCAGCACCAGCTCCAAGGCTCCCAAAGTGGAAATTTAAATAGGGCATCAAAACTTGGCTGTTCCAGCCTCGCAGCACGATCAGCCCCCGCTGCATGGCACTTGCGAAGAACAGCGGTGCAACAGAGTACACACAAGGGAGCTTTTATTCACAAAAGAAAGAAATTTAACTCGTGCTAAGGGGGAAGGGGCAGCTTCAGCCCTGGCTGGATTAGAACAGGAACCTTGCTGCAGCGGATGAAATGCCCTGGAGCTGGGGAGCAGCTCTGTAATCTGGCCCTGTCCACGCTCAGCCCAGGACAATTTCCAGAGCTGATCTTTAAGCCTGAATTTTTGTGTCAGGACTCCTTTGGGATGAGCCTTACCTGGAACCCAATGCGATTTCCATAGGGGTCCCTGTCCTCACCAGATCTGGAAGCTCAGCAAATGATCAAGACCTCCTCAACCCCGCAAGCCCCTTTGTAAACCCAGTGGGACGCAGGGAATACTACAGAGCTCCTGCCCTTCATCAGCACTGCTTGGGGCTGGCAGGTGGTGAGACACCCATCTCCCCAAGCCAACAGAGACCACCCAACTGCTCCTCAGGCACACGGGACGTTGTTGAGGACGGACCAGACTTTCCCGTACCTTTGCTGAGGCTCCATTTTCCATTTCCATGATGACCAGCGGCTGGTTCGGGTGACTCTCAATGACTTGCTTGGTTTTCTCCAGCACCTGAGGACAGCAGTGTTCAGACTCCCACACACTGCATACAGACACAGGAACCACCCCAGGTGGAACCTCCCTGCCAAAAGAGGCCCCCGGGGTGCCCCAGTGCACCCGTGGCCCAGCCTGGAACAGCCCCACGTTGGAGCGCCAGGAACAAAAGATGCTCAAAGGTGCACGTGTGTTCTGTGAGGCAGCAGCAGTGCTGTGCGTGGTTTGTCCTCCAGGAAAACCCAATGGGATCCAGAGGAAGAACCATATGCCACCCTTACCCTGCGCCCACGCGCAGGGACACCACCGCTGCGGCAGGAGCACCCCATCTTCCAAGGTAGCAGGCATGGAGGCAGCCACAGCTCAGCTCCTTTCCACACTGGGCGCAGTTGGAGCTCCCAGAAGAGCTGCCCATCAACACCCCCACGCTGTCCTTTATTCCCACCCAGGGCTCACTCGTTTCTGGATGTCAGCTTTGCTTGCACGGTCCAGGTCATCCATAACTTTCTTCAGTGCCTTAACAGCCTCTCTGAGTTCATCCTTCTGCCACTGCGGGATAACAGCAGTGGCCAGTGTCTGCAAAACAGGCAGGGGTGGAGGGTTAAAGGGACAGGTGACCGTGGCAGGAGGCAGGGCACGCTGCACAGCACTCGTGAACCTCAAGAGCCTTGTCTGGCAGAGCCTGATACACTCCCCTCTCCCAGTCTGACAAGCTCAGGTGTGAGGCTGCAGCACCCACAGGATGCAGGGCTGGGTCCTCTTGAGATTGTGTCCTACAGGGTGCTGGCACAAGACTTCAATTCACCCACAATTAAACCCTTGAGACTAATTGAGATGAGGTGACCCAGGGGAGACAGAGGAGCAGGAAGCTGAACTTGGGCCTCGTTAACACCACCCGGTGCTGGCAACCAAGGTCCCAGCACTGCTGCCTCACCTCACTGAGGTCCGTGATCTCCTTCTGCACATCCTTGTTGGGTGCTGTCTGCACCTTCACCTTGGCGTCCAGGTCTGACAGCAACTTCTTGAGGCTGTCCACTTTCCTGAGGGCCTAGCAGAATACATTTTGAGTTATATCACGCAAGGAGAGCTTCCAGGCTGGGCTCCTGGCCATCCCCAAGAGAAGGGTCAGGAAGGCTGCAGCCCCAGGCATGGAGTTCAGTAACTCCTAGGGAAGTAGCAGGGCCACGTGGTGCTTGTCCAGAGCCAGGGTGTGATGCTGGCCGGACTCTTTGCCAGAAGGAATGCCAAGATCCTCCAAAAGAGGAGAGCAGCCCCCTCACCAACCCCACTTCTCCCACTTTAGGCAGCACCAGCCCAAGCTCACCCAGGACCAAAGCCACCTGCCTCTGCACAAATGTCAGGGGGGAACAGCTCCCGCCTCCCTGTTCCTTGCCATTCCCACACCCAGTGGAGACCACAGTGCCAAGGGGCTGAACAAGTTCTGGGGTTTTCCAACTGCTGAGAGCTCTGCATCTACACCCCATTCTGCAAACCACCTGCAGCCACCTCTGGGACTACCCCAGGCCCTTCTACCACTCTAACACGGCACCTACTGCCGAGACTTCCCCTCCCACCCCCATCTCTCTTTGTGCTGTGTTGGCAGAGCCTGAGCCATGAGCCCCTCTCACACCAATACACCCTGGTGCTGAGTACCCCAGCTGGGTCACTGGGCAAACCTCAATGAAATCAGCCTTAGCAAAGGGTTAACACGTGTGCATGCACGTGCCAGTGGTTTCAAGCAGGGCTTGGATCTCACAGGAGATCACTCTTGCCTCCTCTTACCTTCCGAGCTTCAGCTCCAGTGACTGCCACTATCCTCCGGATGCCTTTAGCAATCGCTTCTTCTGAAACAATCACAAAGTGGCCAGCATGGCCAGAGTTCTGCAAGTGCCTTTGGAAAGAACCCAGAAACAGACCCATAACAAGAGAAAGTTAAAAGTCCATCTCTCATCTCAGCAGGATTCAGCACGGAAACCAGAAAACCACCCTGTCAGGGAGGCACAGCCAGGGACAGACAGAAAACCCAGCCTAGCCACCAAAAGCACAGCAGCGAGGGGAGGGTGGCAAGGCCCAGCACTGCCAGAGCCTCTGCATGTGAGCAGGGACAGCATGCAGGCAGTTTCCCTATTTGCCCACCACATACCCGCACCTCAACAGCCCCCAGGAGCCCAGGCTCCACGGAGAATCCTTTTCACCCACCCCACTGCCTTCCCTGGTCTCTCCCGATACTCACGTCCCTCCGCAGAACTCGATGGAAGTGATGGAGCCCGCAGGACCAGAGGGGTCGGCCAGCAGCTCCTCCACAGGGATGCCAATCGAGACCACGCGGACAGGATCGGGGTAGGTCTCATCAAAAACTGCCCGCAGTCCCTGGATAGCTTTGGCTGCTGCAAGAGGGCAGTCCTTGGCGTAGACAGTCTGCAGAGCACAGGAAAGGGGTGCAGGTGAGAGCTGGTCCTGTGAGCTGTGACTGAGGGCCTGTATCTGCAGGGTATCCTGACTTCCTCTGAAAGATCCTAAGAGGGAAGTTACATGCCTCACCTGACCTGGGGTTTGTGGAGCTGCAGGGATCCCAAGATAACTGACAAATCTTCAAAGTCCCTTTTGCCTGTGCCTGCTCAGACCTGCTGTGCTGCTGTACATTCAAATGATTTCTAACTGGGAACTCCTGAGCAGGACACGGGGTCCTCCTGGGATCTGTTCTGGCACGGGACTGGCATCGTACAGAGCAACTCTCTCATCTTTGAGGACACATCACCACTCTGCTAAACCCCTTGGCTTTTCCAACAATATGACATTAGAGCAGACAAGGAACCACTCCAACCCTGCAGAGGGCTCGGTAGCAATGAACAGATCAATGTACATGGAGGTTTCCCACTCAAAATCCTCTGAGGTGATGCAAATCTATGAACAGTAATGCGTCAGCAGCTCAGAAGATTCCTACTGGGCCAAACTTGCCGTATCCCAGACCATCCAAAAACTTGACTCAAGTTATTTTTTTTCCTGAGTATACCAGCCAAACCCAAGGATCAAAGAGAGAGCTGGCCCCTTGGTCAGTGGGAAAACGTGGCCGAGGCATAACTTTCCTCTCTGCCCTGACACTCTGGGGAAACGGCAATGTGACAAACGTTGAACTGCACTGACAAACAGTACAATGCACAACTCAGTCCCAGGAAGGGGAGCACAGTGAAGGAATGGGATTCGAACCAGCCTCCTTCTGAAAGCTGGTGCCTCAGCTGTCCACTGAGCCCAGTCCAAACCCTGCAGCAAGCCAGTGGATCTGCCAGGAAAAGGATGGGATCCCTCCCAGAGGATGGGGGCAGCTAAGCACCATCCCACCCCACGGGGCTCACCTCTGCAGCCCGTACCCACCTTTGCCTCCTCAATCATCTGGTTGGCGATGCCTTCAACCTTCTTGATTTCCTGGGTAGACAAAGCTCCCTTGGCTGTGAAGTCAAACCGCAGCCTGTCTGGTGCGACCAGCGACCCTCTCTGGTCAGCCTCTCCCAGCACCGAGCGCAGGGCAAAGTTGAGGATGTGAGTGGCCGTGTGGTTGCTCATGACCGGCCTCCGCCGTGCCTGATGCAGAAAGGCACTGTTAGTTGGGGTCCCCTGCTAGGGCCATACCAGTCCCAGGATCACCTCCGGCATTGGAAGCGGAGGCCAATGTGCTGGTTCAACAGAAGCCTGAAGTAGCTGAGGTGCCCAGAAACAACTTGCTGCCTTAGAGCCACAGCTAAGAGAGCAAGACATTCCCCACCACATTTGTACATGGCTTTTCCCTGCCAGTCCCCTTGCTGGGCCTTTCTGAAGAGACACCAAGGACAGAGCAGGTCGCAGACACTCATCTCGACTCAACAGGTAAAAACACTGCAAGATGGAAGCCTTCTCTTGCTCCAAAGGTGCCTCTATAGGGAGGGGAGATGCATTTTGCAGACTGGGCTCCATCCAGCACTCACTCAGCAGGCTGAGCCTGCTGAAGCTGTACTGGTGCAGGGCAGACAGCCCAGGCTCTCCACTGCCATCACAATGCTTGGGGCTCAGTACACATCCAGCTCCCAGTCAGGACCAGAAGTGTGGTTCAGCTGTTGCTCAGCAAGACCCAGTGAGCGTGGATGAGCCAGCAGGGTGTTATCTGCCTCCTGGAAGGAGGAAGCCAGATTCCAGGAGGGAGACGCCCTGACTCAGCATGCCTGGAAGGGCCACGTTGCTTGCCTGCATCATGTGCTGCCAGGAGAGCAGGGCCCGATCTCCAAGCCTGCAGAGCAGAACCAATGCTGCTCCAAAGAAAGGAGACAAAATCCAGGGACAAGAGACGAAGCCATCTGTAACACCGTGCCTTAACTCACCTCGTCAATAGACAGCAGGACCTGGTCTCCTACTTTCAAGCTTCCATACAGAGTTCCTATGTGAAGCACGTAGCCGCCTCGGACCTGCACGTTCTTCACAGTGAATTCGGTTTTCTGTACAAAGAGGGAAATGCACCCAGTGAGGGGGGTGACAGGCCAAGGGAGGCACACAATCCTGCCAGAGCCCTGAACTACATCTGGAGAGGCATCAGTGAGAGCTGGACTGGTGCACGGGGTATGAGAAAGCAAAATGTCCTGAGGCAGAGCACACAGGGCCACAGAGCAGAGAAGGGAGTTAAAGTGGGGCATGGTTACAGGACACAGCACAGCTGGAAGAGGCCCTCAGCTCGAAAGCACTGTCCTTCAGCACCACCACCAGAGGCACCCACAACCTGGTGACAGCCTGATGCTGCAGCAGAGTTCAGCACAGCCTCCCAGAAAGCAAAAAGAGCCAACTCCAGCACATCTGTGCTGCGCTGCACCCCTGAAAAAGAAACCCGAACAGTTCCCAACACCTGCCACAGACAGGAAATCCCTAGAGCTTGCTTGGCGCCTTCTCCTCTGCACACATCTGCCCCGGCCCCAGGTCAGGCCGAGACCAGTGAAAGGCTCTCAGTGACAGACTCACATCCTCCCTGCTGTCGTCGTCCTTGACCATGTAGCCCTGGTCATAGATCTGCCCACCCTGCTCGGCGTAGAAGCAGGTCCGGTCCAGCACTATCCCACACTCCTGGCCAGTGGACACCTCCTCCACAAACTTCTTCTCCCTGCGGATGGCTTTCACTGTGGCCACAAGGCTCCCAAAATCTGTCACCAAGACAACAGGCAGTGTCAGTAAAATAGGAAAACCTTGTGGACACCACCTGGAAGCAGGATTTCAGAGCAACATGTCCCGGCTATTGCAGGAGCTACCGCATTTGGAGGGGGTAAAGAGGAAGAACTAGGGCAACAGCTGGATAACAGGGAATTTCATTCAGTGCTCTCTGTGGCAGGGACTGTCACTTCCTTCCACATCTATGTGGTAGAAGTCAACAGTACACGTGGCTATGAGCCTGGTGGTTCCTGCATCTCCACCAAATCAAACAATGAGCAGAAAGAGCCAGCGCAAACAAGTGGGCTGAGGAGCTTTTAAGGACCAAACAGAACCTGCATCCCCTGTGACACTGGCAAAGGAACAGCTGGGAAACACAAACTTGGGAGTGTGGAGAGCAAAGCTGCAGGACCTGGAATCCCCTTCAGTCTCTCTGATCAGGTCAGCAACAGATCTGAATACCAGGGCAGACTTTGAACAGTCTTGCCCTTTTCTTTCTCTGCCCCACTTGTCACAAGCAGGCTATTCACCTGCACCCATTTCCACTCCCACCTCCACGTCCCCGGAAAGACGAGCCCAGAGGGGACCTTGCTGAGATGCACGCTAGGAAGACAAATCAGTTCCTCCCAAAGACATGCAGGAGGAAAGGGTTTGGCAGCAGAGGTTGCTCCTGAGAGGGCTTTTTCATACCGTAGGTCCCACTGGGATCTGATGTATAACCGTATTTTGGTGAGTCGTCAGTCACCTCCAGCCCTTGGGCCCTTAGCTCTTCGATGGCATAGATGTCCAGCATGAGGAGATCCTCCCCTCCAGCACCTTTGCCCTGGGATTTGAGCTGCCAATGACAAGCACCAACGTTTAAGAAAACCTGCCCCAGCACTGGTGGATGACAGGGCTGGTGTTTTCCACAGGGCACTGGGAGCTCGAGGGGAGAGCGCGCCCCGTAAGAAAGGAGCAGAGACTCGTGAGCACAACATAAAGGAAGGGACTCCTCCCTGCCCACTCTCAGACCCCCAGAGCTGTTACCTACCTGCGCGTTCTTCCGCTCTTCTTCAAAGCCCTCCATGTCCACCACAAGGCCTTTCTCCTCTGCAATCAGCCCAGTCAGATCCACAGGAAAACCGTAGGTGTCGTAGAGCAGCCAGGCAGTATCACCTTCAGGGAAAAAGCAGAGAAGTCATCGTGCCTGTTCCATGAGGCAGTGCTCTCCCCTTGGCTTTGTGCTACTGCAGGACACCGAACGGGGCTGGTGAACACGAACAGCTACAAAGCTCCTCGCTGACAGCCTCCAGGGCACAGAGATCACACTGCCATGGGCAGCTCAGAGATCTGAGCAAGGGAACACAAGCCAGAGAGGAGAGGGGTGGCCCAGCTCTGAGTTTCCAGCTCTGTACCCATCCCACCTTCCATCATTTCTCAGTTCCCAGCCCAACTCAGCCCTTGGTCCCAGGTGATAAACGCCTTTTGGTGCATACAGACAGGAGTCACGGCCTCACCAGGAATGGTTTTACTGTCGCCCAGGCTCTGGATCTTCCTGTCCAGGATACGACGTCCTCTGCTGAGTGTTTTCAGGAACTGATCCTCTTCTTCATTGATAATGTCCTTCACCATATCTGGGTCCTTCTTCAGCTCAGGAAAGGCATCTCCCTGTAGACCCAAAAGGATTCAGCATGGAGGTCTGCACACCTCTGCAGATGAAGTTTCCAGCAGAAACACTGGAGAAGGGGAAGAACTCACCAGTGACTGCACCACAACATCAACCAGAGTAGCAAAGAAGCCCTTGGGGGCGTTGAGCTTCTCATGGGAGTAGCGCACAGCCCGTCGGAGAATCCTTCTCAGCACATACCTAGGAACAGCAGAGCCCCTCAGTGCAAACACCACACCTCTGATTTGTTCTCAGGGGATCCACCAGCACCCAAACCAGCATCCCTTCCCAGACCTCAGCCCCAGGACTCAAACTCACTGTGAGCTTAAAAGTCATCCTGTGAGTCCAGCAGAACCCACAGCACAGACCTCCGGCCCAAATTTAATTGCTTTTTTGACAGCAGCACTGTACAAAACAGACTTTTGTGCCTATCTGTCCACAGCAGTCTGTTTTGGGCACTGATGCAGCAGGACTGGTACTCACAAAAACCCTCAGACCTGTGTGTCCAGGCCTTTTGGGAGGACTTTGCCACAGAGATTCTAATACACTGAGCAAACGCTCTATCTGTTCCTTCAGTGATGAATTCAGGCATCCCAGCGACACACCAGGTCCCACTGCCTTCAGGGAAGCCGTGCTGAGCAGAACGGGTGCAGCAGCACCGCAGCAGCTCCCTTCTTACCCTCTGCCAGTGTTGTCAGGTCTGCCCCCATCGGAGAGGGCCAGCGTGATGGTCCGTGCGTGGTCCGCCAGCACACGGTAGGCCATGTCGATGCCATCCGCGTCCTCAGCGCCGACCTGCCCCATGTACGGCCTGGCACCCGTGCCCTGTGCGGAGAGGAGAAGGCGTTAGGCACACGGGGTGATAACGGACAGCGGGGATCAGCAGTGAGGCAGAACAGGGGCTGGCCTCGTCCCACTGCCTGCGGCCACACAAACGGCACAGTCCTCTGGGAAAGGGGTGACTTGGTGAAGCCAGGGAAGACGGAGGGCTGTGAGGCTGTGCGTGCTGCCTGCACTTCCAGGGCTGAAGGGTCTCCAAGACCAGAGGGAGGTAGAGCCAACTTATCCCATCGTTGAGAGCCCAGGACAGAAGAGGGAGGGACGGAGGCAGAACATACAGGGAACCAAAAGGGAAATCTGTTCTGCACACTGGCTCACAGGCTCTGCCCTGGCATAACCTGCACAGCCAAGAAACCTTTCAAATTCCGTCATGCGGGACAGGGTCCCAGCTCCCCTCTTTTAGGGCATTTCCATCTGTACCCAAGGGAAAGACATTGCTGTAACAAAGCAGTGCCTGCACGTGGTGTGGTTCACTTGGAACACCTGGGGGAGCTGCACTGCTCCTGTCCCTTGTTCTCCTCTGCAAATGTGCCCCAAGGCAGCAATTATAGGGACAGTTCCTACCCACAGCAAAGTACAAACCCACAGGGCTCACAGTAGCTGGGAAAGCAGAGACCTGCAGACATGACCACCCCTGTCTGACCCGCACCGTGCACCTCCCCAGAGACCCAGGGAATGGATGCAGCTGGATCAGGCCCTGGCTCTCCAGTTTGTACCTTCTGGATGGCTTCAAAGTAAGGCAGGAAAAGGTCAGTGTCATAGTTGGACATCTTGTTCTGCAGCACCGAAACCAGCCGCTCCAGACCCATCCCAGTATCAATACTTTTCTTGGGAAGAGGTTTCAAGGTGCCATCAGCTTCCCTGCCCAGCCACAAGAAAAAAAAAACACAAGCTGTTAAGGACGGAGGCTCTGCAGGGGTATCCCCAACTCTCCTCTCACCTTTATCACATTACGGCATGGGCCCACAGACAAGCCACACACAAGGCAACTTTAACAAAATATAATTAACAAGACTCGGTGGCAACTTGGACCCAGAGGAGGATGGCATTTATGTCCTACTGATTCCTGACAGATCGACTGAGAGAACATTTCCAGCCTGTCCCCAAAACCAGCATGACCGATCTCATCTATACTGGTGGGCTAGGGCCAGAGCATCGCAAAGCACGCAGCTCCCAGACAAGTGGGAATAGCAAGAAAACCCAATCCTGTTGGTCTCAAGAACCCAATGGGAGACCCTAAATGAAAAGCAAGGCTCCAAAGGTGCTCCCCGGGTCAACAGCAGTGTGTCCAGCCTCCCCTACAGCTCTCACTTCCAGTGGGGCAACACCAGAGTTCAGCAGCTTGCTACAGCACCCGAATTGCTGGTGATGCTTGCAGGTATAGGAACGAGAGAAAACAGCAAAGCAGTACAGAGGTGCCTGGGTTAGAGTGCTGGGAGCGTAGCCAAGCTGCCAGCCCGGGAAGCAGCTCTCACTCACCTGTTGAACTGTATGAACACCAGGTTCCAGATCTCCAGGACGTTGGGGTCATCCTGATTGACCAGGTGCGAGGCATCCCTGTCCCCGATCCGGTCATAGTGGATCTCGCTGCAAGGACCACAGGGGCCTGTGTCTCCCATCTCCCAGAAGTTGTCCTTCATATTGCCAGGAAGAATCCTGCCCTCAGGCAGCCTGTAACAAGAAACTCCCGCTGACCAACAGAGGCAAGAATTCCCCCACCTAGGTTGGAATCTCACAACAGAAATCTCAGTGTGCTACTTCCCTGGCAGATGAATTGTGAGGGCAACTGGAATTACCGAGGGGTAGAACATCTATCTGCCTTACGAAGAGAAAGGAGTGGGACTGGAGAGGACCAGGCTGAGTGGCAGACTGTGACTGAGGGTTAGAAAAATCCCAGAGGTTCAAAGCAGAATCAGCCAGAAGGCACAGGTCCCCAGGCAGTCACTAAGAGGAATACACGGACAATCTCTGAACGTACTTAAATGACTGTGGATGCTGGGAAGGGAAGATGAAAAGAGTAGAGATCATAGTCAGGGTTGCCTGCTTTCCTTAGCAGCATCTTCTCAACCACCCTGAGAGGCGGCACACTTGGCTGGACAGACCACTGATCTGACCCAGCAGGGCACTTCGTATGTTCTTAAGCTTACAGGAGATATTTTGAAATGATAGGACTAGGGCCTGACCCGAGTCTCAGTCTCTTCTATCTAATGCCAGTGCTTCCTTTTGGCTTTGTAGCTCCACCACCCTGCAAACGTTATTTGTGACATTTCAATTTTGTTATAACCTCCTGTTGTATGTGCTCTGCCTCATAGCTCATGGCATCTTTCTCTGAATAAAGCCACGTGGCTACTGTTCATCAAAACACGCAGCTTCCCCGGTTAAAGGCCCTCACCCCAAATTCAGCCAGATCTGCTTGCATTCCAGGTCTGGTTGCAGTCCTGCAGCCTCATTTCCACCAAAGTAAGTGACGTAGAGTCTTTCAGCAGGGATGCCAAACTCCTTGGTGAGAAGGTCCAGTGCCAGTTTGCAAGCAAGCTCCTGCAGAAGGAAAGATGAGATGAGCAAGTGAATGCAAACAGAGCCTCCCTTCAATGTTCAGTACCTGCCCACGCAGAGTACCGGCTACTGTTGGTAGCCCTGGCTGCCCTGGATCTACCCAGTAAGTCTCTCAAACATGCAGAAACCTTCCACAGCAAGTCTCTCCTGAGGCCCCCTTGTATTACCAGCTTTATCAGACAGAAGCTAGACCAAAGCAGCCCTCTGCTCTGAAACAGTCAAGAGCTTTCAGATTTTTGGCATAAGAAACAGGCAAATTAATATACATGAGAAACATCTCACAGAGCTTTCCAGATATCATGTTCTCTGTGGAAAAAAAAAAAAAGCCCTTAAAATCTGTTGTTATGCTGTACTCTTAACATCCCCGTTGTGATATGAACCCTACACGAGCAAGAAGCTTGGGAAAGAATATTGATAGTTCATGATCAATCCTGTATGAAGTCCTTCTAGTCACACAGCACATGCAGTTCCCCACAGCTCCAGGACGACCATTAAAGCCTCTACCTGAAGACTCCAAGCTGCCAGAGTCAATATAATCAGCTTTGTCAACCTTAAGTAATTAATCACAAAACATTCTGCAGTCAGAGGAGCTTATTCCAAGGAAATCAAATGCACGTTAGGAGCTACTCTGTCCCAAGAGATTCTCCTTCCTCTTGGAAAATGCTCTGCTGAGTTCACAGCGACATATAAATTTGTGCAAGAGATTCAGATTAGACTATTTTACCTTGAAATAATCCCCAAAGGACCAGGACCCCAACATCTCAAAGAAAGTGTGGTGGTAGACGTCTTTTCCCACGTCATCCAGGTCGTTGTGCTTGCCCCCAGCTCGGATGCACTTCTGAGTGTTGGTAGCTCTGCTCAGTTTAGCAAGCGGGTGCGAGGGGTCGATAGTGTTGAGGAAGATGGGTTTGAACTGAGAGGACGGAAAAAAGGGGAAATCAAGGAAAGCAATAGGAGCCTGTTTTCATACATTGAAAGCCCCAGCAAGGCAGTCTCATCTACGTCACAGTACCAATGGTCTGGATTCCCCTGAGGCAGCCTTCAGAAACTCCAAGCCTGCGGTTTGCTGCACAGGAGGAGGATGCAGGGCCCAGCACACCTGCTCACGTGCCTGGGGCACACCAAACCCTAGGGCTTCCAAAGGGACTGAAAATAGCCAAGTTCCCAATTGCCAAAATCAATGAAAGCTCCAGCAGAACCCTTCCAGCAGCCCAGCCCCAACTGCTCATTAAAGATAATAATTTGTGCCAAAATTCTCGCTGCAACTATTTGCAGCGCTACCTGTGGTCCAAAGGGTCAAGGAAGAGAGACCGGCAGCGCTCACACTGCATCACAATCAGCCCAACAGGCACAGAAACCTCTCCCAGTGCTTTGGCCAACTCTGCAAAAGCACGTGGGACTCCAGCAGACACACCAGCCACCTCTTTGTGACCAGAAGGTGGAGAATGCAACAATAATTTTCTACACGATCTGCAGAAGAAACTGCTAGTTATTTTGTCTGTTTGAAAATTCTATCTTCAGGATGCAAACAGCCAAATATAAACCTCACTTTAGCGAAACCAAAGCAATCAGCTCAGCCCAGGGAGCAGGCACTGACAGGTGAGGGGAGAACTGAACCCCCTGCAAGCTGAAGCAGTTAGAATCAACCTTAAATGAAAAGGAGTCATCTGAGAAGAGAAGAGTAAACGCACTGCCAAGATGTTGTCTGCAGGAGGTTTTAAGATCCATTTGTTACCTAATAAACAACTGCTAAGTCCTGTTGTCCAGTAGAAGCTTATTAGGAAGGAGTGGGCACTCCAAAAGCTCTGCATACAACTTCACAGATTGCAGCTGCTACAACATATGTTCACAAGGACCAGAGCGGGACCTACCTGATTCATACCAGCATTAGCAAAGAGCAGTGTGGGGTCATCCAGGGGGATCGTAGAGGAAGAGTGCACATAGGTATGCTGGTTTTCCTTGAAGAAGTCAATAAATCGTTGCCGGATCTGGCTAGCTGTCAGTGTAGATTCCATCCTGAAGCTGCAGGTCACAGCTGTCCAAAGCAAGCAGAAGGGAAAGCGGCAAGGCCCCGGTGCAGTCTGAGGAGACAATAACCACAGAACCACTAGGCTTGGAAAAGACCTTCAGGATCATCTGGCTCAACCATCCCGCTAGTACCAATGTCACCAGCTCCTACGCGCTGTCATCTCGGGCAAGAACACCAGGATCACTGTTTTTATCTCCTGCAAGGGCCCTTCTGCTTTGATGGCCATTCTCAGCAGCCCCTCGGTTTAACGATGCGCCTGCCCCACGCGGTGCTGGCCCAGACCCAAGCATCCCCTCCCCGACCTCCCTGGTTTCTGCAGCTCTGGAATCACTTTACAGAGGGCTTTCTGAGCCAGCCAGCTCCGTGCTGAGCCTGCCCAGAGGCCGCCCGCCCCGCTGCACCCCGAGGGAGGCCTGGCAGCCCCGCAGTCACTCCGGGGAGGCTGGGGCTGGGAGCCACGGGGCCACCCGCACCCGCGGGGACCGGCCCCGCGCGGAGCCGCCACAGCCCGCAGGGCCCCGGGGAGGAGGAAAGGAGCCGGCCCAGGCCCAAGGGCACCGGGGGAGCTGGGATCGGCCTCGGCCCGTCCGGCCCCGGCCGCCTCCGAAGGGTCCCCGGTCCCCGGCCCCCCGGCCCCGCGCCCCCCGCCCGGCCCCGGCCTTACCTCGCCGGGCGCCGCCGCCGCCCCTCGCCCCGCGCCGCCGGCCTCACCGCAGAGCCCGCAGCGCCCGCCGCCCGCCTCCGATTGGCTGCCGGGGCCGTCGCTCAGCCGAAGCCCCGCCCGCTCCCCCTCTCCCGGCCAAGGGGAGGGCCGCCCGGCGGCTGATGCAATGAAGGGACGCGGCGGCCACGTGACGCAGCCGGGGTGAAGCCGAGCAGGGAGGCGCCATTTTAGGGCTGCCCGCAGTGTGCCCTCTAAGGGTGCTCGGGGGGCTGCCCTGGGCTGCGGTGGAGGAGCGCCCGTAGGGGCTGGGCCCTGCGGCCCCGGGCCTTCTGCTGCCCGGCACAGCCCCGCATGCGATCCTCTGGCCTCGTTCCCTCCTGTGCAGGGCACAAGGAGCTTCCCAAGGCTCAGACCTAGAAGGTCAAGAACTTACAAAGCCTGTGCGTGGGTCACAGGGGACAAAGTCGTGGTGCAGCTGCTAATTGGCAGGCTCCTGCGCTTGCCTTACTGTGCAGAAGCACAGAATCACAGTGTGGTGTGGGATGGAAGGGACCTTAAAGATCATCCCGTCCAACCCCCCGTCGTACACCTCTGAAGGGACAGTGCCCCATGGAAAGTCCATGCTGCAGCAGGATTAAGGGTTTACTGCAGTGATAAACTCTATGGCCCGGTCCAAAGGGGAAATAGGTGGAGACTGCAACGGCTATGCTTTTGAACTGTTGTAACCCATGATTTGAGTTGCATGTGTTAGGAAGTACTACAGCAAGAACAACTCTGACCAAGGAAGGACAAGCTTCACAATAAACAGTGCAAGTGCAGCAGTGCGCTGATCTGAGGTGGCTGTGGCATGCAGAACTCAACGCAGCGCACCACCTGTCCTGAGTCAGCACCGTAACTGACAGAGGCCAAGTCATGAACTAAACACACTCAGTGTACATGTTATGGACATTTTATAGATGTTTCACAGGGGTGGTCCTCTCCAACCAGCATGGTTCCGCAGGTGTCTTGACAGCAGTGCGCTCTTGTAGATTAGTCTCATCTCTTCGCTACAGCATCCTTTCTGGCTGCTGTTGGAGCCCTTCTGGCCCCACGCTGTGTTTCCTGAACCATGAGCAAGTCTGCACTGCTGTCTTGCCTTGGTTGCCATCCGCCACTTCCAAAGGTCGCTTACTACTTGCCTTCCTCAGCTCTGCTGTCCTGCAGCCGATCCTGCTCCTTCAGTCCTCTTTGCTGGTATCAGCTGTCTCCTTCCCAAGTAGCCTGGAAGGAAAAGAGGAAACTCCAGTCTTGTTTTTTCCTAATGGCAATTCTGCTCTGGGTGCTGCTTTGTTCCTGCTCAGCAGCAGGAGTAGTGCAATTGCTTGCATGGGTGATGACACCCTCATAAACACCTTCTGCAGCAGATCTAACACCAGCCAAATCCACACCCAGCAAGCTTATTTCTTTCTCCATGGCCACAGTCTTCCCACCAAGAGGGAATGAACCATCACTGCTTTTTCCTCTCCATGCTCTTTCACCTGAAAGCACACCTTCCAAGCTTAGAGCCCTTTTGCCATCTCCCAGTTGCTGGCCCAAATATTTCTTTGGAGAGTGCCAGACCTAGAAGGAAATGCAAATGCTACATCAGTTTCTACCTGACTATTAATTTGTTAAAAATCACCATCAGCCTAAGGTTCACTTGAATCCTTCTGACTGAAACCTAAGTTCAAGTGAATTTTTAGCATTTCTTAACAAAGGAGCCATCCCTGAAGTCAGTCTTTACTAAAAATATCTGCAAATCTGTCTCTTATAATTGAATAGATTAATGAAGTAGAAAATCTTCTTTGTAATAAAAAATTAGCATCTCCAAAAGTACCTGTGAGCCCCAACTGGCATTATGTGTTAGGAAAAGCAAACTTACTCTGCTCACTGAAGCATAAAGGAGACATCTCAAGGGGTCGTCCACGGAATGAAAAGCCTTTCCAAAAACACATGCACTCCAAAAGACAGGCTATAAAGTCCCAAAATAAGCTAACCAAACCAATCAAACAAACCAAACTCCATCTTAAGGAATGGTTAACTTCAAACTGATAATAGTAGTGCTCTTTTCAGAAAGGAAAGAAATGAACTCTAAAATGGAACAGTCCTGTCACACTCTGTCATTCTCCATTTCTTTCTTTCACTTTCTAATCCCTTCATTTCTTCCAGCTGAAAGATGAGGCTTCTGGGTGTGCACGTGGCTTGTAGGCACCGTTTCAGCAATTGTGGAGGGCAGAGAAGAGGTTGCCTGAGGCTAATTTGGCTGGTCTAGCAATAGGAACGTGCTTGTCCTGCACGCTTGCCCCCCTTCTCCCTTGGAGCAATGACTTGGCCAGTCCAAACACAGAAATTAATCATTCACCCCAGCCCGTGGGCAACCCCTTGCATGTGGTGGAGTGAGAGTCCAGAGCTCTGCTTGTGCATCGCCCAAAAAGAAGTCACCAGAAAGTGTGCTGTGAAGTGTCATGAAGCTGATCATATATGAAATGTTTGTGCTGAAATGTCCACGTGGGAATGTCCATGCTGTTGTCATGAATCCCACGGCTGCATCCCCAGGAGCCCAGCGACGTGTTGGCTGGGGGAAGGCTTTCGGTGCCAGCAGCATCAGCCCTGAGCTGACTGGCACCTGAACATGTTTGGGCTCTCATTCTGCATCCTCAGCACAAAAGTCAAAGTCCAAAATCACAAACAGCTCCGACTTCAAGCCAGGTGTTGAGAAAAAGATGCTGGTTTCATAAGGGAATGCTAATCTTCCAAAAATCTATGCTGCCCCGTGGGTAATTAACTCCCACACTGCAGCATTTCTCATCAAATCCCACAGACAATTTTCTCATCAAATTCCCCCCACAACATTCTCATAGCACCTCCCCAAAGGCCTGTGCTGCTGGAGCAAGTCCCAGGCACTCAAATGCTTTAAAAGAAGACTCGAGGTCTTCAACCACCACCATAAATCCACCAAACTGGTTAAAAATGCCAAGAAAAAGGCTTATTCTGGTGCACAATCAGTTCAAGGGAAGAGCAGGCTGTCTTCAGCCCTGCCCACCCTTGCAAAGTCAGTCTTGTGCAAGCTTGAGAACAGAAGCATTCAGGGCAGGGGGGCAATAAGAGAGCCAGTTCCCGAGTTTCTCCCCCCAACAGGCTCATCAGATCAGCACTGCAAAGCATGCGTGCAGCAATGTGTGCACAGGGGCTTGGGCTCAGCAGCACAGGCACAGCCCAAGGTGCACATGAATATCATGGAGCTGACGGGCTCGGTGGCGCACTTGTGATATAAAAAAGCAATCCAGATGTTGAATTTTGGTCTAACCGGCCCATTTCAGATGTGTAATGTGTTCATGTGACCCCTCTTAAATGAACAATGGATGTTTCTTTGGGGCAAGCACTCATCAAGTGATGCAGATCCTGAGAAGCAAATCCAAAAACTCAAGCAACCAAACACAAACTTGAAAGATACCACCCCTACTGGTTTCATGAGAAAAAAAAAAAAAAAAAAAAAAAAAGAACAATTAAATCTTAGCAGATTTTCAAAGAGATCCAAACAAGTGCTTATCCCTGTTAGAAAAATTCCAGGAAAATCAATAATTCTGGTTGCTGGAGAGGGCTAAGATAGTTAGGAGGTATCTTGTGGATAGTTTAAGAAAATGAAGAGCAGCAGATCATGTGTGTGCCACAGCAGTCAGGCAGGACCAGCTGGGTGCAAGCTGGGGGAGTCTCCCCTGCCCCAACTGGAGATGCTGCTGCAGGAGAGGCTCCTGTCACCATCTGCACAGCGACCAACCGTCACATTAAGAGATTTGCTTCTGTGTTAACTTCCGTGGAGATCCCAATAAACTAGGTTGCTTGCGTTCTGAAGCCAAACACTTGCTGTCTGGTCCTCTGTGTGGCAGGAACTTGTCATGGCATTTCAGGGACAGCCTGTGCACGCTGTACCCAGCCGGGTCCCTCACTTCAGCCTACAGACTGAGGGCCAAAGGAGGCCAACTGGGGCAAGCCACGACCCTCACGGCCCCGAACACGGAGGGACTTCAGCCTGGTGAGAGCCCTTCTGTGCCACCAGGCATCTTCTTGCGACACTTTGGCTGCGAACAAGAAGCCGAGGGCTTGTGCTCGGCCAGCAAAGGAACTCACCATACTCTGCTGTGTCAGCGAGTTCGCAAAGCGCTGCCTGGAGGAGGCGTTTGCTGTCCCCTTGGCTTCCTGCCAGGCGGGCTTTGCTGCCTGACTGCCAGATTTGAGCACCTACATGGTGTTAACGTAAGGAGATGGCAAGCAGGGAGGACGATCCTTCCAGCGGGTGAACGCCCGTGGAGGACCTGTGCTATGGCAGTTGAGGAGCCCCTGGAAGCATGGGGAAATGTGGAAAAACACAGCATTTCAGCCATTTCAGGCTGGGTATCAGGAAGAGGTTCTTCACTGACAGGGTTGCTGTGCACTGCAACAGGCTCCCCAGGGATGTAGTCACGGCACCAGGCCTGTCGGAGTTTAAGATGTGTTTGGGCTGTGCTCTTATTCACATGGCATGAACTTTTGGGTAGGCCTGTGTGGGGCCAGGAGTCGGACTCCATGATCTTCATGAGTCCCTTCCGACTAGGGAGATCCTATGAATTTGCTGAAGAACGACTGAAGGGCAACCGGCAACGGCCGAACACCAGGAAAACACCCGCCGTGCCCGACGCCGGGCCGGGGGGGGCCGTGGGGGCTGCTCGAAGGCACGGCTCGTCCCCCTCAGCCCCGGGGCCACCTCCCCGCCCGCCCCGAGCCGCTCCGCCCCGGATGCGGCTGGGCCCGGCCGCGGTTTCTCTTCCTGGGCCACGGCGGTGGCGGGCGGGCCATGGCGGCGGCCGCTTGCCCCGGCGGGGCGGAGGCGACGCCGGGGGCCAGGTGAGGCGAGGCCGGGGCCCGGGTGGGCCTGGGCCGGGCCGGCGGCTCCGTGAGGAGGCTGCTGCGGCCGGCGGGGACCGGAGCTCGGCTCCTTCTGTTCCTCCTTCCGACCGCGGCGCGTCGTGTCGTCCCTCGCAGGTTCGTGTACGAGAACAAGAGCTTGTCCACCCCCAAGGTGTACGTCCTGCAGCCGTGGATCGCGAGCCTGCTGGTGAACTACGAGAAGGAGGACACCAGCGGGAACCTGCTGGCGGGGCAGGTGCTGCGGGTAGGTGCCGAGGGGAAGCCAAACTCCCGGCAGCCTGCCCAGCTCGGTGCCCGAGGGCTGGCGAGCCTTCCTTCTCCACATCGGTTGGGTTTGGAGGTGGAGGAGCTCTGCCCTTCTCTGGTGTCTTGGCTGGGTTTTGCTCCCTTGCATGTGCTCTCTCACAAGGAGTCCGCAGCCTCCCCTCCTCTCGCTCTGCTTTGCCGCGGTGCTGGGTGAGCGCGGGCAGCGGGTGCTGGGGGGTCTGGAGCCCCCTGCCCCACCTGCTGTGAGGAAAATGTCAAGTAATGTTCTTCAGACAGGAGCTTCTGGGAAGCTATTTTATTCACGATTGCAAGGGCGGGCATCCTGTCAATCAGGAGTGTGTTACAGTAAAAAAATCGTAACTTTTTGTTCCCTAATACCTGACACCTGATCCCCTCCCCTGTTTCCTCACTGGCTGAGTACTACAGGTTCACAAGCTACTTGACACTCCTCTATACCACATATATACAATTTTTCTTTTTTTTCACCCCTTTAATTTCTCTTTTTTTCCTTTTTCTCCCCTTTCTTATGTTTCGAGAACTTGTGATCTTTGTTCTACTGTTCTCACACTGCTCAACCTGTTTTTTTCAAGCTTCCAACTTATTTTGGAACAGTGAGGCCTTCTATTGTCCAATTATCTACTTAGCATTTCTCCTTATTATGGCTACACAACTACCTTGGAATACAGGAAATTAATTCCCTAGTGCAAAAACACAACTTAGTTTCTCACGCTGGGGCCTGGAGGGACCCCGAGCCGTTCCTCTCCCGAGTGGAGCCGTTCCTCTCCTCCTCCCGCAGGTCCTCTTGCTTTGTGATTCAGGCTTTGGGGCTCCTTGGTGACAGGACCTGCTCCGGTGCAGCCCCTGGAGAGCTTTTGTGCTGAGGCTGGATTGGTGATCTACCTGAAGTGTCAGGAGGAAGCTGTGATGAGGGAACCCTTATCGGTCTGAGGCCTGCTAGGTGACATAAATGAAGAAGGAGGGAAACAACTGAGCTGAGTCAGTGCTGCTGACACCTTTCAGACCTTGGAGGTGTCATGTCCTGCTAGCCACTTTGTCTCTGCTGCCCAGCAGCATCCCGCTTCGGCCAGGGAGGAAGGGTGAGATCTGCTTATGGATGTTTGCTCCTGCTCTTCCACCTCACAGCGAGCACTGTGGAGAAAGGCGGGCTGAATTATCATTATCTGTGGGCTTATGTAGTCACGTAACTACGAGTTACGTGAGTAATTTGGTTATACTAATATATAGATGGCTGATTTACTAACTGGTATCCTCTGATGCTTCACAGTCCCCTTTGGGATGTGGCCAGTGGGCTGTGTTTTGGAGAGGCTGGATGAAGATGCTGTGAGACACCCAGCTGCACAACTGGACCTGAGATTGGCAAGGGCAGGACATGCAGTTTGTTTCTTGTGCTTGGTTGTGATTATGGCCTGGCTGCCGTAGAGTTCTCACCTTACAGGAGAAGGATGGCAAAAGATGGATATTGTCTTTTTTTTAATGGAAGAAGAGATGAGTGGGAGAAAAAAAATGACAGCTAGAAGGAAGACCCTGTGTTCTTGTTCCTGAACCCATCTGAGGATGGGGAGGTGCTGAAATCGCTGGTTCCCCGCTTCCTGGCCCAGTCCCTGCTCCCCGGTGGGGGACCTTTTGTCTCTGGGACGACGGAGACCCAGCTGTGAGTGAGCATCTCCCTGCTAGGGCTTGAGGAATTAATGGGGAGAGGTGCCTCAGCGTGACTACTCCAACCTGCAGCCTGAGTCCTTTGCAATTAATGAAGGTTGCGAGTGTTGAGCAGCCGAGCCTTTCCCCTGGCTGCTGTGGGCTCCAGTTATGCCTAACTTCTTCCTTACCTGTTTCGGACTTGTAGCTTCCAAGGAGCTGCTTCCCTTTGTTGCTTGGCTGGTGGATGATGGGGACAAGAACATCTTAAACGTCGTGTGTGCGTTTTTTGTCAGATGCCAGTATCAGCTGCTCAGTATCAGCTGCCTAGTATCAGCTCAGGGTTGCTACACCAGGAACGTTGTTTATAATTCTGCTAGTTTGTAATTCTGTTAGTTACTACTGCTCTGTCTCTCCCTTTGCTTTGTTGGAGTGCATGTTGCAAGCCTACCCAGCCCCTTTTACTGGAATTCCTGTTGCGGGTTTGGGCGAAAAACGCTTGGTTGTGCCTTCTCTCCCCCCTTACTGATGATCGCTCTCTCACACAATGCAGCATGTCCTTTATCGTGTCTTGGTGCTGAGCCTCCCTGGTCCCACCAGGAGCCGTGGGCACATACAGCACGCCTTGGCCCTGGGGCAGGCTTTATCATCTGGCTTCAGAGGGAATGGTGAACTTCTCTTCTAAAAGTCCATGCTCTCAGCCAGGCATGGTGTGCTCTCCCTGTTCACTGGAAGGTCTGTGGGTGACGTTTTTTTTCCCCCTCCCCAATGTTTTGATAGGTTTTGAGTGACTCAAGTGCTCCAGACCAAGCTGGAGCACTCCAAGATGCTGAACTACAAGTCTCAGATGGGTCCTACTACATCCGAGTGGTCATTACAGCTGAAGCTCTGCAGGCGGAAGAAAAGTGGGTTCTGTCGTGACTCGGCTGTGGCTGGGACAGCAGCTCTCCACAGCTGTTAGTGGGGCTCCTGCCTGGTCTTTTTTCAGGTTTTGTTAAGCCTAATCAATAATGGGGTGGGAAATCTGTGTGAAAGAGGCAGCTGCTGCTAGATGGGGCGAGCTGGAACGCTGGCACGTGGCACTCCAGTGATGGTTGGCTAGGAAGTGCAGGGATCGATGGCAGAAACTGTGATGCCATATTAACGTGATCAGAAATGACTAAAAAGCTTTTGTGAAAGGAGTTGGAGTGTTAACGGTGGTATCCTGGGCTGCTCCTTCAGTGCTAGCAGCTTTCCTCAGCTTCCCCGTTTGGACGTAACCTCTCTGTTTTTCAGCTGGGGCAGTGACTGGTTGCTGGTATCAGAGGCAAGGATAAAAAGCAGCTCTCAGCGTTGTGCTGCGCTCAGTCCCTGGCATTGGTGCTGAGAAATATTCCAGCATGCCCCCCTGTGGTTGGCATAGCTCTAAGGGGAGCCCCTCGATGTGTCTGGGTGGTCTGACTCCATTCTTCACCTCTCCAAAACGGTCCTTTTCTGTTCTTTTTCTAGCACCCACATACACCTTAAGCTTTCCAGCCTTATTTGTAGAATTATCGTCTTGCAGAAGTACACGGTGTGTTTCCGGGAGGAGGCCAGGCTGGTGAGTGCTCAGATGAATGGAAGTAACTTGCTGAGGCTGGAGGGCAGCTAGCAGGGCTGGGCTGGGTGCTTACGAGCCCTGAAGTGGGAGGGAGCAGAGCTGTGGCCGCTTGCCTGTGCCTCACGGGCTCCGTTTACCCAACAGGAGGACTGCGAGTTTTATCTCACCGCCCATCAGTTCATCGTGCTGCCCATGGAGAGGCAGAAGATGGATTCGTCAAACGGGTACGTCCAAGGTGCAGGCTGGGGCTGGAGCTGCTGGTCTCTGGGGCTTGTGCACCTCCCCAGAGCTGAGCAGCTGGTGCCTGCCACACAGCGCTGAAGCTGCGAGCCCTTGGCACAGCAGCGTGCACCAGCAGTACCAGGCTAAGATCCGCTGCTGCAACTTGGTTGCGATAGAGATTTTTTTGCTCTTTGACAGAGGGATGTCTGTGTTGGAAGCTCTGAAGGAACGCGTGCACGGGAGGAAGTGCCACATCAGTAACTGTCTTCTCTGTTGTTGCAGGAACCACGAGCCCTCTGTGCTACAGAAGATAAAGGAGCTCTGGCTGTAAGTACAGGGCTGGCGATTGCCAGGGGTCGTACACAGACACCACGATGAGAGCGTGCACGCTCTGATTGTGGTTAGCGTGGGCTGGCAAGGGCAGGTACGTTGTGGCAGTTCCTTGTTAATCCATGGGACTTGCTGCCCTGGGATGTGACAGAGCTGAGCAGAGAGTACAAAACGAGTCACTGTCATAGGTGAGAGCCTGCTGACACAGGATTCCACCCAGTGCTGACACTGACTCCATCCCCAGCCTCTTAAATGGCAGAGCTGGAAGAAAACACCTCTGGGGAATGTGTTCCTACCAGCCTGGGGCAGCGTGTCTAAGCGCACGTTCGTTTTTCTCTCTGGCCTCTCCCAGTTCTGGAGATCTGGAGGGGTCTCCACTGGTCTGTCCTCAGGAATGAGGCTTCTTCCTGGGCATTAGAGGGATACTGAGAGGAGCCTGGGGCTGGATCCGGCCCCAGCAGGGAATCCACTAGTTCCACGAGCCTTTTCTCCCAAGGCAGAGTGCTCAATCTGTAACGCTCTGCAGCAGAGAGCTGTGACGGGCTGCTGGCTTGCATGTGCCTTGGTCCTAACCATTTCTCTTATCCTTGGTCATTGCAGGAGGAGTGTCTCTCTGGGGTCTGCTCCCAGCTCAGGTAAACAGCTGGGGGGGGGGGGCACACAGTGCCGTGGCTGCCTGCTGGGGGCTCGTGGCCCTTCTGAGCGTGGTCTGCGTTAGGCAGATGTAGCACAAACACAACCAAACGTGCCAATGAGCTGAACGGGAGGGCACCGTGCCTGCCTCTGCCTGGCTCACCCTGGTTCTGCTGGCAGACTTGAGCCTGCTCTCACCCAGAGATCAGGGAGGGTCTGCCCTTGGCTGCTCAGATAGCAAGAGGCAGCACTGTGTGTGTTTCCTGCAGGAGCCAGGCTCAGTCCCACCCACCTGGGGCACTAACACAAAGCTGTGCTGCTAAGACTAAAGCAGGGCACGTTGGTGCCAACAGCTAAAACAGCACAGGTCATTGCATGCCCGTGCTCGTGCTGCTGCTCCAAGTGGTGAGAGACTGGAGAAATTGTTCCCGAGCTCTGCTTTGGAGGCTGCCCTTAGGCTGCAGTGTGAAGGGCTCTTTGAGTTCCCCACTGCCCCTTCCGTTCAGGAAGCTGCCTGTGTGAGCTGACTCTAGCTCCGAACACACCTTTGTATTTCCTGTGGTCCTGGCGGGGTTGTCTGAGCAGAAGCAGTGCTGTCTTTGTCCTATCTGCTTCCATGCTCCACTTCCGAAATGGCTACCAGATGTAATCCTTGTAGTGTGTTAGGAAGGTGTGTGAGGACCTCTGTGGATGGGGAGAAAAAATGCAGGAAGTGCAGTTTTGTGTTTCCTTGGGTTTCATCAGAAAGCAAAATCATTTGCAAACGAGGCTTGCCTGAACCGAGGTGTCCCTTCCGCTAACGTGTGTGTTGTTCTTGCTTCAGAGCCATCCATCTCACAGCTGATTGACGTGATAGGACAGAACCAGCTTGAGGCTTTGAAGGAAAGTGCTGAGGAATGCTTGGATTTACAGGTGTCCAAAGAGACAGAGAAGGACAAGCTTCCTGTGACGCAGTGGGAGGCAGAACTCAAGAAAGAGGTCAGTCCAGCTGCTGCAAAGTGCCTGATGTGGAGCTCTCTCTGTGACCGGGCAGGGCTGTGACAGCTCATGGTGGGGATCCTGCTCTGGAGGGGTGGGAGAAGGAAGGGGAAGAGCAGTGGGCAGAACCAGAGGTTTGCTGGAGAGCGAGATGGTGTGCAGCTGCCAGCTGTGGGTGAGCTCCTGTAGCTCGGGTAGGGCTGAACAGCAAAAAACAAGTAATGTTTCTCATTTCAGCCACGTGAGGACATCTTCATGGTCCCAGCCAACATCCTGGTAATCCCTCCTGAGGAGGGGGTGGTTGATGGCGATGCTTCCAAGGCAGGTGAGTGCTGCGGCTTCATTTGGAGGGTAGGCAGCTCAGCAGTTCAAAACCCCATCAGGTGAAATAAGGGACTTTTTCACGGTTATGGGCTGAGCACAACAGTTGGACCCCTAGAAGGTGGAGTTTTGAAAGCTGCAGCCCCCAGGATTGCAGAACACCCTGAGAAGTTTGCAAATCTTCTGTAGGTCCTGAGCCTGGCTGGCACATTCCTTTTTTCAGTATCTCATTCCTCGCACTGCTGAGGTGCTGGAAGTGCTGCCAGGTGCCTAAGATCTCTCTGGGAAGGGGAGGAGAATTCCTTTGCTCTGGCTGTGCAGTGTGCTGGTGTGTGAGCAGCAGCCTTCCTTTCATTGCAGATGTATGTGGAGCATCTCCTGAGAAGAGCAACCATGACGAGACGGTGCTAGGCGACCAGACTGTCATCTCCCAGCCCAGCTGTGAGTAGTGGGACACGCAGATCCCATCCAACCTCTTAATATTTTCCTCTGAAGTCTGCTCAGCCCCTTTTGTCCTTGCATCAAGCAGAGGAGGTACCAGCAGGGCCAGGTCTCTGGAAGACCAGGACTCCCAGCACTGAGTGAGCAGGGAGCAGTCCCATTCCTGCAATCCTGTCCTGGACGGTGCAGGCTCTGTTCCAGATACAGCAGAAGAGGGCACCTGTGTTCGCCTCATGGAGACCAGGTTCACAGGTCACAGACCATGAGCAGCTCCCATGAGGTTTCTCACTTCTCAGGCTCTGGGGTGGAGAAGGTGGCAGCTGCAGTTACTGGGAGCTGTGGGCTCCAGCTGTGGCTGCCTGGCTCCGATTTTGCCCCAGCAGTGAGAGGCCAGTCCCCCTGCTAGTCCCACAAAAGAAAGAAAAGGGTGCAGGGGAAGACTTTCCTCCCGCCTGCCTGCTCTCTGGGCACTATCTAGCTCTCCACTGCCTGGATGAGGTCTTGGTCTGCACAAGCTCAGCATTCTTCTCAGCTGTTGCAGGGTTGGGAGCAGACAACAGCTCTCTTGGTTCTGCACCGAGAAATCACTCACCAAAATCCCTTTTCTGCAGTTGCCGAGTCAACAGTGTTGTCAGGGAGCTCGGAGGCATCGCTGGACAATCCTTGGAACATGCTTCCCACGATGTCTTTGACTCTGACCTCTTCAGAAGGTGAGTCTCCGTGCTCTGCGGAGCGCACACCTTGCTGGGAGCAGACAGTCCCTCTCCTGTCACTGCATGAATGCGCAGCTCCTCCTTGTCTCTGGCTTTCTTTCCCCCGGCCAGAAGGTAGTGCTGTGCCGACCTGGTGTCCCCAGTGCTCCCATGTTCCTGTACCTGCCTTGTTGCAGCTCTGATGCTTGCCTCCCATCTCACGTACTAGGACAGGTCCTGCTCCCGTGTGTTACCACCAGCAGCGTGCCCCTTGCCAACGTGACTGTTTTTTTTTTCTCTTTTCCCAGAGCAGTCCTTTCCGCAGAGTTCTCCATGCAGGCCGGAGGCCGAGCAGGATGTGGCTGCTGACAGCAACACCCCTGACCTGCTGGAATCGTGTAACCACGACTCTTCCCAGGACTTGGTGCAGGCTGACCCGGTGCAGACTTCATCTCCCTCGCTGCTCTCCTCGTATGGCAGTATCAGTCCTGTGAAGGCTGGCACGACCCGGGCAACATCAGCTGCAGAAGCAGCCTGCGCCTCCCCCTGTGCTGCTCGAGGCCCGCCGGTGTCGGGGGACCCCCAGGCCAACCCGCCGTCTGTCTCTCCAGTCTTCCCTGTCCTGCCCAGCAGCCACCTGGTATCCCATAGCGAAGGGGGGCCTCACCGGGAGCAGGCAGACTCCAGTGGCACAGCTTTCCCTCCGGACATGCCGAAGCATCACCTGGCTCATTCTAGGACCGAGGGAGGAGAAGCCCCAAAGGAGAGCAGGAAGGCTGCGGGTGCCAAGAGGAAGCAGTTGGTGGGAAGTGGCCCGGCGCTGCCTGACGGCGTAGGTCACGGGCGTAGGTCCCTCAGCGGACTGCAGCAAAAGCAGCCTCGACGAGGTGCCTCGTGGGGCACGGGGGGAGAGGTGCGCAGGAAGCTGGAGACTACGAGCACGGAGGGTTCAAAGAAGATCAGAAGGGAGGAGCACAAGTCACAACGCAGACAGGAGTCCCCAGAGGAGGAGGAAGAGCAGGCAACCTCAGTGAGCGGCCCCAGCTGCAGGCCAGAGCAGCGCAGAGTTCTGCAGCCGGTAAAGATGAAGCGGCTGGTGGGATCCCATGGGCCTCCCGTGGCCCCAGGGAGGCTTTGTGTCCCCTCGTGTCACGACCCCAAGCCTTTCCTCATCCCTGTAATGGTGCCTGGCTCTGTGGGAGATGGGCAGCTGAAAGCAGGCGTCAGCACAGGCCGTGCCCCCAGCTGAGGCAGCCCTCCTGGCTGCTGGCAGGGCAGAGCAGAGCTGCGGGGTGCAGGGGGGACCCCTGACCCCTGGGGCACTGGGTGGAGGGAGCTGGGTGGGACCCAGCCCTCGCTGGAGCCTCTTCCAGGTCTCCAGGTGAAATAAGAGTGGAAGGGGAGGAACTGAGGGAGGAAGGGAGGGACCAGAGCACATTTCTGTAGGTGCATCAAGCTGGCCAGCTGCATTCCAGCATCAAGCTCACTGTCCTTTTTGCTTCTACAGTATGTGAAGGAGAGGCCACTCCAGTACCAATACAAGGCCCCAAGCCCTGAGCTCTGCGAGCAAATAAGATCTGTCAGGTCAGTGGAGCGACAGACCCTGCCATCTCACAGCCCCGAGCCCTGTGGCCACAGCTAGCCACTGCTGTCACCCCTAAGCCCGCTAGCCCCGTGGCACCTGGGCACTCCACCTTGCAGCTTGGGGGGGTCCCTCTGGCCTTTCCAGCTTCCCTGCACCAGCTCCCTCCCCCCTGCAAGCCTGCCCGGGCACCGCTGTGTGCTCCCAGCTGGGTTCCCTTCTCATCCTGGCTCCCGTTTCGGTTTTGCAGGATCTCCGAGGCGATGCTGAAGTGGGCGTGCTGGATTCTCACAGACAGGGACGTGGATGCCTGAGCCGAGACCAGGTGGAGCCCAAGCGTGCTCTGAGCGGCCTCTTGTCTCGTTTCCTGATCAGTTCAGCAAACTGGGGGGGGGGGGGGGGGCAAGGGGACCAAGACCCCTGTCCTAATGGGGGGGCGCTGGCTTGGATTCAGGGACCCTGGCTCCAGCACTGCCAGGGACATGACCTGCTGGAGGCCCGCACCCCCAGCCCAAGCTCACTCCCACCTCAGTACCACGCTGTTCCTGTGATGTTCCTATCACAGCTTGGAGCAAGCAGCCTGGGCTGGCGCACAGGAACAAGAGGGACCCATTCCCCCTGTACCATGGGCAGGGACAGCTACGAGGCCCTGGCACCTGCTCCCTGTCCCAAAGCCAGTGCAGTAGTTTGGACATTTATCAATCGGTTTTGATAGGGTTCTGCACAGTTTGTTAAGAAATATCCTGCAAGGTTATTCTGTAGAAATTAAAAATAAAAGTCATATATTTTTTAAATACACAGCTCTTGTATTAAAAAAAAAAAGAGGGAAGGGAAAAAAAAAAAAAAGCATCTTGCTGCTTTGTCGTAAACATCGGTGCAGGTAATGCATTTGGTCCGGAGGTGGAGTGGAGGTGATCTGCTCGTGGTTGCCACAGGAAAAAGCCACTTGGTTTTGGGGTAACGCTGGTGACAGCTGGAGATCTGCAGGGACGGAGAGGCAGATGTGGCTGGGTCACTCGAAGAGTAGCGGCTACGGAGCTGCGGTTTGAAGTGCGATGGCTTGTGGTCACACTGCGAGAAGTGGAGGGCGCGTTGTCCCCACGGGCTGAGGAGCAGGAGGTGAGCTGGGGGCTGGTACGCGTGGTGACAGGGCCCTGGTAACGCCTGCTAAAACTGTCTCGGCCGCTCCGCACCGCCAGGCTGCGAGCACCTCCGCCACCTGCTCTGCCTCCCAGCTTCCTCCCTAAACTTGCCAGCGTTCCTGCCACCACCTGCAGCCCCCCAGCCTGTGCCAGCAGAGGCAATCCAAGGCAACGAGCCGCTCGACGCATCCCTGCGTCCCTCCTTCGGGGGGCGGGGGGGTCCTGGTGCTGTGGCCACAGGTCGGTGCCCCCTGGGCACTGCCACTCTGCGCCGATGCCCCAGACGGGGCCGTCGCTGCAGCGAAAACTGGCTGCTGCCTTCTGGAGTAGAGGGCGATGCTGCCAGGCCCTCAGCCACGCCAACACAGTGCAGGAGCGGGGCACGGAGCAGACCTGGGGCGCCTTGTGTCCCCGCGCTCCGGTCGCTAATCACCCCGTCACCGTGCGCTTGCTTGCAGGGTTTTATTGGGGACAGTGCAGCGGCATGCAGGGGCTCACTGTCCCAGGGCCGGCTCCCCCCGGCCTGGCACGGGGCTTCTTTGGTCTACGGCTGAGTCTTGTGCGTTCGCAACAGTCTGTGTCAGGCCTCCCGGCCGCTCCCCGTACCCCGTCGCTCGTGGCTGTGGTTCCTCCAGCCCACCACGGGGCCGGTCCTGCGGCGTGGTGCCTGGAAAAGCCACGAACACTGGGGTGAGTGGGTGCGGGCCTCGCTTAGCGTGAGGGGCGCTGCACCTCCCCTCGGCCTCACCTCCTGCCTCCGAGGTTGGGCTGGGCTCGCCGGCCACCTCCGGTCTCCGTTTCAGCACAGGCGACCGCCGCAGACGGAGGGGAATCGACACGGCTGGGGGGAAAAACAAGCAGGCAGCACGTCACCACCGTGCCGCCGGTGTGGGGACAGCTCTGGGCCCAAGGCCGGGGCATGGCAGCGAAGCAGGGAGCAGGTGGGGCATGAGGGCGCTTTGCTGGACGGGTGCCAAGCGTGTCTGCGGCTGGCCCCCACTTACTTCCCAGCTCGGCCAGGCACTGCGGCTCCCTGAGCTGCTCCTCGTGGACTGACACAGCCCGGCGGCCGCCGGGTGCAGCCAGCCGCGGCGTCAGGCGATTGTCTGCAAAAGCAGCGGGAGACGGCATCAGAGGGTCCGGCTGCCCGCGGAGCAGGGCTGGGGGCACACCGCAGGGCCACGAGTCACCGGGTATTCGGGTACCTTCGGTGCCAGAGCGGGGCGATATGGGCAGGGGGGTGCCGGCGGCCGGCTCCCCGCCGTGGCTGATGCGGCGCGGCGGCGCGCTCCTCCCCGGCCGCGGCAGGCTGCTGCTCCAGGCCTCGCGGCACGCCGGCTGCCCGCTCTGCTCGGGGCCCGCGGAGCAGCGCCGGGGCTGCTCCCAGCTCGGCCCCGTCAGCTCCACGTTCAGCTGCCGCCCCAGCGCTTTCCAGGCCGGGCTGGGCTCCACCGCGCTGCGCAGGGCCACGTCTGCGGGGAAGAGCATGGCTGCGGCCCTGCGACCCCACGGACGGGGACCGAGGGATCCCGGGGTTCCTTCTGCCACTGTTGGGCAGCCCTGGGTGGTGGGACCCTGCCCAGGTGCCCCTTCCCCTCACGTCCCACCGCAGGCCCCCCTACCTGTGGACACGGAGTGCGTGCGGGCCTTCAGGGACGGCGGGGAGTCCGCAGAGCTGTCCACGATGTCCCCTGCAAACACAGGCCACCGGCCAGCTTCAGTACACCGAGGTCACCCTGTGCCACCAGCCCCCAGGCCATCGGGGTGCCCAGCGGGGTGGCACCCAGGGGTGGAGGGAGGCTGGAGGAGATGCGGGCCCTCACCATCTGAACCGGCTTTCTTGATCTCGCTGTCTTTGCTCTGCAAAGGAAAAGAAAGCTGGTGAGGGGTGGGGGACAAGAGGTTGGGGGGGTCGGGAGGGACAGACAGACAGACAGACACCATGCACCACGTAGCGGCCCGTATGATGGTCCCCTTGCAGGGGGCTAGGTGACAGGGCGGTGGCAGCACAGCTCAGTGTCACCTGTCCCAGGGGGACAACACCTCGCTCCCCAGGTGGGTGCGGGCTGTGTCCCTCAGGAGGCTCCAGCCCCACCTGCTGCTTCTTGCCCTCGGCGGCCAGGCCCTTGGTGACGCCCATGCGGTGCAGCATGACGTGGACGCGCTGCTCGAAGGAGTTGGGCAGCTCCCCGTCGCTCTTCTCCAGGTGCCTCTTCTGTGGGACATCAAGACCGTGCCAGGGTGAGGGGCACAGCACCCATCCCCGTGGGTCTTCTCAAGGGTCCCCGTGGCTCCATTTGTCCCACCACCACCCCCCCCCCTTGGTGGGAACAGCACCCAGCCCACTGACAAGGTCATCCAAGGTGACATTTTTGGGGCCGGTCACGGCGATTCTTACCTTGTCCTGCCTGACCCCCAGCGCCTCCTCGTCCTCCCCGGGCAGCAGGATGAGGGACTGGGACTTGCCCTCCCGCGAGTACTTGGGCCTGATCCTGCGGGCGGCCTCGGGGGTCTGGCTGTGCTCGGGCTCGGTGCTGAGGGCCCCCTCCTCGGATTTGCTCAGCGCCTTGCCCGGCTCGCCCGCCTTGCTGGGGGCCCGTAAAATGTCACTGAGCATCGAGCGCCTGCTCCTGGGAGCTGCCGTGCTGCCCTCGGGCTCCTTCTCGCAGCGCGAGCCCCGGCTGGATTTGGGCTTCTTGAAGGCAAAAAAGTTCCCGATTTTCTTCTTGAGGGTGCGGGAGCTGGAGGACACCAGAGGGGCTGATCCGGGGCCGGTCTCCAGCACCATGGGGCTGGGGGAAGAAACATGGGGAAGATCAGCTCGAGGCCGTGTTGTGTTCCCCATCACCCCCCAAATTATTACGGATCCTGGTTCAAATTATGAGCCAGGTCCCACCACCACCTCCCGCTGCCACCACCACCCTCTCCCACCCACTTTGCCCATGGAAACACCCCTGGGGGGGACACGAGCTCTGCCCCACTGTGAGCCCAGGGTGCAGCATGCTGTTTTCCCCAGCAGCCCTTCAAGCACTTGGCCAGCACAGCAGGCGAAGGCAGCCCCGGGCATGGTCTGCAGGAGCACCACAGCCGGTGACGGATGGGTGCTGGGACCCATCTGGGGGCTGCAGCCACCCCCTGGCTTACGGCAGCTCCTCGCTGATGAGCTTCTTGGTGAAGAAGTCCTCCAGGCCCTCATCCACGCGGGTGATGCTCCGGTCCTCACTGTTCTCATGGACCACGGGCTGCACCTGTGGGCAAGCACGGTCATCAGCCACGGGTGGGCTCCTTGAGCCCCCCCCGTCAGCCAAAAACCCATGTTTAAATACAGCCCCCACGTCCCGAGCGGGCTCACCTCACCATCTCACCCCGCTGCGCTGTGCCCCGGCTCCGAGCCCCCTCCAGCTTTGCGGTGTCCCCATCAGGGGCTCCCCTGGGTGCTGCCAGCCCCTCGCACAGCCCGCACGGCTCCTGCCCCACCACCAGCCCCACGGCACCCTGACACTGCGGCACCCGCCTTGCAGGTGCATTGCCCCTCTGACCCTCCTCGGGGACGCTTGGTGGCCAAGCCTGCCCGCTGCCAAGGTGAGGAGCAGCTGGATGGCACCTCCACGTCTTGCAAGAGCCCTCCTGCGGCGGGGCCAGCTCTCCGATCCGGCTGCCCCAGAGGAGAGGAAGCCTTTGGCAGGGATTTGAACCCCAAGAAATGCCATCCGTGCCCCCAGCGGGTGACAGAGCTGGTGCCCTGCGAGAGACCTGCCTCCTGCCACCCTCACAGCCTTCCCCTCGTGGAGGCCACCCTCATCCCCCTGGGGACAACCCGGTGGCCAGGTGAAGGTCACCCACTCCGTGCCAGGCAGCAAATCTGTCCGCGGAGGAGGGCCTGGCCCTGACACCGCATCGGTGGCTTCCTATCGACCAGGCACTTCCCTGCTGGTGCCATTCCAACCCGTAACGCCTTTTCATTGCAGCTGGAGCCGTGCCTCTCCTTCCTCCTCCGACACCGGCGGCGGTGCCAGGCCCCTGCGCTGCGGCGCGGCGTGCCAAGGTGACGGCCCCGGGGCTGCGGCCGAGCGGCTCCCGCTGCTCCTCCTCATCCTCCAGCCACCGGTGGGCCGGCCACAGGTCCTGCCCAGCACGAGCACCGCCGGGGCTTTCTGATGCGTGGACGGATCCAGATGCGGCTCGGTGGCGGGGAAACGAGGTGGCACCATCGGGGTCCAGCCCTGCTGCCGCCCACGGGGTTTGGAGCCCCCCAGAGCCCCCTCCCTGCTCGCTTTGGGTGACGAAGCTCCGGGCAGAGGGTGACCCGAGCTGCTGACAGCCCTGCACGCACCCTCCCTCCCCTCCTCCATCCCCACGGCGAGCTCTGCGCCCGGAGCACCCAAAAGTTGCTTTTTGCTTCCAAAGCAGCCGGAGGAGAAGGGGGAGCGCTGCAGGCAGCAGCTGCCCGGCACATCCCACCCCTCTGGGGCTGGCAGCGCCCGCGCCACCGAGGGCTGCGTCTCACTGCCTGATGCTCCCCAAAACCGTTTCTGAACCGTGGGAGAAAATTCATCACGGATGGATGGAGGGAGCCGGAGCCATGGACAGACACACAGCCCCCTGCACGCGCTCTGATATTTTTTTTTCCCTCCCCGATTCTCCCCCAGCCCCCGTGGTTTGCATCGCAGAGCCATAAACAAGGAGCGGGTGCCTGCCCGCCCCCCCCGAGCCCCCTGCCCGTCTTCCGAGCTCCAGCGGCGGCTCAGGCGCATAACACAGAATAATAAAATAATAAACCGGCCGCTGCTCCGCGCATCCCTGCCTTCCTCCTGCCGATGAAGGGAATTCACCCTTCCGAGCAAAAATAATACTAATAATAAAATCAGGACCCACGCGCACCCAACCCTCCCCCTGCTCAGCAAAGACCGACGCGGGGCTCACGTTCGGCTTGCTCGGCGGCTGCTTGTGCCTGCGGTTGGGCCTGGGCCTGGCTTTGGTGCAGTGCTCCAGCCTCTCGCCCGCGGTCGGCAGGTCCATGAGGGCTTCGGCGGGCGGCGTGCCGGGGAGCGCGCCGGCGGCGGGCTCAGCATCCTTTGTGGCAGCCGGGCGTGCCTTGCCGCTGGCCGGCAGCTCCAGCTCCGAGGGACCTGGCGAAGGGCGAGAAGCCCACCGATGGCCGCGCGGCGAGGGCTGGCGATGCGCGGATGCTCGGTGCCGCCGCTGACGGCGGGGAGAGCTTGCGCGTCAGCCCCCGGGCAGCGGCTTTGCAGCGCAGCCGGGGACGGATCCTGCTGCCACGCCGACGGCGCAGCGCGGTCCCCGGGGATGCAGGGGGAGGGATGCTCGGGGACCCTTGCAGCTCAGCCCCGAGATGCCCACCGAGCGAGCGGTTCGCCAAAAGGCACTCCCCACTCCCCCCCCCCCTCCCCTCGCCGCCACCTCCAGATGGGATTTTGGGGGACGGGGCTGGCTTGCAGGCAGGGGGTGATTTGGGACTGCCCCCCTTCCTTCCCCCCATGTGTTGTCCCAGCCCGGTGGGCAGCTCCCCGTGCTGTCTGGTTATGGGTAATTGAGGGGAGGGGGGGTCAGGATGCTGCGGGGTTTGGGGTGTCAGGGATCTACACCGGGGTGCAGTGTGAGTGCTGCTTCGGCCGAAGCAGGCAGGCATCACAGCCGCCCCCCCCAAACCAAAAGCCTCCCGAAGGCTGCTTGTCCCCCCCCCCAATCCTGACACGCTCCAGCTGACCCCAGGCAGCCCACGTGGGCAGGGTTTTGTGGGATAAAACCAGCCACCAGAAAGCCTGGGGCAGCTCAGCACCCTGCAGCACCCATGGGTGACATCTCCCCCCCCCCCCGGGGGGGGGCGGGGGGGTTGTGAAATCTCCAAGAACTGTCCCCAAACCTCCCAGCGTCCCCACTGGGGAGCTCAGGGAATTTTCCCAGCTGGACCTCACAAAGACCCTGCAGGACCATCGCACCCCAAATTCATGGTGTGAGCCCCCCCCTTGTCCCTACGGCACCGGGGTGGGGACATGGGGACAGCCCGGTGTGGATGCCCGCTGGGCAAGCAGGGAAAGCTGCGCCTTACTTCTCACGGTCGGCGTGGGCCGAATGCTCCTGAAATGCTTGTTTTTCCTCCGCAGAGCCATCTTGTACTGCAGGGAGAGAAGGGTGGAGAGAGCCTGCTGCGGTGCCCGGCCACCGGTGGCACAGGGACAGCCCGCGGCCGTGGTGGACGTGGGGCCCTCCGGGCTGGAGAGCTGGTGGCTTCATCATCTCCAGGGATCGTCGTTGGCGGATCAGCACCGCCGTGGGTCACCGTCGTGGATCGTCCAGCGTCACCCCGCTGGGATGATGGGCCCGGCCAGCCTTCATCCCACGGCAGGTGCACCCCTCCAGCTCCCATCCAGCTCATCCCTGGCACCCAAATAAGCATCTGCAGAGCCTGGGTGCCGGGCTGGTGCCCTGCTGGCTGCCACCCCCTGCCACATGTGCCAGAAGGCTGGAGGGGACACACGTGTGGCCGGGGGCATGGCCAGGACGTGCCTCAGGCTGTCCGAGCCCACAGAGGCAGCGGCGCTAAGCCCGGCATCATCCCCTAATGCGGATAAAAGCCCGTGGGCATCGTCACGCAGCGGCGGGGTCATCACTGAGCCCAAAGGGGGGACCAAGCCCTACCTCCTCCGCCGCGAAGCCTTTCTCAGCGAGGTCCAAGAGGTTCCTGCTCCGCGCCAGCGCGGCGGCATCGTCCTCAGCGGGCTCCAGGAGATCCGGCCCGTGCGTGGGGAGGCTCTCCGCCTAAAACCATTAGGAAGCGCTTAAATTATCCCTCCGGCTGAAGCGCGACGTGCCGCTCTGCTCCCTGCCTGCGGCTGGGATTTGCGAGGGGATTTAGGGCTGATTAGCCGGCTGCTGGCCCCGGTGGCGCCAGGGTGCTCCTGGCCCAGGTGCCCGGCTCCACCCCAGCACCCCACCACGCTTCCCCGCGGGACGTGGAGGAGCCAACACGACCTTAATTCTGCCACGGCCACCTTGGGAGAAGATGACCCAGGAGGAACAGCAATGAGGTGGGAACAGTCCTGCTTTGTGGACAGCAAACCCACGCTCACCACGCCGAGGGGCGTCTGCTAGGACCCCCGCCTTGCCACGTCCCCTCCATGGGGCTTGGCACCCCGGCACTCACCAGCTTGCACTGGGCGGCAGACAGGTCTCCCAGCACGGCATCCACAATGCAGTCGGCCACGGCGGCCGTGACGGAGAGCTTGATCTCGCTGGGAGCAGAGAGAGGGGCGTCAGGGATGCTGCAGGTCCCCAACGTCGGTTCCCAGAGGAGAGAGAACCTTTCCTGAGGCGAGGCAGGATGGAGCAAGGTGCCTGCAGCCCCCCTGCCATGTGCTCCCCTTTCCCAGCAGTGGGATGTGCCTGCAGGAACGGCACCCCATGGGGCTTCCCAGCCCCAAACTGGACACGAGTGGGAAGCGTCGCGTTGTTGGGGTTCCCCAGAGCCACCTCCTAGCCCCACGCTGCTGGAAGAAAAAGGAGCAAGGCACGACACCCACTTCAGCTTGCTGAAGACATCGGTGACCATCTGGTCCAGGACGGAGCTGAGGTTGAGGTGCTCCTGGAGGTGGATGCGCTCCGACATGGCGTTGACCAGCTGGTCCCTCACCCCGCTCTTCTGCATCACGGGCGGGCACAGGTTGTGCGCCGTGTCCAGCGCTGCCTGCATGATTGCCTGAAGCACACCCAGGAATTTGGGGGGAAAGGGGAGTTTTCGTCACCTTACCAGGAGCTGGGTGTTCTCCTGTTTGTTCCAAGGGATGCTGTGGAGGGTAAGGATGGGGGAAGTCCCCGCATCTGGGGCTTCGCTGCATCTTGGGCCGGGCTGGACAAGCATCCCATGTTGCCGGCAGCCCCCGCTCTCTGGCAGCTCCCCACGGGTTCCCACCTGGATTTCCCGGCCGCAGGTCTGCGACGCTTCCTCCGTGAGACACTCCAGCTTGTGCTGCAGCTTGCCGCTCTGGTACGGGGTGTTCCCCGCTTCGTACAACAGGGGCAAGATCTGCGACGGGGAGAGAGCACGCGCGGGTCATCCCGCGGCACCTCACCCTTGCTCTGCTCAGCCGTGGGAAGTCCCCATCCATGGAGGAGCAGCCCCTGCACCAGCAAGGTGCTGGGGCCTCCATCAGTGCCAAGCCCAAGAAGGGAGGACGGGTATAAGTGGGGGCCCCCAAAGCTGCTGCCGGAGGGGTGGGTGAGCAGGGAAACCCCCTTGCTGAAGAGGGGCTGCAAGCGTGCGCAAGAGTGAATTTCCATGTGCATGTGGAGGGCGTGTTGGAACCCTTGGGGACAGGAAGGGGTTCAAATTTTTGTAGCTGTTCTTTAAGATCTTGCAAGCGTGCGCTCACACGCAGCTGTTGTGCTGACGGTACCGACGTTCGCTGACTGCTGGTTAATCACTAACGAATCGATAAACCGCTCTGATCCCAAATCTGAGCCCTTCGGGCCCAAAGGGCTCAGAGCATCTCCCCGCCGCGGTGTGATGCCGGCCGCCCAACGCGCGGCAGACTCACGCTGACGGCCAGGTTGGCGTTCCTGATGGCTTCCTCGGCACAGAGGATGTCCGCCTCCACCTCCCGTCCCGGGCAGGAGCTCAGGATGTCGACGTGCTTCTGCACGCTCAGGCAGATCTCGTTCACCATCTGGAGCAGAGCGGAGGAGCTGCGTCACCCGCGGGTACCCGAGCGTCGCCGCCAGCTCCCCTGCCGGCGGAGGGCACGGCGGGGACGGGGCAGGCTGCGCGCCCTGCCCGCGGTGCTCGGGGACGTCCCAGGTGGGGGACAAGGGGACAAGGGACGGGGCAGCGTCACCTGCTCGGAGGAGGAGGCCAGGATGCCCTGCTGCAGCCGGAAGGTCTGCGCGGGCAGCGCGCGACGCATCTGGTTCCTCGCCAGGCAGGACTGGAGCTGCAGCAGGAGGATGGATGGGTGGCTGTCAGTGGCCGGATCCGGACCCCGGACCCCGACCCCAGCCCGCGTCCCCCCACCTTGTGCACGGCCTCCTCCGTCCTCTCGGGGTTGCTCCGGTACGCCTGCGCCACGTCGCTCATCGGCAGGGGCATGGACTTGAGGGTGTAGTTCCTGCCGGGGAAGGGATGGGGTGAGCAGAGGGCACTGCCCCGCGTGGCAGCCGGGGGGGGACTGTCCCACGCAGGTCCCCAGCCCACCCAGGGCCAGCTTTGGAGAAGGACAACCCTGTGGACCAGCAAACCCCAAAGGGGCTTCAACGACCCACGCTTCCATCCATCCACACCAGACCAAGTCCTCTTCGTTCAGACCTCCAGACCACACAGCAGCCCGGGCAGGTGGATGCTCCTACCCATCCTTCATGGCAAGGAGGGAGAGGAGCACGGGGTCTCCAAGGTCCCCACAAGCAGCAGATCAGTTTGGGGCATGGTTCAGGGTGGGATGGGGCTGGGGAAAGCTGGGTCACGGCCGGCCCCAGAGCCCTGAAGGTGCTGAGACCAGAACTAAGTGCCATCACCCAGGGGGTTGCAGGTTATGTGGAAAACGTGCCTGGACCCTGCTTACAACCGCTGGTACTGCGAGCAATGAGCCTGGGGATATGAGGCCCTGGGGACAGTGACACCCTGGGGACAGTGACACCCTGGGGACAGTGACACCCTGGGGACAGTGACACCCTGATGCCAGTCTCTTCTGCATGGTGGCAGCGGGCCAGGAGGACCAGGCTGCTCCTTCCTTACCTCTCCAAAGCCTGGGCCACCTCCAGGAGGCCAAGGGCAGTTGTGTTGTTCCTGTCCCAAACCACGGTCCTGCAAAGAGGACAGCAATGAGCCTTGCCCGCCTGCCAAGCAGGACAGAGCCTTGCCCGTGCTCTGTCCTCAGCAGCCTCCTTCCCTTTTCAGACACAACGTGGTCAAAAAGGGACATTTTAGGATCTGGATGACAGAGCCCGGTGAGGCAGGGGCTGCATGGGTCCAGCTGTAGCCTCCTGGACCATGAGGATGCAAAAAGGTGGCCAAGAGCTGGCACGTGCTGGCACAGGGCCACCCTTCAGGTACAGAGACGCAGCTGCTCCCTGCCCTTTGCTTGTCACCACGCGTGTCACCAGCACAGCTGGCTGTCACGAGAGCGAGATACGGTCACGGCACAGCCAGGGCCAGACCTGTCCCCACAAGGAGCACCCTCTGGTAGCATCAGCTTCCCAACCAGGGCCATGGTATCACAGCCCCCAGGCGAAAACAGCCCCCAGGAGGAGCTCTGCGTGGTCCTGCTGCTACCTGAGCTTCGTGTTGATCTGCAGGGCCTTGGCCAACATCTTGGCGCCGGTGTCGCCCATGGCGTTGCCGCTGATGTCCAGCGCGGTGAGGCTGGTGTTGCTGCCCAGGGCGCTCAGCAGGACGTTGGTTCCCAGCTTGAGGCGCGACTCGGCCACAGACAGCGACTGGAGGGGCTGGGTGGGAGAAGAGGAGGGGGAGACGTGGCTGTTCCCATCACCTGCTCGCCCTGCAGAGCTGCGGCCACGCGGCGGGGACACCTGGGTGGCCCCGGGGATGGAGGCTGCTCGGTGGCCGAGGCACAGGTGGGACGTTTGGGGTGGACAGGGGCGGTACTCACACAGTCGTCCTCCTGGGTGAGCTGGACGATGCGGTGCAGGACGTCCAGCAGCCCGTCCCTGCGGGAGAGGCGGGCGGTTATACCCACACGCGGGGTGCGAGGGGGGACGAGGTGCCGCCGCCCGCACGTACTTGGATTTGATGTTGAAGTTCTTCCCCAGCGAGACGTGCCGGATGGACTTGCTTCTGCCGATGGACAGCACCAGCGTCACCATGTCGGAGTCGAAGCCTGCGAGAGACGAGCACGCCGCGATGCTCCCAGCCCTCCGCACCACAGAGGAGCACCAGGGTGGCACCCACGGGGACCCTCACAGAGCCACCACGGGGGACAGAAATAGGTGCAGCCCCTGGGCCCCTGCCCATAAACACGTCTGGGGGAAGCTTGGCTGGGCATTTTGGCTAAAACAGCGAGTTTTGGAGCATCTGTGAGCCGGGGGGACCAAGACCAGGATGAGGTTGGTTTAGAGTGACCCAAAACGCATCAGGTTTTCCAGAAGCATCTGACTGTAGAGATGCTGTGTGATCTGCAGTGAGATTTCAGCAAGGTCGCTTTAAGCTCTGTGGCCTTTTAGGTGAAGTTAAAGAGGCAGCAGAACTGATTTCTGCAATAATTCGGGTGGCTCTCCCACAGCCCCACGGCTGCAGAGGCAGGACGAGGTCAGCAGCACAGACGGCAAACTCCCGTGGAGAGGTAGGACCAGATTCAGTCCAAAGAGACCTTCTCCGTGTCTCACCCAGCCTCAAAATCCGGGCCAGCAATTTCAGACTGCGAGCTGAGGAGGTTTGTGGCATGAGAGACCTGAGGTGACAATCCCAGGCGGATCCTGAGGCAGGAGGGGGCAGCGGGTGAGGCAGCCACCCCGTGCCCTGTGCTGGTGAGGCAGGGCTTTGCTGGCAAGGACATGAGCAGAGGGAGAAGAGGACACGCAAGGACTTCCCGCCTGGGGAAGGCAGGTAGGCTGTGGCTTTGGGGGCGGAAAGTCATAAAGCCTGGTAACCTCTTGGGCAGAAACCCACAGCAGGCGTTTGGGTGCCTTCAAACCACCGGTCCCAGCTCCAGACCCTTTGCCGAGCTGGTTTCCCAGTGGCTGCTGCTGTGGAAGGACTTCTACAGGCGATGAGCACCCCCAGATGTTGGGTTAAGCAGCAGGGGGGGGGATTCACAGAGCAATGCCCTGGGCGATGGGTGGACACCCCAGGACAGTCCTCTGAGCGGCCAGGCAAGGGACTCAGGTCAGGATGAGCGCAAGGGTGCCTGGTGGGCCTCCACCCCTGTCCTACACAGCCAGGGATCCGAGCCGGCCTCTGGGAGCAGCCCGAGGCAGGAGAACCTCCCCTGGGTGCAGAAAGGGCAACCCACCGTTGTCAGACAGATCCAGGTCGCTGATGGCGCTGGCGTCGGGGATGAGATCCTGGATGACCTGGGCCCCCGCAGACCTCAGCTTGGAGCAAGCAGCAAGACGTCGGTACAAGGGGAGCCCCGCGAATTAGATCCTGCTGTCGGGTCGGTCACACGGACCCTCGGCACCCATGGGTGCCCTCCCTCACCTCGCAGCTGCTGAGATCCAGGTGCAGGTCGCTGATGTGGCTGTTGTACGCCAGCCCTTGCAGCATGGCCCTGGAAAAGTCCCCAGAGCCACCCATCAGCACGCGCAACGTGGGCTCTGCCCCTCGCAGCCCCATCCAGCACACCTGCAAAGCCCCAGGGGACAGCACCCGGACCGCATCCGCCCCAAATCCGCCCCCTTGGCAGGCTCCGATCCCCAGCCCACACCTGACGGCATCTGGAGGCAGCTTGGTACCCGCCACGGAGACGTGCCTGAGCGCACGGGCCTGGCTGAAGAACTGCTTGATGTCAGGAGGGACAGCTTTCACCTTCCTGGAAGGGAAGGGCACAAAATGGCATCAACTCACCACCGCCGGGCACCCACCTGCTCCCCTCTGCGATCCGGGGCTCACCGGTGCGAGTAGGTGTTTTTGGAGAGGTCCAGGTGCACCAGGCTGGCGCAGCATCCTTGGACCAGCGCCCCAAAGAGCTGTGAGGTGTGGGGAGGAGAAACACCACTCAACCAGGGCACACAACCCCAAGGCGGACCAGAAAGGGAAGGGTGCCGAGCCCCACGGCAGTGGATTTGGACTCACGGTGTCCAGGGAGCAGTCGGTGGCAGCCAGGCTGAGGTGGGCGAGCGAGGCGCAGCGGCCCAGGAGGCTCTGCAAGCTCTGCAGGAGAGAGGGCTCAGCACCTCGCCCAGGACCACGCGACCCACCCCACGAACCCCAGCAGCGCCCCGGGCGCCTCCTCGCTCCTGGTGGCATCTCCCACCCCGGCAGCGCTGCCCCATGCTCACGCTGGTGTCCTCCACAGCCAAGCTGCCGGGGTTCCCCGAGAGGTCCAGGTGCCGGAGCGAGGAGCTGGTGGCTTCGTGGGCTGCGAGCGCCTGGCACAGCGTGCTCATCCCTGCACGGGGGAGGAAGAGAAGGGCTCCGGGCAGCAGCACATCGCACCCCTCAGCACGTCGCACCCCTCAGCACTTTGCCTCATTCAGCAAGTCCTCGCAGCGGCCCCGTGGCCCCTCCAGGAGCCCAGCCTGGACGTACCTTTAGCAGCAAGCATCGTCCTGGCCAGGTTGAGGCCCTGCAGGCCCTTGGGTCTCTTCTCAAAGTACCGGCTGAAGGCGATTACCCCTGGTGAGAGCAGAACAAGCCCTCAGCACCTGGGTGTCCACACCACGCGGGGCAGCGTGGGCCCTGCCACGGGCGCAGGGACCATGGCATGGATGGAGGGCTACGACGTGGAAGTCAACAGCTCGTGTGGGCTTGATCTCGTGCCGTCAGCTACCTCTGTCCTCCAGCTGGTTGCCGGCGAGGTTGATGGTGTGCAGGACGGAGTCGGGATGTCTGCTGAGCGCCTGGGCCATCCTCTGCGCAAAGTCACTGCGGGGAGAAGGACACCCCCGGGGGTGTCCCCTAAGGCCACCACCCCGTGGCCTTACAGGGACGTGCCACCATGCTGGCTCCAGGAGCAGCGCCTCTCCAGGCGTCTCTCCCCTCTCCCCCAGGACCCCCACATTCCTAAATTCCCAATTCCCTCGGCATCCTGAAACCCTCCCAGTGCCGCAGCACCGGGTACAAGCGTCCCCAGTTTGGGCAGCAGGAGCTCATCCTGCCAGGCACGCGAGGGCTGCACCCAAACTTTTCCCACTTTTAAGAATTCAGCGATGAAGCCGGCAAAGCAGCAGGAGGAAGGGCAGGGGGTTCCCTGCACAGCCCGAAGCCCTCATCCAGCAACGCCACAGGGCCCCCCCGGGAAGCAGGACCTCCCCGTACCATCTCAGCCCGCTGTTCTCCAGCGCCAGCTCCTCCAGCGTCACCGACTTGCTGAGCATGTACAGCAGCTGCTCGGCGATCTCCTGGTTCTGCAGGGGACAGAGCCGCTCAGGCCCCGGCACCGCCGGCAGGGACAGAGGGCTCGGCACGCCTGCACTCACCAGCCTGAAGTCCTTGCAGGAGAGCTTGGTGAACCACAGGTTGAAGGACAAGGCAGCAACGCTCAGCGCCACATCCCTGCGGGGGGACGGGGACGAGGGAGTCAGCGGCCATCCCCGCAGCCCCCGCACGTGTCCCCGGGCATGGTTGGAGGCTGTGGCCCCATCTCGAGGTGCTAACCCGTGCAATAACAGCGGGCTGGGGAGGCGGCAGGGCTGCAAGCCCTCCGAGCCGTGCAAAGCCTCGCAGCTGCGAGCGGAGCCGGCTGCTTTGCATGGGGAAACGCCTGGCTGGCGTGGCCTCTGCGTGCACCCCCGTGACGGGTAACGGGCTGCCTGCCTCGTTTACATGTTAAAAAAGAAATCTGCCCGGCCTCTGCCCCACGGGACTGGGCTTTTAGCTGTGGGAGGACAAGCACAGGCTGCAGATGTGTCCTGTCTGAGGCACAAGGCGAGGTCTGAAGACGAGCAGAGGAGCGCGACGTGCCACCCAGTGAACCCTGCACGGGGACACACACGGTGGCACGGCAAAGGGCGCCGTGCAGCGGGGCCGAGGCACTCACCGGCTCTCCAGGTGGCTGAAGTCCAGCAGGTTGAACTCCCGGCAGTCTTGGCCGTGGTAGATGTTGTCCACGTCCTGTCCAAGGGGACAGACACACGGACAGAGCTCAGTGCCAGCTCCTGGGAAGGGTTTCGGTGCCTCAGAGCTTCAAACGTCCCCTGGCCACCAAGGCAGCCAGCCCCAGCCCCAGCCCCTGGGCGTCCCCCAGCCCTGTGAGGACGCTGGCCGGAGCAGAGGCACCCATCCTGCTCCCCTGGTGCAGGGCGAGCGGCTCACCCACTGGACCTCCTCGCGGAAGGCAAAGCCGTTGTAATCACACAAGGCGGCGTAGGTCTCTGAAAACCCACCTGCAAAGAGAAGGTGGCACCGTGAGCACTGCTTCCCAAGGAGAACACGGAGGAAGAGCCCTGGGGAGGGCGGAAAGCAGCAGGATGAAGGCAGGGGCTCTCCCTGGGTCGGGAGGGTGGCAGAGCCTCGGCTCCCAGCCGCTTGTGGTGGCTCCCCTGGCACGTCCTGCTTTTCCGCTGCCCACAGAGCCCCAGCCTCATGATCCCAACATCACCCCGCTGACCAGTTTCCCCCTTATGATGACCCCATCACTCGAGAAATTAATGCATTGCCATATCAATAAGAGAGGTATGCCAGGAAATGTGCTCACATCATCTTTTTAGCAACCACCTCCTCGCCCATGCATCCCGCTGTAACTCTCCTCCCTCTAAAACCTCTGGAGCCTTAAAAGCTCCCGCTCCGAATCGGGCTGCAGAAGAAGCCTCCGGTTCTGCAGTGTCACACCAGGTGGATGGGAACACCCCTGGCTGCTCCCCCTCACCCATCCTGCCCCTTTTTTTGGGGGAGCTGTGTCCCCCCAGCCCCCAGGGATGGGCGTGCGCTCACCGCAGGGCCCCTGGTTGCTCTGCAGCATCTCCTCCAGCGAGTCCGTGACCCTCCGGATCCTCTCGTACAGGTTTGGGGGTGAGTTCTTGAGCAGCGTCCTAGGGAAGGACCAGGGACAGCGTGGTGGTGGGCTGCCAGAGCATCCCCGCCAGCTACGAGACGTGTGCCAAGCCCTGAGGATGGCCAGAGGCGTTCACCCCACTGTGTTCGGGGAACAGGGTGCTCGTTTGGCCTCCATCAGTGTGGCTTTCTCCTACCACAAGGACCCAGCAGGCATGTTGGACCATTCCAAGCCCTGTGGTCCCCACAGGATGACCCCAAGGAGCAGAGGACCCTCACCCAGGGGATGAGTCTGGGAAGACCTTCTTAAGTGACATGGTGACATGGATGACAACTTGCTCCACGTCGTCGAAGGACATGAGCCGGAAGGAGTAAGAGGATGTGTCCGTTTCTATGACAACCTGCAGAGGCCAAAGGATGGGAGATGCCTGAGAACACCGCCAGCGTCCCCAGACCCACAGACACGGCGGTGACAGCAGCCGAGCACCCGGCCTCTGCTCGCATCCCCGGCCTACGTGCGCAGGTACGGCTGGGAACCTGAAATTCATTAGTGATGTGATGTGCCAGAATAAGGCATCAATCCGCCCCCAAATTCGAGTTTAGCCACTGTTCAGCCATCCCAAAACAGTCAGGGGGAGAATAGGGTTTAATCAGCAGAAACCGTGGGACGATGCGGGTTTAACGCCCGCGGTCCCCCCGCCGTTTGTCTGGACAAACGTCCCTCCCTGCCCCGCTCATCTTGCTGTGCCGGCCAGCCCCTGACGGAGGCTTCCTCCCTGAGTTTCTCTAATTGGGTTTCGAGGCTTTTTTAGCTTCCAGCTCCTCCCAGATCCCATGGCAACACACTCCGTGATTTAATTACAGGCTGGCTGAGCCGCAGGAGCGAGATGGCAGCGATCTGCTGGGACCGCAGCCGCCGGGCTTCCCGCATGCCCCCGAGCCCAGCTTCTGCTCTCTAGCCCGGCTCCTGGAGCTCAGACCTGCAGCCTGCTCCTCAGCAGATCACATTCCCATTGCCCAGCCTGCCCTTTCTGACAGCGCTTTAATGAGCACAACGAAGACAGGATGCTGAAGAGGACCGCAGCCCTGCTTTGGGCCCAGGCGACCCGTTCAGGCATCCCGCCCCATCCTGCTTCGCTCCCGCTGCCTCGGCCGCCTCGCCCTAAGAGGATTAGTGGGGTTTTAAACACCTCCCAGCTAAATTTGGCATCGCCTGGGTTAAGCCAGCCACAGTTTATCACCTTGTCCCCGCCAAGCAGGAGCGGCCGGGGCTGCACCCACACTTGTCCCCAGCACCCGTGGATGCCCCCGCGGGGAGGTGGGCGCTGGGTTCACCCCACGCGGTGCCACTCACCACGCTGGGCTCTCGCACGGCGATGTCCCTCACCTCCAGGAAGCTGAAGCTGCTGTGCACCTGCGGGAGAGGAGGGCTGGGACACAGAAAGGGACCCAAGGGTGCCCCCCCCTCTGCCCCATACTGACCCGAGCCCCCCTCCTCCCCCCTTTCCCCCATCCCACCCCTGGGCCCCGCACTCACCCTGACCGGCAGCATCGCCGGCACCACGTAGGCTCGCCAGGGCGTCAGCACCTAGGCAGGGGGAGATCAGTGGGATGGGAGCGGGGTGAGGCAGGAGCCGCTGCCCTGCACCCCTCCGCGGCCAGTAAGAGGAGCAAGGCAAGTGCATAATTAAGATAACGAGGTCTGCAGCCTGAAGCAGGGCCAGGGGCTGTAGTGGGGTCCCCATGTGTGCATGGGTTTGGGCCCCCGGCCCCAGCTCAGGCTAACTGCAAAGGGACGTAGCACGGGACGCTGCACGTACCAAGATAAAGTCGTCGTACTTGGATTTCACCTGCAGCTGGACGCTCTTGACCAGGAGGATCTTCTTTGTCCCCAGGGAAGCAGCGATGCCCTCTGGAAAGACCGGTGTCGGAGTCACTCCGGCACCCCTGTGCCCTTGGGGCGCACGGCGTGACGTGCCCAAGGAGATCCCCCTGCTCCCCATGCCAGGAAGAAGCGCTGAGCATCCAGCTCCCCTAAACCACAGCAGCTGCCCCGTCCCCTCCTTCCAGAGGGGCCAAACACCCAACGCGTCCCCCAAGGGCAGGCGTCCCCAGCGCCCTGCCACCAGGCAACCGCTGCTCCCCAGCTGGATGCAGCGCCCCGCGGCTCTTCCTCGCGGACCCCAGCCAGCTGAGCCCTCGCACCCTTTGCCAGCTGGCTCCCGTCCCTCGCGTGCTGGGAGCCACCCTGGCAAAGCTCTCGCCTGGATTTCTGCATCCCCACACCGAAAGCTTTCAGCCAGCCCCTTCTCCGCACGGCCATCCCGCTCGGGGGTATTTTTCTTTGTGGCTCTGTCCCCACGGGGGCTCGGCTGTCTCGGTTACGCACCCGAGGGAACCGAGGAGAGTAAAGGCGAACCGCGCAGGTCCCCGCCGTCCCCAGGGACCCACCCTGGTCGAGCTGGGAAGCAGGGCTGCGGTGACCTGCTGCTCCTCACCCATGCAGGCTCTGGTTGGGCTGGTGAGGCTGCAGCACCTCCGGACTTCCACAAACTTCTTTTTAATTATTATTATTATTTCCCTCCAATCAAATCCAGGAGGCAGGAGAACTTCCCCGAAGCTGCAGGCATCTCATGTCCCTCCCGCATCCCTCCCTGCCGAGCCTGGGGCAGCCCAAGGCGTTGGCATCACCAGACCCTGCTGGGCAGCAGGAGGAACCAGCCTGGTTTCGGGGATGCTTTTGGCCTTGGCAGCGTCCCCGAGGAAGCGAGCTTTGCAGGAAGGAGCAGGCTCGCTCAGAACCCCCTGAGAAGTGTCTGCAGGCCCCGAGGAGCCCAGAAGCTGCTCCGCCAGCCCCGGTGCAGCTGCAGGGCCGAGGAGGCCGCGCACCAGCGGGCACCCACGCGGCAGGAGGAGCGGCCAGGCGGGCGCTGCTTACCTTGCAGCTCAGCGGGGATCCCCCCGGGGGACGTGGCCATGGCGGGGACCGCGGGCGAGCCGGCCGGCGGGATCAGGGCAGCATCCCCCAGCGCAGCCCCTGCTCGGGGCGAGGGGCACGGCGCCAGGAGGAAGCGCTGAGGTTACCAACCGGCAGCGCTGCCGCCTCAGCGCCTCCTCCCCCTTCCAGCGCTCGGTGCCTCTTCCTGCCCCGTCAGGCAAGATTTACCCAGCGAGCAACAGATGCGAGATGAGAGCGACGGAGACCATGGCCCACGCAAAGCCTGCGAGACCCCACGCTGGAGAGCACCCTCGAGCTTTCTGAGGGGGCCAGGAGCAGCACCCGCAAGTTGGAGGATCCCTGGTCGCTTCTTGCCCCGCAGCCGGCGGCCCTGGGGTGGTTTTGGGGGGACACGTTTCTGCCTCGGTGGCTGGAGATGGGTGGTGAGTGTAGAAAGGCTTCCTGTGCGGGGAGGCCAGCCCGGCTCCTTCACCTTGTGTTGGGCACCCAAGGGTTGGTGGTGCAGGTGGGCGCTGGTGCCCATGGCACGGTGCTTCTCCAGAGCCCAAGGCCCCAAATATCACACTGGGATGTCCCCTGGACAGCCCCAACCGCTGCCCCAAAGCGAGGATGAGAAGCAGGAACTAGGCTGGCCTCCTTGGAGCTGCTAACACAGCGGGAACACCAACCCCACTCTGCTCTCCCAAGGAAGGCTCCAGATTGGGCAAGAAGATTGAAGCAGTCCAGGATGGAGCAGAAAACTCCTGTGCAGTGCTGTGGGACTTCACCGGACACAACATTCCTCAGTGCTGGTTCAGCAGACACGACCAGGGACTCGTGAGAAGGTCCCGAGGGAGCATGGTGCGCCCACCCCCATCACTTTGCCCAGCTCTGGGAGGGTCCCAGCAGCCCAAGGCTTGCTGAGGTCCCTCTGGTCCCACCTCGAGCAGATCAACTGCTCCCTTCCATTTGGCACCAGGCACACACCTGCTGAGACCCCACCTGTCGCACCGGCCAGATCGTTAACAAGTTGTCAATTAACAAGACGTTAAACAGTGCTGGCTGTCGGGTTGATCCCTGAGGACCGTGAACCACCAGCGGCAGCTTTCGTTCTGCTGACCACGCCAGAACTGGTGGCCCAGACAATTTTCCAGCCTCTGGTCCCCGTGACTCCAGTTCGGCCATGAGGAGGCTGTGGGAGACCACGTCCAAGGCCTCACCAAAGTCCAGCTGGGCGTTCAGCGCCCACTTCTTGCCCACACAACCTCCTCGGAGAACGTCAGTCAGGCTGGATGTGCCTGCGACAAGGGGACTGTTCCCAGTCACCTCTTTGTCCTTTTTCTGCTTGGAAATAGCACCGAGAAGGGTTTGCTCCCAGGAACCAAACGGAGTGTGATCTGCCTGTAGTTCCTCAGATCTTCCTTCGCACCCTTCCTGAAGATGGGTAGGACATCTGCCTTTTTCCTGCTGTCATGAATGTCCCCAGATCCCTGGGACTTTTCAAAGAGGCGATGGAGCGTGGCTTTACAGTGACCTCGGTTGGTTTCCTCAGCACCCTGAGGTCCATCCTTCGGCCTGCCATGAGGCTTGGGCTCCGGGAGGCCTGAGCACAGACCTCTCCAGCACACACCAAGGCAAGAGCAGCACCGAGTACCATGTTTTTTCCCGTGTCCTCCGCCACCAAATCCTCTGCTCTGTTAAGAAGCAGTCCTGCATCTTCCTCAGCCTTCCTGCTGCAGCGGCCCTCGTTACAGAAGCCCTCATCCCTCGTGAGGATGAGAGGTCAGTTTTTCTCCCTTGCTGCAGAAGAGCCATGGTTTGTACCAACAAAACCTAAGGTAAAGAAGTGGGCTTGGTACCTGCTTTGTAATGCAAGAGAAATTGGTCCCTCTCGCTCTGAGGAGCCCTCCATCGCTACAGCAGCTGTGAGCTCAGCGTGGCTGAGGCAGCAATGCCCTCAGAGCCGTGCTAGCCCTCGTTTTTCACCCGTGGACCTAAGACACGGCACAGCTTTTCCAGCACCAACAGCAGCAGGGTGTCCTCACTCAGGCTTCAGATGCTGCCCTGGGGAGCGCGCTGGGACTCGGCGCTGCATCTCTCCGGAACAGCTCTGCCGCGGGCAGACCAGAAGCCCGGGAGATGCAGGAGCAGAGGTGTCTGCCCGAGGCAGGAGACCCAGCTCAAATCTGAATGAAGAAAACCAGGCTGCATAACAGCACTGGTTACTGAGCATGCATGTGGAAACCAGGCCAACCGAGAGAGGTAACAGTCGAGGGGGAAGAAAAACGAAGAGAGTCACAGGTGATTGCTCCCATCCCCGTGAAGCCCCTGCTTCGACCTCGGGAAAAATTCCGAAAGCAGTCTACAATAAATTAGCAGACCCACTCTACGTGCTAGAACACTGCCCTTACCTATTGCGTTAGCTACTGCTGCTCAGAAATCGTTTCCTCGGAAAAAGCAGAGCAGAAGTTACCAGCGGTCCCTTGGAGATCAGCCGCATCTTCCCACGCGTGCTGCTGCAGCAGGCTGCGCCTCGCGGGGCAGGAGCTGCCAAGAAGCACAGCACACTGTCAGCACAGCAGAGGAGTCGGGAGCAGATCCTGCAGTCTTTGTCCAAATACACCTCTCAGGCTCCCTTCTGTTCAGCCCAGCCACGCACACAGCTATTGCCGGAGCTCAGAGGAGCTGGAGGAAGAGCTGGCAGCAGGAGCCCCGGGATTTCTTGGGATTTGGGGTCACTCAGGGCTGGGTGCAAGGCACAAACTGCATGCAGACCATGCAGGCCTCTGCTAGAGCGCACACACCTCCTCCAGGCACCATCGCAGGTCACTAGTTAAAGCCATCATTAAACATCTTTCACGCTCCACTTGGCAGCAGAGGCCTGAGCCCAGTGCCTAAGAGCTCGTGGCTTACCCGTCAGGCTCACGGAAGGCTGACAGCACTCACTGCGACCCCAGGGACGTGGCATCCACACACACCGCTGCTACAGCGCGAGCTCCTGGGCCAGGCACAAGCAAACAGAGCTGAGGGATGGCAACAGCCGCGGTTAGCTGCATGTCTCTGCTCCATCAGCACCAGCATGTGCTGCAGGACTACGGCTGCGGACACCTTCAGCTTTCTGGCTCAGCAAAAGGCATCCCCAGCTCTAGGCTTACACAAAACTGCATTTCCTTCAGGGCACTGCCTCTGTCTGAAGTCTCTCTTTGGGCTCGTGAGCACACAAGCTCCTTACCCAATTGAGAAAGCACTTCAGGGTTTATCCACTTCCACTGCCAGACCTGGCTCCTCGCAGGACAGCGCTGATATTTGCATCTCCCACCTGCTGAAATAAGCTCCCATTCTCCTCCAGATTCCAGGCATCAACCCCGAGACAGCTTTCCTCTGCAAGTTTAATGACCACATCTTAGGATCAGTGACAGGTAGTCACCACACACCTGGTTAAATACTCCTGACATGACTTCTTGCTTAAAGCTGTAAATAACACAAGTGTCAATGAGCAGCAGCCAGTCCAGCACGTTTTGCATTACCTCTGCCCTGCCTCAACACAGCCCCAGCAGAGAGCAGCTGAGACCCCCAGGACACGAAGGAGCTGCTGTGAGGTAGCTCAGCACGCTGCCCACGCCACAGTAATGACGCGTGGTTATAACGATGCTTGGTTATCTGCACACTCACCTGTGACTGACAGCAGCATGCCACGATTTAATTTCATAGCTTGCCACCCCGCATTCAGCGCACAGTAGAGGAACACCCACGACGAGAAGAGCCCATTGCACTGTAAGCAGCTGCTCCGTTTGCGCAGGCAGGCCTGCAGCATCCTTCCGGGGGGGCTTTACAGTCCGGAGATGGCTGCCAGCTCACACAGTTGTTATGCCCAAAGAAAGCAGCCGGTGAGCACGCATGTTAATCCATTATTATTTATTAGCTGTACAGCAGTATATTCTCCTTCCCAGCTTTCAAACCCCATTACATATTTTATAACAGTATTTTTTCCCATGTTGGCTTCCTAAAATAATGAAAAATATCACACAGTACAGCTAAGTACAAAAATGCATCAACCTAGAGTCTGATAGCTAAACTGATAGCTCTCTTAAAAGCGATACATAGAAGAAAAATTTGTTTGAAATCAGCAAGACTGAGGCTCTATAAAAAGCTTACATATTTTAACATGTGACAGTTTCATATACAGGCATCATTTGTATTTCACATTATTCCTTTTTTGTCTTTATTAGAGATCCAAAATTGTGTAATTACTGACCTATTAAAATTTCCTGGCCCAGGTTTTGAGGGCTGCAGTGACCCACTTATAAATCACCACTTCTGCCTTAACATAGGATTCATAAACACAAAATACAACTACAAGATAGAGCAAAGAAAATGTAGTCGTGAAGTTATAACTCAAAAAGAAGGTTAATTATACATGTTTCAAATGCCAGTTTTGTGCATTTCAAAACCAGATTTCATGTGTGGGTTTCTGTTGTTCTGCAAGCAATAGTCTGGGTACATCTCTACGTGATTGGTTATCAACAGTTTTTCCAACATTTACACTCTATCGATCTTCTTGTCACTTAGTTCAAAAGGAATTAAAATACTGGGGTTTATTTAAACTGCATTTTTGCATACCTCTTAATTAATGGAAAAAGATTTAAATGTAAAAAAAAGTTATTTACAAGCTTGACCATTACAGAAATGCTTTGCAGAAAGCAAAGCATATTAAGGACAGAAACCAGTTGGAGCATGCCAAAACTACCGTGTGCAGCCGACTTGGAGAACCGGAGCTAGTCAGTGGGGAAAAGCAAAAAACATTTTAAAAGTCTAGAACCCTCCCAAGTCTGCATTTACAGTTAAAAACACTACTGAGAGAAGGAGGCTCAAGGACTCTGGGAACTGGAAGGGCAAGTCCGGAGTGGTTTACCACATACTCTAGTCAAGGCTTCCACTTTTGTATAATAAAACTTGTTGCATGTAAAGCTGGCCCAAGGACCGCATTTACGATGCAGTTCAGAGCAAAACTAATCAAGCACCTCACAGGAAACCCTCAAGGACTCCAAAATATTTCCTAATGTTCCATGATCCTGTAATGCTAACATAAAACAGCAAGTTCTAGTTAAATCACATTCTAACATCATTTTGAAGTTTTATTTCCCAGTATGTTTGGTAAAATGGTCTAAAATGATGCATTTCCCAAAGCCAAGAAAAAAGGTAAAAGGAAAAATAGATTTGAGCCGCTTAAACACAGCCCAGGCCAGTTCAGTCATCCAGCGTGGTCTTCCTCCATCACCGGTCCATCATGCTGAGAATCATCTCAGGAGTGAGGTCTCCATTTGGAGCTTCCACTACAGCAGGCTGAGCTTCCTCCTCTTCCTCTACTGTTTCTGCATCAGGTTCTTTCTTTACTTCAACTATAATATTTTCAATTTCACCAGTGTTCTGGTCTTCAACCTGAATGATTGCTGCAGCTAGAAGGGCAGAAAGCAAAGGGTGAGGGAGAAAAATTACACCTTTTTTTTGTTCCAGAGCTGGCCTCATCAGATGATTTTTTAGGAGGTAATTAGACTTTTGCATGGAAAGAGAAGGCGGGGCCCATAATGAAGGCATTCCCACATCAGTGCAGTGATTCACCCTGCTTCACTCATCTAATCATCAGCCTTCTGTTTCCTTGCCTCTGTATAAATAGTTGCTACTGGTACAAGTATCATAAGGTACATGGAACTTTAAGTATTCAAACAGGGGATTTTGCAGAGTAATCCACAAACAAGGCTACACCGATGTATGGGTGTGGGTCAAATCAGCCTCTCTTCATTCATGGTGCAAGGAAAGGCTTCAAATTTAGGTGAGTCTGGTGACACTAGTGACAGAGTCAGCACAAAGTAGAGGCAAGTGCAGTTATTTTTTTAATAAGCTCACTTGAGGGGATCAGTTCTCTTGTAAGAATTGCCAAATCCAAGGAACAAAGCAGAGTAACATGAGCTTTAAGCAGTGACTTACGCTGGGATTGCTTTGTTTGAGTGGCAGCTTTGCCCGGTGGTCTTCCTCTTCTTTTCTTACTGGGAGGTGGTGCAGGAGCCTCTTGCTCAACTTCTGGTTCGGCCTCAATTTCTACTGCTGTCTCCTCCTCATCTTCATTATCATCCAAATCTGGTTCAGCATTTTCCTCTAAAAGAAGCATTGGATCAGGTAAGTCTTCAGTTTAAACAAGAATGAAACATCTATCTGCAGGGAGTCATCAAATCCTCATCCAAAAGGAGTCAAATCAGGGCAGGAAGGCAAACGAGGCCTTTGTTGCGAAGCTGGTGGCACAGGCTGCCAGTTGCCTTCGCATTAGAGGCCACAAACAGCCATTTAGAAAGGCAAAAGGAAACACGACCACGTTAGACTACGCAATGAAAGCCCCTCTGCACACCCATGAAGGACCTCAGAGACAAGGGCTGGATGGGGGGAGCCCACACACCACGCTGCTGGGCTACTCCCAGGCCCATCAGAGGGGCCATCAGCCCACCGCAGTGCCACCCGCACACCCCAGAGGTGCCCCTGCACAAGGGCAGGCAGGAACCCAAACCAGGGACTCTCAGGAACAAACACCTTTGTCCAAGCCACTCCTGGAAGAGCCATCAGCCCTGCTGTCCATGAAACCCCCCACGACGTGTCAATGGAAGCAGCAATCTAGATCACCTTTTGAACAAAGGAAGGGCTGTTGCCTGGGCTAGGGACAAATTATGGGATGTGTGGAGATGGGGAAAGGCATTTTGGGATCACTCAGGACTTAGGGGATGTTCAGGGTAGGAAACAAAAGTGGGAAGAGGGAAGGGTTTAGGTGATTTGGAGAGGAATAAGCATGGGAAAATAGAATGGCAAAGGCACAAAGGGGGCCCCTTGTGTAAATAGTTTGCTGGTTAGTACTCCCATCTTGCTATACCTTTGGCACCTTGCCTTGTTGTCTTATTAAATTTCTAACTCTGCCCCTGGTTAGGGATCTGTATCCTGTGTGCAGCAAATGGAGTCTACCATAGGCTGGAGGGCCTGGGTGTCCAGTGACTGGAGTGCAGGGACCCAATCATGGCATCTGCGTTTTTTTTTCCCAGCTTTTATATTGTTAACTGAGCTAATTGTTCTAAACTTTACTATTCAGAACACTCTTCAAAGTTAGCACCACCAACACGTTCGCGTTGCCCTGAACATGTCTGAAGTGCTTCATCACAAGGGTCTGCTTCATCGCAGCTTTGCTCACCATTCTTACAAATGTAGAAGCTGCAGAAACTCATGAAACTGCAGATCAAGAGATAAGAACACCACCGCACACTGCAATTCTCAGCAGAGAATGTAGTTGGAACCTCTGCCATACTGCTACTCAGCTCACACTGGTGAATTGTTTTTCTATCAGATGACTCCTGAGGAAGTCAGTCGAGACTTGGCAACTCATGTGAGGATGAAGGAGTTGTCTCAGCCAGAGTCTGAGCCAGTCATATAACACTCACCAGTTCATCTAACGAGCATGATTCTTGACCACTGTTCCCCAAAACATTTTTGAAACCCAGGCAATAAGAATTAAATAAAATTAGGGTTTTCAACGTAAGTGATTCTGTGAGTCTACATCTACTGGAGGCCTACAAATCAGATGTGATTCTGGAGTATCTAATTTTTAATGTTTTTGATTTGGTTTCCATCAAGATTTTACTCTGGCTCTTAAATTAAGAATTAGTTACACGTGCTTTATGCAACTGACTGTAACACACTTTTTCAAGAATCTGTACAAATACGAGTTTCAGAAATTGGAGTTTCTGCTGTCAAGGTTTGCACAACCAGCGGTTTGACCATACCCAACTTATTTCCTGTAAAACCTGTTTGCCACGTAAGATTTTGAGATGCACATTCTCTAACCAGAACGTATCCCTTTTGCCCCAACCTACACCCCTGGTTAATTGCAGAAAGCACTTCAGATGAAAGACTAACTAGCAACACTGCCTTTGCAGAATCATCTTTGAACTGGCTGGTCTTTAGACTCCACCTGGATTTTCTTGCTGAAGACATGAGAGTTTTCCCTCCGTTGGGGGAAAGGCTATGAGTTTTCCCTTCACAAAGACCACCACAATGAAGGCAGTTTACCTGCTGCAACAGTTTGCTGTTGCCCTGTTCTGGAGAAGCTTACAAACAGTAGCTGCCCTATTATGACTTGCACCCAGCCCACCTTCTGGCACACTGGCCAGCATGTCCAAGAGCCCCTCAATGGCCATCTCCTCAATACCAGTGTATCTGCAACAACATCTGTCTAGTGGAATACACCACCTGCCTCCTGACCCTTTAACCGTCTCAGCAGGCCTTCTGTAAGAGTCCAGAGATTGCCAGCGCTCTCTCCACCACTCTCTCGTATGCTCCCTTCCCTTTCCCACAGGGGAAGCCAAGCTAATCCAGCACTGGGGTTGTTCGGACATGCCGTATGCTACCCTGTAGCAGTAAAGTGGGAGCATGTGGAATTTCGTAACAGAAACACGGAGCTTCTTCTGGGACACTGAAAATGCTACCAGAAAATGTAACGCACAGAAAAACAGGCAGGATAAGAACTGAGTTTTTTCAGCTGCATGGTCTTAGGAAGAGCACAGGATGGCAGAATCCATATTATCCATTCCAGGCAGTCATTTCTGTACCTGGCCATACACCATTATTTTTTGTTTACCAACTACATAAAAGCATTTCAAGTACCAAAACCAAGCTCCAAAGTAGACAAACTAACAGTTAAAGAGTGAATCACAGGTCTCTAACTCTCAGAATGTACTGAGTTGTTTCTTACCACTATCAGAGGAATCTTCCTTCTTAGAGCGCATCTTCCTCTTTCGGCCACGTTTGCCCTTCTTTGTCTCTCCCCCATTCTCTCCTTCCCCACCATCTAGGCCAGAACAGTTATCAGCATGTCTGGCCATTGTGTTCTACTCCGTGGAAAAGGGGGAAAAGAACAGAAAACACAACACGCATTAAAATAAGGTACAATATTCTGGTCCTGTACTTGCAAACATTTCTGACAACTTCTGATTAACTAAGAGACCTGGACAAGCGGGAGAATTGGGCCCACGTGAACCTAATGAGGTTCAACAAGTCCAAGCGCAAGGTGCTGCACCTGGGTCACAGCAATCTGAGACATGAGGATGGACCAAGAGAAGAACTCATTGAGAACAGCCCTGCAGAGAAGGACTTGGGAGTTGAGGTGGATGAAAAGCTCAACATGAGGCAGCAGTGTACGCTTGCAGCAAAGAAGGCCAACTGCATCCTGGGCTACATCACCAGAGGAGTTGCCAGCAGGTCAAAGGAGGTGACTGTGCCCCTTTGCTCTGCCCTTGTGAGGCCCCACTTGAAGTACTGGGCCCAGTCCAGGGCCCCAGCACAAGAAGGAGGAGGGTCTGTTAGAGTAGGTCCAGAGGAGGCCCACAAAGATGACTTTATGAATAAAAGTTGAATTTTTACACTGTGAACAATGTCAATGCTAGTACACGATAGTACTAATTGTGAATTATACCAGGTCTCGTCTAAGAAACTGGCGTTCTATTTAAAAGGGTAGTGCTGTGGCCTCTATCTTCCCTGCGGGTAAACACGTCATCGTTCCTGTTTCCCCCACCAAGCCTCATTCCATCAAAATATCTGTAATTCAAACCAATATATTCCCTTACCCTGCGAGTGAATGTTTTACCACACTTGGAACAGACAAAGGCAGCAGGGACAAAGTTGGGATCATGGTATCTTTTGAAGTGCATATCAAGGAGCTGTTTCTGACGGAAGGTTTTATCACAATGGCTACAGGCGTAAGGCTTTTCTCCAGTATGGGTCCGTTTATGCATGACCATGTGCCGCTCCTGACAGGAACAATCAAGACAGCAAGAGTAACTTAAGAACTCATACAAACACAGATGAGGTGATTTTCAGCCACAACGCACCAGTTTAGGAACAGTAACAGAAAAAGATGGTTCTGCAGGAACTTGAGAACATCTCAACGGATGGTACATGCGGTCCTAGCTACTCTCATCCTACACAGACTTATTTCTTCAGAAACAGATACACCCAGGTTGTGACTTATCTGCCTTAGAAGGAACTTCTCTACGGGGAGGAAGCACTACACTGAGCAGCACAGGCCAAATTTTTCCTTCACACCCTTCAAAAGAAGGGCAGAGCTTATTTGATCTTGACGGTCAAGCTTAACAGCTAAGATTTCTACCTCCTGTTTTTACCTCCTGTTCCAACGCTCAGAAGGGGTGCCAGTCCCACCAGCTTACCTGTCTGCACGCGTAATCACACTGGTCACACTTGAAGCGCTTCTCATTCTTGTGAGACTTTTGATGCTGTATGAGGGCATAGCGTTCGTGAAACACAGCGTCACAATAGCGACACTTCTTGCCCTGTTCAATGTAGGAATGCTGCTTTCGCAAATGAACACCTAGGAGCAAAGAAACACAGGCTTTAGCCATGATGGCTTTCCAAACATGGAAGAGACTAGTTTGTGGTCCCTTAGCATTATTCCCTCCACATATTCCTGAATCAAGTCAGGAGACTGAATAGTTAATTTAGGATTCTACCAAAAAAGATACATCAGTAAAAGCAACCAGAACAATTTCTAGACAGAAAGGTCTTGCAGAAAGTCTCCAAGTTTTCCCACAGAATTTTAGATTTACTCATTAGTAGCCATCAATGTTCGCACAGTGCAATTCCATTTGATGTTTTGCCACATAAGTTTTGTTTTTTAACATAAGTTATTATATACAAAAAGCCCTGCAGGCATCTTAGATGATATTTCAAACCATCTACACTAATCTCAAAACACAACAGACAACAGGGACATCAGCGACCAGGTCTGATGCTGACAGTATCCATCCACAAGGATTCCCTTGGAGGACAGCACAAGGTGAGTTTTTGCTAGTGAGATTTATGTAACACATGAAGATTATCCAAGGAAAACATAACAGTCCACAAGACACTTAAGACTTCTCTGAACTGCCTGAATACAGCCAGAAGCCAGGTAACATGTTGGGAAACAGGATTTTCTGCAAGACTGGAAGCCAAAGTGACAGGGATAGAAGGCAATGGGGATACCAGCAGATAATCCCCAGGAGAGGTTTTTAGTAACTCCTTTAAAATACTCAAGCTAAGAGCATACCACAGCTGCACAAGGTAACCTGTTGTAGACTAAACCATTATTAGGAGAAAAATTCTTCATAGTTAACATCAGATTTTCTCTGTTGTAAATCAGTTCTTGTTTGCTCTGGGAGACACCTGACATCATTTGGCTGCCATCCACTCAAACTGCCTCTCATTGTGGCACTTCAAATTCTTCTTTATTGGAAGGGAGCCTGCCTTTCCATTACATGGTTGATATTTTGCTTATTTTGCTTACAGACTGAAAGTTCTGCCAAATCGTGGCTTCTTCTTTCTCAGCTGCTCTGGGCATGATATTATTTTTCACCTTCTTGTACATCAGAGAGCTTGCCTGCTGGAATCACTGCTCACTACATCAACACTCTGCTACTGCAAGGACTCAGGGCTTTTGTGGCAACTCTGTCTCCTATTCTGTCTGTGGCACACAGCTCCACTTCCTGGAAAATGAAAGTATTTATTCAAATTCAAGCCTTTTAGCTCAGTCAGATGTATATGGATGAAATGTAACAGCCTCCAGCGTGGAGGAGGTCAAGCCAATTGACTTTTTGGTTTCTCAGACCTAACCCACATGTAGTTGTAATATTAGTCCAAATTCAATCAATGCCTCACATCTATAGTCCTGAAAATAGTAACTTGCCTTGTACATTGGAAAGCATCCTACGCTTTCAAGTAATGAAAAGAAACAGAACGTTCTCAGTCTGCAGCAGTTATGGTAAGCTAAGTGTGTATTACAAGCCACACATTTAAATCCGTGCTTCATTTTGTAGTTATCAGAACTGTTAGGTTAAAGAGCAGACAGCAGTTGGCTTACTTGAACTCTAATTTTGGGAAAGTCTTTTGTAGTATTTTCACCAAATGGCCGCTTTTCAGAGATACATACCCAAGTCGCTCTTTCTGGCTATAACAGTATCACAGTGAGGACAGTGAAATTTGGCCACGTTCTCTGTGTGCTTCTGCAAAATGTGCATCTTCATGGTACCACTTTGAGTGAAGCGAGCATGGCAGATGTAACATTCATATGGCTTCTCTCCTTCAGTAGCAGAAAGAAAAAAATAGCACAAGTACTTTTATTAAAAAAAAAAAATCGAACCAAGGAGCCCCAAACCTCTCAGAAAGTCTCAACAGACAGCTAGAAGATGGAAATAGTAACTACAGAAAGATCTCAATGTCTCTTTGAGAGTTTTAGTTCTTTTATGCATCTTTTACAAAGAAACTCAAGTCCACTCTTCAAGCAAATCAGTTTAATTAATACCCTGAGGAAATGCCTGGAAGACCTACCTGCTGACTGCCCCAAAAAAAAAAACAAGTAGCATCAGATTTTTTTTGGGGGGGTAAGGTTTCTGAATACTTATGTACACGCAAGGGCAGTTCTTCCCCCTTCAGGTTTAGGGTTATCATCAATCTGGCATTCCAGTAACATTCTGTGCTAAAAAAAATGCTATTTCTATCAAAGAAAAAAAATCAGGGCCTTTATGAACTACAACAACATGAGATGTTTTTATAACTACACAATTATGAAACTGAAAATGGCTCTAATCTTTAACCGGAACGCTAATAATAGAAGAAATAACTTCTTTTGATACTAGAAGGGGGCATATTTTAATACCTTACATTGAAACTGGAAATCTGAATCCTCCCAGCTCACTTCTCAGTGCAGTAATTACTAACATTTTATGAATTTTATTTAAAGTGCTTATAAACTACAGTGCATACTCTTCAGCTACAGACTTTATAAAGGTTTTATATTAAATAGAAAGTATTTATTTTTTCATTTAAGAGTGTCACCACGCATTACACAGTCTCAGCAATCTGACACTGAAACAAATATTAAAAAAAAACACGTGAACAATACCAGAGTGGGTCCTCATGTGCCTCTTCAGTTTGTAAGTATCCCTGCTGGCATAGCTGCACAAGCTGCACTGGAACGGACGCTCCCCAGTGTGAGAACGAATGTGGCGTTTCAACTTGCTAACCTGAAAGCCAAGAATAAGACTGAAGTTAGCATAGATGAGCAGGTCAGACTTCCAAAAGTACCAGTCGGGAAACAGATTTTCATTTTACCTTGTCACTAAAACAAACATAAGCAAGTGTGTTCCGATACCATTCTCATGCTGTGCATAACCGCTCCCTCTCTCCCACTGTACTTCACCTGCCAACCTCATTCCCAAGCCTTGCCCTTCCCACATGCAGCACAGCTTCATTTACAGTCTTGTGCTCCTTACTGATACCAACAATGTCAGTGTTTGAGGACATGCTAAAATTTGAAACTACCCTGGAGAGAAACAAGAAAATGTTCTGGGAAACCAAAGCACCTAAGGAGAACATTGGATGGTGGGGGAAGAGTGTAGTGTCCCCCAGCACCATACATTTTTCTCCATAGGGTGCTTTCTTGAGTGTTTCCCATATTATTTTGGGATAGAAGATAAATTCATGCTAAAAAGAGCTAAGTCTAGACCTACAATCAACAGGGTGACTTAATTCTTTTACTCTCCTGCTTTTATCTAGAAGGCGTGAACCCATAAAAAAACAGCATAAGGAATTTTCTGCTCGAGTAGGAGCATGCTGCATAATCAGCAACCATTGTCTACAAGATGCAGCACAAGCTCACATTAAGACCGATTTGGTCATTCTTTCTTAACGCGTGCTATGAAAAATCATTGCAAATGCAGTTTACTCAGCACTCGAAACCACAGGGCCCAGAATTACAGCCCTGCAGTCACAGCTCAGGGAGATAAACACAATCCCTTGCTCTACATCTCCCACTGTACCCTTCTTCCACTGCACACGTTCCACATGTTAATGTCATGTTGCTCATACCTTGCTTGAGTTTCTTATCCCCATCATGCTGTACAATTGCTATTACAACTTAAAAGTTTTTCAGTAGCATCAGGAACAGCACTGCATTGGGGAAAGCATTCAAACAAGCTTTGTTTACTGGAGCAAATTCAACAACCAGCAGATAGCAGCAAAGGTGATTTTCAGTAATATTGAGGCAAAGGGCCATTAGTTTTGGCTACAGTCACCTTAACAGCATAAACAGATAATGTGTAGAATAGACATTTCTAAAACTGTCTGAAAAAGTACATCCTACTCAGGAGATGGCTGCCTCCTTCAACATGGAACACGCTACAATTCCTTTCATCTCCTCTAAGATGAATTAAAAATAGCAAAAACAATAACTATTGTCACCAACAAAGGAGATGGAAGTCATCTAGGATCTCAGTACGCTCTCAGTGCTCTCAAACTAGTTTCTCATTAACTGAGGAAAACCCACCATTTGTTTCCAATAACAGACCTGATTCATATATTTTTTTTTTGCTTAGAGTTTTTTTTTTTTTCTAATTGCCAAGGAGGAAATGCCTAGGAGCAGAGCTTCTAACAGATGGTGAACAAGCCTTGAACTATACAAGCGAATATTCAGTACTGTAACAATTATCTGACATACCTCCACACTAGCATAATCGCACATTGAACATTTGAATGGTTTCTCGTGGGTATGTTTGTAGCGGCGATGCCGAACCAACTCTCCACTGGTCACAAAGGCCATGTCGCAGTCTGGGCACTTGTGAGGGCGAGTACCTGAGCAGTTGCAGCAAAACAGGAAGATGACATTCTGATTTAGTGACAAAAGAAGATACAGGACACTCACAATACCTCTTGGATATTCACAAATCTCAAACCACCCAGCTAGACGTAATGTGAGTATTGATATGAAGAGAAAACAAGATTACTTTTTTTGGCAGAAACATCACAAGACACTAAATTTCATCACAGTTTAGTTACCTGTTGTTTTATACTAGAAACTTAAAAAAGGATCAGTAGAAATGTGCTACAGACCCTACCACTAAGTTGGTCCTGTTTATAAACACCCCCCTTCTGTTTTCAACTCCCTTATGTTTATCTCCAGCCTCTTTCCTCATCTTACTTTTCTGCAAGAAGCACCAGCCACACCAAGCTTACAACACAACTACTAATGACCAAGACAACTGGAACATTTTCTGCAGCTTAAGGTAATTTCAGGTCTAGCCCAGGACTGGTTTTCTATGTACAGGATGAGCTCTGCACCTGACCCGGCCAGGCAGAGAATAACAGCATGCATATGAGAAATGGACAGCAGCCTTGTGTAGTTTCTTCTTTAGATCGTTCCGTAACAGGAAACGGCCAGATTCAAGATAGATCACCTTGCCTTTGCCCTAAAGACAAAGCAGATCCTCCAAGAACAACTTACACAAAAGCAAGAGTACCTGTGTGAGTGTTGAGGTGGTTCCTCAGTAACGTGACTGTCCGGAAAGCCCTGCCACAGAGATGGCACTTGTGTGGTCTTTCATCAGTGTGGCTTTTCATATGGCGGTCCAAGTTGGAACGACGAGGACAAGTGTAACTGCACAGTTCGCACTGGAATGTCTTCTTTACACCTAGCCATGAAGGAAATAATCTTTACTCTCAACAGTACTGTGGTTTTCCACATAAAATTAAAGAACAGCAATGAAAAGGAAAGATTCCTGTAGGTTTAGCTGCTATGAGGAACAATCTCGTACCATGAAATCCAACAGCATATACTTAGGAACACAGGCAATGACTAGCTTGGCTTGAATTTTCATTAGTATGCCAGTACTCAATGTTCCTACTCCACTTTAAAAAGGGCTCCTTAATTTACAGTTTCAAGTTTCCAGAAAGGAAAAGTCAGATGTACATAATGCTGTATTTTACACCATTTACCCTACTCAACACTTGGTTAGAAAAAACAAAGCTTATTATACTGTTACCAATGAAAAATGCATACTCAAACGCTTCAACATGTCTTACAGCAAAACGCAGAATCTTTTCAACTGTAGTTATATGGGAATACAAATGCTGTATCTTCAAACCAAGGCAAATGAACTACTTTGTAGCCTATGACAGGAGGCTTACCCACAAAACAGCAGAGTTGAGTACTCTTATGTACTGCAGCAAGCAACACTGGACACATCTCTTTTACTCCCACTTGCATCTAGCTGGTCACTGCAGCCGTACTGCAAGGTCCCCTCCTAACAAACACATTCTCAAAATCCACTTGCAAACAACAAGCTTACCTTTCTTTTTAATTTTTGTTGGTTTAGGTGGCTTCATGTTGCCCACCACCTTTTCTGCATTGACCTCAGACAATAAGCCTTCCTGCTGTTCCTCTTCAAAGTCATACACAGAGACATCCACATCTTTGCCTTCCTCAGTGTAACGAAGCTTACTCTTTTTGTTTTTCTTTGTTTTTTTGGCTGGTGGCTGATAGTCTGGATCTTTTTGCCAATTGGGATCTTCTTGTGGCTGAAGTTCACCTTGTTCCAGTGTCTCCACCTCACCATTTGCACCCACTTTCACTACTTGGAAGCCTTCTGGTAAAGGCAGGGTGTGACAGATCATGGGCTCTCCTTCCTGCAGGCCTCCTTTGGAAACCTCATTTTCATAAGCTCCCTGAAGTTCTTCCACAGATGTGGTGGCAACAGGTACAGTCACTGGAACAGGTACTTGGACCAGCTGAAGCTCACCGAGGTTTATAGGTTGCTCTTCCATATTAACAACCTGAAGTGTTATGATCTGTGTGTCATCCACCGTGGCCTCTGTCTCCTGAGGCACCGCACCTTCCATCACTTCAGTCTTCATTTGAAGAAGAGTTGGGTCCAGCTGTTCCATCATCACCATCTGCACACCGCTGTTGACATCCTGCACTACTTCACCTCCATCTGCTTGGTTTGGTGGTATATGGCAAGCATCGTCCTCCTGTCCGCCTTCACGGCGCCTCTGATAGGTTTTTCTCTCTTTCCCCTTAATAAAAGTTTCTGATTCCTCCACAATAGCTTCAACTGCCTCACCTTCCATTTCACCTTCTTGCTGTGAAAACAAAGATTAAAAATGAGTGCTGCACATCATCCAAGGTATTTTAACAATTGCACAAAGCCCACAGTGGGACAAGTAGCCTAACAGAAAACAAGCACTGCAATAGCTGCAACATATTGCAATTCTATGCAAACAGAACCCAAGAATTAAGGATTAGTCTCTGCTAGCCTCCTGTCACTGCAAACCAAGTCAGTCTCAGAACGCTCTCAGAAGTGAGACAACTCTACCAGTTCCTTGGAAAGGAAGGAAAACAAAGAGGAGAGGTGAAGTAATATACATATTCCCATTTCTCAAAGACTGCAAATCCTACAGGCAAGACAAAGTAATATTACCCTTTATTGAGCTTCTTCAGTAATTCATTTAGCAATATCTGTCACTCTGGCTATAAATATCAAAGGCAGAAAAATACCATCATAAGCAAAAAGCTGTCTATTTAAACTATTATGTTTGAGAACTACAAAGGTTTTTCAGGGAGAAAAAGCACTAAAAATCAAGTGCAAGAACTTAAGTCTTCAAAGTTACTGTATATATTCTTAGATGTTTGAGAGGAAAAACATTTCCTGTATGTTTAAATTTCTCTGCACACTTGACCGGTACTGTTATCAAAACAAAAATTAAAAAAAGACACAATCAAGTTACTCAAGCATACTGTAAGGTTTAGATCCTGCTCCCACCCCTGGGCGCTGCCTGGCCTGAGAGCACAGTGCCCTCCTCCGGCTGAACGAGCAGCAGCAGGGCTCAGGACAGCTTCGCTTCGGGGTAAGCAACCTGCACTCAGAGCTGGGGGACTCTGAGCCTTCTCGTGAGAACCGGGTTAATTTTATCCACACAGTCCTAAGCACACAACAGTGCTAAAGCTGTTTGGGAAGGCCTTAGTTGTAATTCTGAACACAGCCATACGCATTTTATGCTCTTCTTCCACCCCAAGCCATCCAGCACTCTTCTCAGCGTTTGCCAGGAAACATGCAATTCCTGTACTCTGATTCCGTAGGGAGGTTGCTTCAAATCATCATTAAACAGCTGTCTTTTTCTCAAAAAAGAAAAAAAAGCCAGTTTCCCTATGGACTTCTGATAAAATTCCAGTCCCAATACCACATTTTATGACTTCCACATTTCCCTATTATATCACCTCACCTTCCAAGGCCAGACCTCTTTTTCAGCTCAGCAGTTAAACCTCATGATCATACTAGTTTCAAGTATCTACACATAATCTTGGATACTTATTTTGGAAATACACGGGTACATACACATGAAACACAGCTGTCAGTCCTCATTAGCTGTTAAGAGTTACAAGATACATTATTTTTTGAGAGTCCTTGCTTCTACTCGACTGGCTGTTCTAGTATTCTCCACTTGTGCTGGGAGAACACAGTTCTTGCTGTTCTTCAGCCTGCTCAGACTCGGGTCATCTATTTACGTGTGGTTTTGATCCTGGTTGCATTTCTTTTGGGCAGCAGCAGTCTCCAGGGGGCACCAGATACCCAGAAATACTGGCATATGGCTCCGTGCGCACTCCCTGCAGGGATCCTGCCTCTCCTTTCTTTAGCACCCCTCAGCATTTCAAGTCAGAGCAAATCCATATGGACAAACAGCTGAAGTACCCGAGATGATGCAAGTACTTAACACTAGCCAGCAGGAGATCAGGACAGAGATTTGCTCTTTGGCCTAGAGCAGCTGTGAAACAATCAGAGCAAATTGTCTTTCAATTATCTCAAGTATTTGTAGGGAGAGAGAAGGAGAAGCCTTTTCAGGTGACCAGAAGTCTCAAGGAAAGGAAAGACGGAGCTAAACAGAATCACTTGATAAATGGCTGGGCTGGGGTGGGACTTAGCAAAGGATTTCAGATAAGGCCCCAAAATGCCAAAAGCCCATGCAGAGCTAAGGCAATTCTGTCTTGATACCTTTTAGTGGAACAAAGCAGAGGCCAGCAGCGCTGGGCAGTTCAGGGGGGGCTCTCAGATGGGAGCCCCCATCAGACCCATTGCTGAAGCTGGAAAAAACCCTGCAAGTCACCAACAGGCACACTGGAGGAGCTCCAGCATAAAGCATCACCTCTCAGACCGCATGCCAGGACGTCCTTGTGCCCACTAAGGAACAAGTTCCTCTCTTCTAAACATTTCAGCACACGGCTTACGTCGGCAGGAAGGTTTGTCAGTTCCAGGAGTAACGCTGGGGTCGCTCAGGCTGGTGCTGAGACCAGGTAAGTCTGCAAGCAAGACGTTGTTCAAGGGGCACTCGCAAGGAGGATGTGCACACGCACAACACAGCTGGAAGGACTCACAGCCACTGAGCACAGAAACCAAGCCATCCCTGCCCCTTCTCTCCTAGGGACAAGCATCTCTCACCCCAGAGCTACCCGGCACTGTAGCCATGTCCTCCAGCGGTGAGCCAGCCACACAGCAGCGGCACTACCAGGAGGGTCTCAGCCCCGGCTCATAACCAAGATAATTCAGCAGACAAACGAGGATTTACTCCTGCCTATTCCGTGCTATGAGATATTTTTACCACAAGGAACAGAGCATAAGTTAATCTGAAGAACGGCTGTATTTTTAAGGCAGGTTCTTGTCACCAGGGGAAGTGCTACAGTATCTTACAGAGAACTATCAACGATCCAGGCCATGTTGGCAACATACCACAAATAATAAAAAAAGAAAGCCACATAAATGCACAGAAGGTGTCTCAGTTGGTCTCACTGAGTCTTGGCCGCCTCAGAAATCGTGTCCAGCTGTCCAGGTTTGTTCCCAAGAAAGTGTGATTCTTCAGATTAAAATCCTCCTGCAATGTATGCATGGAAGCACAGGATGGCCTCCGAACTGCAGGGGAGGGGAGGCAAAAGGTACGGGCTCTCCCCTACTGGACCAAGTCCTCTGGAGAGGCTCTACCTTTGCACTGCCCGGCCAGCTTCACTTCTCAATCTTTACCTTCAAGTATTTTTGCTCCTAAAAGTTATATTCCTCCCGGGCCAAATGCTCAGTTTCTAATATTTCAGAGAACGTGGACTTTGCTAGCACTAAGGACATTATAGCAGGACACTGGGAATAGTAGTTGCTAAACATATTTTATCTTACCAATTCCCAACCTTTTGTTTCTGGCTTTTATCTTCATCTTTCTTCCTAACAGTTACCCTGCCTTTTATCAATAACTTAGTTCCAGAATGACTGAATCTAAAAAGGAAAACAAAGAAGCAGGCTAGCAGTAGATGTTATAGAGAAGTCAAGACTGAAAATAACTGCAAGGGAAGAACTTCCAGAAGAAGGAGTGACCACTTAAAGACCCGAGAACATCTGAAATCAACAACTAGCACAATTCCCACATCATAGCTCAACCAAACCCTCACACACCTGCTCCCTCAACAGGCACTAACGATTCAGATGAGACACGGCATCACAGACCAGGTCAACGCACTGTCACGATCCAGCCAACCAGATAAAAAAGTTGGAATGCCAAAAAACAGATGTAAGATTATTCCAATAAGTTAATGAGTTGCTTATCTAAAAGACTGAAACAAGCAGAAACACGATGGGGCAGCTTACTCCAGAGAAAGAAATCAAAATGTTGCTTGAAAGTAATTTAATTCCAGCTAGCCCTGCTGACTGCTGCACAGGAGAAAGTCTCAGCCAAGTTACAGCACAACATTTTGCCACCCAGGGCCCCCTCACCAAAGCCTCACAGTTACCCAGCACAGCATTCATCTTGAAAGTTTAAAATCTTAACATTCAGAAAAAAATGATTTAAGAACACTTCCAGTACAGCACAGCTGACGAAACTCGCAGTAACAAAGATTGAGAGACACGGCATTCAATTAACGCATTCCCACAGTAACATTAATCTTAGTCATAGAGGCACTAAAGACAACTTGCTGTGGATGTCAATGCAGACAGCACAAACCCAGAGACAGTTGTTTACATATTAGGACTGCTAATGCCACTGCATGTTTTTCTAGCTGGGTTATTTATTACAAAGCTACAGTCACAAAACATTTGCCTGCCTCTCAACTGCCTCTAATACAAACCCTGAACTGCATCGAGCTTCATGGACCAAGTAACAGCAAGTATTTATTTGTTGCCAAACAAAGCACAGTCATTAAGAACTGTGGGACATTCAAAGAAATTGTATATTGCGGCTTTAAATCTGCTTTTCAGTTCACTTGAGAAAAAAAATCAAAAATCAATAGGAACAATGAAGCCAAGAGCTAGCTGTCAATATATTTTTGGCCATCATAAAGTAATGAAAGCCTCTGCAGTTGTACCAGTGCAAGCAAAAAAAGCCTAACATTCAGACTGAACTCAAGTCAATCCACATACACATCCCACTCCAAAACTGTCATGGCTTTGACACTGATGGATTAGACACTTACTAAAATTGATATGGCAGTGGAAATAAAACTGTGTTAAAACATAGGAACCTTGATGTTTCTCCTGCATACCTCAAACTTTTGAGACTTTAAGGGAGGAATAAGAAAAAACTTCAGCTAACGGCCCCCAGTCATGCAGTGCTTCTGCCACCTAAAGCACGAAAAGGATTTAAAGAAAGAAGTGTACATCCAATAGTGCATTTTTTTCTTGTTTGCCAACATGTCTTTTTAATTTTTTTAAGGACATTAGTAGACACAAAAATGTGCAGGAGCACTTGGAGCTATTCTTCTTTCCCCATCACAAAAATATCCAAGCTTTCTTTCAAAAAGCCTCCCACTAGACACAGAGATAATGCAATGAACAGGTGAGCTTTTGCGTTTGTTCCTGCAGGGCTTCACTGATAAGACATGAACATGCCATGAATGCAACACAAAGCATTAAGTATAGATGCTCCTAGCACTGCTCTTATAGTAAGATTTAAAGTTGACTAACACCAACTGCTTCTACCACTACTTGGAGCTGCTCTCAGCCTCCTTGGCTTATCGATAGTACTCCTCTACATGCAACAAATCCAGAACATGACCTCGGTGCATGCGTCTCCCCCTCAATTTAAAAGGATGCCAATTCTTCTTCTCCACACAGTGTGGCACTAGAACCCAAGAAATCCTCACAACTGGGAAGTGATACAGAGGTGGTGAAAAAGCTGCACAGAGGGTCACCTGCACCCAAGCAAGGTTGCTAGCTTAGGCTCAGCACTTCACAAACACAGCTGTAAAGCTTTTGAACTCAGGATGGTTCTAGAAGTAGCTCAGCCTTATCTGCATGGTACCACACTCAAGCCAAGATATTCAGATGACTCAAACAGGCTAGCTGTGCGTAACACAAAAGACCAAGAGTTTAAACAGAATTCAGATTTTATATATAAAAGATTGAAGTTTCCTGAGACTCTCACCCATTTCTGTTGCTAGTTGTCCACAGAAATCTAAAAGATTAATAGGGACAGATTTGCTTAAGCATAAGAGTCATAAAAAAGCTTAATCTTGTGTTGAACTCTTTAGGAATACATGAGAGAGAACCAACTTTTCCTCTTTTTTCTTTTAAAGGTAAGGCTACCAAATGTCAAGCTACTTGACAAAGCTCACAAAGATTTAGCAAACAGGTAGCAGCATCACATGGACAGCCTGGGGTAGGATATCTTCACAGTGCTATCACAGGCAAAACTTGCCAGATTGACTACCTTCAGCAACAATTAAAAAGCTGAGATCAGTTTGTTTTATCAAGTAATTTTCTCGTGCTGCAGACTTAAAGCTTTCATTTACCTACATCCACTGGCTACAGCTGCTAAGCCCATCTCCAGCTGCTTTGTTTCCTCCTTGCCACCCAGAACCTGGCACTGAAAACATTTTAAAAATAATATTACTTGACAAACATCTATGACAACTTTTTTTCTTTAGAAAATACAAGCCCATTAATTCACTATTAAACAATTACTTTGAGAAATATTTTACCATCTCAGAGCATAAGGAAATTGAAAAAAAAAAATCAGCAAGCCTGGAATTGAAAAGTAACAACTTCATCAGGGGTTAATAAATGCTTCTGGTTCCTCAGTGTATGAGAAAAGGCGTATCAATATGAAGAAACCAAGAAATATATACAAAGCTACGTGAATGACAGCTGCAATTGCAGTAAAGGGTTACAAGCACACAGCTGTAGAAGGATGGCTTCCTGAAGTACTGACCCTCAGGGACAGGAGGCAGGCAGACAGCTCTGATAGCGCTTTAAGTCCCACTGGTTACCTAACCAAGGTGCCTCTGCTGGCCGCCCTAAACAGGGCAGGGAGCAGAGCACGTTCTTCCGGGGAATGATTCAAAGCATTTAAGTGGATCCCTATGCCAAATTGCCATCTAGAGGAACCCACCTTTCTTCCCATTAATCAGATAGGACAACAGATTCTTAACTTGTACAATGGTTTCACAATCGCTTTAAAACAGGAAAACGCCACGCTGCCACTCAAAGAGCTGGTCTCACCTTTTCCTTTGCACTGATAGAGTAATTCACTCACCTGCATAATTAACTTGATCAATAACTAAACTCCAACTGCAAGTTAATACAGGAAAAATGGTCAATTATGTCAGAACATGTTCAATCCCTGACGCAGTTCCCCAGATGAATGCCTGGGCAGACAGGGTAGGGGAGCAGATTAAAAGTGCCAGCACCACTTCAAGCAGCAGTGAAAAGCAACCACAGCACGAGGAGCCTCGCGTCCCAGGAGGCAGTGGCTGCCCTGAGCTGTGTCCCTCCACGCCGTGCATCCCGCAGTGACATTGCTTTCTCTCAGACATTGTGCAACCCCCCAGGTCACAGCCAGTTTGTGGGCACCTTCCTCTTCAATATCACTAGCATTCAACTGTCACCAAAAACACCCACTACTTCATTCAATTAGTTGTTCACTGTGAGCCACAGGTACTTAGGTGAAGGCAGCACACTTTGGGTCAGATGTTATCAAAATTAATCTTTACCTTTTTGCCTTTATTATGCACTCCCCCAAGAGCACAGCCAATAAATCTCCCTGGATGCTGGACAGTCAGCACCACGGTCGTTGTGGGCAGTGAAGTAGAATTACAATGCATCCCATGACATTTCTACAGCTACCTCAAGCCTTTTACAGAAGACATCTCTGATGTCCGTAATGTATGAAAGCAATCTTCCCAGCTGCTGCTCCTTTCCCTGCTCACCCAGGGATTTTACCAGAGCTCTTTCAAACATTCATCCTGCCTCAAGAGGTAACACAAAGCGATGAGAACTTGCAGCCAGCACCAATACCAATTTTTCAGTGAGTAGCACACACCAGTGTTTTTCCGCAATTACTTAGGATAAAGTTAACCTGTTGATTTGGATCAAGAAGTCAGGGGAAACACACTCTCATAAGACATGAAAAAGAGGGAGTATATATACACTAGGCTTCCCAGCAAGACAGAAGGAATCTCAATTCCATATCTTTCCTAAGCAGTTTGTAGAACAAGCTCTCTCATAATTCCTGCACCTCACAGTGGCAAAGGTGCCAGATTCACAGATCTTCCAGAACCAACACTGATAATTCTGCCACAATAAGCTGTAGCCTACAATAGAGAAAAGCGTAAGAGAATAATGTGAATTACTTGAAACCTCTATTGCGAAAGGCTGCTTCAGTTACCGGCAATGAATCCCACACACATTCAAGTCTCTTGGCCTACAACGAACCTCAAACAGTAAGCCTTCATGAAGAAAGCAGGCCAGCGGAAGAATTTCAGCTTTATCTACAGAAGTACGACGTATTTCCTTGTTTTTCCTGAAGATTTGCAAATTTAAAGCTCTCTTAGGAAGAACAGAGCTGGGATACCTTTATTTAATATTCTTGTTCTTAAACTTCATTGCATTCTTCTTCAATTTCTCTTTCCATTGCTACCTAACGTTCTTACTTTTATTTTTTTCTGTTTCTTCCAGTAAATGCTACTGCAGTCTCACTAGATGACACCAGTTCTTCAGTCACACACAGAATTCTCTAAGTGAAAAAAGGGAAAATATGAATTAAATGTTCTCACACAACCATTTTTCAGAAATAGCTCTCTTACATTAAGGTAAGGTGTTCTGTTTAGGTAACCTGACAGTTCATTTCAGAAGGACAAACATGCAATTTTATCTGGTATAAAATACAGCAAGATTTATATTTTACAAATAACAAACACAGAAGACTTCGTTTTTCAGCTGATTAATAGTGTCTGGGAACTACTCAGTCCCTCCCCTCTTATAGCTCTTCGCAATATAAAAGTGATGAAGGAGCTCATAAAAAGACCAGCGGAATACTTGAAGGTAATAAATTGAGAACAATGGAAAAATATTTCAAACGTCAAAACAGCCTGTTAGCTGCCATGAAAAAGAAAGCCTGATACCGTAGGCAGATTTTTGGAAAAGGCTAGCAGTTTTATCAATAAGTATTTGTGGTCATTTCCCCCACACGTTGATTTTGAAGAAGCTTTTTCCTGCTTTTTGCAGTTTGCTACTACCCCAAGCGGCAGCGTGAATCAGGCCACCCTGGCCACCTGATGCAGCGCTGCACGATAACAAAGTGGCAACACCAGATACTACCACACCTGGAAAGAGACCAGTGTGACAAGTTTCATGGCATTCTGGAGTCTTCATAACAAGGCACAAATATTTGGATTTCGTCTTCCTCTAGGGCTTCATCTAGATGAAGTACCACCCAGGAGCAAACTTTTGGGAAACAGCTACTCCTTTTATCTGCGCACAAACACTTATTAAGCAGTGATACTCTGCCTGCACAAGGGAATTCAAGCTTCAAATCACAGGAGAAGGAAGTGTTCATCCCTGCGATGGCTGCATGGGTCCTGCCCCATCAACAACAGGCTGTGCATGCAGTAACTATTAATCACCTCCCAAATTACACCCTGATGCATTTAAGGAAAACCAAGGTCAGTGCTAGTTGGTTTAACATCAGCCGTAGAGGTGTAGTTTACTGTCCTTGCAGCTGGGACAGGAAATTCCAAGAGTTTTGGAAACACCTATGGGAGAAGGGTGGTGGACAAGAAAAACGCCTGTAGCCTAAGTCAAGTCATCCTTCTCCTGAATCACAGATCTCAGGGAAGTTCATCTGAATTAATGAGTTTGGAACAGAGGTAAACACAATCTAACTCGCATGAAGCCTACACAATGCTCCTCATGCTGGGGTTTTAAGTTGTTTAATCCATTTTATACACAACTCCAATTCATCTGAACTCAAGTTTCAAACATTCTTAATACACCACGCCCCAGAAATGCCATCACAATCAGACTTCAAGCTAGACGAAAATCCCACAAGGGCACTCAACCTTGGATTAAAAAAACAACACAGAACTTTTCCACCAGGAGCAAGGCATCATTTTCAAACACTCCCAACCCTGCCAAACAGCCATCCCCTGCCTTTAAACTGCCCCTGTGTTCCCACCCACATCACTTCAACTATTCGTGGTGTTAGCACCAGGGTTTCCAAGACTGCAACCAACTGGAAAGGAAATCAATCCAGGCCAGAACTCACCCAGCCCCAAAGACACTTATTTCCAGCCAGCCCAGGTGTGACCAAACACTCAGGCCAGCCAGAAGAGAAGCACAGTAAGAAGGTTTCTTCCAGCAGAATGCTAACTTTAAGTGTTCAGGAAACTACTGCCTCAGCATGGAACACGTACCCCATGTTAAAATCCCTTAATTTACATTATGCTCTTGACACTTCTGCACTTCTACCTGGACTGATTGGTTCTCTTCAATGTCAGAATGCGCTCTGGAACTGAATAGCTGAGTAGCAGTAGTAAAACTACATAGAAGAGAAAGGGAAGATAGGTGAAAAAGCACTATTTGAACGTTTAATGCTTGTTTAAATAGAAAACGCGTAGTCCTACATTGCTATGAGCAGCAGCGATAATTGCGTACGGACTCCCTCACTTATCAAACAAGCCTTAAACAAAACCCAGAGTTCAGCAGCTTTTATGCTTTTACCAGGAAGAATGGCTGTTTTACAAACTCCTCTCTACCTCCTCCCAAATTCTCCAGCATTCAGTTCTTACAACCTAAAACTCTCTAAGTCTAGTGTGAAATTAAGAGTGCAGTGTAACACTCCAGAGCTGGTTCTGTCTATTTCAGATGTCCTTTTTCTCCTGTACTGTGGAGTACCAAATCACAACGTAAAGTAGTCTTTATTGTCAAACAAGTGTAAATTACACCAAGTACAACCTGTTACATACCGTCAGTGTAGCATTTCATATTATCAATACAGTAACAAAGTCAGCTCTAACACACTTCTGACCTTGTTACCCTGCAGAAGAGCCTCGGCGAGCTGAGGAGTTGTGAAGCCAGCTCCATTACCCTGATCAATTAAGAGCTTAAAATATTCACTTCCACAGAGCTACAACAGTTACAAGACAGCACGTAACTTCTCATCTGTAATCCTGTTCAGTCTGTAGTGTGCATACAGAGTAAAAACCCTGGGAACAGTAAGCAACCCTACAGGAACAATTCTAAAGTGAAACGTGCTCTTGCTCCACTTGGTGGAGCTAGCCAAACAGTGTTAAATTTCACACTGGTTTCTATGCCCTTTGAATTCAGGTACTTTTTCCCCTGGTTCCTCTGTCATTTATTCAGTACAAAGCACTTAAGTCTCACTTCTGGCTGCAGTTTTGCCCTGGCAAGTCGATTTTTAATTGTTTATCCGTCTCAAAGAGCCCTACTGAAAAGCTTGGCAGAGCTGTGGATGCCCAGTGACAGCAAGCTTTCAGAGAAGGATCTGGAATTGATCTCTTTTTAGCCAACACTTAGTAAAAATCCCATAAGCTGTACACATTCACCGACCAGCAAATGGGATGCTCAGCAGGGAGCTCCACTGCTAAGGGCACATGACGACTGCTGCTGCAAGCTGCACCCTCCCGGGTTCTACACCCAGCGGCAGGCAGAGAACATCGCTTCTGTTAGTGGGAACATCACTTCTCTTAGTGGAATGTTTGCTCCTGACCTGTAACCGCGGGGAAGACCACTATTACCCCAAACCTAAGAACTTGTAAGTTAACACACACACAAAAAAAAACTTAGGAGCAAAAGACTTGAGGATACCTGCTGCAAAGCAACCACTTCCCGCGTGGAAGTGCATCATCTTAGAAGTCTAGTCACTGGACAAAACATGCCAGGGCTCTTCAACAGAACACATTCAGTTGAATGATCCTTTTTTCTACTTCTGTTTGTTCATCTTAACTTTGCTGTCCATAAACTCTTAGATTGAGGAATAAACTTTGAGTTTTCAAAACCAAGTCATCTGCTTGGCAAATGGCTTCGCAGTGAAGAGACCCGTTTTAGATATTTGTACCAAGGGCAGCCTCTTAGTAAGGGAAGAGAAACGAAGCAATGGTGACTGTAGTTCTTTTCCACACTACACACAACACAAATTCGGCATATTTTACAGGGACATCTGGCCTTTGCGACTGTTGATTGGTCAAAGCACAGCCATCACCCTTCTCCTTCCAGAAGGTATATTCTCCTTTATGACACAATCCACTGGAGTTTTAGAGACGTTTTGCAGTAAGCAGCTCAGCCACCACTCAAGAAACACCAGCTTACCAATGCACAACGCAAGGAGCAGAGTTTCCCAGCAGTGCAAACGTACGTGTTACAAAAACGCAAGGTGTACTTGTTCTAATCCACTGCGTGTTAACGTCAAAGAACGTCACAGAGGGATGAAAAGCCACTCCTACACTTGTTTACCGGAAAAGTAACCCGCATATTTTCTGGCATAAAATGCCTTGAAGGAATTTTCCTTTCAAACAGATCTCTGACATGTAGGTAAGGTACGATAAGCTTGAAGGAAACCAGGAGAAGCTGGAAGTTTCACTGCTCCATGTGCTGTTTCCTGAGCTCCTTAGTACATTGACAGGTACTGAGAAGAGCCCAGCAGAGGGACACGAGATGATTTGGGGGCAGAATACACGACGACGTATGCAGGTTGACAGAGGTCTAACGTTGGAACAAGTTGCTCAGAAACATGGAAACTTCTGTTTCAGATGCTGAAAATATTTGGTAGACACAACCTTAAACAACCTCATTTAACTTCAGAGCTGCACCAAGCTAGGGGTTAAGCCAGAGTACCTCCAGAGATCCCTTCCAGACCAAATTTCCATTCTGCAGCACAAGACTATGTAACACTAAGGATAAGCCAAAACTTCAACCACAATGAGTTTTTATTCATCCATACAGTTATCGTTATAATGCTCTTAAGACAGATTTGTTGGTCTCACTCAGCACTCACCTCCACACAAGTTCTAGGGGACCTGGAATACTTTGCAGGATGATCTCAAACACCTACTAGGTCTTAGAGGGCTGTTAACATACAGAAGCAATGTCATTCTTGGCAAATTAGTAGTGACCTGCACTTGCAGAGGGTGAATACATGAAGTATTCTCTCAGTATTTAAGAGAACAGCATTACCAGAGCAGCAGCTTACTGTGTCATTGTTTAGGAGAGATAGACCATGTGCGATATCAAATCAAAGCGGCGCTGTACAAACACCAACACCAGACAAAAGCTCCTCTGTGAACCTCCGATGGAAAAGGTGGAAGCAGTACTGACAACAGACCTCGCTTTTTTTTAGTTGCCAAAGAAAACCTAGGACCACAATGAGCAAATCAGAACTAATAAAACCTGTGTTTCAAGAAAGAAGTACAACTGTGTGCACTTCTCTGCAGAACCTTACCAAGAGCTTATACTTGGAGTGCCAGGAGGAAGCTGAAAAGGCTCCTTGGCTGCCAGCAAGGCAGAGCCCATGCGAAGAGGCAGCTCTGGGACAAGAACAAGCAATTACACATTGTGCTGGCCAGTAAGTGCACTGCACCAAACACCTCTAACCAGGGGGACCCAGTCTGATAGCACTGAATGTTTGTCCTGCTTCGTTATCTTCCTTCTCTGCATCTGCTAGAGTTGAAGACAGCATCCCTAAGGATTTGCTTGCACAAGCCACTCCAAGCAGATGTCTCCAAAAACGTTACAGATGTCACGTCAGGCAAGTCAGACAACTGAATATTTGATAGTCTGCTCCATCATACTGCCACGGAAGCTGCCAAATTCTTTTTCATGTAGGTCAAAACACTGGCAGAACAGGGAGAGAACACAGCTGCTTCAAGAGGACAAAACTATTTCCATACAAACAGGAGCCAAGTATAAACCACTCTGGGCTCGTGTAACACTCCAGCAGCTCAAAGGGCCGATAGAGTAGGTAGAAGTCAACAGCAGTCATTACTGAGCAGGCCGGAGAAGAGCGCATTCATTTGGAAGGCAGATAAGGACCGAGTAATCAGCAAGCACCTTTTGAGTATTCAATATTACTACACAAATCAATAAACTTCTCTTCAAAGATCAGAAATTGCAGTAAGTCATATGCTCAGAAGGCATGCTAGATAATGCTAACTTCCATCCTCCAAAAAAGAAAAAAGGCTTCAGTAATCTGGTAAGCTTTAACTGAAATCACTGTCTTAAAAATAAAAACTTCCAACCTGTGGTCTGAAAATGCCTCAAGTGACCGTGAAGGGCTCTCTTGCAGTACATATTGGGATGTCAGACACTGGCAGCAAGGGACTGTGGAAACATGGCAGGTTTGGAAAGGCATCGGCAGGCCCAGGGACCGGTCAGGCACTGGATCAGGCTCCCCAGGGACTGGGCACGGCCCCGAGTCTGCGAAGAGTTCAAGCAGCCTTTGGATAATGCTCTCAAATGTACGGTTTAATTTTTAGGTAGTCCTGTGAGGAGCCAGGAGTTGGACTCTATGATCACTGGGGGTCCCTTCCAACTTGGGAGATGCTACAATTTGTCAAAACCCAAGTTTATATTGATATTTACGTCCCCATTGCAAACAGCCTAGCACACAGGAGAAAGCTACCATTTTAAGATGTAGTATTTTAAGACAAGTACATATAACCCAAATTTGGGGCATTTTTAATTCAGCAGCTTTTCCCATTTTCATTTTAAATCCCTGGTTAGAGTTGGTTAGAATGTGACAGCTTTGCAAACCAAACACAACCAGACAGAGAACCTATATGAGAAGGTGAAGTAACTGGCCAAAAATCACCATGGGTTCCATGGCAGTGAAAAGTTCCTCTAGGAGCCAGTCCAGAGCAATGATATTTATTTCACTGTTAAACAATGGGAGAATTCAATTCCTTTGACAGTGATTTTAAGCATACTGTAAAGCTTACTGCTCTATTTTGGAAAAGTCAAAAATGCCTACAAATATCCAAAAGCTCTGATGCAAGCAGTGCTCAGTACTTGTGGTCTAACTGACCTTTTCAGAAAGCCTCTACTTTCCCCAAGATATTTTGAGGCATGGTTGCATAAAGGCCAAAAACAAACTTGGAGCTTTTCCACTTCAACTTACAACTAGTTGCGTGGGTGCATATGTGTAAGAACAGGCATGCAAAGTCCGTGCCCTGACCAACTCATTCTCTGGTGATGCATTTGCAGCACCCAAGCATAAGGAGATGGGGTCACAACAGTCCCAATGGAAGCTAGCCTAATTTACCAGGGAAACCATGAATTTTACTTCCCTAAATGCTTTGGTGTTAACTTTCTCCAACACAAACAGAAAAATCTCCCTACAAAGTAGGACCAGTGTCCATATAGTCCAGTAACCTGTTCTCCAGAAGCTCGAGCAGGAAACAGGACGTAAGGAGAGCAATCAGACCTAGTCCTGCCTGTGGTTACTACCTTCATCCCAACATGGGACGAGGGATCTTACTCTCTGGACTTGCTGATGTCTTTCTAAACTTCCTACGTCTCCACAGCCTCTTGCAAAGGTAAGTTTTCCATCAGTTGTATTTTTGCTGTCTCTTCCTACTATATGCTACAGGCTCACCACAGGACTCACTGCATCTACCTAAGAAGTTGGCCTCGTATGAATGCTAGGAGCCACGCTGCAGAATAGCAATCAGACTGGACACAGACTGAAATCCTGGAGAGAAAAAAAGAAAACAAGTGGTAGCAACTGAACTGCCGTACTTGCCCTCTTCACAAACTGCCAGGAGAAACCACAGTTGCCAAATTCAAGCTTCAGATGCTTGCACTGAAACTACCAGCCAGAAGAACATGTGGGCTGTATGCAAGCTCACTCTGCGGTTGAGATGATTCTCAAGCTCACTTTTGCCCCTTACCATCTTTCTAACATATGTAAGACATGAAAAGTACTTTACAATTTCAGCGATCTCCACCTAGAGATGCTTAGTCCACTCTCAGGCTACTCACTGTAACACTGGAGAGCTCAGCAAATGCCAAACTGTCAAACCTCTAGACGTGAGGCACTACCAAAACTTCAAGTTATTACACGTTATTTGTTTCTTCCACAGCTTTACCCTCCTTAGTTTCCTTCCTGATTCAGTATATTTACTCAGCATGCATTTTAAAACAAGGATCACTGCATATGAAGTATTACACGATGCATATAAATACAATGTATAAAATCGATTCAGTATTTTTATAAAATGCATACAAAATAATGATTTTGCACAGCTGTATTTTCAGAATTGGATTCAATACCAACCACCTTGCTTCACCCTCACTGAGGGCATCCCATGACACGTCCCTTCCCAGAGAAGGAAGAACCCCTTCAGTGGTGCAGGCCTGGGACTGGCTGGCTGGACAGCTCTGCTGGCAAGGTCCTAGGTCTGGTGGTAGGCAGCAAGCTGAACGTGAGCTGGCAGCAAAGAAGGAACACTTATTCCGCCAATAGCTCCCTCGTTCTATAGCCACAGATAAAGATTTTTAGTAACATGCTCGGACTAAACATCTGGGATGCTACTTTCAGACACCCCCGATGCACATCAGTACCTGCTTACTTCCTCATGTTCACACCATTTTACTGGCTTGTTCATATTCTAGATGCCCACTGAAAAGTCCCAATCCTCTACTTAAAAAGAGGGAAGCTGACAAAAGATGAACATGAGGAACTGCTCCCCATCTGCTTTCTTTAGCATGATGACCCACATTTGATCACCTTGCCTGACCTCTTGTGAATTACAGTTCTAAAAGCGTACACAAAAGAAAAAAAGTTCAGTACCTTGCAGCAGACTGTAGCAATTTTCAGTATTTTTCCACAATCCTGATTCAAAGATGGTGAGAAATAGAGAAATGCACAACTGTTCCTCATATCACATGGTGCAGTGGTTAATCACCTTCACTGTGACAAACCTACATCGTGCAAATTGACCTTATCTGGCTACAAATTCTTGTTGTGCATGTCAGCAAGGTTAAAAAAGCTCACTAATCTCCCTGGCGAGATAATAGTGGGGATATCTGAGGACTATTCAAGTCACATCTCAGTTTTGCTGAGAAGCTGCACAGTAATCTAACATTTTACTGCATGGCAATATTTCCCAGCTCTCTGACAATTCGCAGATTATTCTTCCTCGCAGCCAAGGTTTTTATTTATTTTATTTTTAAGTGCTAGTGCCAGAGCCGTACCTTGTATTATGATAATGACTTCACCCCACACCATACAGGTAAGAGTGCTATCTCCACTCATTCCATTAACGCATTTGGCAATTACATTAGCTTCTTTGTCACAGCATCACCTTGGAAACAAACTCATATTTAAGCTGCTTATCCATTAAACTCTAAAATGCAGTTCAGCCACTGCTTTCTAGGATACCTTTTGCCTTGATTTAAATTCAATTGAATTCCCTCATTCCTAGGTGTATAGCTTTACATACGGCAGCCTTAACACACACATCTGAGTGATGACCTCACAGTCACGACTGCTGCCTTACCACTGCCATTCCACGAACCACAATTTTATCATGAAGAAGTTCTAAATTGGACCAGCACAAAACCAGTAATGAAAAATTGTGACAACTACCAGTTTTTGTCAAACCTCCTCAGAAATTATTCTGCCTTGTATAGCCCTGGACTATTCTTGATCTATCCCAAACTGCACAGCCTTTACTGACTTCGTGTACCAGTTTTTGTTTTGTGAGTTTTTCAACGCAGAGGTACTTTCACCAAAGTCAAATAGTAAAAGGTAGCAAGCTCTGGTTTCCTGAAAGCCTTATTTACTGGGATTAATTACTTACTTTCTTGTTAACTACTAGGAGAGCTGGCATTAGTGTGTGTGCACGTGTGCTACCGTCACACAGTGCTGGTCAAAGACCCAAGGCAGCTCCCACATCCCCACAGAGCACTACATCACTTGTTGTCATGTTCATCTGCTTCATCTCCTTTTAATACTGCTGTATCAGCATTTCTCCAGTTTCCTGGAATTTTCCTTACTACTGCAAAGTGCACCATCTATGCAATACTCCTTCCAATCCTACAGCTAGGAAGGTTCAAGTGATCAAAGTGGAAAAAACATGCTGGCCAAGACAAACATCTTTCTCCCCTCCCAATGTACTAACGTACTTTTATTTTATTAAAATAATAATTAAAAAAACACAACAGGAAGAGGAATTTCAGAAGCTGCAACTTATTTCTAAATACCTCTAGAGGGAGTAAGGATTACTGTGACTTCCCCATTAAAGTAACTTGGTCCAAATACATAACAAACGTTACTTCTCCTCTAGCTTACAGAGCTTACTTTACCTGCTGATGTTTCAGAGACATACAAGCTTCTAATCTTGATGCATATTAGTACAGACAAAGGTACATTTCATGCTCCAAACAATCTGTGTTTTGGCTTCCGTTTTGTTAGCATTTGACAAGTTCAATGATGTCAACATAAATTTTTAGACTCTGGGGAAAAAAGAAGAGAGGTTAAATAAAATTTTCAGTATAACCCAAACTTAGTTCATAGTCTCTTTACTCAGCCTTTACATTTGAGTGGCTTGAAAAACTTCAGGCGTTTGTTTCTATGGATGAGAAACAAGAGGATGCTGCCAGCTGACTGACAAAGCAGCATGTACATATACACACACACACACACCTGAGCTGCAGGATGCAAGGCAAGTACCCTGTAACACAGCTCACCGCGCTGCTACTGCAGTCCCTGCCCGCGTTACTTGCCCAGAACCCCCTCACTGAACGCTGCACATCTCGGGCTTTTAAAGATACCCGGCCTAGTCTCTTAGTGTCAGCTCCATGCGGCTCACAGCTCACCAAAACCCTCAGGTAACTGATGGTAAAACGCAGGAGGGCTGAAACTGAAGGGTCCACAAGAACAGCCCTTCACGTAAAACGTGCAGCTAAATATCTGGGAGACAACTTTTAATTGCGGGCTCATCAGGGACAGTTAAAGAACAGCTCTTCAGGAAGCCCCCCTATCACAGGTCTCCCAAGTAACGCCCGTTAACAGCACAGTTTGGAGAGCAGCCTCTGTACTATTTCTGTATTTTCACCCTTAAGAACCATAATGGAAAGACATTTACACTTGATAGCTTCCAAGTTTTTGTAACACTGAGGAAAATTTCACCTTAGCTGTAATTTATATTAGACACCAAAATGGAGTCATTCGGTGTACCTGAATGTTAACACGACCTGAAAATAAAACTGACTACCCACCGTTTATGTATTCTACCCTCCTTTTTGAAGGTTTTTTTTGTTAACCAAAAAATACTTGAGATCACTCAGCTGAGCAGCTATTTGGATTACGTATTAAGGATGTCTAGAACAAGCGCATGCCATCCAGTTCCTGGAGAAGGACTGATTAGTGGCAAGAAGTGGGAGAAGCAGCAGAACAGAGGGCCTGAACTGAAATTCAAGTAGCCTCCAGTACAAGGAAAAGCAACGTCTGAGTTGTACTTTCTATAAGACAAAGATGGGAAATTTCAGAAAAAAAATTAGAAAAAACACAAAAGCAGTGTTGTGAACCATTTTTATGAGCAGTAAATAGTCTTGAAAAATAAAAAAAGGAATTTCATGGATCTGTGTGTAAAGACCAGGTAGCACTGCAGAGCAGCTGAGCTGGACACGGTACCAAAACGTCAAGGTTTAGCACAACAAAGACTGGACCAGGCATCTGAGCTAGAGCCACTTGGATGAACAGAGGTTTACAGCTACACAAACAAACCGGTACAGTTCTGTAAGTTAATGCAAACAAAGCCACCAAGTGGAAGCTTTGGTTTCTTTTAGCTCCGCTGTGGAAGCTGAAGACTCGCAGCTCAGTCCACGCGTGCACAGGTAGCAGCGGGGCCGTTCCTCACTGCAAGCATCTCTGGAGCACGTGCTGCGATCCTAACGCTCTGCTGCTCCCTCAGGCATCCCGTCTCTGGTGGACAGAGGTAAGAGAAGCACAGGTTGCCAGGAAGGGAGAATCATGAAGTTATTATGCGAGGGTTTAGCAAATATGATCGATAGGTAGAAGAAAGCAGCCTTGAACTTTGCAATGGGATGGCGTCCAAGGCGGTTTTCACCTCTCCAGTGTGGCTTCCAAGATGCCAGTGAGATGTCTCTCCCCCAAAGGCTGGAGACCGCATCCTGCCCAACACCCTGCGCTGCAGCCGATGCCCGGCTGCGGGAAGCTTACAGCTCTGCTCTCGCTTGTGGGCAGGCTGCTGGTTACACCAAATGCCAGATCCACGGCCAGGAATCAACTTCCCTAGTGGTAGTCCAGAAGGCAGGAGGCTGCGGCAGCAAGGAAGGAATTGGATTCTCCTTCCTCTCTACAATGGAACAAGGCTTGCTCCTTCAGCACTTCTGATGCCCTAGGTCTGTCCCCAGAGCACTAACTTCGGTCTTGGCTTCCTCCCTGCCTGAATTACAGGTTTTATTTATATATATATATTTATATATATATATATATTTTCCCCCACTGGATGCTTGTTTATTTTCTTTTGTTTCTTCTTCTCTAGAGCTAACATAGAAAAAGCTGTCCAGACAGAGCAGGAAGAGCTATCCAGAGCTGACCACAGCTCGCTGTTCCAATAGATGAAGAATTTGCCTAGGTACGGAGCATAAGGGCAAAGGATCACTCAGACAGCAGATCAGCCTAGCAAAGCTCAACACCTGCCTTCCAAAAATGTTAGCAGGAAAGCAGAATTCTTGGCTATGCAGTACTGTGGGGAATAAAATAAATTCCTGAGCTAGCTGGTAATCATATACGATTAGATTTTTCAGATAAACGCTAAACAAACACAAAAATCACACAAGTCAGCTTCTGGCATTTTGAAGCCAACAGCAGTGGCACCACAACAGGCAGGTATCAACCTGCAGCCACAAAGGCTGGTAATGATACACAAATTAGTTCACATTCAAGATACAGCCTGCTAATACCAAAAGCAGTTCTTGAAATAGCTCTCTCCCTTGATAACAGCGTAGGCATGAGTTGCCAGCGAGCTTAACGCCGTAGTGACAACTCCCCAAACTCTCCCTGAATTGGACAGGACTTGCTGTGTATTATCTCAGTCGTGGGACCGCCTGAGAGTACAAGACCTGTAATTTAGCACCTTTTATTCTGGCGTTATTCCTCAGAAACAGCCCACAAAGTGTTTCATGAGCATTAGGGAAACCACTCCGAGCATCTTAACGATCTTTCTCATGTATGCTATAAACGCAGAGGATATTAAAATTGAATTAGTCCTATACATCCAGAAGAACAGGCAAATAGAGGTAAAGAAAAGCTATCACCCTAAAAAAAAAAGGAAGGCACTGCTTTGCCCTTACGCTCAAATTGTTACTTCCTTCAGTCTTAATGATTTCTTCTGTGCTAACGTAAGAGGTTAGATGTGTCTCAAGAAAGAGCTACGGCTCAGATCCAGCGCAGAGCTCTTTCTTATACCCAAAGGACTCCTGCAAAATCAACAGGCTCTGCATAACTAGAATAAACTGCAGGACCTGAGAAAATGTTTACACTTCCTGCACTGAAACTGAAAAAACACATACGCTGGAAGCAGTAAGCAGAGTATTTCAGATACTTTTAATGACACCTCTGGGGTTTATTACCAGAATTCAGCAACTGGCAGGAGGTGAAGAACGGCTATGCGCTTATTTGAGGGAGGGGAAAAAAAAAAAAAAGAGACCGGGTAAAAAAATAGGAAGTCACAAACAGGAAAGCGAGCTCATTCTCACCAGCAGGCAAGTCCCAAGGATTGCATGAAGCAGAAAAAGACGCTTAACAAGACGACAAAAACCCTGAACCAGAGTCATTTGACACAGCTAAGGCAGGGAGAAGTACGGTACTGCCTAAAACCCTTGTACCGGAGAAACCCAGAGTCGATGCAGGGCACGAAAAGCAAACTGCAGGCAGAACATGTGCGATTTCCTCTCCCGCACCGCAGGAAGGATCAGGCTCTGCGCTGCCCCCCGCAGAACAAACCCACGCAAGACGGGGAGGCAAAAAAAAAAAAAAAAAAAAAAAAAAAAGCCTTTTCGCAGCGGGCTTTCGGCCCCCGGCTCCGCCACCGCGGTGCCTCGGGGAGCCAGGGGAGCCGCCGGCAAACCCCGCGGGGGAAAAAGCCGCTGCGGGCCGGACCGCGGGGCAGCCCGGGGGGAGGGGTGGGGGTAAAACCGGGGGGCAGCCGCAGCCCCCCGCGGGGGTCCCGGGCCGAGAAGCACCGGAGATGGAGGGGGGGCGGTGAGGGGGGGGGGGAGCATCGGGAGGGCAGCGCGGCGAGAGCGGGCGCCCCCCAGCCGCGCCGTGCCCGCGTCCCGGTGCTGCATGGCGCTGCTCAGCCTGCCTTGCAGAGGGAGCTCGAGTCCCGCTCTGCGCCTCGCAGCGCCTCTCACTCCGCAGCACACGCCAGCGCAGCGAGGCGGCGGCCGGCAGGAGCGGGGACGCGCAGCCGCCGCCGCCTGGGGCCCGGGGCCGGCAACCGGCAAAGGACGGCGAAGGAGGCCGGGGGCAGCGCGGCGGGCACGGCCCCGCGGAGGTTGGCGCGGGGGGGGAACCGCGAGAGGGGCGGCGGGGGAGAACCGGGCCCGACCCGGGGCGGGGAGGGCGGGGAGAAGGAAGGGCCCGGCGAGGAAGGGCCGGGACGGGAAGGGCCGGGAAGGGAAGCGGGAGGGGGGGGG